>JAVANC010000009.1:8057424-9257424 GCA_033319125.1 Parnassius glacialis
AGCGCCTTTAAAAAGTATAATTCTGCCTTTAGGTCCTTCAAAATAATCATTGCCAAGGCAATGTTACAACACATTAGCGGCATGTGCGAGAAGCTAATTCACCTTCCTTCAGGAACCCGTGCTTTCTGATATCTTGCCAAGGCTGTCCAAGGAAACTTCTGTCAGCCATCTCTTACATCTCTGCACAAAGAGGACGACTCACTGGCCCATGCCGCAAAGGAAAAGGCTGATCTGTTGGATAAGCTCTCTCTTTGCGTACAACTCAACTCTCGGTGACGGGGGGAGGACACCGCCGACTATCTCGCAGTGTTAGTATTACATTCAGGATGTGCGATTAATACAGCACTCTGTTCGCAAGCACTCCTCTCTGGACTTCCACAAGTCAAGTGGGCATGATAGTGTCCCTCCTGTTGTACTGAAGACATGTGCTCCGGAGTTGGCTCTGATTTTAATGCGCATTTTCCGGTATTTTTACAGAAAAAGCGTAGTCCCGAATTCACGGAAGACAGTTTTTGTACACCCGATCCCTAAAAAAGTCGACCGCTAAGATCTGTCCAACTACAGGCCTATTGCCATCACCCCCCTTATTCTCGAAAGTAATGGAATCCATCATAAGTTGCCAGCTCATGAGGTATCCTGAGGATCCCCAGCTGATTATTAACCGCCAATACGGTTTCGTCGGGGTCGATCAGCTGGTGATCTTCTGGTCTACGTAACTCATCTATGGGTGGATGCAGTAAAGTCTAAGGGGAGGCACTGGCAGTTAGTTTAGACATAGCGAAGGCCTTAGATCGGGTCTGGCACAAATCGCTTCTTTCAAAACTCCCATCCTATGGGCTTACCGAGAAATTTTGCAATTGGATCACCAGTTTACTTGCTGATCGGAGCATCAAGGTTGTAGTAGACGGTGCATGCTCCGATTATAAGACTATTAACGCTGGTGTTCCACAAGTCTGCGTGCTATCACTAACGCTGTTTCTTCTGCATATTAATTATATGTTGCAAACCACAAGCCAAACTTGAGACCATCACCAGTGCTGTGGACTGGTGATGCTCTATACAGCAGCCATGCCAATATTTCTCGGGAAAACTACGCCGAGTACCGAAACAAACTTATATCTAAAGTCGAGTCTTTGCTGAACAAAGTCTCGGATTGGGGGCGACTAAATCTAGTCCATTTCAATCCCCAAGATTTGCGTATCTCCTCAGTTTGAAGGCACTTCCCTTGCTGCCTCAGCTAGCATCGAAATCCTCGGCATCAACATACCGAGTAGTGTGCAGTTTTCGTTGTCACTTGGAAAGGAAGGCTAAAATGGCCTCTAAGAAGCTTGGCGTGCTTAGCAGGGTGGGGCAGTATTTCATGTCGGGATATCGCTTGCAACTTTACAAAGCGCAAGTTCGAACTCACATGAAATACTGTTCTCATCTCTGGGCCGGGGCATCCCAGTGCCAGCTTCTTACACTTGACCGTATCCAGCGCAGAACGTTTCGAATCTTTAAAGACCGAGTTCTTTCGCTTTTTTTTCTTTTTAAAAACGCATTGGCTAGATTCACCGGTGCTGTGTAGGAATGTTGCATTGCTTTACATTTTCTCTTGTATCTTCCACGGGGAGTCCTCTAAGGAATTGTTCGGATTAATTCCAGCCGCCAAATTTTACGAACACACATTGCGTTAAAATTCACGATTCCATCCTCACCATCTGAATTCTTGGCGGTCCACTACTGTAGTTTTTATTAGTTGTGTTCTTTTTCGTATATCTTCCATGTGGAATTGTTTTCCGCCGATCATTTCCGAACCGATACGACTAAAGGAGTTACAAGAAAAGAGTTTTCTCTTTATGAAAGGGCCGGGACCTGCAATTACCTTGGTGTTGCAGTTTTTTATAGGCGGCGGTAGTAACATTCCATCAGGTGAGCCGCATGCTCGTTTGCCGCCTCTTATATAAAAAAAATAATTTATATGATTATGAGCCGTAGTATCTCAGATGGTTAGCGCTCGCTGTAAGCTTTAGAGTACTTGAGCAACCCGGGTTCGATCCCCGCCAGCACCAATGAAATTGTTCATTGCAATTTTAAGTGCTGATATACCTCGCGCTCGGCGGTGAACGAAAACATCGTGAGGAAACCTGCATGTTTGAGAAATAAAAAAAAATATTTCGAAGATATGTGAAGTTCGCCAACACGCAATGGGCAGCACGGCGGACATTTCATTGCCCTAAAACTCTCTCATAAATGAGAGTAGGCCTGTGCCCAGCATTGGGACGTAAATAGGCTGAAACTTTACTTTTATCTTCATATATATCTTCAACGAACGTGTCATGGTTCCCGGAGACTGATGTGAGATGACAGTTATACCCCCACTTCACCCCTCCATTTTAATACTACCAGCCAGTCTAATAAGTAATACTAAATAAAATTGGTAAGTTGATATGGTGCGATACTGTAAATTTATTTGATAAATTGTGCCTAAATTTTGGGCAGTCTTAGTTCAGTAGCTGTTGCATAATAATCCCGGACGATAATATTTCTTTTTCTCAATGTTACTATTTTAGATACGACTAGGAAATAGTTTTTGGAATATTTATGGACTGCTACATTTTTATTTTGCTTGCGTTTAATGTCAACTAATTGTTTGCCGCAACCGCAGTTTTTTTTATTTTCATTCAGCTGTTATCTCAAAGATTCTGCTGCACGTCTTCTGGTTCAGTTTCCCTGTGTCTCCTCTTACGACTCCAACGGGATGTATTCATATCAATATAATCTAGGGATATTTTAAATTTCATCAAATATCTCATAATCTATGAAGAATTTTCTGATATAGTAAATGGAAAAATTATAGGTTATTTTAATGTCTTTAATAAAATATAAAAAACATGACGTAATTTTTTCGTTTTAAATAAAAATGTAATTGACAGTAAATATAGATGTTTATAGGCCACAGCATCTACTTACCATAAAGTGAACTGTGCGCTCGTTTTTCACCCTTATTTTATAAACAGGAGTAGTAGCAAGGTAAAGATATTATAGTAAAATAAATTACTTCATCTGCTTTGGTAGGTCAATTATTTGTTTATTTAGGAAAGTCGTTAACAATATTTATTAGTTCAATATTTATACACATATTTCTAATATAAGTACAGGACTAAAATGGACTACAAAACAAAACAAATTAATAACACACATGTTGATAGCTTGTTATTTGCAACTAAGAATCCAATTTCATAACTCTATTTACAAATATAGGCCTTTTTATTTAGGCATGTTTGAATTAAAAACTATCATAATAATATATGCTTCAAAATGTTCAGGTTTTTCAATAAAACTAAAATTGTTTGCGCTTTTAAAACATTCTCTCAAAATAATCTCAGAACAATACCTAAAATACTTGTATATATAAAGGTCAGTGCTTAACATAATTATTGTTCAGAGTAAATAATTTTGAAAAAATAAAAGTTTGAGTAAGAACATGCACATTTGTTGAAACACTCTCTGACAGTCCCTTAGAGTACATAATTACAGTAGTATAGAGCGCGCATATTGCACAAATTGCTTAGTACGTATCGCAGGCAAATGAGCTATAGATACTTATATTGATGACTGTGTGACAGATATGGATGTAACAATTACGTGGCCGATTAGCAACTAACTATCGATAAGTTATGTAAGTAGATATTTTTGTAAGGGATGTATTTTTTACATTTCATACATTATTTCCTTTACTACTAAACGACAAAATGTTTGTTTAGTTCGTTAGCATATATTTGTTTATAATAACGAATCAGTTATATGTAATATAAATGTCAGAATATCGTGTGAACTTGATAAATAATAACGTTTATAAAATAAAGGATCAGGTTTAGGGTTTATTTTTTTATTAGTAAATCAAATAATAATAATATGTTATTTATATGAACTATATTAAAATTCAATATTTTCAATCAAACAATATCAATCATTATACAAATCCAAAATCAGAATTATTTATAATCAATTAGATTTGATTATTAAAGTTACATAAATATTACATGTAGTTCCTCTAGCAAACATTTAAAAAATATTTCAAATATCGACTACAGAGTTGATCAAGTCACATCACTACAGTCTCGCGTGGGGAGCGCGGTGCGCGGTGGGCTTATGCATGCCCGCCTCTCACGTCTCCTTCCCCGTCCTCCGCGACGTGTGATTCGTTTTCATAAAAATAAGTATAAAAAATCGACTTACCGATGAAATGTGATACTGAATTTATGTTTTGTGTGTTTACTAGTATCGTTTTGCATGATCGAACTGCACATTTGACCATGTTGATACGTAAATATGAAAAAATATCTGGAGGAACGCAAACTGCTTTCACTCAACACCGACTAACAAGTACTCGAGTTGAGTCGTATTGTTGTCACCCATGCCTACTGTTCCCACTTCGTTGTGCACGCTCTGTACTATTGTAATTACTCTAAGGTCTAATCAGAGTGAACGAGAAGATGAAATCTTTGTACAAGCGTCTCGCAAAGCACACACACAAGCTCGTGGTCCACCTACAGTAGTAGACCAAGAAAATATCGTGATACCCACATAGTTAGTAATAAATATCGCGTTATTTTCATTGTGTGCTACTGTAGGTGAACTCTCGTCAACGTTTTGCGTGCGTTGCCGGACGCGTGTATGAATCTCCAGCACTCTTGTTCACTCTGGCCCTATTCTATATTTATAAATAACACACATTTCGAAATTATGTTTAATACATTTCAATTAAATAAAGAATGCCTAGTTGAAAAAAACCTAAACCTTAGAGTAAGAACATGCATATATGTTGAAATGCTTTTTCACTGTCTTATCAGTAAGCACGAGAGTGCGGAATCTTCGTACAAGCGTCTCGCAGAGCACGCACATAAGCGGGTAGTTCACCTAGTAGCGGTACTAGTCGTTAGTACTAAATATCGCGTTATTTTCATTAGGTGCTATTTTAGATAAATTTTGCGATTGTTTGTGTGCATTGCTAGACACGTGTATGAATCTTCTGCACTTTCGTTCACTGTGTCCCTTTCAAAAATACGCAAGTTTTCGTAAAGGGCAAACAAGTTATTATATCGGATGTTGAAAAAAATAAATGTTTTGTAACAAATTATCTATCTTTATGTGGTGTGATCAGAAAATAAATCCACAAATGCATTTGCAAAATCTTCCGTTTAACTTTTAATTATAACAGGTATTTATCGTTATGTTTCAGATACAGCAGATATTCCCTCAGCCTGGGTTGAGCACTGCTTATGGGCTTGACCCGCTTTCGGCACCAGTACTAATTGCTCCAGATCACCCTGTTGTGGAAGCATACAAAAAGTTTTTAATTTATAATAATTATATTATACTGAAATAATATAAAGATTTTTTTTGAAGAAAACACAATAAGAATAATACATATTTGTTACAAAAATAGTAACCCACCATAAATATTTTCCTCCATATAGTGAGGCGTTTACATAATATAAGTTGCGCTGTAAACACCCAGATTTGGAATAATTCATTGCAGGCCATACTATAATACCTACTACTGTTGCGCGAGAATCGAACCTGCAGCCAAAAGCAAAGTTAGCTACCAAACGCTTTATCACTGAGCAGCCATAAACTAACAATTATAATATGTATGTATGTTTACATGACGCAATGGTAACAAAACAACGTAGTCAAGTGGTTTAAGTGGTCAAAGTACTTGACTTTAACGTCAACCATGTCTTACCACGAAGACAACTAAACATTTTTAGATTATTTGATAGTTTTTTTAACGTTTATCAATGAAAATAATCATTAAATGTTCTATAAAGTAAAAAAAAAACATAAATATAAACTATAGATCAATGTCCTTAACGGATATATAATGAAAAATAATAAATAGCCAGTTTTAACGGTGACTAGCCAGCAGCAAATTATATCAAACTTAAATTATATTTTTTATTACTTTGCATTATATTTGAAATAGATCCCTCTGAATTCATAAATACATAGTGATAGTATGATAAAGTTATAAAGCCGTTTGTGAAGCCTGTGTTAATATTTACGATGTCCTTTTTCGTGCGCATTTTGTGATTTTATTAAAAAAGCTCCCACTTACCGAGAAAAGATAGCCTATAATAAGATCAGCATCCCTCGGTGTATCTAAAGCATCCTTTTCAAGGACATCTGTTCTCAGCCAACGACAATCTACGTAAACACGGACCGTGTTGTCATCGTGAACGCTATAATAAACAAAATGAATTAAATCACTTATTCCATTGTTAACATAAATGAGTGTTTGAGCAAATTTTATCCAATTAATAAATAATAAAACGACGTACAAAATACCAACATAAAATAGCGGCATAATAAAGAGTGATGAGTGATGAAACTAGAAACTCTTTTCATTAGTAAGTAGGCATTCCATCTGGTCCTCAAGGGTGGCGATTTACCTGAATATTTTGGCTTAATGTAGGATAGATGTAATTATCTACGGGTCACAGCATCCATTTTCTATTTGATGGATAGTGTGCTCGCCACCCTACCATCAAAATTAAAATTAAATTTTAAAATGGCCCAAAAATTATATTTCTCCTTATTTAAAAACTTTTCATGTAATATGATAATATTAAATCACATACATAGAAAAGATACTGGTCAACAACATCGACCATATTAATAGCAATCACTTTTTATGTACGTTTTTATGAAATGAAGAATTACTTCAGCTGTTATTAGTAAACCTAAATACAAAAAAAAAACGATCGATCCAAGTACCCGATATATGGTCGGCCAAGAAACTTACCTTACGAATTTTCAATTTAAAAATGATTACCATTATTATAAGACCTTAAAAGCAGTGATTTAATACACTTTAATAAAGGAATTATTATTGCTTATAAATAGCGCCTCTTATATCTGTTTTTAAGTTTGCTTGGTAAGTAGTCACGACTCGCCATTTAATTAAAAAGTGAACGCTGTTTGTTTTTTATTTCAATCTGTGTACAATATAAATTAATGACAAGCCCGTAATGTGGCGTCCTAAAGTCTTTAACTAACTTCACTGCATACAAATTTCGATTGTTAAAGAGCAAGTATAAGCATGTTTTTTTTTTGCTGCGTAAAAGGAGGTAGATGTAATATAAAGTTGGTTGTGTTTACATTGGTGCCCGCCGGTATCACGCCACCTCCCGTACGGCCCCTGACACTTGTACCGTAAAAAAAAATAAAATGGACAGGCACATGAGAGAGAGTAATCATTTAATTAAAAATATAGAAAGTTAGAATATTAATTAATACCTTATAGAGATGTGATGCCACCTAAAGTCATAAAGTGGCACTGCTAAATAAATGGAGCGCGATAGTCCAGCTCCAGCGTGAACTAATCTGGCGGAACCTCGTCCTGCAAGCTCTAAAGACAGGAAGGAACCAGACCGGCGGCGGGCTCGTAGTGAAAATAATGTACCTTGGCCGTAGCCACCGCTCTAGAAAAAGAAAAGTAAATTCTTTAATATATTTCTATGAAAAAATGCTATGTGGTAAAAATTTATCACCCCATTTCGTCCCATAGGTGTCATAAGAGGAAATGAAACAGGAGATGGGCGTATCTTCCAAATATAACTCAGAAAAATAAAAATCTGTGGTTGCTGATCCGCCTACCAAGTATGGCAACTGTGGTAATAAATATCCCAGCTTTAAGGCAATCTGTGGGGGAGACTTGTATTCAGCAGTGGGTATCTTTTATGCTGTTATGAATTAATAAATGAATTCCATAAAATCGTACATTTTGTGGTCTCATGAATGACTTTTTTTATAGGATATATATATATATATATATATATATATATATATATATATATATATATATATATATATATATATATATATATATATATATATATAACAGTGTAAAGTAGCACTGTTAAAAAATTAAAATAAAAAAATAAGAAACGAGGTTTACCGTCATTGAAACTCTAAATATTATGAATAAAATCATCGAAATCAGTTCACCCAGTAAAAAGTTATGAGGTAACACACATAAAAAAACATACAGTTGAATTGAGTACCGTCTCCTTTTTGAAGTTGGCTGAAAAATTAACCATATGAATAGTTATTATAAAAATTTACAAACCTCCGGTCTTAATCTCAATGAAACAAATAGAGTGAACTCAGACGGAAATGTCTTCCCAGCTGCAAAAAGCTCCGATGATGCAATCCAGATGTATGAATTTGGTTTTAAACTAAACGCATGTGGTCGGTCTGGAACTGAACCCCAACGAGCTTGCGTCGGATGGAAATTTTGTCTAGCATCTGGTGCTAGAGGATTTATTGTTTCTAAATCAAAAAATTAAATCAATTTAATAACATGCGTAGGCAAAAATTCTTTTAGAATTCACATTTTATATGCTAATTATATATTCAAGTAATAAAATGTAAATCATTCATAAATATATTTTTTTTATATTTCGAACCTTGACAGTCAAATGTGTTACATGAACGGCCTTGTTCGCTGTAACCCTCACAAGTGGTTTTAGAGCAATATCTCCTTCTGTCTTGTCTTCCCCCTCCACAAGTTTTACTACAAGGTCCCCATTCCCCCCATCCCGCCCAACCTGAAAATTTTAACTGCCTAATTGCTGTTTGCGTTAAATTCGACAATCATCATAAAAACAATCAAAAGTTGACTTAATAAATGTTTCTCTCTTTAATAAAGCATATTTATTTGTTCATTTGTTATTTTTATATTTAGAATATATACATTTAATAAATCTAAAGTAGTCTTATATCGGTAAGCCTGTGAGTTTTTGCAGGTTAATCTCCACAATTAACATTTGGCTATAGATTTAAATAAGACGATTTTATTATTATATTTATGTGAAAAAAGTAAAGTGACAATGAGTGCCTAAGTGTATTATTTAAAATAATTAAGAAGTTTAACTTGTACACAATACAATTTCATTAATTTATATAAGCAGAATACGTAGCTGAAACATGTTGGCACGCATGAATTCGCGAGTCCTGCTAGTGTGAAAAAGATGTAAGTCGCGGTAGCCCAAGAGATTACTACGCGCCACTGGCAATAATGAAAAATTAGTTACAACTTAAAGTGCTGATTTACTATGTATTCGACGGTGTAAGATGACAAGAGGAAAATTACGTTTTAGGAAATCACGGCAGACTATTTCCTGTTCCACAAACCTTTACAAAAATGAAATGAGGCCTGTCTCTAACAGTGAGACGTATATAAGCTACTACTTTACTTTCCTTCAACACTTATTTTTTGTATTTATATCAATTTAATTTTATATAACGAGAAAAAGACAATAATTTTCTATTGAAAAATTAGGCTATGATTACAAATAAAAATATTGAACGTATTCTCAATTTCCGATACTAGCAACAGTAAGTTATTATGTAAGATCGTAACTGCGGGATTAACTTTATTTGTTTTATTATATAATTAAAGAGTCATTAAAAATAAAAAAAAGAAATGTACTTGGAAAGGTTTAAATTTAAGTAACAGCCAATATCGTTCTCACGTTTATTTATAGGAGAGGGGGCAAACGAGCATGCGGCTCACCTGATGGTAAGTGACTACCGCCGCCCATGAAGAGTTGCATCACCAGGGAAACTAGGGGAATTGCAGATCATATCGGTCCGGAAAAATCACTGATGGTAATCTATTCCACAAGGAAGTTGTGCAAAGAAGAAAACATCTTCTAAATCGCACAGTAGTGGACCGCCAACCATCCAGACGGTGCGGATGGTATCGGAAGTTCTTCCGCGATGTGCGTTCGGGAAATTTGGCGGCTGGGATTAATCCGAACAATTCCTCAGAGCACTCCCCGTGGTAAGTGCGAAAGAAAATGCAAAGGGATGTAACATCTCTTTGCAGCGCCATGATGAATCAAGCCGATCGTAAAGGACTCGGTCGTCGACGATTCGAGCCGTTCTGCGCTGGATGCGGTCAAGTGGAAGGAGCTGGCATTGGGGTGCTCCAGCCCAGAAATGGGAACAGTATTTTATGTGAGACCGAACCTGCGCCTTGTAAAGTTGCAGGCGTTGTGCCGGCATGAAATACTGTCCCGCTCTTCTGAGCACGCCAACCTTTTTAGAGGCCAATTTGGCCTTCTCTTCCAAGTGACCACGAAACTGCACGTCACTCGATATGTTGACACCGAGGATTCCGATACTGGCTAAGGCAACAAGGGTAGTGCCTTGAAACTGAGGAGATACGACAAAGGAGCCTCCTCTCATTAATGATCCACCGCTCTGAACCAATGCATGTTGGCGAACTTACACATGTCTGCGATTATTTTTTATTTCTCAGATTTGCAGGTTACTCCATGATGTTTTCTTTGACCGCTGAACACTTGGTAAATCAGCACTTAAAATTTCTAATTATAGTTTTATTGCCAGAGGGCATCTAATCCGGATTGCTCACGTTCTGTGAAATTTACAAAGAGCACTTAGTTCCGGAGTTACCGCTGCCCTTCGGAGCTATCACGTTATTAGAAATAAAAATTATTTGAGGACCTACGTATTGTTGAAAGTATGCGCAGGAATTACACAACTTTTCATCCCTTTTCCACTATCATTTTACAAAACGCATTGTTTTCCATTCCATCGATATGGGTATACTACCTATACACTGATGCATGCTAATTTACTAAGGATTAGAATAATTTCCATGCATCAGCTACTATCCGAATACAGTATGTCTGTTTTAATGAAGAGATAATTTAGGTTTTCACTATGATGGCATGCTTCACTATCAAAGACTGGACGTACTTTACTAAACTCTACTAAAGTACCGTGTTACAGATTTCTCTGTTTCATGACGGTCATATTATAAAATTACGTCTCTGTCATTTAGTAGAACGTATGATAGTCTATTCTATACTAAAATGATATGTTAATTTTCTGATTTGATGAAAAAATTAAAAACTACGTTAAGGATACCACTAATATAAACAATAAATACAATATAACAATCTGAACAGTGACACGTTGTGATTCACATAAAAAAATGTTATGTTATGACTGACGTACCAACAGCATTCCAGATGGCGATATCGACTCCTAAACTCCATGGTACCGAGGCTGATGTAGCTTCTAGCCATGGCCCGTCAGCGGGTGTTGTTTCCAAATCTTCAGCTGGATCGCTAATCCTTGCAAATATAACAAACTCACTCTGAGACGGCGCCATGCTCCAGTTGAAGCACCCTTCTAATTGGGGATTGATTTTCAAATTCACCTGTCTAAGAAAAATATAATTAATAACCAGTGTCAAAAGACGAGATTATTTTAGGTAAAGTTTGATACATAACTACGTGTTCGAGTTTTGATTTATTCAGAAGCTGGGATATAGTATTTATAATATTACACTTTTATTTTAATTATTTTTCTTCCTCAATCACAACACAACAATGAGGATCACAGTTACGGGCTGATAAAGAAGGATATCATACATTAGTGTGGTATGAAGCCTCTCCCAAAGTAGGGTACAGATCGCCTACTTTACTAAAAATAAAATAGACTAGTTCTTTCACGATGATCCCTATTCAATTCAGCCATGTAACGTTAATAAAAGAAATTCCTTTATCAAAATTTCCAAAACAGGTATATTAAGGATAAAGCTTTTGTATTGAAGTCTGTTTTAACTTTATAAAATATTAATTGTTCTTTTCATCTTGCTTCACCTTTGTAATAAAATAATTTTAAAAGATATTATTTTATGATTGTGGAATTGAAGATATATTTTTAATTTTGGTTGAAGCATATTTATCTTACATTACTCCCCATAAATTAAATAGCATGAAAGCAACCTGATTTCGCCTCAGGTTAAGATAACGTTGAAATTTTTATTAAAAAAGTTTTGTGATAATATACAATGAAATATATTTCAAGAATATATGAATTCTGCCTACACGCACTGAAGTATCGTGTTGAAATATTACGGCCTTACCCTACCCTTTACCCTCGCAATAGAAGAAGGATTCCGTCATATTAAATTAAGTGATATCTAACACTATTTCACATTCTAACTTTGTGATGCTTACTGACATATATTACTTTTTTAAATTATATTTCAAATTATAAGGTACAGTTGTTGTTGTTTTTATTATTCGCTCGAGAGAACAGGCAAAGGAACTATGCCATACAGCCTTGTCTTCATGTGTAATTTTCCTTCATATTTCACTGCTTCACAATATGTTGATGCGTCACATTGTGCAGCCTTGGGAGATTTTGACGGTAACTTGAGCCAGCAGGCAGCTGACAGTTGGCGATGGTATCTAAAGGCGCCTATGCAAACAAACAGCTTATCTTGAGATTCCATCACCATCAGAGCACTTGTTTCACAGTTTCCATTAATAGTTCACATGCGCAGACACTTAATACACAAAATCGCACTACTTTTACATATCAAAGTCCACTTCAAACCATTATTTAAACAATAATACAGGAGCAGTAAGCCGCCGCCGGTCGAGTTCCCGCCAAAACTCTTATAAGGTACAGTATTTGAATGATGGACATATATTATGCCCGTGTCTCATCGTTGGACCACAGACAAAGTGCTAGATAGGCATTCAATACTCGTAAGCATTCGTATCACGCAGCACTTTTGCGGAGAAAATTTAATTATACGGATCGCGATCTTGCCGAGAACTTTGTTTGTTTAATTGAGTTCCCTGCTAATCTTCAATTGCTTCCAAGAAGTTCAAAGAGTGATACTCCTAAGACATAAGTATGTTGGTCTGCTATAATTTAGTATTATGTTATTTACATTAAATATATAAAGTAAGCCAATCAATTAGAAATGCGCATATTTCATATTTTTATTTTAAGTGTGTCTAGTTAAATAGTTTATTATTCAAAGTGAATTCGTTCATAAAATTTAAATCTTCATCATCTTATCTTCATCTTATCTATATGACTACTGCCACCTATGAATATTTGCGTGCTTAAATAAACTGAATCTCTTTACTTTTTAAAGCAGAACATAAGAGTTGATGCACTGTCGTTGGGTGGTAGAATTAAGGAAGAAGGCGCTATCTACTTTGATGGAACCGAAGCATTATTTATATAAATTCCTATAGTTTATGGTGTCAATAAGAAAAAAGTCATATTAATGTTATATTAGCACCGACATGAGACCAGGTATCATAACAGTTGAATTTTGAAAATATGAGAAAATTCTAAATACAATAGGTAAATGGAAAAGAAATGATGTTTGGTAATTTGCTTTACCTATTCTTAAAATAAGTACTATTTTAGATACGCAGGTTTCTTTATATGGAATAAACATCTTTAAATACCAAATACAGTTTGGCAATTTTTAATAACCTTAAAAGTAATAAATAAGCTTTCTATCTACCTGGTAGTATGTTGGCCTTGTAGTGGCGGCGTGGCAAAAGAGATTCCGTCACCACAGTTCGTCCTAAGGGTGAAGTAAGAGGCGAATATACTACAGATGCGTTGCCACCCCATTTCGTGGTTATTGTGGGTGTGTCGCGTTACATGGTAAGAGGTGACAATGGAAATGCCAAAATGATATGATGGCACCAAAACATAGCAATATAACCATTTCGCATATGTCATATGTAAAATTCTTAAACCATCGATAGAAACCAGTGTCAAACATTCGATACATCTCACATAATATGCTAGCTAAGCAGAGTTAACATGGCAAATCCTCATTATGAAGGGAGAGGCCAATGTACATCAGTGGACTGTTACTAGCTGATGATGAAGATATTGATCCAGTGGTTGACTTTTAACATACATAATATAACTACAAGTTAAATTTGATAATTTGAATTTATTAACCTAATGTTTAAATACACATTACTTACCTATCTGTAGTATTATACGGTGAGCCGGAATATTGACTTACAGACGCTAGTTCAATTCCGCCCCTATAAATTGACACTAGCGCTAAGTCTAAAGTTTTACTCTGTAACAAAAAAAAGACGAACTTAATACTCTCATCGTAAAATGACTTTCAAAAAACAACACGAACCGACGTTTTATAGATATTTTTGTGTACTATGATCTGAAAGCAATTATTTAACTCAGATGCGAATAGTTTGCCGGTGGGATTCACTGCAAAATGCAGCTGGATATTTTTTTTATTGCGATAATATTTTGTAATTAAAAATATTATTTTAAGCTAGGTGAAACTGGTACTAAAACACCGACTTCGTTAAACGTTAACTGAAAAGAGACCATTTCAAATATTATATACCCTACTGTGTTATGTACAAAATATGTATGTTTAAATATGTTAGAATCCACCAAGCTGCTTAGACTAAGAAAGCGTGCCGAAGATAAACATGCATACACACAATACATATATAGTAATAATAATTAACACACATAAAGATTTATTATTATTACTATACACCTGAAAAACATTACCATCTTTCTGGGAAACTTAGGTAAAACATTTTTTATTAATAATTATTACAAAGTATTATTTCAAGAGAGAGTAGTAAGCCTAAACAGACGAGCACTTACTGAGACAAACTAATTAAAAGGTATACATAGTTAGCTATAAATTGATACTGATATATTATATCATACAACAAAAATAAACGGCAAACGTTAAACAAGGGTATCCACGATTACCATCAAAACTTACACGATTGCCCTACTATACTAAGATTGTCAATTCATTTGCCAAGCGTCGCTTTAAAATAAATAAAATCCTTAAAAAAAGTCATACACATACGATGACTCCATCATAGCCCCATAGTGGGAAAAAATTTTCATAGCTGCCACGCTTGGCAAGCAAGTCGACAGCCGCAGTTTTTATTATTTTGAGTTGATATCACGAAGATACTGTTGCCCATCTCTTTTCATATTAACCATAGCCGCCTTTAACGACACCTACGCGATGAAATGAGGTGCTCGATAACTTTACGCCGCAACCACATGGAGTAGAAAATCTAGAACTTCCTATTTTTCATTGAAATGCGAATCTGCCTTCAGGGAACTGATACTTTTAACTATTTGCCTCTTTATGTAGAAAGGAGGAATTAAAAAGAATTTTATACGTGGTAAAGACATGCTGCAGCTATATTAGTAGTATAGTTGTTCGACGGAGGAAAGATCAAGCTCTCACAGAATAGCAGCGTAAAGTAGCAGTTTGATACTGCTGTGTTTCGTATGGTGAGTGTAGAGAACCGGAGATCCATTTTACTGTAAAAGAGACATTCCATCTTAGTCCTCACGGGTAACGACGCATCTGCATTTTGATTCTTTATTGAGGGTAAATGTAGATGTCTATGGGTCACAGCGACCACTTACAATCAGGTGGAATGTGTGCTCGTTTGTCACCCTATCCTATAAAAAAATCTTTGAAACGATAATTTCTAGAAAAATATTAATACTACGACTTGCTCATATTATACGGAAGTACCCTTGGGTGTAGTGGCAATAAGTAGCGTTTCGCCACGTAGATATTGGTTATGAGAAGAAGCGTCTAATGTGCAAGAAAGACATTTGGTACTACGATCGTCAATCCGCCAGCAAAGCTTGGCAGTTACGACAAAATTCTTCCTGCAATTGGAGACCCCATGTCCAACAGTAGATCGTCACGGGTTAATAAAACGATATGATATGTGTATAAAACGTGAAATATGAGCTAAAAGTATATTGCAAAATTTACTTGAGCTCTATTTCCGAAATAAGGTAATAATATTGAAATATGAAGTTAATGTATGAAAATGGAAGAAGCCTTCTCTGGAATGTAAATAAATAAACTTGAAGAAAAACTAAAAACCGACTCCTAAAAATCACGTGGTAAAAGTAAATCCTTTATATGAAATGAAATATTAAACAATAATATTTCACAGCAAATTATTTCTTTAATTCGATAATTTTCAACTACAAGTGTGGCATAAAATATAAGATAAAAGGTTAATTTTATAGCAAATAAATGTGGATTGTAATTCCTATTTTTAGACATGAAGAGCCTAAACTTTATTGTATTAAAACAAAATAATATTTTAATTCGCCTAAATTTGGTTTGTAATAGCGATGTCTACTTCATTCTATAGGTAGGTAAAATCATTTTATCGAACAAACATTGATTGACTCTCATGGTGGTCCGTGAAATAGACACTAAAGTACGGCCAACTAGCAGCGATACGAAAGACCATTTACCTTACAAACCACTGTGGAGTTGACAATCTATTGTCTATCTCTGTCCATCTTGTGTATTTGTCGTAATGTCTGGTTTTTCCGGCAAAAACATGTCAGGGTCAAAACGGTTTCTAATGATGCTAAACGGCTTTCCCTTCAAAAATATAATTTTCATGTACTAGCTTCTGTAATCGTAATTTGGACATAGTGTATCGAAGAATTAAAGGCCGGAAAAAAATTTCATTATTTTTGTTTTTTATATACAGTACTTACTGTTTATTTAAAGTGTGATTTTTTATCTTTTTGGTATAAAATATTATTTTTCAAGTTAAGGTGATAACTACAATGTCGTCTAAATATTTACGTAAAAATCTTCATCTCCTATTTTCCACTCATTTTATTCGGGACCAACCCTGAAGTACAACATCTCTGTTCTGTCGCTAAAACTCAAAAACAGCTCGACCGTTTTTGATGAAATATTTTGTGTGTATTTAAAAATTAAATAGTTCCCTTTTAAATTCACATTTGGTTCAGGTAGATTGCTTTTTGTCGAGATCCAGTAATTATTCGTACGATACCGGGGCGGATCGCTAGTATTCAGTAAAAAGGAACCAATAAAAATGGTTTAGCCGTTTTCGAAAAATCCGTGACAAGTTACATAATAAACATACGTGTCGTCTATAAGAATCTATAAGAATATTCGTCATTTTTGAATTTGATTAAAAATATATTGCTATATAATGAGGGCTAATAA
Source organism: Parnassius glacialis (assembly GCA_033319125.1). Lineage (NCBI taxonomy): Eukaryota > Metazoa > Arthropoda > Insecta > Lepidoptera > Papilionidae > Parnassius > Parnassius glacialis. Next base: position 8,074,313 of record JAVANC010000009.1, read on the forward strand.
TCTTCCACTCACCAGATGTCGCTACTAGCGACTGAGGTAAAGTTTTTTGTTACACAGTGTCATTTAATTGCGAAATTAGTTTTAAATAATAGTTTATCATTGTCTAGAGTATTATATTAATATATAACACAATGCGTCAGTGGTTTGATTTTTAATTTTTTGCACATTATAACTCTTTTTTTTTAAAAGTCGTCTTTTAGCTATATTTATAGTTTGGTTTATTCATTTCTAATGTAATTAATATAAAATATAACTAATAACACAGAAAGAAACCTTAAAGATTACATTTTCCTAAGAAATTATCGTCCCCGCTATGAAATCTGTCAAATATTTTACCTCACTCGAAAGTGGCGCCACCCTGGTGGCAGAAAAAGTCGTGGATGCCCTCATTCAATAAAATACAGTTAAAGTAACCCTATTACAAAACTCAACACTACTTTATTGACGTGGGGCAGCCAGTTGTATTTATATTAATAGTGCATAGCAGAAGTAACGCCAACTCAATGCGGCGTATGATATTAAATAAAGTAACCGAAGAAAAAAATAAATTCTGCGACATTCTTATATTCGGGACTACCCTTATCTACTTTCCAAAGCTAATTTATCACGAAAGGATGTTGTTCTAATAAAACAACGAGGACACTGGTATTTCGTATTATCGTTCGGATACGGAAAGTGATTATAATATAGAGGGAACGGGTCTGTATTATCGAATTTTGATTTTAAATATGAAGGTTTTTATTACATATTTCAGGAAGCCTTTTTTCTGAAACTAACGAGAAAAAACCTAGAAACAGGCAGGAGATGGGCGGCAACATTTTTCTGATAACAAAAATAGTAAAAAAACTGCGGTTAACAAACTGCCAGGAGTGGCAAATATGGCAAACATCACTCATGAGCAACGATACAAATAAACGGCCCCTAGTCCCCGGCGGCCCCGCTATTCGAATGGTGACCATGGTAACGTTGAGGTGCTCAGAATCTCCGGAAGAGGTTCAGTTGCCACTTAAGATGACTGGAAACATACAAAGTACGCACCATGAGGACTGACGAGAGGGTTCTGTAGCTGGAAGAAGAGATGGGCAAGTTGCGCTTGAATATTATAGGATTATCCGAGGTTCGAAGAGAGGGGGTAGACACGGTAAACCTCAAATCCGGCAACTTGTTCTATCACCGGAAGTACGAGCATTTGCCCCAAGGCGGTGTCGGATTTATCGTCCACAAAACACTCGTTAACAATGCTCTAAAGATTGTGAGTTTCTCGGCGAAGGTTGCGTACCTTATGCTCAGAATCGCCAAACGGTATTTGTTGAAGGTCATACAGGTTTACGCAACAACCTCGGCACATTCCGATAAGGCTGTGGAGGAAATGTATGAGGATATTCCTAAAGCCATGCTTTCCTCAAAAAACTAGGTACAAGAGAAAACGATGAGCTGAAGTTAGGGTAATTCTGAATAGGGTAATGAAACCAAAGAGTACGCAGATGTCTGATTCATGAAGAAAAAGGGACTCTTTATGATGAACTTTTTTTTCCAGAAGCGGCCCCGCAAAAGACGGAACTGGTCAAGCCCCGACGATTCGACAAAAAATGAGATTGACTTCATTATGACGGCAACTGTTAAGTGATGTCTCAGCAATCGCGAAGGTCAAAAGAGGCAGCGATCACCAAATTGTTAAAGGCACACTGAATCTAAACGTTAAGTTGGAGAGCTCATGTCTAATGACGTCAAGGCTCCTCCCTCGTGCTCTAACAAAGCTCGAGTTACAAAACCGTTTTCAGTGCCTAGAAAACTGCAATACAGTTGAGGATATGAATGACGAGCTAGTGGAAACTGTCCATGTGGTCGGAGCTAAGTTCTGCAAGGCCCATCGTAGAAAAACACGAAAATTCTCCGATAACACTCTTAATCTCATAGTTATCAGACGGGAATTGAAACTAAGTCTTCAGCAGATTTGACGGATTACAGGAAACTGAACAGATAGATCTCCGATGCGGCGGGGCTTACATAACTTCAATACCAGAACCAAGGCTCCAAAGTCTTTGCCAGGGATCTGTCTGCCAGAAAGAGCCAAATGTCGAAGATGAAAACCAAATGAAGCAGCATCGTTTTTGGGACACGTGAGATTTTGAGTGAGATTGAGGTTCTATGGGCAGTTGTACACGTCATCTTAGGAGCAACATGCTATTTCGAGGATATCCCGGACGTCAGTCTGAGCGAGACATAAAAAAGGCAAGGCCCCGGGTGAGGATGGAATTACAGCGGAACTTTGGAAAGTGGGTGGAAAACCGGTACTTTATGTCTTTCAAAAGCTCTTTAATTCCGTCCTCCATGATGGGAATTCTGCGGAGGCGGTGGTTTTAATCTTCAAAAAAGACTACAACGCTCTCTTGAAGAATTACAGACCAATTTCCCTTCTAAGCCGCATCTACATGCTGTTTTCGAGAGTCATAACGAATCATCTCACACGAAAACTTGACGACTTTCAGCATCCTGAACAAGCTGGTTTCCGAAAAGGTTTTGGTACCATAGACCACATATGTACATACCCTTCGGTAAATTCTATAGAAGACCTAAAAGTACAATCTGCCACTTCGCCTTGCGTATAACTGCCAGGTTGACCGTCGGTCTGTCAAATTGCTGAAGTGTTTGTACAGTAGGGCTACGATGGCTATGTGAGTACAGAGCCAAATAACGAAATCTATTCAGCTGCAGAGAGGTGTAAGACAGGGTGACGTTATATCACCGAAACTCTTTACTACTGCATTGGAAGACGTTTTAAATCTACTAGACCGGCAAGGATACGGTATTAATATCATTGGCGAGTAAATCACTCACCTTCGATTTTCCGACGATATAGCATTTATGGCAGAGTCACTGAAATAACTAAGCAATATGCTCAATGACCTCAATAGTGCCTACTATTGTCATTGAGCATATTGCTTAGTTTTATGCTTAGCTTACCCCCAACGGATAGGTATTAAGATGAATATGGACAAAACAAAGATCATGTGTAACGTCCATGTCATACCAATGCCGGTAGTTGTTTTGATAACTATGCTCGAAGATGTTGACTGGGGAGACTGGCAAACGTGAGAGATATTCGGTCTGGAGCATATTATCATTATAATAATACCAAGAAGAAACCAAGCTATGTCTATTGCTCGAAATAAATCTAAAGAATAACGTATGTACGAAGTAACATAAGATTTAAATTTGTATTATTATATAAAAGATCTTTGTAGTGAGTGCAGGAGCGTATAAATTGACTCCACTTTCAAACGTGAAATAATAAAATCTCTTTTGTGTCACACAAAGTATCCTCTTTTATGGACGTAATATTATATTTCAAGGAAAATTTGCAGAAATAATACAAATCAGCAAAAATGTTTTGTGTGACTTAATGTATGCAAATATTCCGTACCCTCGAATAAACTCCAGTTCCATATCTAGAAAAAGAGACACAAGATTGAAAAAAACCTAAAAGCCAATCGCCTTCTGTACTCAAAAGACTGGTTAAATATTAATTTATGACATAAATCTAGTTGATTATTATTTAAATTTACGCTGTATTCTTATTAGGCCTAAGGAAAAAATAATATTGTCAATCTTAAAAAGATAGGCTGTGGATAATTTAAGTATTATAAGAACAGTTTTAATAAATATATCTATCCAAAGTAATACAATAATCAAAAATCATTATTTCATTTTAATAAACTAACAAATTACTAATTAATTAGTAATGCAAAGTTTTCATCAATTTATTAAAGAATAAGTTATTTCCAGATATGACTTCTTTTTTATATAATAATATTCATCAGGTTTTCGTCAAAAAGTGGTAAAAGTCAGACAGGTAAAAAGAATAAAAGATAATACAAAAAATTATTGTCTATTACTCCCCTTTTATTTAAATTACTAAGCTTTTGTTAAGTCGATCATCTTTGGCTGCACCACCAGTTACTATATTATATTATCATTAGAGATGATTTAGGGTACTCTGTTTTATTACATTTCTAACTTATAATTTTATCATAGCATTACGAATTATGACAATGAATATTAATGCTGTTTTGTTCTTTATCTATGAACCTGCCGTTTCAAATTGCCGTTTCACAAAGGCCAGTTTTGATATTAAAATAATTATTGTTTGGCTAAGAATTTTAATTTAAAACATGGAATTATTTATTTCATAATTAATAATTTTTTATTGATTAGCGTTATGTTTTCATTGTATTTGAAACATGTTCTTCATCATATCATAGGCATTTGAGTAATTATGAAATACAAGTACCATTGTGGCAGCAACGCGGCACAAGCGGCTTACAATATATACCACAGAACACGGAATAAGACATTAGAACGGCTGCAACGCACTTTTTGTACGAGAACCTGCGTCGGCAGTAGGCGGAACCCTGTTGTCACAACTACATTTGCAAATATAAGTACACGCTCACACATGCATTAAAGACGCCAATCAAATGTGTAAAAGAGCCAATCAAATGACAGGCAAAATCGAGCGAACTAATCCGGTGCGTGCTCACTCACACATGCACACATACATGTAGTGAAGGCGTAAAGACGCGTAAGCAACTAGTGAGTTGACGTGGCGATTGACAATTTTTTCTCGATATCGATAAAAACTTCAAGTTGAGTGTTCGTGTTATGTAGGAAAGGATGTAGGGAATGGATACGGTTTGTATTTAGATAAGTTATAAATAAAAAAATTAAATTACTGTATTAAAATAAATGTTGTAAATATGAAGCAATTTTGATCAAATTTAGTACACAGATAAATTAGATCTTGGGGAAGGTTTTTATATGGTTGACAAATTTTGTTGAGAGCTCTAAAGTACAAAGGGTTAAAAATCAGACATAAAATATTTCGATGTGATGAATAAGCAAAGCAATGCTAAAAAATTAACTTTAAAAGAGAATGTTATTTTTATTGCCCCTGAAATATAATATATTTGTTTAATAGTTGCCGCTTAGTTTCCTTTTGAGTCATAGAGTTTTTCAGAAAGAAGTGAAGTCGAATATTTAGGTATTTCTCTATAACAGCCTTAGTTAAATCGGTTATGTGGTTAGAAAACGGAAATTGTCCCATATCATGAAATCTGATTGTGTCAAACAAAAAGCTCTCAACGAAATTCGTCAATACTTTAACTTCGATTGATTTTTTATTTATGTTCATTGATTTTACCATAATATGTTGCCGTACAACAAGTTCCGTAAATTTACAAATTTTTATTATGTCACTCGAAGGATAGATAAGGCCACCTTTGTCTTTTTTTTTAATTAATTTGTGGCAAGAATCAGTTTGACTGCATAAAAGAGCTCCGATACATATGTCGCATTTTATTTTATTTATGAGAGAATGAACAACGTTGCCAGCTATATAACCTAAAACAGAAAAAAAATCTGTAACACAGGGATACACTAAAATAAGGACACCTGACTCGTGAAACTAGGGAAATGTGCTATCAGGAGTCAGTGATTGTGACAGGAGTAGGCAGTTATAGTACTTGATCTGCCTAGTCGAGCAAAAAAGCGACACGGCCGTACCATCCTTTTCTCGATTGTATAAACACGGTATATTTCGAATTTCATTCAATTTGAACCAGCAGCTTAAGAATTATAACTAGTCAATATATACCTCCATATTTCGGTCCGGACTGAATTTAGCAATTTAGTCGTACAAAGATTTTTGGTAAACACTATTCTGAACCCAAATAACACGGTTTGGTTATTGGCCGCGCGAAATAAAAATCACCACCTTCGTGTAACTTTAACCTTCATAGCTCATTTCGGACTGAGTTTAGCTAAATTGTGTTATACTGTTTTTCTTTTATCATTTTTCTGAACCCTACTAACAAGTTTTGGTTGATCGCCGCGCGAATGAAAAGAGACGGTGGCGTCTCTTCAAGTAGGTGGCTTCTTGAACTTTGAAAACTTTGAACCTTCAGCTCGGCTCGGACTGAGTTTAGCTATATACTTGTCATACAAAGTTGTTCTTTTTACACTGTTCTGAATCCAAATAACAAGGTTTGGTTGATGGCCGCGTGAAATAAAAATGACGCCACTTTCCGGCATTCCCTTTTACCTAAGAATCCGAATCGATAAAGATATCGATAAAATGCTTAGCGTAATGATCAATACCATTAATAATTATTTTTATAAAAAAATATAATGAAGATTACTACCCAAAAAAAATTGAAACTTATCGATAAATTGCTACAGACTGCGTGCCCTTCACTAGAATCATGTGTCACCTTTACATTGCGTGCTTAAAACGACACTATAAAAATGGTATGCGTACTTTGCCAGCAATGTATATTTTTTAGAATTTTTCAAGATTTTTACAGAATAGAGAATTTTACAGATTTTGACTTAAAAACCGTAAATTTGAGAAGTTTTTTTACTTACCGATGAAAAGAAATTCCTCCTTTGGCTACACTCGATACTTCATTCCTTGCTTTGCAACTAATAACAGCACAAGTAGGCATTTTTCGTCAAAATTAGTCGCTGCGTTTCACTTGCGCACAGTGAGAGCGTTCGTGAGTGACTTATGAGCGCGATCACGTGTCTTGGGATTTATATGACCGTTTGGGCAAATCAGTGGCACGCGTGCCCCGCCTACAACGCCATTCTATGTTTTTCTGTTTTCTATGATATATACAATACTAGCTGCCCTTTCCGAACGACCACTTGTTTTCCCAAAAAAACTCATGAAATTAGCAATAAAAAAATTAAGAGTCACTTATCGGCATAAAAACTATCCTATCTCTCAAGTTGGACCAAACTGCACACCGACTTGCAAATTTTTTTTGAAATCGGTTCTATCTGTTGAATACTTACAGCAACACGTGGTGGTTATACTAATAAATTGTAGCATATACTCGTATTAAACCTTTATATTTTTAACATAGCGCCATTTATTAAATATTTACTCAATCCAGTCAACAGATATCCGTCATCTGACAGAATCGTTTGGAGCTAACAGATAATTGTGACTGTCAAATAATCGACAAATAATTTTCAATAAAATAATATTGTATTGCGACAATAAATTGAGTTGTAAGCTCTCCTATCTTTTAAGTTGGACCAAACGGCACATTGACCAAAAATTTCATTGAAATCAGTTCAGTAGTTTAGGAGTCCATCGCGGACAAACAACGTGACACGTACTTTTTATATGTAAAGATTTACGGAGCAAATACAACAAACAAATGCACCACCTGTTACTGGTTTGCCTGCTTCCATTCTATAAATTTTTGCCTGAAAAATAAATCTCGTGGTTGTCCAAAAACTTTGGTCAAGGATTGTCCTGCCGAATTAAAGGCATTGTGGAAGCTGATGATACTAAATCTACGCCTAAATTACCAACAGATTTCGGCGTTAGAATCAAAACAATATTGGTCCATTTGCATCTAATTGGCAAGGTAAATAACTTCCCCAAATATGTGGCCCATGAACTCAATAATCGCCAACGCGATGTTCGCGTCGAGACACGCTTTACACTTTTCAACAGGCAAACGAAGGAATTTTGAACCGCATTGTTACCTGCGACGAAAAATGGATTCTGTTTGAAAATCGCAATCGCTCAGAAAGTTGGTTTCTTCCTTGTTCAACGCCAAAACAACGCCTTAAACAAAACTTACACCAAGAAAAGTGAGGGTCACTGTTTGGTGGTCTAGCGCCGGTGTGATATATCACAGCTTCTTACCAAGTGGGATGAGCATTCCTACAGATGTGTACCGTGAATAACGGAATACAAAAATGGAGAAGCTTGCGCGTCTACAACCAACATTGGTCAATCGCTCGTACGGGTTCCTCCTGCACGACAACGCGTAACTTTATACTGCACAATAAACTGTATCCAAGTTACAAGAGCTAGGGTTGGTAGCTCTCCATCATCCGTCGTACTCACCAGACCTTGCGCCTACAGAGTTCTATTTTTTCCAGAATTTGGATAACTTTTTAGCAGGGAAAAAAATTCAATAGCCGAGAGGCAGTACTAAATACCTTTGAAGAATTTGTTGCCTCCCGTCCAGTTGATTTCTTCAAGAAGGGCAACAATGAACTACCACTGCGATGGCAAAGATGCATCGATTGCATGGGTTCCTTTTGATTAATAGTATTAACGTTAACTTATTTCATAACAAACACCCATTTCATAGATAAACACGAAGAAGGAATTTTGCAAAGTTAATGGAGCAATTCTTTTTCATTTGCTCCGTATTATGATATAAGAAACCCGCCATGTAATATGCTTCCCAAATTGTAGGAGATGTTTTTGGATTCCATTTGTACTAAATGGTGCTATATCTGTGCGTTGCTCTTAATTGATGTATATACAGGATAGTGTCATTATTATTCAAATATATACAGATACTTTTCCTGCATTTTTTCCAACACTAACAAGAATCACACAACATAAATATATGTTTGCCTATGTGTAATTTATATAAGTACAATTACCCTACGACGCTATAGCAAATGCTACGGAGGGTTTTTAAAAATGAAAAAGAAGTTAAAGATTTATTCCGTTATTCATGATACTATATGTGTTTGTGTAGTCTTTGTCTATAAATCTATACATATCAATTAAACTGAAATATCTGCCTCTAATATCTAAATAAATATTTTAACGAGCTAATTTGCATGCCTACGTCAGTTTTTTGTTTTTGTTTTTCGATCCTCTAAAACAATTGTTGCGTAATAACCTGTCATTGCCAAGAACGAGACTACCATCTTTTTTTCAACGCTTTGACCTCTCTTCACTTTAGTTGGCAACTCCTCGGAAGGAAACACCCAACCAGCAGACTGTCTCATAGTTTCAGGATCATAACAATAAATCCAGCTTTCGTCAACCGTAAGTAGGTCGAACACAGCATTTGAGTCACCTCCGTTAAATCTTTGAACCATTTCACGAAGCCAATCAACACTACGGAGTTATTGGGGCATTGTCAAATTATGAAGTCTCCACCGGGCACAATGCTTCCTGACCGCTAAATTTTCATGAAGTATTTAGTGCACTTGACTCATACCGATGCCTAAGCTTGTCCGAATCTGCTTATAAGTCACTCTTTTGTCAGTCTCTACCATAAGCCGAACAACACTGATGTTATCTATAGTCGTCACCGTAGAACGCCGTCCATCACGCAGATCATCGGTGAGATCAATGCGAAACTCATTGAACTAGTTGTAAACAATGGCACGAGATGGGACTTCATCGTGAAAGACCAATCGAAGTCTATCATAACTTTTTTGTTGAATTAAATGACATCGAAAGTAATAAAAAATTATTGTACGAAAAGTTCTCGCGTTAAATTCATGCTGACGTGACACAGAAAATTTTCAATTTGTCGCCAAATTGTAAACAAATGACAAATAAATAAAATACATACATAATAATATTGGCAAAGAGTTCCATTTGAAAATTTGAATTTTTTTAAATTATATCGCTTACAAGTGGTCAGTTCTTTTTTTTTTTGCAGTTTGTGGCCTGGTATCTAGACCTTTAGGCCAAGTCTTGAGTATTTTTATTCGGTTTATTATAATTTCCCCAAGCCTTGTCTTTATGTATTATTATCCTTCATAGTTCACTGCTTCACAATATGTTGATGCGTCACATTGTGCAGCCCTTGGGAGATTTTGACGGCAACTTGAGCCAGCAGGCAACTGACAGTTGGCGATGGTATTTAAAGGCGCGTATGCAAACAGCTTATCTTGAGAATCCATCACCATCAGAGCACTTGCTTCACCGTTTCCACTAATAGTTCACATGTGTAGACAGTTAATACATAAAATCGCACCACTTTTACATATCAAAATACACTTCAAACTATTATTTAAACTATAATACAGGAGCAGCAAACCGCCGCCGATCAAGTTCCCGCCAAAACTCAGTGGTCAGTTCTAAAAACGTTCAGTGTCGCCCTCGTATATTTTATCCGAAAACTAGGAGATTTTTTTTGGTAAATTAAAAATTATTAAAATAAACGGTCATTGATGAATACTTTAAAAATGTAAATGACGCCACGTTAATAGATTACACCCAAGCGAACCCGGAGGAGGTCGCTAGGTTACAATATTTTCTCTGAAATTTCTCACTAACCAAATTTTTTATTATAAGGATCAGGCGTTACTATGCGGAAATCCATTTTATTAAAATTTAAAAAATAACTACCTAAGTTCCGAGTAATTAAATAAAATAATGTGTTTTACCTAGTATAGTACTTGAGGGTAATATGGTCATCCGGTTATCACTTTCTTATAACTAAACTATTTAGGAAAGTCTGTTCTTAACGGGAAACCGCTTTGAGCCTATAAAAATCTTAATTCATAATATAAAATATTATAAGTGCGACGTCCGTATTTCAAAATTAAATTCATATTTGAGGCAATAAAGCAGATTCAATGCGATTTTTTATTTTGGAAAATTTTGATTGTGGGTTGAATAATAATCAATCATTGGAAATAATTTCACGCAGGATTGAACATCCAATGCTGACTGCATTGCATTTAATTTAATTATAGAATAATATTTGTTTTCACAACTGTCTGCGGTAGCATTATAATTTATTTTGTTTATAATATGTTTGCATAAATTACGGTATTGGGGTAATTATTACTTATTATGGTCTTACATTTATTTACAAAAGAACACAACTGTATGCACATTTATTTTATTTATTATTTTTAAACATGGTAAAACCATAACATAAAAGGGTTACTAAATTCAAATATAACTCATTAGTTAAAGTATTAACAATACTTGTAAACGTATCGATTATACGGATATTGTCCTCATGTTAATCATATTTCTGTTAAATATGCGCTCTTCCTATAACAAGCAACATTAGCTGTAATCGTCACATCTGGCAGATGATTTTTTAAATTTAGCTGTGATATATGGAATATTTTAACGCGTCTAATTTTAACAGTAATTCTTTTTAAATCTCAACGAATATTTCGTTTCGTTAGTTGCAATGAGCTCAAAATCGAAATTTAAGACAACTAATATAAATTAAAATGTATTATAAATACAAATAAAAATTAAATATTAAAATATAAGGGGAAGTATTTCACTTCCACAACTCACCTGAAAATGAGCTTGGATTGCCACTGCTCTAAATATAATAGAAGCTTCGTAAACTCGCGTCTCCAAAGGCTTTTCAGCAAACTTTGGACATTGGCTGTCACAAACTATTGTTCGGCACAAGAACAAAACTAAAACCAACAGATCTCTATTAGACACTCTGCCCTTTGAAGGGTATAGCGATTGTTCCGCCATTTTAAATCTAATATCTCCGGAGTTTAAGTTATATATTCCAAACATACATCCATCTCACATCACTTAATTTGGTTTTCCCTTTCCTTTGACGTTTTCTTTTTTGCATAGTTTATCTGTAACAAAGAATTATAAATTAGTACCTACGTTATAAAAATAGTTTCAAAATTGTAACTACATGTTATAATCATAGCAAATTTTGACTAAGATGCAATCGAACCGATAACAAATGTACGGTACTGTGCAATAAATATTATAAAAGAAAAGTTAAGATACAGCCTATATACGTATACGTCCCTCAATTGGGCGCCGAACTCCTCTCATTTCTGAGCAGATTTTGGAGCAATTAGCCTGCAACCAACTGCAGTGTGAGTTGATGGACTTCATATTTTATTCCTCAGACGTACAGGTTTGCTCACGATGTTCTTCAACATCATATATTAAGCATACTCAGGCGTTTTTATATAGGTAAGTTTATATATTTTGTTGAATTATATTATTAGATATTAGGGTTTACTTGTAAAGATTTCCAAGAAGCAGTAAGTACGCTGATTGTAAACTTTTGAATATTTTCTCAGAAAATATTTCTGACATATAAGAGTTGTTAGCATTTTTACTTTCACAGCTTTGTTTGTCACAGGGCAGTTTTATAAAAGATAATAGTGATAATGATGATGATACAGATGATGATTCTGTTCACGACCAATACTCAGATCACCTTTGGAGTGTTTATGAGTTATCTAATCGCAATTTGTAAGCCTTCTTTTAATTACTAAAATAAAGATTAAATGATTTTATAAAGTATGAGAAAGGTACATAAAACAGCCATCATTTAAAAACGAAATAAGACATAAGAGGATGTTACGTTAATCAATCAAGAGTTTTACAAGAAAACAACTCAAAAGGATTACCCTTTAATCTAAAAAAACCAAGCCAATTTAAGATTCTCTTCATGTCAGTTGAGTATTAAGAGACTCAAAGTATAGACTCCACGATTTCACTTGCGTTAGAGATAATATGGTAAGCGTTGTGCACACATACTTAACGAAGATGCCTGCGGAGTACTAAAATACATTCAAAATACCTAAATGCATTTCTTCTGTGACCAATAGTGTCATCAATATTTCGGATGACTAAAACATCTAGAAAAACTAAATAATTATTTGTCTCTAACTCCAATACGAAATGTATTTTAGAGTTTATGGAGTTGAGATGGTCTAAAATGCAGTTACTTTATCAAATTGAGTCTCTTCATGTTTTTACGTGAGTATTTTTAATGGTATTATGCATATAATTGACCATTTTCAGTTTGCCTAGTGTCATATTCGTGAATTGTAATGGTATCATTTTCACCATAAAGTATCTGATGGCCTATGGTCAACTAACCTATGTGTCACATTCGCATTATTTCTATGGCAAAACTTACGTTCTAACAATGTATTTGACCACGGTGAACTTACATGTTTTTATTAGTTAACTAATAACAGTTACTGATAACAGTAGCACTATTATTAGTAAGAATTCATTATAATTTTTAATACATAAATAAGAATTCAGGTAGTAAGTAAATGAACAAGCTCTTAGGAAAAAGTACTATAAATATTAGAGACAACAAATTTTATACGCATGTTTATTTTAATTTTAACTATGAGTAAAACTACATTGATAGAATCTTGAAAGTTATCCGGTAGTCGAACCGATCGTAAGCAACCCAAATTCGATCCGCACCAACACCAATCATATTTTAATTTCAATTTGAAGTATCGGTTTACCACGTTCTCGGTGGTGAAGCAAAATATTTCGGAAATAATTCGTAAGTCATTATTAACGTGGTAGAGCCATGCTGCAGCTATGTTAGAAGTATAGTTGTAGCACGAATGGGTCGGCTCGACTGGGGAAGGACCACGCTCTCACAGAATACTTACGTAAAATAGCAGCTTAACACTGCTATGTTTCGTATGGTGTGTGTAGAGAACCGGAAACCCTTTTTACTGGAAACGAGGCATTCCATCTTTATCTTCATGGGTGACAACGTATCTGCATTTTGATTCGTAATCGAGGATAGATGTGGATGTCTATGGGCCATAGCATTCACTTACCATCGAGTGAACTGTGTGCTCTTTTGTCACCCTTATCCTATAAAAAAATAGGTATGCTTATGTGAAGTCAACCCGCGTTGCAGTCAACTCAATCAACTCTTTTTTGTCCAGTAGTGAGATGTACGTAGGCTGCTACTTTTTTACTTTTAATAAGCCTATCCGCTGTTGATCCTAGGCTTCTCCCATTGTTTGCCAAATAGGCCGGATTTTTGCAGTAGTAACCTCGCTTGGCGAGTGGTTTGGTATCCGCAGCTTTTTATTACTCTGCACTGTTATCAGGAAGATGCTGCCACCCATCTCCTGTTTCAGTTTACCTTCTATCGCCTCTTACGGCACCCATGAGATGAAATGAGGTATTGGTTTACATTTCGCCGCCTCTACATTGCTAATATATTTATACTACCGTTCATGATATCGAATCCCCTCCACAGATTACGAAATAAGTTGGATATTATCCGTTGTGGCAGGCGGATTGCTAACTGCATTTTTATTATTTTGAGCTGTAATTAGAAAGACGCTGCTGCCCATCTTCTCTATATTTCTACTCCCATTCATGAATATAGTCCCTGTCATACGTTCATCGTGAATAGAACTACATCTATGAAAATTTAACTTTAATTTAAGTAGTTTTAATGATATTTCTAAATTAAATTAAAGCCGAGGGTAAAATGCTAGTATAGAATAAAAATCAAAAAGACTCCTGTTTATACACCGGATAATGGGTTCAAATTATGATGTGATGGCAAGAACTAACTCTCACACTTTTGATATTACTGCATAATGATTTTTTAAGACTTCAACTCTTTTGCTTTTCAGTTTACAGTATAAATAAAAAGAACACAAAAAGTTACCAAACCCTTCCTGAAGTTTCAAAGTTTCAAGTTCGATATAAAAACTCGAAATCAATTTTTATAGAAACTGATTAAAATAGCGAAGCGTTCACTGAGTTAAAAATGAAAGATTAAAACTGAAGGCAAAGAAAAGTAAAAAGTAACTGTGTAATAATTAAATCTGCTTACAGTGGCCAATTGCCTATTTCAAAGGAAAAAAAGATAAATTTTGTAAAATTGCGCCAGGATATCCTAAAACCAAGGAGCTATCATAAATATTATAAGAACCTGCCAGTATCTGAAGCAGTGGTGGAGCGTTTACCAGAACCTCACATAGATTTTTTTTTGAGTGTTATTTTTTGTTTTTAATTTAAATAATATTTTTATTATTTTAAAAACGTTAATACAATAATGTAAATCTTAGTCCTAGGTATTATTATTCTTTATAAATGACTGATGAGCTGAGACAGGTTAATAATTATAAAAGATCAAAGTTTATTTAAAAGTTTATTAAAAGGAGAATAATTTTTTCACACTACGACCAGTTTTTCATTACATATCATAGAAGATGCTATAAAATAATGCATAATGTTACACATTTCAAAATATAGACGAATACAGGGTTAAACTTGCCATTGCAATTCATTTAGAATGATTGAAATATTTTATCGAATTAAAAATAACATACAATTTCTTATGCCATTCGCAAGTTTAAAATGCAATAATTTATGCACACCCGCAAATAATTATTGTACAATTGCAAATATGACACTTAATTAAAAAAATATTTTTTTAATTTTTCTAAGATGAATTAGAGTAGCGAATGTAATTTATTTGGCTATTGCGCTAAAATATTACGTTATTATATAGAATCGTAAAATTATGATGAATTTTATTTTTAAAAACATATTTAATCTAATACCAGTCAAAGGGAAAAAGATCAAATATTTAAAAAATGGGTTTTTTGCTATCTTATAAAATCTTTGGTTGTGCATATTCGCAATTTTACCATAAAGGTGACGACCACCAATACTAATCTACGCCCTAAAACGAATGAAGAATGAGTTGCTGGATGATGCACCATCGGAATTTTGAGGGACCTGAAGTGACAATAGTTGGATAACTTCATAAATATTCTATGATTGGCTTCAAAAGTTTGTAAAAACCGTAAAACTCACTAAAGACTTGTCTTTTAGCAGTAAAAACCAGTCTTGTTGCTACTGAACGTTCATACGTCACACACAAAAAAAATATTGATTTGATAGTTTACGCAAGGGAGAATCATGTAACACTGATGTTAGTATCTGTAATCATGCGAGCCGCTAGTTGAACGGAGCCGATTATTACAAAGACCAGGTTATTAACTAAAAAGCTAAATATGCTAGTTGGCTGCAAGAAATATATATTAATAATAATAATAATATATACATATATTAATAATAATAATATAAAATGGCGTAGGAAAGTGACAACCCCATCGCCCGCTGGCGTAACAGTTAAGTGACAAAATTGCTACGTCGGCACAATCAGTCAGCACCTTGCCAAGCGGTGTTAGCGCCGTGCCTCGGCAAAATTGAAGGCCCGTTTGTGCATATGGCTCCATCATGAAACGGCGCCGGGTCTGGGCGTCTCCCGTTAACTGACGCCCAATTTATGGATGATAGAAACGAATAGACCGCGTATAGGGCCGCTGCCTGGAGGTCGCCAGGGCGCGTCTGAAGCTGGCGCTGGATGCGACAGCATGCGGGCCGCCAGCCGAGCGCAAGATGCTATACAACCACCTAGTAGCCCCTCGCATCCATCATCCCCACCAGATGGCTTGGAGTCGGCAAGCGGCAACCGCCGCTGGTGGAGTACGCCGCATGCGTTGGACGAAGGATATGAATACAAACGGGCGTATTTTAGGGCGAAAGGGGAAGAAATTGGAGGTTTTGCGTACCGGGCTAGGATGCATCGACTATTTGCTAAGCTGGAGCCGTCTATTACCGTTACCGAGCAAAACCTGGCAGACCGAGTTCGGTACATCATGCGCTCAAAAATATTTGATGACACCGAACTCGAACGACTACGGCGTGAGGCTATTCCCCTCATCGAATGAACTGGCTATAGCTGGGGATGCGGCTCCACAGGCCACAGAACAGCTGGCACATATAGAGGGCGCTACGGATCTCCCCCGCTCTGGTTGATTCAGGCGATGATGGAATGGTCACCCAAAACTAGAGAAGATGAGGAGTAAATTGGAGGAGGCGATTGTGGAAACGCGCAGTATGCCTCTCGAAAATCGACCGTAACTCCCGCGCATACTCATAAGTAAGCGAATCGGGCTGTCGTGAGGGCTCTCAGCCCATTGCTGGTGACCTATTTGGAAGCCAGCCGGGGACCTTTGTGACACGGACTCAATTATTTTTGGCGCCGCACTGGCAGTTTGCCGTATTATTGGTGCCAAACTTCCCACGGCTGGACGCGCTACTAGACACAGTAGCGCCATCCCAGCCTGGAGAAGAAGGATTGAGGACCGTATCGCAAAGGCAAGGGCCCTCATCGGCAGACTGATAAGCTTCAGATCGGGCAGTAATAGACCGAGAATTGTGCGCACCGTCAGGATGGCGTTTGCTGGGACAAATATCAGTTTGTCCCAGCCGGATATAACGCAAAAACTGGCGGAGCGCATAGACGACCTAAAGCAGAGAATCGCTGCTTGGGGGAAACGGATTCGGCGATATACCGAGAGGTTGACACGGTTCAACCAGAATCGTCTCTTCCAGAGTGATCAGAAGAGGCTCAATGAATTATTGGAGCGACCAATGGTCCGTGGAACGGGCCCAGCACCGAATCAGGCCGACACTATCGCATTCTGGCGCGGCCTGTGGTCAGAGCCCGTAAACCACAGCGAGGGCCCTTGGACGGAAGTTGTGGCGAGTTAGTGTTCGAATATTACGCCCATGAACCCCGTCATCATAACGCCGGATGACGTAGCTGAGGCGGTCCGTAGGGCCCCGAACTGGAAAAGTCCGGGACTCGACGGACTGCATCACTACTGGCTAAAGGGGTTCGTGGTGTGTCACGCTGTGCTCGCCCGACAGTTTCAAGAGGCTCTCGACCAAAAGTCGCTCCCGAGCCTTTTCACTACTGGGATCACTCATTTGGTTCCTAAAGACCGGGATTTCACAGACCCGAGCAAATACCACCCCATAACGTGTCTATCTACCATACACAAGACACTTACATCCATTTTGAGCGCGAGAATCACTCGTCAACTGAACTCAAATCAGGTGATGTCGCACGCTCAGAATGGATGTCGGGGCGGTAGTCGTGGAACCAAGGAACCACTCCTCATTGACGCGGTCATTGGCAAGGTGGTTAAACGCAACCGTCGGAACCTCTCCGCCGCCTAAATAGACTACAAAAAGGCTTTCGACTCGGTGCCTCATACATGGCTTAAGAGGGTCCTCGAGCTGTACAAGGTTGAATGTACGGTTCGAGACTTCCTCGGGCAGTATATGGGGCAGTGGAGTACGATCCTTTGTCATCTAGGCCAGCGGATGACGGCTGCGGAGAACCACATAAGGATAAGTATCTTCCAGGGCGATTGTTTGAGTCCAATCTGGTTCTGCCTGCCTCTCTCTGAACCCTCTCAGTACCTTACTGGAGGGCTCCGGGAGGGGATTTCAGCTTCGGAAAGGAGGTACAAAAATGACCCACCTTTTCTACATAGATAATCTCAAGTTATTCGCCTCCAGTAGCTCCCATCTTATGGAATTGCTAAACATCACGTGTGATTTTAGCAATTCTATTGGAATGGAGCTGGAGACGGATAAGTGTGCGATCCTCCATGTTGAAAGGGGAAGGGTTGGGGAACTCTTAGGGCATAGACTTATCTATGCCCATCAACATAAAGACCCTTTCCGAGTCTGAAAACATACTGATACCTGGGTATGTCATAGAACATCGGTGTAGATGAGGCGGGTATGAAACAGTCAGTTTGCGATGTGTTTTATGCACGCTTGGCCAAAGTGCTTAACAGCCTTTTGTCCGGTGTGAATAAAACGCACGCATATAACGGTTGGATCATGCCTGTTCTTATGTATACTTTTGGTATGCTCAGGTGGACTCAGACCGAGCTGAACGCTCTGGACAGAACAGTCCGCACTATAACGACGTCCTACAGGATGCATCATCCGAGATCGTCAGTAATGAGGCTGTACTTGCCGCGGAAACATGGTGGGCGTAGCTTTTTAAGCGCGCTCACCATGCATAATCGTGAAGTGTGCAGCCTCCGTAATTACTTTCTGACGAGAGCGGATGATCCATACTATAGGGAAGTTATTTCCTGTGATAAAGGACTTACCCCTCTATCCTTAGCCAATGAGCAATGGCAAGACCCGGCAGTAGAGGGCATTTCCGACCGAGAGACCGTATGGAAGGAGAAGGAGCTCCACGGGAGGTTCTACAAGGCTCTACATGAGCCTTTCGTAGACACAGTCGCCTCCGTCTACTGGCTACGTTTCGGTGACCTCTTTGGGGAAACCGAGGTTTTTGTCAATTAGTTTAGCAATTATCGAAGATACATCCTAAAGGATGGCACCGTTGACATCTGTCGAGCATGTCGCCATCCCGGTGAGTCACTTAGGCATGTCATCTCCGGTTGTTCGGCACTTTCTAACTCCGCGTATTTGCACAGGCACAACTTAGTAGCCAGGATTCTACACCAGGAGCTCGCTCTGAAATACGCTCTCGTGGATCGGAAACTGCCGTATTATAAGTACTTGTCGGAAGCCGTGCTCGAAAATGACCGCGCCAGGCTCTACTAGGACCGGGCCATCATCACAGACAGGACTATTCTTGCGAATAAGCCTGATATCGTGCTGATGGACCGGGCACAGTCAAGGATATTTTTGGTCGACATTACCATTCCTTATGACGAGAACCTCGTGAAAGCCCAAACAGATAAGCTGACTAAATATCTGGACCTGGCTCACGAGTTGACCAACATGTGGGGTGGATTGCCGGCCGAAATTATTCCTGTAGTCGTCTCTGCGAATGGGTTAATTCCAGTCAGCCTCTCGGGTCATCTGAGGCGACTGGGACTCCGTGACGGACCGCTCCCAGCTCAAATGCAAGAAGGCGATGCTCCTCGATACCGCCCGCATCGTCGCCGATTTCTTTCCCTTTCCCCTTAAACCTCGGCCGTCTGGTCTCCTCTGCCGAGGGCTTCCATCTGTTTGGGTTTTTATATATTTATGTATTTTTTATGTATTTATTTTATTTTATTGATATTTATGTACGTTTACCATGTTTATTTACAATTATATATTTATATTGCCTAACCAGATGAGAAAACTTTATAGATACCCCAAAATAATAATAATAACTGGTTCTGCCTCTCTCTGAACTCAGTACTTAACTGGAGGGTTAAAAGGGGAAGGGATGCTAAATCTAAGGGCATAGACTTGTCTATGCCCTCAGATTGCCCATTAACATAAAGACCCTATCCGAAGCTGAAACATACCGATACCTGGGTATGTCACAGAACATAGGTATCGATGAGGCGGACATGAGGCAGTTAGTTTGCGATGTGTTTTATGCACGCTTGACAAAAGTGCTAAACAGTTTTTGTCGGGCGTTAATAAGACACACGTATATAACGGTTGGATAAACCCTGTTCTCATGTATACATTTGGCATACTCGGGTAGACTCAGACCGAACTCAACGCTCTGGATAGACAATTCCGCACCATTATGACATCCCACAGGATGCATCATCCGATATCGTCAGTAATGAGGCTGTACTTGCCGCGGAAACATGGTGGGCGCGGCTTTTTAAGCTCATAATATTAGTAGAAAAAGAGGAGCGGCGGACATGGTTGTTGGATATTGGTATTCCAAATTCGCACAATGTGCAGAAATACACCACTGAAAAGATGGTTAAATACCAGCGGCTGGCTGAAAAAATCATACAGTTAAGGCAGCACCAGCAGGTCCATATCGTACCGCTGATTCTCTCCACCACGGGAATTGTTCTTAAATCCCTTACTGAGAGCTTAGCAAAGCTAGGTATCTCAGTGAGTGTGAGGAACAAGGTACAAAAAGCCGTAATCTGGGATACGACAGCAATCGTACGTCGCCACCTCTCAATTTAAAGAATAAAGGGCGGGATCTTGCGATCAGCCGATGCCGCATCTAAAACCCCGAAAAAGAGCGCTAATGGAAGTGATAATAATAATAATTTATTTCAAGAAACTGTACAATTAATTCAAATAATGTCTTTATTTAAAATAGTCTAGAATAACAGGCACCTACTTACTTACTTATTTATCTCACGCACAATCTCTGACGGGGTAGCCAGAGAGTACAAATCGCCAAGTGTCACGATCCTTACATACCTCTTTCGCTTCTTTCAGATTCATCGTCTTTTTCATACATGCACGTCTAGATATCCGAATACTCTTGATCCTCCCCTCTTCGAGCAATTTGCTCACATGGTCTTCGTAAGTTAGTCTCGGTCTACCTCGACACCTTTTAATATTAACTTTCGCGCTATATATTTTCTTCACCATTCGGTCTTCACTCATTCGCTCAACGTGCTCAAACCATCGAAGCACGCCCTTATCAATTTTTGTGATAAGGTCATCTTTCAAACCCGAATCTCTTCGTTTCGCTTTCGGTTGGCCATGGTAACGCCGCACATTTTACGAAGAGATCGCATCTCCACTGCATTCAACTTGCTTTTATGCTTCTTCTGGCATACCCAGGTTTTGCTGCCATAATAACAAAGTAGATACCAACACTGTGCTATGTATTGCAAGGCGTGCACTCTTCACTACGCCTTGCCTTTTGACTAACGCAGCCAGGGCACCATTGACTTTGTTCCCGGCAGAGACATGCCTGTCCACATCTAAATCATTATATGTGGATAGTATAACAGTGGTAGAGCCACGCAGCAGCTTTTGCTGTCACACGGATGGGCCGGCTCGAACCGGGGTGGTACCACGACCTCACAGAAAACCAGCGTGAATTAGAGGTTTACCTCTGCGTTTCGCTTGGTGAGTGCAGGTGGCCGGAGGCCCTTTTTACTGAAAATGAGGCATTCCATCTTAGTCCTCACGGTTGACAACGCATCTACATTTTGATTTGTAATAGAGGATAGATGTAGATGTCTATGGGCCGCAGCAACCACTTACCATCAGGTGGACTGTGTGCTCGTTTGTCACCCTTATCCTATATAAAAAAAAACATCTTCCATCCCGGCTAAAAGCACTCCCCAATTATACAATTTCATTTACCTGTTCTAGACATTCCTGATTTACCCATATTTCACACTTCGTTCTCTCTTCGTCCCTTTCAAATAACAGGCACCTGAACTAGGATAGACCTGTATCTCAAGTGTATGTGCTAATAGATACATTTACAAATATTTTCTGTTTCTTATATAAAATGAATAACTTACCAACTAATTACGGTTAATGCGGTAAAATATATTATCATTAATTTACTTAAGATTTTAATTAGCTTAAAACAATCAGCAATTTTTCCGTGTCATCGTATGACAAACTTTTTTTTATAGGATAAGGGTGAAAAACGAGCACACAGTCCACCTGATGGTAAGTGGTTGCTGCGTCCCATAGACATCTACATCTATCCTCTGTTACAGATCAAAATGTAGATGCGTTTTCACCCGTGAGGACTAGGATGGAATGCCTCATTTCCAGTAAAAAGGGCCTCCGGCCACCTGCACTCACCAAGCGAAATGCAGAGGTAAACCTCTACTTCACGCTGGTATTCTGTGAGGTCGTGGTACCACCCCGGTTCGAGCCGGCCCATCCATGCGACAGCAAAAGCTGCCACCTGGCTCTACCACTGTTAAAACTTTTGTAACCATGTCCGAATTACATTTTTACAATCTGCCATTTTTAATGGATGCATATACAAAATTGCATTGACTTGATTATACAGAAAAGGGCCAAGAAATGTAAAAAATCTATGCATGAAAGAATGCCTTATTCTCAATGTTATGTTAGTTTCAATGACTTTATCTTTGCGTCTTTTATCAATGACCTCTCTTCTGTAGGGCAATTTTAAGTGCTGTTTTAGTAACGTACTCATAACGAATAACTGGCGCACTGAGAGAACATTATAGGATTTATATAAGAGATGGGACGGGAATAGGATAGGGCGAAATGTTGCGACTTTTAATACAGCACTTTGAGCGCGTTCCAGTGGTAGCAGTGTAGTTTTAGCTGCTCTTCCCCATGAGGTTATACAATACGTGAGAATTGATTGACATAATGCGAAATATACTTGCTTTACTACACTAATATCAACAAAAAGAGCGAATCTTTTTAAAAAACAAACATTAGTTAACGGACTCTATTGCAGAGTTGGTCTATGTGATTTTTAAATGTAAGAGTAGAATCTATATTATTCCAAGGTATTTAATAGTTCTTGTATTAAAAATAACTGGGCAGTTACAATTAGACTCTGCAGCTGAGCAACATTTATGTGCATTAATTTCTGAAATGGTTATATGCTGTGTTGAGCTGCGCATAGAAAAATGAATATATTTGGTTTTGTCCGTATTCAGTGTTAATATGTTTTGTTGGAATTTTTGTGAAATGAAAAATTTACCCTGTCAAAACCTTGCTGTGGATATAAATAAACTTTGCCTACTGTATTTGCGGCAAAAGGAGCACGGTATCATCTGCGTAAGATATTATTTTACCAGAGTTAAGTTCAAGATTGCAAAGGTCATTTATATATATCAAAAATACGGTTGGTCCTAATAAACTTCCTTGAGGCACGCCAAAATGAGTATTTTTTTTTTTGTTTAGAGCTATTAATCTTTTGAATTTTTATGCATTGATATCGATTTTCTAAATACTTCGCAAAAATTTGCAGCTGTTTACCTCGAATACCTATGCTCTCTAGCTTATTTAATAGGATGGGAATAGAAACTGTATAAAAAGCCTATGTTAGGTCGAGGAAAATGCCAATTGATTGGTTGCCTTTATCTAATTCTTGAGAGACGTAATCAGTCATTACCTCCACAGCATCAGCAGTGGACAATTTTGGTCTGAAACCATATTGCATCCTCAATAATATAGATTTACTTTGTAAATAATTCATTAATCTATTGTTAATTAATTTTTCTAATATTTTAGACGTAAATGAGAGTATTGAGATAGGCCGATAATTGGAAACTTTTTATTGTCCCCCAATTTATGTATTGGTTCTACAATGGCTTTTTTTAAACAATCTGGGAAAATACCTTCAGTGAGGCAAATTCGAAAAATATGAGTTAATGGTGGTATTAGAATGTGTCTAAATTTTCTTAATATACTAGTGGGTATGCCATTTCAACCCACCGCGCTTGTTTCTTTCAGTCCCATTATAATACTTTCTACCTCAGTAGCGTCCGTATCTAATAATGCGAACGAGCTTAAATGGCTTAATTATATATACACAGAATATGATATAAATTCTGTAATTATAAGAAACAAACACAAGCTACTAGTTGCCAGTTAAACGACTTCTCAGTATTATTCTTTCAGCGTACTCTAAGCGCTTAAGTTTAGAAAAATTTGAAGGTTGAAAAAGTTTCAACTATTTACTAGACAAATACATTCTAAAAAGAGAAATTATGATTGATACGAGGGTGGATTGAAAAGTACTCGGCCTAACACAGATCCATTCAATTCTAAAAATCAAATCTACCCACATTATTTAGTTCAGTTCAGACTAGTTCATTGTGTGAAGTTCGAAACGTGTGCGATAATTAGTTGTGATTTTATAAATTTATTAACAAAGTAATCGGACATAATTTCCGCGAATGGAGCAAATCGAGCAGCGTGCCGTCATTAAGTACCTCCATAAGAAGGGGCTATCATCAAAAACCATCCATGATGACATGGTCAGTACATTAGGCGATTGTGCTCTGTCATATTCATCCGTCAAAAAATGGATAGCAGAATTTAAGCGTGGTAGAGAGAGTGTGAAAGATGAACCCCGCTCTGGAAGGCCTTCGACGTCAACTACTGACGAAAATATTAAAAAAGTACTTGATTTAATAATGGGAGACCGCAGATTAAAAATTAGAGAGATAGCCGAGATTATAGGCATCTCTTATGAATGAACTCAAAACATCATTGTCAACGAGTTGGGTTTCCACAAGGTGTCTGCGAGGTGGGTTCCGCGACTGCTTTAAGTTGAACAAAAAAGGACGCGGTTGACTATTTCACGCGACTGTTTGGAGTTATTTGAAGCCGATGCAGATGATTTTTTGAATCGTTTTGTTACTATAGACGAAACATGGGTTCATTACTGTACACCGGAAACAAAACAACAATCAAAACAGTGGAGAAGACCTGGTTCACCACCCCCTAAAAAGGCTAAGTCGATTTTGTCGGCAAATAAGGTGATGGCTTCAGTATTCTGGGACTCGAAAGGTGTGATTATGATTGATTATCTTGAAAGGGGTCAGACTATAAACTCTGATTACTACTGCACCTTACTACGTCATTTACGAGAGGAAATAAAAGAAAAACGTCGAGGAATGCTCAGAAGAAAAGTCCTGTTTCATCAAGATAACGCCCGTGTTCACACGTCAGTACAGTCAATGGCTGAAATTCACAACTGTGGCTTTGAACTGTTACCGCATCCGCCGTATTCACCTGATCTGGCACCATCAGACTTCTTTCTGTTCCCTAACCTAAAAAAGCACTTGGGAGGTCAAAGATTTTCGACAAACGACGAGGTCAAAGCAGCTGTAGACGCATATTTTGACTCTAAGGAAGAATCATTTTTTTTCAACGGTCTAAATGCTTGGAAGGGGAGGTTGCAAAAGCGTATTGAACTTTATGGTGGTATTTCTATTTTTTATAATTAAGCGCGCAACATTAGTATATTTTTACTAATATTTTAAAGAAAAGTACTGTTTGTTCTTCCCGAGTTTAAACTTTTATGAACAATTCATCATTACAGCCCTTCACAAGTCAACTGCTGAACATAGGCCTCCCCCAAGTAATGCCAAAAAGCACGGTCCTAAGCCACCTGCATCCATCGGATTCGTGCATGTCTTACCAGGTGGTCACTCCATCTAGTGGTAGGACGCCCTACACTTCGTCCGCTGGTATGAGGCCGCCACTCGAGAACTTTTTCCTCTTCGGTTGTCGGTTCTTCGAGCTATATGGCCAGCCCATTGCCACTTCAGCTTAATAATCCGTTGGGCTATGTCGGTCAATCTGGTTCTACTGCGGATATCCTCATTTCTAAGTATATCACGCAGAGAAACTCTGAGCATAGCCCTCTCCATAGTTCGCTGAGCAACCACGAGCTTCCTCATCCGGCCAGCAGTCGTCTCAGTTCCATAGGTCATCACTGGCAACTCGCACTGGTTGTATAGTCCCGTTTTTAAGTTTTGAGGTATACCTGACGAGAAGATATGCCGTAATTTCTCGAACGCTGTCCAGCCGAGTTGAATCCGTCGATTGACCTCTCGGTCGAAGATGGACTTACCTAGTCGGACTATTTGTCCCAGGTAAATATACTCGTCAACAACTTCGATCTTAGTGCTCCAAACAACTACCGGCATAGGTGTGACATGGACATGAAACATGATCTTTGTTTTGTCCATGTTCATCTGAAGACCTATCCGTTGAGAAACACAATCGAGGTCATTGAGCATAGTGCTTAGGTCCTTTTTTTTATAGGAGAGGGGGCAAACGAGCATGCGGCTCACCTGATGGTAAGTGACTACCGCCGCCCATGAACAACCGCAACACCAGGGAGGGAATTGCAGATGCGTTGCCGGCCTTTTAAAAAGGAGTACGCTCTTTTCTTGAAGGTCCCTAAGTCGTATCGGTCCGGAAAATCGCTGATGGTAATTGATTCCACAAGGAATTCGTGCGAGGAAGAAAAAATCTTCTAAATCGCACAGTGGTGGACCGCCAATCATCCAGATGGTGTGGATGGTATCGGGAGTTCTGCCGCGATGTGCGTTCGTGAAATTTGGCGGCTGGGATTAATCCGAACAATTCCTCAGAGCACTCCCCATGGTAGATGCGAAAGAAAATGCAAAGAGATGCAACATCTCTTCGCAGCGCCAATGAGTCGAGCCGATCGGAAAGGACTCGGTCGTCGACGATTCGAGCCGCTCTGCGCTGGATGCGGTCAAGTGGAAGGAGCTGGCACTGGGGAGCCCCTGCCCAGAGATGAGAACAGTATTCCATGTGAGGCCGAACCTGCGCCTTGTAAAGTTGCAGGCGGTGTGCCGGCATGAAATACTGTCCCGCTCTGCTGAGCACGCCAAGCTTTTTAGAGGCCAATTTGGCCTTCTCTTCCAAGTGACCACGAAACTGCACGTCACTCGATATGTCGACGCCGAGGATTCCAATACTGGCTGCGGCAACCAGGGGAGTGCCTTGAAACTGAGGAGATACGACAAAGGGGTTCTTTTTAGCGGTAAACGCGCAAACTTGTGTCTTCTGAGGATTAAACTGGACTAGATTTAGTCGCCCCCAGTTCGAGACTTTGTCCAGCAAAGACTCGACTTCAGACACAAGTTTGTTCCGGTACTCGGAGACGTTTTCCCGAGAAATATTAGCACGACCGGTGTATAAAGCATCACCAGTGCTGTCATCCGCATAGCAATGAATGTTACCAGTTAGCAACATATCATTGATATGCAGAAGAAACAGCGTTGGTGATAGCACACAGCCTTGTGGAACACCAGCGTTAATAGGCTTGTAGTCAGAACATGCACCGTCTACAACGACCTTGATGCTCCGATCTGCAAGGAAGCTGGTGATCCAATTGCACAATTTCTCGGGAAGCCCATAGGAAGGGAGCTTCGAAAGAAGCGTTTTGTGCCAAACCCGATCGAAGGCCTTCGCAATGTCCAGACTAACGGCCAACGCCTCCCCCTTGGACTCTACTGCCTCCGCCCATCTATGGGTCAGGTAGACCAGAAGATCACCAGCTGATCGACCCCGACGAAAACCGTATTGGCGGTCACTAATCAGCTGGTGATCCTCAAGGTACCGGATGAGCTGGCAGTTGATAATGGATTCCATTATTTTGGAGAACAAGGAGGTGCTCGCGATAGGCCTATAGTTGGACGGGTCTGAGCGGTCGCCTTTTTTAGGGATCGGGTGGACAAAAGCTGTCTTCCATGAATTCGGGACTACGCCTTGAGAGTAGGAGTACCGGAAAAAACGCATTAGGACCGGTGCCAACTCCGGAGCACACGTCCTCAGCACAATTGGGGAGATTCCGTCAGGCCCACTCGACTTCTGGATGTCCAGGGAGAGAAGTGCTTTGCAAACCGAGCGCTGTGAGAACAGCACATCCGGCATGGAGCACTCACATCGCGGGATGGTGGGCGGTGTTTTCCCCCCGTCATCAAGAGTCGAGTTGGACGCAAAAAGGGAGCCTAAAAGGTCGGCTTTGTCCTTTGCGTCATGGGCCAGAGAGTCGTCCTCCCTGTGCAGAGATGGTAGTGATGGCTTACAGAAATTCCCTTGGACAGCCTTGGCGAGAGACCAGAATGCACGGGTTCCCGAAGGAAGGCGAACTAGTTTCTCGCCAGTTCTGCCTATGTGCTCTGACTTTGCCGTGGCAATAACTCTTTTGAAGGACCTGGAGGCAAAGTTATACTTCTTTTTAAGTATGCTGGTGTTTACATCCCGAGTCGCCGAAGCTGCAGCCCAGGCTTGATAACACTCCTGCTTACTGCGTAATGCAATCTTACAGGAGCGACCAAACCAAGGCTGAGATCTGCCTCCGATGGGTACCACAGATGATGGAATAAATAGTTCCATTCCCTGTAGCACCACATCAGTGACAGAGTCAGCAACAGTGCTGGGATCATCCGGCGAGAAGCAAACCCGCCCCCATGGGTAGGATGCAAAGAAAGACCGCATTCCGTCCCAATCCGCCGACCTGTAATGCCAAACACGGCGGCAACCTGCAGAACGCAACCGCGAAGGGAGCGTGAGTGGCACCATACTCCGGATCAGACAGTGGTCCGAAGAGCCGAGAGGGGCATCGACGGAAACCTGATATCCGTCCGGATGCGAGGTCAGCAGAAGGTCCAACATGGAAGGTGTATGATCCTCCACATCTGGAATCCGCGTAGGCGAAGTAACCAGTTGTGTCAGACCATATGCCAAGGCAAAGTCATAAACAGATCTCCTCGCATGATCGGTTAAACGTGAACCGAGCCATTCGGCATGGTGGGCGTTAAAATCGCCAAGGATCACGATCTCTGCGGATGGGACCTGTTGTAGCAAGGAATCTGTAGCCATTTGGACGTGGTCGATGAGTCGGTCTGTTTCGGCATTACCGCTATGGGACCTATAGAGGCACCCGTAGACGCGCGGATGGTCGTCGCTGTCTACGCGTAGCCAAAGGATGGACAGGTCCGAACCTTCAAGACTGCCGAGGCGTCGAGAACAGATGTCCTCTCTGACATACACGCAAACTCCAGCCCGAGGCACAAAGGAGTGCTCCAGTTTGTACCCCGGGTAGGAGAGATACGAAATATCAGCCGGAGAGGAAACCTGCGTCTCAGTCAGGAAGAGCAAGGCCGGCTTCGCCGTCTCGAGATGGTAGTGGACGGCGTTTAGGTTAGAGTGAAGTCCCCTGATGTTGCAGAAATTCACGGATAGCGTGGCAGGGGTCGCCTTGGTATTGTTGCTCAGTTTGCCCCGAGCAGTTATGTTTTTGAGCGGAATTTTGCCCCCCCCCCCCCCCCCCCCCCGCCAGAATACGCGGGGCAGCCTGAGCACCCACGCTCAGGATTGGAATAACATGGTCGTGGATGCTCAGCGACGGATTCTCCAGGGGTACTGGTACCCTCCTGGGGTAGTCTTTTGTGTAATTCCGCTACCATGTTGATGGGGGGGGGGGGGATTGGGCCTCCGGCCACCTGCACTCACCACACGAAACGCAGAAGAAGAGCTTCTACTTCACGCCGGTATTCTGTGAGGTCGTGGTACCAACCCGGCTCGAGCCGGCCCATACGTGCAACAGCAAAAACTGCTGCATGGCTCTACCACCGTTAGAGAGAGAGATTCTGCCATAAGGACTATATCGTCAGCAAATCGAAGATGAGTGATGTACTCGCCATTATGTTAATACCGTATGCTTTCCAGTCCAGAAACTTTTTTTTTAAAGGAGAGGGGGCAAACGAGCATGCGGCTCACCTGATGGTAAGTGACTACCGCCGCCCATGAACAACTGCAACACCAGAGAGGGAATTGCAGATGCGTTGCTGGCCTTTTAAAAAGGAGTACGCTCTTTTCTTGAAGGTCCCTAAGTCGTATCGGTCCGGAAAAATCGCTGATGATAATCGATTCCACAAGGAAGTCGTGCGAGGAAGAAAACATCTTCTAAATCGCACAGTGGTGGACCGCCAATCATTTAGATGGTGTGGATGCTATCGGGAGTTCTGCCGGGATGTGCGTTCGTAAAATTTGGCGGCTGGGATTAATCCGAGCAATTCCTCAGAGCACTCCCCATGGTAGATGCGAAAGAAAATGCAAAGAGATGCAACATCTCTTCGCAGCGCCAATGAGTCGAGCCGATCGGAAAGGACTCAGTCGACATACACGCAAACTCCAGCCCGAGGCACAAAGGAGTGCTCCAGTTTGTACCCCGGGTAGGAGAGATACGAAATATCAGCCGGAGAGGAAACCTGCGTCTCGGTCAGGAAGAGCAAGGCTGGCTTCGCCGTCTCGAGATGGTAGTGGACGGCGTTTAGGTTAGAGGGAAGTCCCCTGATGTTGCAGAAATTCACGGATAGCGTGGCAGGGGTCGCCTTGGTATTGTTGCTCAGTTTGCCTCGAGCAGTTATGTTTTTGAGCGGAATTTTGCCCCCCCCCCCCCCCCAGAATACGCGGGGCAGCCTGAGCACCCACGCTCAGGATTGAAATAACATGGTCGTGGATGCTCAGCGAGGAATTCTCCAGGGGTACTGGTACCCTCCTGGGATAGTCTAATGAGTAATTCCGCTACCATGTTGATGGGGGGGGGGGGGATTGGGCCTCCGGCCACCTGCACTCACCAGACGAAACGCAGAAGCAGAGCTTCTACTTCACGCCGGTATTCTGTGAGGTCGTGGTACCAACCCGGCTCGAGCCGGCCCATACGTGCAACAGCAAAAACTGCTGCGTGGCTCTACTACCGTTACAACTTGAAAACGTCTTACAATGCAGCGGTGACGAGTTTCGGGGATAGAACGTCACTCTGTCTTACACCTATTTGCAATTTGATAGGTTTCGTACTCTGGTTCTGAACTCGGATAGCCATCGTAGCCTAACTGTACAAGCACTTCAGTACTTCAATATACCGACAGTCAACTTGGCACCGCTGAAGGGGCAGCAGCACCGTCCAAATTTCGACGGAATCAAAGGCTTTCTCATAGTCCACATACGCTAGGCAGAATGGCAAATTGTACTCTTCTGTCTTCTGCACAATTTGCCAAAGGGTGTGTATGTGGTCTATAGTACTAAAGCCTTTTTGGATACCGGCTTGTTCGGGAGGCTAGAAGTCGTCAACTCTGTGTGCGAGACGATTCGTAATTGACTCTCGAAAACAGCATTTAGACGCGGCTCAGAAGGGAAATCGGTATGTAGTTCTTCAAGAGAGCGTTGTCGCCTTTCTTGAAGAACAAGACCACCGTACTTCTGCTTCACGCCTCCGGAGTAGTGCCACCATGGAGGACGGATTTAAAGAGCTTCTGAAGGACTTCAAGTACCGGTTTTCCACCCGCTTTCAGAAGCTCTGCTGTAATGCCAGCCTCACCTGGGACCTTGCCGTTTTTAAGATGCTGGAGAGCCATTCTAATCTCACTCAGACTGACGTCCGGGATATCTTCGGTATATGAAACGAAATGAATGGAATGAACAATTAATCAATATAAATAAAAAGACAAGTCCCGATTAATTTACTCACTCACAATAATCAACGCCTAGCTTAAACCCTTGCCCCTGAAAGCTGAAATTACACACAGAGATTCTCTCTATAATGGAGACACGGAATAGGGAATGATTTTCTGAATTACCACAAGATAAGTAATAAAGAGGCATTATGCTTCAGTTTTAAAGTCACCTTTTTTCGGTAGGACTATATTTATTTGGTATTTAAAATTGCCATGTAAATAGGTAATTAATAATCTCAAATAACTGTTTAAGTATATATTACAACTTAGTATAATAATTGTATGCGTACACGGGTAGACTGTATCTAGTAATGGCACACACGGTATGGTACACTAATCGTATAAAAATAGTTCCTTAAGAAGCAACTATAAAATAAAATCGATGTAATTTGCATTTCTATGCAAGCGACGCCGTATGCGGTCGCTTGTGAATAATAAACATAAATATATTTCAATTATTTGCTAATACTAATATAAAATTATTATTCTGTTATTCAAAACAAACACTCTAAATATAATGAAAGATAATTTAAATTATTAGATTAAAAGTGTACCATCTGCCACTTTGTATTGCGAATGTGGACTATGAGAAAGCGTTTGGTTACGTCAAAAAAAATTGGACGATGCTAAAGTCCCTCGAGCAGTGTCAGATTAACAATCTATAAATCGAAGTGCGAACGTGTTTGTGAGAGTACGATACCTTTCTAATGGTAGAAGGTGTAGATAGGGTTACTTTATATTTTTATAGGACAAGGGTGACAAACGAGCACACAGGCCACGTGATGGTAAATAGATGCTGTAGCCCATAGACATCTGAACCTATCCTCGATTGAGAATCAAAATGCAAATGCACTGTCACCCCTGAGAACTACGATGGAATGCCTCATTTCCCGTCAAAAGGGTATATCCCAAAACTTATCACCGCTACACTGGAAGATCCACCAAGCTGCTGAACTGGAAAGAATACGGTAGCAACATCAATAGTATAATATCGCTGGAAATAGTACAATACTGGATGCCCTCAAAAGTATCTTCCAATGGATAGATCTTAAGATGAACATTGACAATACAAAGGTGAAGCGTCAGAAGCCTAAAAGTTGAGACCTAATAGGGTGCGGACTGCAAGCTCGTAAAGTCGTGGGTTTGAATTTAACATTTGATTACGGTCGTGCTCGGAGTTTCGCTCCGTGATAAAATCTGTGGTGATCATACATGCAAAAGAACAAAAGTAACGTAAAGGTTGTTAAGTGGCAGCCTGATACCGAAAAACGAAGCGGAGGGTGGTCCCCATTAGACGGAATGACGATCTGGTAACATATGCAGAAAGTCGAGGGATGCAGATGACTCTGGTCTCGCATTTCTTAGGGGTGGCCTATGTTTAACGGTGAACTTTGAAGAGGTAGTATTATGATAATAATGATAATGAGAGCACCAGAAACACTTTTCACTGCTAATTAGATATTCCATCTCAGTCCTTTTGTTAATATCCGAAATATTTGCAATATTTTTTTTCGAATTTTATCTTAAATACTTTTTAACATAATATATCTTCAAAAAGAGAGTTGCATAATATCCTCGGGTTTGAATGCAACTCTGAATTCGTTGCACATACGTGCTTGAAACAGGGTACAGAGGGATAAGTACATCACGTAGAATTATTTAGTATTGCGCTATGATTTGGAGAACAGAAAAACATTTTTACCCCACAAAAAGTATTTTTAGAGCAATTTATAAAATAAGAGTAAATGAGCACACAGTTCACCTAAGTGAGTAAGTAGATGCTGTGGCTCTTAGACGTCTTTAACTGTCACTGATGAAGAATCAAAATGAAGATGCGTTGTCACTCTTAGGACTAAACTGGAATGCCTCGTTTCCAGTATAAGTGTCTCCGGGTCTCTACGACTAGCATACAAAACATAGCAGCGTTAAGGTGTTATTTTACGCTGGTATTCTGTGAGAACGTGATTCTTCCCCGGTAACTGCAGCACCACTCTACCACATAAAATACAACTGCAGCATGGCTCTACCGCGTAAGCATAGAAGCAACATACAGTATCACAAATAGTTATTTGATATTGTACTTCGGTTTGGAGATTGGGGGGACACACATTTATATTCTTCACAGCGTAATTTTTTAAGTTACTCTTATTAAATTGATTTTTTTTAGTTTTTATTCATTTAATTAATTTTAGGTATAAGTTTTTCAGTAATGATGTTGAAAAATTTTGGCATTATGTGTTGAAAACCATATTGAAATAAAACATTTACGAAAGAGCTCCAAAGAATACAATGCTCAGCGACAAAATTTAAATAAATTTACATTATGTTCGAAATTTCTTAAAGCTCGGATAGAGATAAATGAATTAGACAGGCATCTAACAATAGAGGGCGCTACCCTTACAGCAGCAATAA
Organism: Parnassius glacialis; assembly: GCA_033319125.1. Taxonomy (NCBI): domain Eukaryota; kingdom Metazoa; phylum Arthropoda; class Insecta; order Lepidoptera; family Papilionidae; genus Parnassius; species Parnassius glacialis. The sequence continues at coordinate 8,107,883 of JAVANC010000009.1, forward strand.
ACGTTATTATCGTTCTCAATTCGTGACTTTAATTTATTATATCAAAAACACTTTCACCAGTGCCTTTGTTTTCCGAGGCCGTTGAAAACAAATCAGTTGGAAAATTTTAAAGATAAATTTCTAAATTTAGTAAGCTTTCTACTGTGTACTCAAAATTTGCAAAATTGAATGCTTACTCTTAATATTGTAAAATAGTAATAAAAACTTTTACAAAAAAGGTCACTGGGTGTAAAACTAAGGTGAACGTCTTTAGACTAATTTAAAATTAAAAATGTTGTACAGCCGACTTCAATATAAGTTATTAAGAATAACTCAAAAACTACTGAACCTTGATCAAATTCATATGGAACTACACGAAAAGTACCAGCTTTCAAATAAAAAAAATCATCGAAATCGTTTCACCCAGTAAAAAGTTATGAGTTAACACACATAAAAAATAAAACAAATACATACAGTCGAATTGAGTACAGCCTCCTTTTTGGAAGTCGGCAGAAAAGCGTTGCCTTTTAGATGCACTGAAGGGTTTATATTTTTATATAAAATTAAAATGGCAAATAAACTTACAATCAATCTAATAATTGTAAGTGATTTCTGAATATTATGGCGACATGCAGCCAACTTCAAAGAAAGAAAGTTGTTACCAGAAGAAAAATATTAAATGCCTTACAGCCTGTAACTATTCTGGCTCTCTTTACCCTGAAACTAAAAAACCTGCTTTTTTGCTGCAAAATTAGCAAAGAGGGTGACCTACTAGGCAAACCCTTACTACCTAGTAATAAACATTCTGTTACCGTTACAGACTATTAAACGACCAATGCTGAACAATAGCCTCCCCTAAAAATTGACTCATTGGAGAGATATTTGTCAATTTTGTCTTCCTTAGCAGCCAGGTTGGCAACCGTAGTTTTAATTTTTTTATTTTTAGCCGAAATTACGAAGACGCTGCAGCCCATCTGGTTTGTTTCCCTTTGTCATCTCTTACAACAATTACGGGAATTGTACAGCTTAGAAGTTATAAATATTATTTTCAGGACATGAATTCCGCCAGCAAGCACCTCGACGAAATGCTCAATAACACTTTCAGAAATGAGACGTATCCTGTGCCCAACAAAGTGAAATAATATGTTTGGTTTCTTTACCGCTATATTTATAATGCAGTCAGCATTATCCAAACCCTAGCTTTTGAAAAAAAAATGATATTATTTTATCAATATATACGGGTTAAGCAATGTAAGAATATTTTAGAGGAAAATTACCTTCATTAGATTTTATTATAATCTATATTTCTTATGAATTATGTATTAAAAGTACTTCAAATTCCTTAACATAATAATGCCTTTTTACAACATTTTCAATAAAATATCAGTACCTATTGTCCCCAATCTAAATGTTATCCACGAAGGGTTCATTTCGTAAGAACGTCACGTAAGAAATATGTAAAACAGTGAAACTAAGAGTAAGAACATACATATGCTTACCCTGAGCAGTGAAATGATTAAATCACGTAGCCTTCACGTTGCCTCATTAAATTATGTAGACAGGTTTTATTAGCTAATTAAATAAAAGTTTAGATTTTCATAAAAGATTAATTAACAATCTTGTGAAAAATAAGACACTATTTGGTAATAATTTCTTATATTAGTTTATTAAAACAGACCAAGTGCTTGTCAGGCCACGCACAAAGTAGAGGTAGGGTTCCGTAGTTGCTCGTCGTTTCTTGTTAATTAGCATAATAAGTAAGCTCGTGACTTGACCTCTACAAAGACTCTAAAGTGGGCCATGATGGTAACTGAAGGACTTATTTTCAAAACAGAGTTATAGAGATTGGTATGCAAAAAACATTAAAAAGCCATTCGATTTTGAAAATAATACAATTTACATCAAATCATTTACATGCCAAGTTCGTAAAAATATGGTCATGTTTGACTATATATTATACCGATATATTCAATTCCCAGCAGTGCAACCCTAAGATACATATGACCGTAACGAGCCTTGCCGTACACCACCACTAATACATTTCTGATCTACTATAAATTATCCTGAGGGTCACCCACTTAAATCATCAGTATCACGAATGAAACTGTGCTATGTAATTGTTTAAATACTTTAAATGAGGCCTACAATAACTACCAACTAAAAGGTAAGCGAAAGTAGTAAGTAAGTAAGAAAGATCCTCCCTGTCTATCCTGCAAATTAAAAAGTTAAGCTAAAATCCCCAGCGGCACCAATGAAATTGTTAATTGCAATTTTAAGCGCTGATTTACCACGTGCTCAGTGGTGAAGGAAAAAATCGTGAGGAAACCTTCATATCTGAAAAATAAGAAGAAAACATTTCGTAAACATGTGAAGTTCGCCAATACGAATGGAATGAATTGGGCAGCGTGGCGGCCATTTCCTTGCCCTAAAACAGAAATGGGAGGAATCCTGTGCCCAGCCACTCGGTCGTATATAGGCTGTAACTGTAACTTTTTAACTTTTATAGTAATAATGCAAATAATTAAGTTGTTTTCTTCATAAAATGTTTATGTCTTACTATTTACAATAACGTGGCAAATTTATATTGTAGCTAGATTTAAGTAATATTCTACGGAGTTGTAACGAAATTTTTACAATTCTAAGTATATTTTATATGTTAGTCGACTATTACTAGATAAATTTTTAATTCTACTTAGCTGTGATATTTTTTCTTTTAATTTCATTATATATAGTAATATCGTATATACTTTTCACATTTCCAAATACACCGGTTTGGTTGGCTAATGGGTGGGACACGACTAATGAAAAATACCATTTCAAAGCTAAATAGTTCGCAGACGAAACCCTGAATTGAAAAGATGTTGTTCCATACCCCCAGTGTTTTTTTAAGACCTATCTAACGATACCCCACACGATGGTTTAGACTGGTAAAAAATCATCCACCATTTACCTGTACCAAAAAAAATGTTTTTTAAAATTTTATTTTACAATTTTGTAGGCGTGATTAATATCTATAACAATGCAAATTACAGATTTGTAGCACCTAGTATCTCTGAATGAAACCTCGGGACGGAAAGACATGGCGAAAATATAAGGGTTACTTTAAGAAACTATAAGGGTTGTTGTGTAACTACAAAGCCCTAAAACTATGGTCTACTAACTGATTTTATGTGGATTTTATCACGTTTAATTTTATTTTTTTCGGGTGCCTTATAGCATGGTAAGGGAATGATCACAGGGAGGGTGGGGGAGCAGTGCTTTACATGTGTGCTGTAAAGCATCGGCAATTAAAAAAATACAATTAAACGCTATATAATCTGTAAAACTATTATTTACAAAGCTGTTTTTGGGTTATGATACTAATAGACTCAGGCTATGATGTGATGAATTTTAAATATTTTTTGTTTCTGAAAAATTAATACTTATTTTTAATTTCTTAAGTTTATGCTGTTTTACAGCCTTTGTTGTTGTAGACAATTTAAACTAAGTTAAAATAAATTGCGAGAAATCCTTAAAATTGGTTTTTATACCATGTGTAGTACATACTTCTACATATGGCGTCACGTCTGCCACTAGGGAGTAGGCAGAGTTCAAAGAGCAGAAAGTTTCTTGGACTACGTTTAGCCAAAAAATAGGTTTATATGGAAAATTGTAAAAAAAGTGATAGAGGGCTAGCCCATCACTTACACAATAAAACCTAATTGTTTATTTTTGACCAACGATTCGTGAACGTGATTGATCATTCATTACAGCCTATTTAAAGTCTACTGCTGGGCAATATGCCTCCATATTGTGTATATTTAGATAGTTGTTACAATGCTTGGCAAGCGATCGGCAATTACAGTTTTTTATTGTATCTAGAAGATGCTGCTGCCCATTTCCTGCCTATTTCCCTTTGTCACCTCTTACGACGCCAATGGGAGAAAAATTATTTATAATCACAGATTTATTTATTTATTTATTTTGCATAATGTGTGTGTGTGTGTTTCACAGATGTTATAAAAAGTATAGTACAACACATTAACCAAAATACATAAATAAATACATAGATTTATTTTAAATAATTGTAATTCGTTTTAAACATTTCATTACTTTTCAATCTGAATTACAATATAGGTATATTGAGAAATAAATTGGAATGCCTCTTGCCCAGTGGAAAGCTCCCCTGCTCTTTTCACACACCATACGAAACCCAGCAGTATTTTGCTATTGTTTTACGATGGTATTTTATGAGAACAGGTTTCTTCCTTGGTCTAATAGATTCGTTCCTTGAAGTTATCCCGGGAGTCCTGGGTTAGAATCCCGATTCTAGACAAAATCAGTTATTGAGTTTATCTGACAAGAAATTTTTAGTAACAGCCCGGAGTCACCATCGTCCCATCGTGCAACTGTGCATGCGCCTACACTTGGGCACTATAATCCTACCCAGCGCAGATGGCTAGGCTACGTTGAGACCGGCCGCCGTGACTGATATTTGGTTTGGACATTAATAAACAATTTCAGAGTGGCTTTATCCTACAAAAGATTAGACAGAAATACTTATAATTGTACTTTTAATGAAAATTGCATAAAGTGGTGTGACAATAAAAACACAGAATTTACCAATAGACTGACGGACTTAAATCGTTACGATTTTAAAGACACGCAGGTTTCTTTACGACATTTCAATTAGTCAGGTGTTATAACTGCAATTAAATTTCATTTCCTGCCGGCTGGGATCAAACTCAGTTTTCATCGCGTTCTATAAGGCTTTATAGTCATCGTTTATCATCTAATACAACATAATGGTACCTGTTTAAATTGTAAAATAATTTATACAGTTTACTGTAAGTTAAACTTGTGTATCAACCTGTCAACTAAAGTTAACAGATTTAATAACAATCGCCACACTTTCACAGCTATAATTATGGCTGTAGTACGAATATGTTGATTCAACCGTGGAAATCCCACGCTCTCATAGAATACCAGCTTAAAGTAGCAATTAGTCTGCTGTGTTAAATTGTTATTATGGTAAGATGTAGAGCCGGAGACCCTTTTTTCTGAAATCAAAAAAAGAACTGAAAAAGACATTCCATCCTTGTTCTCGTAGGTGGCAACCCATGTGAACAACCCAGTGGATGTAACAGCATCCAGTCACCATTAGGAGGACTGTGTGCTCGTTTGTCAACTTTGTTCTATGAAAAATCAAATTTTTGTTCGTATTATTGTGCTGTTCTATACTTTTCATCATAATATTAGAAATCTGGCATATTTTGTATGACAATCACCGGTGGTGTTAGAGTTGTCCATGCGGCAGTAGTCACTTTCAATTAGCTGAGCCGCATGCTCGTTTGCCCTCTTTACTATAAAAAAACAGTTAAGTTATAGAAGAAGTTAAGATATGACAAACTTCAATGGAAATAGTATTTTTATATTGACTTTGCCTGTACCTTCTCTGTTTTTTTATCTTTGTTATCGCGTAATATGTACGTTGCCGAGTATAAACCTCTTCCATAAAATTGTGATTTTCTATGATTGCCACGCTTGGCACGTGATTGCGGTACAATACCATTTACGTGTAGTGGTGATGTGAGCATTTCCAGCTATCCCATATCATCCCGTGGGTAGCATTCGCACATAGGGTAGCAGCATCTACCTAATAACGAATAAAAATAATAAACTGCGGTTACCAACCCGCTTTTTAAGCGTGGCAACTATGGCAAATATGAAGCAATGTTCAGCAATTTACTAACCTTTATTAGGCTGTAACGGTAATTATTATTATTGTGTTATAAATGCCTATTGCAATATTTTATCTCGCTCTGCGTTGGCAAGAAGAGAACACCAAAAATTTTTTTTATGAGAGGGGCCAAACGAACATGCGGCTCACCGAGGGATTGGCAGATGCGTTGCCGGCCTTTTAAAAACAGTATGTTCTTTTTTTGAAGGTTCTTTCCTTGATGGTTCTTTTCTTAATCTTTTCGCGATACTTTTAATTAAGGTGTAACAAAAATTTCATTCGCATTACAACGAAATTCAAATCCAAATAAAATAAACAATGTTGTTACGATTTTCCTCGAATCTCTCCGCTTAAGTAAAACGCTTACAACAAGCTTACAATGAGAATGGATTTAATCCAATCCGCAAATATGATTGTGGATAAACTTTCGATTGCTAATTAGAAGTTATAACGATAGTTAGAATTATCTTACTGTGTGACTATACGTACCTAATTCGTTGCTTTAGTTTTAATATTGATTTAGTTGAGAAGAGCTAATACAGATGTATATATTATTAAAAATTAACTGATAATTTTCGCATTAGCCGCGTAGTAGTAACCAAGGAAAATCCACTACCTCATTCTATATCCCGAGGTATCTATCATAAAAGGCGAAAAGCTGTGAGATAATATATGGGGCAGGCCTATGTTCAGCAGGGAACTTGTAATAGGTTGTAAGTAAAGGAAGAAAGAAAAATACATACATTCATACGTTAAACTTAAATAAAGGTACAATATCTCATGTCTTAATATTATATATATATATATATATATATATATATATATTATATATATATATATATATATATATATATATATATAACCAAAACATATTAAAATAATTCAATCAATCGGTGTTCACGAAAAATACTAATGTAAACATTTCTAATACTTTTGCGAATTACTATTTAAATACTTACAATTATCGCAGGCACAAAACTTTTTTTTCAGATCCAGATTGGCACAAAAAGCAATACACTGAAAAAATAAAACAGTGATACACTTATCCAAACCCAGTTCCAATGATCTTACGATTCAAGTTTCTTTTCCAATTTTCGCGTGAAAAATAATATGGAGGGAAACGTGCGCCAGACGCGAAAGCTAAGGAGGGACTGAGGTGTCACGTAGCGCGGTTATGTAGAGACAATATCACATCTATCTATATTATGTCCTCGCTAACGAGTGCGAAGCGAAGGTTCGATAAACTCCGTATAGATAGGGTATTAAAGATTGAACTAGAGATGAATAGATGGTTTTTTTTACTGCCAATGAAGTGGTTAACTCAGTGAAATTTACACACACGAAAAAACAACTGTTTGGTCTATTATATTTATGTATATATGTGTATATATATATAATTTAAACAAAAGTTAAAGTTAAATTTACAGCCCAAATATTTTCCATCGCTGGGCACAGATTTACTTGCTTCTGAAAGGGGTATTTAGGGCAAGGGGTGAAAGCCGCGCTGCCTCTAATAATATAAGAAGCTTTTTCATAAAATATATAAGGGTCAGAAACGAGTACATATTCCACCTGATGGTAAATGGATGCTGAAGCCCTTAGATATCCTCATCTATTCTCGAGTAATAATCAAAATGCAAATGTGTTGTCCCCCCTGAGAACTAAAATGGAATGCCTTGTTTCCAGTAAACAGGGTTTCTGGTTCTCTACACTCATCATTCGAAACATGACATCTTATACCACCTAAAAAAAGACCCAAAAATATATTTATTATAAATGGCACAAATTTAATATTATTGGTATGTTTTATAAAAGTATCCCGCATATGCTTCGATACGTATAGCAATTTAGTAAACAGTTCTGACAGAGAAATCAAATTACAGGGAATCTTTTTGAAATGAGCTGAAAGAAGATATAATAAGTTACATCACATAAAAGCGTAAATATCATTATCATCATTTTACATCCTATAAAGTTTACTAATGGAGATAACAAATACTTGACTAAAGAAATTCCCTTTGATTATCTTAAATCTATATATCGCCACATCAATAGATCAAAACCAGACGATCCTACCGTGCAGTAGCAGTACGAATATCCACTATTCTATATCATTCCGTTGGAATCGTAAGTGGTTTCAAAGGAAAAAAAATCAGGAGATGGGCATCAGCGTCCTCCTAATAACGACGAAAATATAAAAAACTGCGGTTGCCAACCCGCTTCTTAAGCATGGCAGCTATGACAACTATCTCCTTTAGGATGCAATCTATGGGGGAGGCCTGTCTTCGGCAGTGGAATTTTAAGGCTGTAACGATAACGGTAACCCAGACAAAGCTGGGGCGGATTGCATGTGTGTTCTATAAAAGGAATTAATTTATTACTTTTATAACTCTAATTAAAAAGCAAAGTGCTCTTTTCTCTTCATGATTTATTGCTCTGCGTGAAACGTTGCCCTATTGTGTTATGATATGCGCGAATGAAATTTAATTAGCGACCTTCCATCCCTAGAGCAAACATATTAAATCTTTGATATATTTTACGCTCATTTCACTGTTCGTGAACTGAATATGCGTGTAAATTGTTGGATTAACTTTTCGGCAATTGAGGTTCGCGACAAACTTATTGTTACTTTGTTTCCACATTATGTTTTACGGGTTAATGATTGTTACTAATAACACTTGAACAAAATAAAAAAGCATCATTTTTATTTAATTCAGATTGCAAGAGCACTTATGCTTTTACCAGTGCTTCGAATAAACACCTCTGCCTTGGGAACAACCGGCAAGAACCCCAGCTAGACTTCCTTGTACAATAATTTAGTACTTATTTATAGCATGGTAGCGATCACCTTATTGTTTATTATCCCCAGTGTTTATTATCAATCATGTACTTTAGTAGTATAATAATCTTTATTAAACAATTTACTTTAAAAAAATATGCGATATAGGTCCTGCAAAAACGTCTACAATTACCCTATGAATTTACCTACTATTTGAAGTAGAGTAATTGGTGTAATTAGCTTGTGCTTGAAAATGTGATGTACAATACTAGAAAAACTTTGAAGAGTGATGAAAATAAAATGTACACTTTTTTAATAAAACTATTTTTGTTGTGTAAAAGACTTCGTCTTAATTTGGTTATAAATTTCTCTTTTGACTATCTCTTGCAAAACAAAGATAATTTCAATGTCAGTCGCATAACTCCATAACAAGATAACATACAACATTTTGCTATGGAAAGAATAAAAAAAAACTTACCTTGTTTAGACAGTAGTACTAAGTGTTAAAACAGTTATACATGTAAAGCTTTTAATCTTTTTACAGCATATACTGCAACACTAAGTTTGCACGCTAGCCATAAATATGGGGAATCATTGCAGACTCGCGTCCACTGTTATTCCGAAAAAATCAGTGTATTAACAAAACTCAGTTTCAACCACTTTAAAAGCACGCTGATATTCACCTGTTTAACATATTGGTGTTACGAAATTAATAAATTTCATTTTATTAACGTTCAAAAACAAATTACTGACGTGAAACAGTGCACTAATTTTGATACAGCATCATTATTATCCAAATTTATATATTTAATATAATTCAACACTATTACAAATTGAACTTCTATTATACAGAAGAGGGAGCAAACAAGCATGCGGCTCATCTGGTGGTAAGTGACTACCGCCGCCCATAAACAACCGCAAAAACAGGGGAATTGCAGATGCGTTGCCGGCCTTTTAGAAAGGTGTAAGCTCTTTTCTTGAAGGTTCCTAAGTCATATCGGTCCAAAAAAAGTGCTGGTGGTAATCGATTCCACAAGGAAGTTGTGCGAGGGAGCAAACTTCTTCTAAATCACACTATGGTGGACCGCCAATCATCCAGATGGTATGGATGGTAACGCGAGTTTTGTCGCGATGTGCGATGGTGAAATTGAGTGGCTGGAATTAATAAAATACGCAAATAGATGCAAAATCTACGCAGTGGGAGTGTATCGAGCCGATCAGAAAGAACTCGGTCGTCGACGATTCGAACCGCTCTGCGTTGGATACGGTCAAGTGGAAGGAGCTGGCACTGGGGTGCCCCGGCCCAGAGATGAGAACAGTATTCCATGTGAAGCCGAACTTGCGCTTTGTAAAGTTGCAAGCGATGTGCCGGCAAGAAATACTGTCTCACTCTGCTGAGCACGCCAAGCATTTAGAGGCCAATTTGGCCTTCCCTTCCAAGTGACCACGAAACTTCACACTATTCGATTTGTCGACGCTAAGGATTCCGATGCTAGCTAAGGCAGCAAGAGGACTGCCTTGAAAATGAGGAGATACGACAAAGGGGATCTTTTTAGCGGTAAAAGCGTAAACTTGTGTCTTTTGGGGATACAACTGGATTAGATTTAGTCGCCTCCAATCCGAGACTTTGTTAAGCAAACACTCGACTTCAGACACAAGTTTGTCCCGGTACTCGGCGACGTTTTCCCGAGAAATATTGGCACGGCCGGTATATAAGGCATCACCAGTGCTGTCGCCCGCATAGCAATTAATGCTACCAGATTGCAACACATCATTGATATGCAGGAGAAACAGCGTTGGTGATAGCACGCAGCCTTGTGGAACACCAGCGTGTAATAGTGTGTCATAGGCTTGAAATCAGAGCATGCACCGTCTACTACGACCTTGATGCTCCGATCAGCAAGGAAACCGGTGATCCATTTACACAATTTCTCGGGAAGGAAGCTTTGAAAGAAGCGCTTTGTGCCAGACCCGATTGAAGGCCTTGGCTTTGTCCAAACTAACGGCCAATGCCTCCCACTTGGACTCTACTGCTTCCGGCCATCTATGAGTTAGATAAACTAGAAGATCACCAGCTGATCGACCCCGACGAAAACCGTACTAGTGGTCACGAATCAGCTGGTGGTCCTCAAGGTACCTCATGAGCTGGCAGTTTATAATGGATTCCATTATTTTGAAGAACGAGAAGGTGATGGCGATAGGCCTATGGTTGGATTGGTCTGAGCGGTCGCCTTTTTTAGGGATCATGTAGACCAACGTTGTCTTCCATGAATTCGGTACTACACCGTGGGAGTAGGAGTACCGGAAAAGACGCGTTAATACCGGTGCTAACTCCGGAGCACACGTCTTTAGCACAATGGGAGGGACTCCATAAGTTGTGTTAGACCATATGTCAAGGCAAAGTCATAGACAAATCTCCCCGCATGAAAGGTTAAACGAGAACCAAGCCATTCAGCGTGGTGGGCGTTAAAATCACCGATCTCTGCGCATGGGACCTGTTGTAGCGCGGAGTCTACAGCCATTTGGACGTGGTCGATGAGTCGGTCTGTGTCGGCATTACCGCTACGGGACCTATAGAGGCACCTACCACCTAGGCACGGATAGCGTGACAGGGGTCGCCTTGGTTATATTGCTGCGCTTGCCCCGAGCAGCATTAATCGCGAGCGGAATTTTGCCCCCCCCCCCCCCCCCCCCCCAAATAAATCCAAGTTCAGGAGTGGAGTAGTTTGTTCCTGGATGCTCAGCGAGGGATTATTCAGGGATGCTGGTACCTTCCTGGGGTAGTCTTTTATTTAACTCCACTACCATGTAATGGGGGGGGGGGATTAGGCCTCCGGCCACCTGCACTCACCAAGCGCAACGCAGAGGTAATCCTCTAGTTCACGCTGGTATTCTGTGTGGTCGTGGTACCACCCCCGTACGAACCGGCCTATCCCCACGACAGCAAAAGCTGCCGCTTGGCGCTACCACTGTTAAACTAAGTAAAACTAACTTTTAAATAAAGCACCAGTAGTTTTCCGCAAAATACAAGGTAAAGTCTAGAATCACATGCTGTCCGATAGATGATGCCTTATTATTTTATAATGTCAGGTGTGGTGTTAGTTTAGTTTGTTTACAGTTCTGGTCAGACTATATGAGAATATAATACTCGTATGTACAAAATGAAAATGAAAAATATATATGTTACCCGTGTAGTGGCAGGTAAGAATACTCTCTACCCCATCTTCCCGTGGGTGTCCTAAGAGGCGACATAGGGAAACTGAGGTAGATAATTGGCAGCAGCATCTTCCTGATAACAGCAAAACAACAGTGAAAAATCTGTGGTTGCCAACACGCTCGCCAAGCGTGGCAACTATGGCAAATACCCACCTATGACGAGAGTAACAAAGAGACGGCCCCCAGTCCCCGGCGGCCCCGCTATTCCTGGCTACGGTGGCGACCATGGCGGCGGGGCAGGGTGGGCTAAGTATTTCCGGTGGAGGTTCGGTTGCCACCTACAACGACTCGATCTGGCAACTTATCACGCACGCACAATGAGGCTGACGAGAAGATCCTGGAGCTGAAAGAAGAGATAGACAAGTTGCACTGGAATATCATAGGATTATACGAGGTCCGAAGAGAGGGGGAGGACACGGTATTCTTCGAATCCGGCAACCAACTTGTTCTATCACCGGGAGGAAGACCATCTGTCCCAATGAGGTGTCAGATTTATCGTCCACAAGTCTCTCGTTAACAACGTTGTATAGATTGGGAGTGTGTCGACGAGGGTTGCGTACCTTATACTCAGAATCACCAAACAGTATTCGCTGAAGGTGATACAGGTTTCCGCACCGTCCTCGCCACACCCCGATGAGGAGGTGGAGAAAATATATGTGGATATCTCTAGAGCCATGCATTCCTTCAAAACCGTCTATACAGTGTTAATGGGAGACTTCAACGCAACACTAGGCACAAGAGAGAACTGTGAGCTGAAAGTAGGGAAATTTGGAATAGGGCAACGGAACCCAAGGGGTCAGCAGCTGGTCGACTTCATGGAGAAAGAGGAACTCTTCATGGAGAACTCTTTCTTCCAGAAGAGGCCCCACAGTAAGTGGACCTGGTCGAGCTCCGACAGGTCGACAAAAAATCAGATTGACTTCATTATGATGACCAGACAACAACCGTTCAGTGATGTCTCAGTGATCGCGAGGGTGAAAACTGGCAGCGAGGCACACTGAACCTAAACCTTAAGTTGGAGAGGTCAATTATAATAATTTATTTTCAAATTTTCAAATTAAGTCGACAATTACTAAAATATGACGAAGTAAATAATGCTATATCTAAATTAGTAAGTTGGTCAAAGTTCATAATTTGCATTTAAATTGCACTAAAACGAAATATATGAAATTCATGACTTTAAATGTCAAACAATTAAATATATATGGACTGTATAGGACACGGTATTAACATCAATGGCAAGTACATCACTCACCTTCTATTTGCCGACGATATAGTCCTTATGGCAGAATCGCTGGAGGACCGAAGCACTATGCTCAATGACCTTAATAGTGTCTCCCAACGGATAAGTCTTAAGATGAACATGGACGAATCAAAAATCATGTTTAATGTCCATATCACACCTATGCCAGTAGTTGTTGGGAACACTAAGCTCGAAGTTGTTGACGAGTATGTTAACCTGGGACAAATAGTCTGACTAGGTAAGTCCATCTTCGACCGAGAGGTCAATCGACGGATTCAACTCGTTTGGGCAGCGTTCAGGAAATTACGGCACATCTTCTCGTCAGGTATACCTCAAAACTTGAAAACGAACGAGCGCGGATGCTCCAATCGCAGTTGCGATCTACAGCTTGTCGCCGTGTTTGGCACTATAGGTCAGCTGATTGGGACGGGATGCGGTCTTTTTTTGCATCCTACCCTTCGATGCAAAAAAAGACCCTTACCCGTCGCTCCTGTAAAATAGCATCACGCTATAAACAGGAGTGCTACCAGGCCTGGGCTGACGCATCAACGTCTCGGGATGTAAACACCAGCGCACTTAAAAAGAAGTATAATTCCGCCTCCAGGTCCTTCAAAAGTGTCATTGCCAAGGCAAGGTCTGAGCACATCGGCAGAATTGGTGAGAAGCTTGTTCGCCTTCCTTCGGGAACCCGTGCATTCTGGTCTCTCGCCAAGGCTGTCCAAAAGAACTTCTGTCAGCCATCTCTTCCATCTCTTCGCAGAGAGGACGACTCCCTGGCCCATGCCGGAAAGGAGAAAGCCGATCTGTTGAGCTCTCTTTTTGCGTCCAACTCGACTCTAGATGACAGGGGGAACACACCGCCGACGATCCCGCGATGTGAGTGCTCCATGCCGGATGTGCGATTTACACAGCGCTCGGTCCGCAAAGCACTCTTCTCCCTGGACGTCAGCAAGTCGAGTGGGCCCCATGGAGTCCCTCCCATTGTGCTGAAGACGTGTGCTCCGGAGTTGGCACTGGTTTTAACGCGTCTTTTCCAACTCATGGAAGACAGCTTTGAGGCACCCGATCCCTAAAAAAGGCGACCGCTCAGACCCGTCCAACTACAGGCCTATCGCCATCACCTCCTTGTTCTCCAAAATAATGGAAGCCGTTATAAACTGCCAGCTCATGAGGTACCTTGAGGATCACCAGCTGATTAGTGACCGCCAGTACGGTTTTCGTCGAGGTCGATCAGCTGGTGATCTTCTAGTCTACTTAACTCATAGATGGGCGGAGGCAGTAGAGTCCAAGGGGGAGGCATTAGCCGTTAGTTTAAACGTAGCGAAGGCCCAAAGGCAATCGGGTCTGGCACAAAGCGCTTCTTTCGAAGCTTCCTGCCTATGGGCTTCCCGAGAAATTGTGCAAATGGATCACCAGTTTCCTTGCTGATCGGAGCATCAAGGTCGTAGTAGACGGTGCATGCTCTGATCTCAAGCCTATCAACGCTGGTGTTCCACAAGGCTGCGTGCTATCACCAACGCTGTTTCTCCTGCATATCAATGATATGTTGCTAACTTGTAGCATTCATTGCTATGCAGACGACAGCACTGGTGATGCCTTATATACCGGCCGTGCCAATATTTCTCGGGAAAACGTCGCCGAGTACCGGGACAAACTTGTGTCTGAAGTCGAGTCTTTGCTTAACAAAGTCTCGGATTAGGCCGACTAAATCTAGTCCAGTTCAATCCCCTGAAGACACAATTTTGCGCGTTTACCGCTAAAACGAACCCCTTTGTCGTATCTCCTCAGTTTCAAGGCACTCCCCTTGCTGCCTCAGCCAGCATCGGAATCCTTGGCGTCGACATATCGAATAGTGTGCACTTTCGTGGACACTTGGAAGGGAAGGCCAAATTGGCCTTTAAAAAGCTTGGCGTGCTCAGCAGAGCGAGACAGTATTTCATGCCGGCACATCGCTTGCAACTTTACAAAGCGCAAGTTCGGCCCCACATGGAATACTGTTCTCATCTCTGGGCCGGGGCACCCCAGTGCCAGCTCCTTCCACTTGACCGCATCCAGCGCAGAGCGGTTCGAATCGTCGACGACCGAGTTCTTTCTGATCGGCTCGATACACTGGCACTGTGTAGAGATGTTGCATCTCTTTGCGTATTTTATCGCATCTATCACGGGGAGTGCTCTGAGGAATTGTTCGGACTAATTCCAGCCGCTCAATTTCACCATCGCACATCGCGTCAAAACTCGCGTTACCATCCATACCATCTGGATGATTGGCGGTCCACCACTGTGCGTTTTAGAAGAAAAGAAGTGCGTCCCTCGCACGACTTCCTTGTGGAATCAATTACCACCAGCGAATTTTCCGGACCGATACGACTTAGGAACTTTCAAGAAAAGAGCTTACACCTTTCTAAAAGGCCGGCAACGCATCTCCCCTGGTGTTGCGGTTGTTCATGGGCGGCGCTAGTAACTTACCATCAGGTGAGCCGCATGCTCGTTTGGCCCCTATTCCATAAAAAAAAAACGAGACTATACAACCAGTGCTTGTTGGCAGCGATGACCTACGGAACTGAGACGTGGTCCTTCACTGCTTGCCGGATGAGGAAGCTCAAGTACGTTCAGCGAGCTATGGAAAAGGCTATGCTCGGATTTTCTCTACGTGATAAATTTAGAAATGAGGATACCCGCAGTAGAACCAGAGTGACCAACATAGCCTAAAGTATGAGTAAGCTGAAGTGGCAATGGGCCGCAGTGGCATATAGCTCGAAGAACCGACAGCCGATGGGAAAAAAATGTTCTCGAGTGGCGGCCTCGTACCGACAGATGAAGTATAGTGTGTCCCCCTACTAGATGGAATGACGATCTGGTAAGATATGCAGGAAGTCGATGGATGCAGGTGGCTCAGGACCGTGCTTTGTGGCATTCCTTAGGGGAGACCTATGTTTAGCAGTGGACTTGTGAATGGCTGTAATGATGGTGATGATGACGGTTACAGAATTTTATTAATAAAGGATTAAGGCAAATTTAATTAAAATGGATTTTCTTAGGCATCAAAAACAACCATTTTAGTTTCTTCCGATAGGGTGTAATAATGAATGATGATGATCAAATTCATAAATGGTCTATAACTTTTGATATTTAATGTAATGTTATTTTTCAAAAGAGTTTTTAAAGTCGGTAAATATGCCCCGGCATTTACTGTACACTTATCTTTAAACAAACTCACACTCTCGCCTTACAAATTCAGTACATGTTAGTCTGCTTTTTTCGCTTCATTTGTTTTAGTGTGAATAATCTAAATGTTTATTTTACATCGAAACATATTTCTTCAGATAGACAGAAACACTTGGATAAAAGCCAGATCACACAATTTGATGTCTTGTATCTTGAGTCCTAATCTTTCTTAAAATAGTAGTTCTTCTTCTCAAATATAGTAGTATACATTTTTGTTGACGCAAACTGCTTACTTACTTATCTTTCTTAAACACGATTATTTACAATAATATTGGCAGGGAATGGCCCTTTTCGGCGAAATATTTAAAGTGTAGGAAAATTTACTGGAAATATGACCTTGTCTCAAGTAACTCACTAAATAAAGAATAAACATTTTTTACCGAAAAAGTGTACTTTCGGAGTATGTCTTGTTATAGGGACGATTTGCAGGAAGAAGTAATGTGGGTTTTAACAGAAACAGAAACTTTTTTATTCAAAATCAAATATAAATAATACTTACTGAAGTCACTCTTTTGTGTAAGTTTACCACTGGTTCTGAAAAAACCTCTGTCCTGGGAAAAGCTAGCAAGAAACCATCGGTACTTTAAAAAAAAGGTTAAGTCTCAAACTAACAAAGAAATATAATCAGAACACTACGTTCGCCGTAAAGTAGTAAATGGTGCCGAAACCATTTTCAACTTATTGTATGAACACGCACTCACGCACACATATTTATATCGAAAATCATTTGATCAATAACATGGTTTTAGGTGCATGTGTGTGCATCCTGTAGTGGACTTTTATGGGCTAGAAAGGAAAGAAAGAACAAGTATGTGTGAATTAATCTCAAAACATTGAGCATAGTTTCGGCTTCATTTAAAATGACGTAATGTTATTTCTAATTTCTTTGTTGATCATAAGTTATAGTGTATTAATATATCAAATATTGCGTTTACAATTTTCTTCTAATTAGAATATTTAAAAATTATCTTTCAATAAATTACTTGCCAACATATTTCATGCAAATATGACCATGGTAAACATGGTCGATGAAGCTGCGACACTATCGCAATATGTATTGTAGGTGACATAATGCTTCATAATGTTCTTGTAGAGGACATAATGCTTTCAAAAATTTAGAAATGCATTGCAAGTGCGAAGTAATCAGATAATAATTGTGCTATAGGCCTTATAAAGAAACATACAAGTAATTGCTTCAATATTTTTAATTGTAAAAAATACACTGCAAATTGAAGTTTATGAAAGGCAAAGCCCTTTTGATGCTACGTGCGTAGAAATTTTGGCAGCCTCTCAACTGAATGGTATCTCTTTAAGAGTCCGAGCGCTATCATAGGCGCCTCAAAAGAATAATGGCGTAACTAAATTTATACATTTTGCTATAAAGTTGGTTCATGAGCTTTACGCAAGGTAACTTTTCCTAAGGGAACCTATATTTGCAACTTGTCAACGCTAGGGACAAGGGGCTAGTTAAATGTTATTTTATCGACTAAAGGCCATATTGCCATCGAGGAAATGCAGTCAACGTTTTTGGAACCATACCGCGTGGAGCAGTATGATAATTTTAGTTTTAAGTTATTTATTTATTAGTGTTTTTATTAAATTGTGCATTATTTCATAACTTTATAAAAATCATCATTTCTGTTATTTGTTGAGTATTATTGCATACCTTAAGCGAAAGCGCAAGGTAATGTTCTACTATCGCCTAAAAATTAAAATTCCAACATTTTATCGAATAAAATCGTATCTAGCAATCATATTATACATATTAATGATATAAAAAGCACATTGTTAGAAAGATAAATGATTGTTGAACTTATTAATAATTTTTTTAAATCGATTAATTGCTATTTTTAAATAAAAAAAAGGGTTTTAGTGGCTTATGGTGTGGATTTATCATGTCCCTGTGGCTTGTAAACACTATAACTTTTGAAAATATCTATTGTTTAACTCAATCTATTTTTTAATCTCTTCATCTATCATGTGGGAAGCCACTGAATGTAAATGGCAGTGTAATTTTGTTTTGTTTAGCTATAATTAATTTTTTTCGGCTCCAAAATGGCGAAATTTTCGTTGATTTGTTTGCCTCGTATATAAATTGTTTCCGTAAATGGGGATCTACAGCCACAGAGTAGTTTCGTTCACAGAGTACCTTTGTATTAAGTTTAGTTCGGCTTCAGTCCAAAGAGTATAGTAATATATAAGGAAGCTTCAGTCGCCGTCGTGAGTGGACATTGCATCGGTTGTTTTCAGCGGCTCAAAAAGATCGCTGTACAAATACACAATATTCGAATAACCAAATTGCTTAAATAGGTACTTTATAATAAAAAGCACAGAATAAATAATAGTAGTACGTACTAAAAGTAAGTAGTATAATTTTTTTTGTCTTGGGTGACATTTTCATGCTTTTCGAGGGTGTCGAAACCGATAGGGTTGTCGAAATGTAAATCCAAGATGGCGGCCGCAATAGGTATCAATTTTTTCATCATGGGTGTCATTTTCATGGTTTTCGAGGGTGCTGAAGCCGATAGTGCTGTCGAAATGTAAATCCAAGGTGGAGGCTGCAATAGGTATAAAATTTTTCATCATAGGTGTCATTTTCATGGTTTTCGAGGGTGTTGAAGCTGATAGTGCTGTCGAAATGTAAATCCAAGATGGCGGCTGAAGTAGGTACCAATTTTTTCATCATGGGTGTCATTTTCATGGTTTTCGAGGGTGTTGAAGCCGATAGTGCTATCGAAATGTAAAACCAAGATGGCGGCTGCAATAGATATAAATTTTTTCATCATTGGTGTCATTTTCATGGTTTTCGAGAGAGTTGAAGCCGATAGGGTTGTCGAAATGTAAATCCAAGGTGGCGGCTGCAATAGATATCAAGTCTTTCATCTTGGGTGTCATTTTCATGGTTTTCGAGGGTGTTGAATCCGATAGTGCTGTCGAAATGTAAATCCAAGATGGCGGCTGAAGTTGGTACCAATTTTTTCATCTCGGGTGTCATTTTCATGGTTTTCAAGAGTGTTGAAGCCGATAGTGCTGTCGAAATGTAAATCCAAGATGGCGGCTGAAGTAGGTACCAATTTTTTCATCATGGGTGTCATTTTCATGGTTTTCGAGGGTGTTGAAGCCGATAGTGCTATCGAAATGTAAATCCAAGATGGCGGCTGCAAAATATATCAATTTTTTCATCTTGGGTGTCATTTTCATGGTTTTCGAGGTTGTTGAAACCGATAGTGCTGTCGAAATGTAAATCCAAGATGGCGGCTGCAATAGGTATCAATTTTTTCATCGTGGGTGTCATTTTCATGGTTTTCGAGAGAGTTGAAGCCGATAGGGTTGTCGAAATATAAATCCAAGGTGGCGGCTGCAATGGGTATCAATGTTTTCATCATGGGTGTCATTTTCATGGGTTTCGAGGGTGTTGAAGCCGATAGTGCTGTCAAAATGTAAATCCAAGATGGCGGCTGAAGTAGGTACCAATTTTTTCATCATGGGTGTCATTTTCATGGTTTTCGAGGGTGTTGAAGCCGATAGTGCTATCGAAATGTAAATCCAAGATGGCGGCTGCAATAGATATAAATTTTTCATCATTGGTGTAATTTTCATGGTTTTCGGGGGTGCTGATGCCGATAGTGCTGTCGAAATGTAAATCCAAGGTGGCGGCTGCAATAGATATCAAGTTTTTCATCTTGGGTGTCATTTTCATGGTTTTCGAGGGTGTTGAAGCCGATAGTGCTGTCGAAATGTAAATCCAAGATGGCGGCTGAAGTAGGTACCAATTTTT
This sequence comes from Parnassius glacialis, assembly GCA_033319125.1. Classification (NCBI taxonomy): domain Eukaryota; kingdom Metazoa; phylum Arthropoda; class Insecta; order Lepidoptera; family Papilionidae; genus Parnassius; species Parnassius glacialis. Next base: position 8,127,822 of record JAVANC010000009.1, read on the forward strand.
TCATCATGGGTGTCACTTTCATGGTTTTCGAGGGTGTTGAAGCCGATAGTGCTATCGAAATGTAAATCCAAGATGGCGGCTGCAATAGATATAAATTTTTTCATCATTGGTGTCATTTTCATGGTTTTCGAGAGAGTTGAAGCCGATAGGGTTGTCGAAATGTAAATCCAAGGTGGCGGCTGCAATAGATATCAAGTTTTTCATCTTGGATGTCATTTTCATGGTTTTCGAGGGTGTTGAATCCGATAGTGCTGCCGAAATGTAAATCCAAGATGGCGGCTGAAGTTGGTACCAATTTTTTCATCTCGGGTGTCATTTTCATGGTTTTCAAGAGTGTTGAAGCCGATAGTGCTGTCGAAATGTAAATCCAAGATGGCGGCTGAAGTAGGTACCAATTTTTTCATCATGGGTGTCATTTTCATGGTTTTCGAGGGTGTTGAAGCCGATAGTGCTATCGAAATGTAAATCCAAGATGGCGGCTGCAATAGATATAAATTTTTTCATCATTGGTGTCATTTTCATGGTTTTCGAGAGAGTTGAAGCCGATAGGGTTGTCGAAATGTAAATCCAAGGTGGCGGCTGCAATAGATGTCAAGTTTTTCATCTTGGGTGTCATTTTCATGGTTTTCGAGGGTGTTGAATCCGATAGTGCTGTCGAAATGTAAATCCAAGATGGCGGCTGAAGTTGGTACCAATTTTTTCATCTCGGGTGTCATTTTTATGGTTTTCAAGAGTGTTGAAGCCGATAGTGCTGTCGAAATGTAAATCCAAGATGGCGGATGAAGTAGGTTTCAATTTTTTCATCATGGGTGTCATTTTCATGGTTTTCGAGGGTGTTCAAGCCGATAGTGCTGTCGAAATGTATTTAAACTACTTTAATAATTCCGTATAATCATGTTATACGTAATTTTTTTAATGCGCTTAAGGTATGCCCAATTGGATTTACCAATATATTTATCATACCGAGGGTGTCGTAAGAGATGACAGAAGGAAAATGAAACAGGAGATGGGCAGCAGCACCTTCCTGATAACAACTCAAAATAATAAAAAAAATAGTAGCCAACCCACTTATCAAGCGTGGCAACTATAGCAAAATCCCCAATGATACAATCTATGAGGGAGGCCTATGTTCAGAAGTGAACTTTTAACAGCTGTAATGGATGGATGGATTACTTATTGATTATTATTATGCCTTTAGGTGGTGTAACTGTGCTTCAAAAAATTATGGCTTTAGCACAAATAGGTTGGCAGGACCGAGGAAAGATCACGCCCTCACAGAATACTAGCGTGGAATAGCCTCATATTGTTGTGTTTCGTATGGTGAGTGTAAAGAACCGGAGTCTTTTTATGCTGAAACGAGGCAGACAACGCAACTGCATTTTGATTATTGATTGATGATATGTAGAATGTCCATGGGCCACAGAATCCACTTGATGGTAAGTGGTTTATTGCGTGTTCGTTTGTCACACTTATTCTATATAAAATGTAAATAAATGAAGTTTATTTACATTTTATATAGAATAAGCCGCGTGGCTCTACAGTGGTAGAATCACGCGGCAGCTTTTGCTGTCGCATGGATGGGCCGGCTCGAGCCAGGGTGGTACCATAACCTCACAGAATACCGGCATGAAGTAGAGGTATACTTCTGCGTTTCGCTTGGTGAGTTCAGGTGGCTGGAGGCCCTTTTTACTGGAAATGAGGCATTCCATCCTAGTGCTCACGGGTGAAAACGCATCTGCATTTTGATCTGTAACTGAGGATAGATGTAGATGTCTATGGGCCGCAGCAACCACTTACCATCAGGTGGACTGTGTGCTAGTTTTTCACCCTTATCCTATAAAAAAAATTAAAAACAAATCCATTATTCTTTAAGAACTATATAATATTTCATAACTTATTGTTGTAACGTTTTCAATATTTTGAAAATTGAATGGCGGAATAAAAAAAAACTTAACTTTAAAGTAAAATAAGTCGAAGAAGCTTTCAACATTTGAGGTTACTTTTGGATGCATTCCAAGAAATAAAATATTCCTAAACTTTAAAATTACAGAGTGGAAAGTTGAATCAAGGTCTGTTATAAACCAACAAGTGTATGCCAGAATTCTTGTTGACAGTAAAACTTGAAGTCTGCTTTGAATAAAAGCAACTTTTGTAACTTCTTACGAAGTATATACAAAAGTAACGAATTCATACTCGATTCTTGCCTTACTATTTTACAAATTTTGCAATGGTACGAGTATAACTATACTAAAAATTTCATTGTGCAAGTATTGAGTTCATATTTTTTGAACCACATGTAACATACGGCCATATTCGCTTTTAAAACTAAACACCAACTTTGCGTAGACTTACAAAATGGACTGGTAGCCCAATTCATATGTGACTCCAGTAAATTTAGCAACATCTACAGTTCTGATCCTGAAAATGATGGTAATTTAAATACACTATAGTAATAGAGCGACCTGATATACTGATTCCAGATTATAACGGAGTAAATTTGTACCTTATTAATACTTTTTATACAATTTATTTTATTTTAATTAGTATTTCTTAGCAAGTGCCATATTTTGGCATTAAGTCCTAAGCTTGAAATCAAACAGCGCTCCAAGCTGGGACAATATCCCCAATGACATCATGAAATTGGCAATCCATGACTTGGCTCTTATTATTTCCCACTCAACTAATCTATGTTTCGATACAGGCTTATTCCTTGCACCATTAAAGTAGTCTATTATTACACCTGTGCACAAGGGCGGAGAAAGGGATGACATTAGTAATTACAGACCAACTTCCGTTCTAACAGCAATATCTAAAATTCTGGAAAAGTTAATATATATCAATTACTTAAATACATTTGATATATTAGCACCCACACAGTTTCGCTTCAGACAAGAAAGTTCGACAGAAGATGCAATTCTTGAACTAAGCACATTTGTAAACAATTCGGTCACAGTAAAAAATGTTTGTCGGTCTTCCTTGATCTGAAGAAAGCATTCGATACCGTCTCTGTCCCCTACCCTTGTGCACAAGATTGAAAAAATTGAAATAAGAGCTTGCTCTTCTCGAAAGCTACCTGTCTGAGAGAAAACAAAAGCTAAAGCTTACTGAGTTGGGATGTCATGATATGGCGTGCCGCAGATTAGCGTTCTGGGGCCAACCTTATTTCTGATTTATATCAACGATCTTTGCAGTATGACCGTACCAAATACTTTAATCTGGTCTTTTTTATTTCTTTATTAATGAATTTATAATACAGTGTTGTTACTTAATTCTAAACTTGCCAAACTTTTACGTTTGATGGCGAAAGGCGCTCTTTGACATTACAATGGACCATCTTATGTACTACTAATATTGGACACAGTAATACACAATTGTATAATATAGTAATATATAAACCTATGACATCTTGTTGTTATGTTAACTATCTATCTTTATATACATGTAACTTTAATTATATGGATTAAATATCTAGTACTTATATATTATATTGTAATGCCTTAATCTACTACAATGTACTCGTAAATAGTTCTATTAGCAATCCTGTATAGTGTTATTTAAATTTTTTCTTAAGTGGTCCTTTACTAATTTTTACTTTTCCTCTTAGTAGTTCTATTTTGTTAAACACTTTAGCTACCAAATACTTAGATCTTCTCTTACCCTAATAGTTTGTTATTTTTGTTTGAACCAGTTTTTTTTCTCTAACCCTATGTGTGTTGTACTTGTTTTTAACATTCAAAATCAATTTCAAATTCAAATTAAAATTCTTTATTCCATAACTTAATCTATTACATCAAATTGTAGTTGGAGCTTCCTTTTAAGCAAAAGATTTGCTTGTACTAGGAAGCACCGCTCTTCCAAACAATGGGTGTATAACATTAAGTTGAGATAAAGACTAATAGAAAGTTAGTTATCAAATTATAAAAGTATAAAAAAAATACAAACAATGAATTTAGTGTTACAAATATGGTGCTTGCGTGCGTACGCGCGCGCGCGCGCGCGCGCTCGCGTGTGTGTGTGTGTGTGTGTGTGTGTGTGTGTGTGTGTGCATGTGTGTGTGTGTGTGTGCGCGTGTGCGTGTTTGTGCGTGCGTGTGTGTTATGTGTGTGCATGTGGGTGCTTATATGGTGCATTGTGCATGTATGTATAGAATATGATAATATATTATAGTGTGGAATATTACACATATTGCTTTGTTGGTTTGTTAGCCCTACGAATGTGTCTTGGGATCGGTAGTTATCATTGTTCATTGAATAACTTTCTCTAACTTTCACCAAAAGTTGTATAGCACTTAGTTGCGCTTATGGGTGATAGATGACACTCTCAATTTCTTCATAGTTTTTTGTGATTAACCATTTCTATAGTGTCTTTTTACATTCAATATGTGCTAGAGGGTAAATATTGAGTTTTTTATTAAGTTTATTATATATGTAAGCAGACTGACTGTTTTATTGCCTCTTTGCAAATACCGATGTAACCCGGGGCTGCGGAACAACATTAACGATCGTCCTACGATTGCTTTTTTTTTTAGTCATAGGAAATTGACTTGTGCTTTCTCGTGACAACTCGCAGTAGGTTCAGCTTTCATACAGATAAGATACCACTTTTCAAATATAAGTTATAAGTTGGGGATCTATATGGTAAGAAGAACATTACTTTCAGAAAAGCCCTTTGTACTCTTTCCAGATTTAAGAAACTAGTTTTTGTTGCACTTTCCCAAACTGATATGTTGTAGGTAATAACTGATTTGGCAAGTGCGCGATAGATTTTACGTAGAAGGTCCAGTAGAGCCACGTATCGCAGGGTCTTAAATGACCAGATTAATTTTCTAACTCTGCTTGTGAGTTGCTCTATATGCCGATGCCAGGACAATCGCTGATCCAACATTACCCAAAGATATCTCGTATTAAAAACCTTTTTAACTCAGGACAAGGGCAATCCGAAACCCAGTGATTATTGCAATAATGTAGCTTAATATTAAAGTTATCTGGAGGCTGCGCGTTGTTGTATTTGGTAAAACATATATAGTTAGTTTTAAGTAAATTTAAAGTGAGTAGGGTTTTGTTTAACTAGGATCCTAATTTTACTAAGCCAGTATCCACACGATTTTTAAGTTGCTCCCAATCATTAGCAGAGAAAACAATAGCTGTATCGTCAGCATATGAGAAGATGTCACCACTCTCTATCTGCATATTACACAAGCTATTGATGAAGGCCAAGAACAAAGTGGGACCCAACACACTGCCCTGCGGGACACCATATGTGACAGTAGCCTCAGAACTAGTGATTGAGCCGATTTTAACTCGAGTTTTACGATTGCTGAGATAGTCACCAAGAAGTTTTAGCAGTATACCTCTAACACCAATATTGTGAAGGTTTTGTACTAGAATAGGGACGGAAACTGTGTCGAACGCCTTTTTTAAATCTAAGAAGACTGCTAGACATTTTCATCCGAAATCAACATCTTTTACCGTACGGGAAGTCAGTGCTATAATTGCGTCTTCCGTAGATAAATTCTGACGGAAGCCGAATTGTGATGTTGAAAGTGTGTTAAATTTTGAAAAGAAATTTGCTTTTTCAGATATCACCGATATCGGCCTATAGTTTGAAGGATTAAACTTGTCACCACCTTTATATACAGGTGTGATAATAGTCTGTTTAAGAATTAACGGGAAGATGCCTTGTCCAAAAGAAAGGTTAGCTAGGTGAAAAAGAATTGGTATAACCTCTTTATGGGCACTTTTTAGAAAATGAGCTGGTATATTGTCATAATCAGGGGCACTGTCTGATTTCATGGACATGAGCAGACTATACATCTCTTCACGGTCGGTGTCAAAAATAGCAAAAGATGAATCTTAAATATTTGTTATGATATTACATAGTATTAGTAGCTTGTTGCGTTGTGTTTTTAATATTGCCTTCTGCTAACTGTTGCCCTACCGTAGCAAAGTAGTTGTTAACAGTGTCAGCAGATTTATGGGGGGATAAAGTTTGTTTCAGAAGATCCAGGCTTTGAACTTTGGCTGGTTTGCGTTGAGTAAGACTATCGATCGTCTGCCATAGCTTTTTTGGGTTTCTGATAGCTAGTTCTTGTTACTTCTTGTCATATTTACGTTTTAGTTTTTTAATCAAGCAATTACAAAAATTACGGTAACGTTCATATGTGATTTTGAAAATCTCGTTTTCGGGATTTAATTTTAACTTACGTTGCTTTTTTTATGCAGCGGAGATTTCCCAGGGTAATCCAAAGTTTGATTATTCTATTTTTTCTAGGAATCGAAATTTGTTTCATGTTGGATTGAAGGCACTTCTGTATAGTTAATGTGAGCTGCTCTACTACGACATTCGGGTCGTTAACTGTTAATAAGTTAGATAAATCTGTGGTTTTTAGAGTTTTAAGTGTTTCTTCGAAGTTTATAGTTATTTTAGTTTTCTTTTTAATATTGGTATTTTTATTTGATATTTTAACCAAAATTGTAAAGTGGTCTGTGATACTGGAGTCAATAACTGCAATGGACGCTGTTTTATAACCTTTTATAATTTACCTTTTATATTTATAATTTTATTATTAAATGGTCAAGACAATTTTCTCCCCTTGTTGGTAGGAGATGTCCTGGTAGCATTCCGTGCATGTCAATCATATTAAGGTAGTTTGTTCTATTATTGCGCTCTTGTATTGTTTTATATGTTTTAATTTTAAGTTTTTATTTATGTCACCCGTAATAATTATGTTACTGCATTTATGAATAGTACTTAAGTGTGAAATCAAAGAGTTTATAAAATCATCAGCGTTTTTAATTGATGGGGAACGATAAATGCCAATAATAATTAGTTCAGATGTGGTAATTTGTAAGCATGACGCATGGGTAAGTTTTATTTCTGTTATTGAAGCCGCGATTGTATCTCTAATGAAAGCAACCATTCCATCAGCATGATTTAAGTGTTTAGTTGTATTAAATGAAATAAATGAATTAATTTGCGGAATATGTTTATCAATATGGAGTCTACATTCATTAAATGAAATGAAAATTATATTTATTTCTCCACCACAAAAGTTAATAAAGATAGGTCAACTAACAAAACTTAAGAAAATATGAAATATTATAATATATTTTTGCGGCGGACTGGAGCCAAAACTAGGGTGTCCCTGTATTTCAGGACTTCAGGTCACTCGCCCGCTGACTACTTCCGGGTTTGTTGGAAAGTGTGTGTGTGTGTGTGTGAGAGAGAGAGAGTGAGTGTGTGTGCGTGCGTGGGTGAGTATTAGCTTACAATAGCAACAAATGATTCAGTGTCGTCATAACCAAGCTTTGAAAGATATTCTTTTAAAGAAAACTTACATTCATACAAAGATTTTGTATAGATGTTTAATAATGAATTTATTTTGTTGTATAAGTAAGGAGCAAGAAAGCAAGATTGTCTTCTGAAGAAGGCAGTATTATGTTTCCTAATACTACATACTCTATTGTTTCTTCGCTGGTTTTCATTAATTTTAGGGTCATAGGTTAATTCTTTGTGCTTGCGCAAAGTTAGGTTTAATATGAATATTTGTCTTACAGTTATGAATTTATTTTATTTGTACAGACTGAGTGTTGAGTATCGATAGGGCTTTCTTAGCATTACTTTAAGCAGAGATCTCTGTGCTCGTTCCACCTTAATAATTCTAGTTTTGCACGCTCCACCCCAAATAGAGATACAGTAGCTTAAGATCGACTGAGCTAGAGCATTATAAACCGTTTTCAATAATGTTAGTTTGAGTACATTTCTAAATTTTTTAAAGATATTAGCTTACGTGTTCTTGCAGATAGAAGATCTAAGTGTGAAGTCCACGATAGTGTTTCATCGAGTTAAACACCAAGATAATTTAATACAGTGAGTTTTTTGTAATGGTAGACAAGAGCAAGTTGAAGAGTTTACGTTATCACAATTGTGCATTTTTAGATTTAAGTTATTACTGTTTGGTTGAGTGGATTTTATTTTTATGTTAAGTGTTAATAGGTTCTTATTTAGCCATATGTATATCTGATGAAGCCCTTTTTCAGCAGTTGAATGTGTTTCGGCCCAAGTCGCTCCTTGGAATATGATTGCAGTGTCATCTGCGTACGAAAATATTTTTCCATTAGGTGGTATATACTGAAAGAGTTCATTAATGTAAATCAAGAAGAGACTTGGGCCAAGAACACTGCCCTGCGGTACACCGCAGGTGATGGGTAAGGGATTGCTAACATAATCAACTATTTTTACGGAATTCAGTAAGAATAATTAAATCTACTTTTGTTTTAATGTCGCACAAGTTTATTTGAAAGTCAGCTTTATTAGCGTAAATGCGCCGGATGTTCTGTGACACTATAACAAAGTCAGAAACGTGAACTGGCATCAGTGTAGGCAGATCATCAGTACGACGTACAAAGGCAGAGGCTATTTCTGTTTTGTCTATTTCATTCATATTTGTAAGAACGTTATTCATGATTCGTGACAAGAAGGAAATTGTGTTACTTTATCTGTCGCTTTGGAATGTGATGTGGGTGCTATGAGATTAAATTTTACAGTTTAAATGTTGAAAAGACGATTGGAAGGTGAATTTATGGGCGTAGTTTTAGGGTGATTGTGTGTTATTATTAAATTTATATATGCGTATGCGCGTGTGAGATGTGTTCGTTGTGTGTGAGAATTTAGGTTTACATTATTGTTTTTTTTTAACTAAAAACAGATACACGTGATAAAACAAAAGATATACTAACATATAAGTAATAAGATCTAGTTATTTCGCCAATTTTAGATTATGTACCTGTGATTCGATTCTAACAAGAATGATATGTGAGTTTTCATCCTTTCGGAGATACACACGTCCAAAGGCGGTCCAGCAGAACTTATATCCTTCGGATCTTGCGAAGTCACGGGCAATGAAGTCTATACGAGCACCTCGAGCAGTTAATTGTTCTGACACAAAGATGGGGGTTTCTTCGTTTTTGGTGGCTCTTAAGTGCTTGGCTCGCAGTTTTTCTTTATTTTTTATGTTAAAGAGTTTGCACATCTTTAAGATATCTGACTTTAGTAATGTTGACGAGAGTTCGATCACGATGGGCGAGCTTTTACCAGGATTTTTCTTGCCACGCATTCTTTAAATATTCTTGAATTCCTTTCTAACGTTGCAGTTTATCCTATTTGAGAGGCACGTTATCATTTTTGTGAGATCTTCTTTTGATTCGTTAATAACTAGAGGAACGTTTTTGAGTTCGATAGTGGATTTGCGACTTACACGCTGCAGGTCCTCGATTTTATCCTCGAGGATTGTAATGTAGTCCTTATTTTTCTTAACTGAATTTCAAGCTGTTCCAGTTTATTTTTCAGATCTTCATTTTGAGCCGTGAGAAATCCAAGGCACTCTTGTATGCTATTGTTATTTTGTTTGATTTCAATTTGAGACGTTACAATCTTTTTCAGTTCAGCTTGTTGTGCAGCGAATAGCGAAGCAATCATGTTCTTCATTTCATCTTTAAACGTGTTCAATTCATCCTCAAATTCGTGTTCTCGGCTTCGTTTTTGTCGTTGGTAAACATAGTTAGGTGGCGTTTGCACTCCACTAGCCTGTTCGGCAATATTAGAGTCCGAGACCGAAGCATGCATCATTTCCTGTCCGTTCGCTACGAGGGCGGGATTATTATGAAGGTAAAACGCGGCGCTTGATGTCGTGATGACAAACTGCTCACTGTTGTTCCGACGCAATCGCACCAAAGTACCAGGACGACAGCAAAGCATGGAGATTTTTTACTGTAGATAGGCGTCGTCGTAGCAGTTAGTGGTGACTCGTAGCGCAGTTCGTACGCGCCTGCGGCATGTGTGCCGGTATTGTGCTACGTCAAGTCGGTGGGCGGGGCTAAGACTGCAGTACGATTACTGTCGTAGCGGCCTGCGTAACTTATGCTTCACTCATGCACTCCCAGTATTACGTTAGATTTTACTAGTTGTAAATTAATTTTAAATTATTAAAATAAGAAAATTAGTGGTGACAGTGCAGACATGCACTCCGAGAGTGGTCCGGGAGGGAAGAGCTAACATTAACTGTTATTACTCATTATAATAATATGCCAGACCCACCAAATAATCTACTTTTTAATCTATGGATATTATTTTACAAATGGGAAGCAACTTATCATAGTCTCTGTTGCAATTATCCTTAACACTTTTACTAACTAAAAACTTCATCAGTCTTACTTGTACGTATTTGATATCGCTTAGATATGTAATAAAGGTTCGCCCGTATACAAGGAGTCTATAAATCATTAGCGAGTCGGCAATTGCAAAATACTATTCTTAACGTTTGTTTGTTCAATAAATTTTTTAATTGGTAAAACTTACTTAGCGCCGATCTTAGCCTACTGCAAATGTCATTTACATGTATTCTTCAATTAAAGTTCATATCTATTTTTAGACCTAAATATTTAAATTTAACCACATTTTTCAATCTTTTTCAGTTACAGCTAAATTTATTTCTACGCTTTTAAGGCTTTTTTTTTTTAAATCAATGAAAAGTGCTATAATTTGTTTACCAGTATCTAGGCAGTCATTAATTTAATCTGAAAACCTTATCAAAGCAGAATCGTGTTGCGCTTTTTCCGAAAACCGTGCTTCGAGTCACACAGTATGTTATATTGTTCAAAGAACGCTCTAATCTGTCATAAAATATTTTTTTTCGATTATTTTATCTATAACAGATAATATTGAGATGGGCCTAAATGACTTCCTGATTTGTATATAGGACGTATAATTGCTTTTTTAACAGGTCAGGATAAATACCATTAGATAAGGACATATTTATTAGTGAAGCTATAACAGGACTTAATTGTTTACTTAAACTTATTGTGATATAGGAAATATGTGAATGAATAGCGGCGTGTTGATGCTTCTATAACTTTAATTAGACTGATCAAACTTATTCTACTTAACATTAATATATACTGTCGTGTAGGCTACACTACACCTCCAACCGACAAAAAAAAAATTATCTATCTTTTATCAAACCTAAAAACTATTCTAAACATAATTATAGAATATCTAAATAAAAACTATAATGTAAGTCATAATGTCATAATGTGTAAATGTGCAGTCACATTAGTTATAGTAATTAACATAATCAGGCATATTTATGTAACATAACATAATATAATATTTGATTTTCGCAAACATTTATATTATTTTTTATTCGTATCCTTAATCACCAAGACAAGTCATCTAGTTAGGACAATTATTAATACATAGTACTCATTTCATTTTCATATCTCTTTTCGGACTTCAATACTTCTCTTCGTTCCCATTTTTACTTAACATATTAACTTCATTCTTGTTTAACAATTATTTATTTTTCATTTTACTTCTCAGCATTTTTGCTACATATTCATTCCATATTTGTGTCATTTCTTTCACGTACACGGCTCGCGAACATACATTATCAAGATAATGACTAATATTATTTCGTTCACTTCTTTACATATATAGCATTTAAACTCATATAACTTATTAATTGCACCAATACTTTCACGTAGACGGCTTGGCGTACACACATCAAGATAATGGACAATATTCCTATGCCATCAAAAACATAACTTGTAAAAAAAGCCAAGTCTCGCAACTCAGTTCTTCTACCGTAAAAGTTGTGAGATCCATGTAATACCAAGTCGGTTAATTTATTCAGTCCATAGATTGATGCATAGATTGACTTGGCAATCGCATGAAAACACAATATATCTCACAAGTAATACATATTATATTGAATTAGATTGTTTAGTGCGATTGCCAAGTCGATCTATGTATTATTAATTTTTGTAGATATTAACACCAATTATTCCATTATACATAATATATAGGTACACTGATTCATTCACTGAAATGTAACTTTGTAATACTATATGTTTATATGGGATTACAAAATTATTTATGCAGTTGGTGTTTCTCGAAAACTGGACCGAAATTATAAAATATTTTAATTTTTCCTTGATTTATATATTAAACAATAATTGTATTCCAAATTTGAAGTTTCTATGTCTGTTAGATGTGCCTTAGAGTTTTGATGATCGGTCAGTCAGTGAGTGACAACATTAAGAAATTTCAACTAGTTATAATTCTTAAATTACTAGTTCAAACTCAATGAAATTTGAAATATACCGAGTTTATACAATGCCTACTTGGTTAGTAAAAATTCAGACTTCTAGTTTTATCGATAACGAAGTTATAGAGTTTCGGAAATGGCCTGAACTGCTTCGAAAAAAGGATGGTACGGCCGTGCCGCTTTTTTGCTCGACTTGGCGGGGGCACTGCCGTGCCCTCCGATACGACTCTTGATAAATTCTCGGTTCACTCAATAACAATAGTTAGAACTCATTCCGGTTTTTATCTAATCCGAATAGATTTTAAAAATGAATCGGTTATTAGGTTTTCCAAACTCTCAGCTGATCGGGCCGATTGTATGTGGATATGCTAACCTCCGATAATTTTTCTTTACCTATGCTACACTTTCTACTTATATTTCTATCAATATTTTTCATTACTAATGATAAAATCCGTAACTTATCCATAAATTTACGTACGTATTTAATGAATTTATATCATATAAGACTATATGATATAAATTTATAAAAGATAGTTTATAATATATAGTTACATCGTTGTCAGTCAGGAGCTGAGGCTCACAATTTGGGCACAATATAATTTAAATTGAGTAATCGTATACATAATATTTTTAGTATCTTAATCGTTTTAAACGAAGTAATTATTCATAATCCACACAAATAGGTTAGTTATTCAATCTATTATTCCAAAAGTAATAAATTATAATAGTTAAAACCTTATGATATGAAAGTTTAATCAATATTATAACAAAAATAAATTATTGCATTTCATATTAAGATACAGAACAAATAAGTCGAAGCAACGTAATCATTTTCAATAACAATTACATAATCACATAACAACAGACATATATAAATACAAGTTGTAATCTTAGCAGCGCAAGCAATTTGACACACCTTTATTTTAAATCCAAAGTACGTATATGGAAACGTTTGCTATTACATCAAACTATGACAACACGGTGTGATTCATACCTAATTTTAAGATAACTTGTATAATATACATGTATGTTTACTTATAGTCGCGCGTCCTCCTTGCACATAATTATTGTTAATATAATAGATTTTATGTTTAATTTTGTATTCAATTGTAGTGATTAAGTATTTGTAGACAAAACGAGACGATGTGGTCGCTCAGCGACAAAGTCCTTTATAATAGTAAATTCAAAAATATATATGTTATAGGTAACATGAATGCAATTAAAATGTACCTTAAAATCATAGTTTTATACAGAAGTTAAGATAGCTACCTACATCGTGAATAGTTTTATTAGTTTTACATACATCGAAAAATATATTAGCTATTTTTTTTTCGAAAATTACTTTTGGTAGAAATGTGATGTTTATTTTTTCGTACACACAACATTATTGAAAAATTACTACAACTACTATCAAGTTTATATAACAAAACTTTAATTCATTTAAACCTAAAATTAAAATTTTAATTTTATGTAGTCTTATTTAGTTATATAGTTATAACTTTAAGCTTTACTGCCTTTATAAAAGAAAAGAAAAACTAACACTTCACATTTTCAACATTTAAATAAAATTTACTATAATTTCACATTAAAATAAAATTTACTATAGAAAAATAAATAACGAAATATATCATCAGTGTTATTTTAATTATAGGAAAAATTAATTGATGATAAAAAAGGTAAACGATAAAAAAATCTTTGTTGCAGGACACAGTAATGAAAATAATATAAAACAATAAAAAATAATTGAATAAAGTTAAAAATAAAATCGTGTGCCTTAATACATACATGAGTGTTTAAGACGGTAACTTAATTTGTAATATTGCATTATGATTTTTTTAGATACAGTAATAAATATATAAAATATCAATTAAATCGTGGATCATATATTAAATACAAAATATTTAAAACATAACTTTTTTTAATTAAATTTTCTTCTTTGTTCTTCTTATCTCAATTTTAACATTCTTCTGGTTCTGCACGAAGTTTTCAAGATTACGACCGCTTCTTTCGTTTTTAAATTAATCTGCCATTTCTTGAATAATTTTGGTATTTGTTCATCAGTTTTTTTTTTAATAAAACAAAAACACTTTTTATTTCCTCATTATTTCTTAATTGCCTTCATAGTATACATACCTGTATATATAATACTTCATATACATTATACTTTGTAATTTTTCAGTCAGTTTCGGCAAAAAAATATTGTGGCCTCTTCTTGTATTCATATTTATTTATTTTTTCGTCATATACGGTATTTCGTCTGTTTCGTTATAATCTTATACTTTTCTCAATAATTTCACTCGTGTCTTGATTATTAAGTGGCTAAGCTTGCGAAGACACTTATTAAGTGGCGCAGCTAGCGAAGGCACTTATTGATTTCACGATGTCTGTCCGTCTGGCCCACGATTATCTCGAGAACAGTTTCGAATTTTCAAATTCTGTTTTCAGCAATAGATAACTGATCACCCAGGCATCTGAACCTCTTATTTTGAAACTGATTGCTCAACGGAAACCGTTAGAAACCGCTACAAAGCTGATTGCTTCGCCACTTTGCTATGCTGTTAGCTTGCTAGGTTTATTTAATTTAGTAATATTAAAATTAGGGTCGCCATGTGATATAGGAAATATGAGAATGAAATGAGGCGTGTTGATGCTTCATATAAGATATGAAGCATATCATATCATATATGATATGTGAAGATGCTTCATGATAAGTTTAACTAGACTGATCAAACTTAGTTGTACACGTCATCGTTGGAGCCACACGCAAGTGTGAGTAACGATCCAAGAGCGAGTCTCATCCGACACTATTCCGAAGATATCCCGGTTGTCAGTCTGAGCGAGATTAAAATGGCTCTCCAGCACCTTAAAAACGGCAAGGCCCCAGGCGAGGATGGAATTACAGCGGAGCTTCTGAAAGCGGAGGAAAGACCGGTACTTGAAGTCCTTCAGAAGCTATTTAATTCCGTCCTCCATGGTGGCATTACACCGGAGGCGTGGAGCAGAAGTGCGGTGGTCTTGCTCTTCAAGAAAGGTGACAATGCTCTCTTGAAGAACTAAAGACCGATTTCCCTTCTGAGCCGCGTCTACGTGCTGTTTTCGAGAGCCATTACGAATCGTCTCGCGCGCATACTTGACGACTTCCAGCCTCCCGAACAAGCCGGTTTCCGAAAGGGCTTTAGCACCATAGATCACATATATACCCTTCGGAAAATTGTACAGAAGTCCGAGGAGTACAATTTGCCACTATGTCTGGCGTATGAGGACTATGAGAAAGCCTGTGATTCCGTCGAAATTTGGGCGGTGCTGCAGTCCCTTCAGCGGTTCCAAGTTGACTGTCGGTATATCGAAGTGCTGAAGTTTTTGTACAAGAGAGCTACGATGGCTATCCGAGTACAGAACCGGAGTAAGAAACCTATCCAATTGCAGAGAGGTGTAAGACAGGGTGACGTCATATACCCGAAACTCTTCATTGGATCCGCTGCATTGGAAGACGTTTTCAAGCTTCTGGACTGGAAAGTATACGGTATCAACATCAATGGCGAGTACATCACTCACCTTCAATTTGCCAACGATATATTCCTTATGGCAGAATCACTATGCTCACTGACCTCAATAGTGTTTCCCAACGGATAGGTCTTAAGATGAACATGGACAAAACAAAGATTATGTTTAATGTCCATGTCACACCTATGCCGGTAGTTGTTGGGATCACTAAGCTCGAAGTTGTTGACGAGTATGTTTACATGGGACAAATAGTCCGACTAGGTAAGTCCAACTTCGACCGAGAGGTCAATCGACCGATTCAACTCGGCTGGGCAGCGTTGGGGAAGCTACGACACATCTTCTCGTCAGACATACCTCAAAACCTTAAAACGAAATTGTACAACCAGTGCGTGTTGCCAGTGATGACTTACGGAACTGAGACGTGGTCCTTCACAGCTGGCCGTATGAGGAAGCTCAAGGTCGCTCAGCGAGCTATAGAGAGGGCTATGCTTGGAGTTTCTCTGCCTGATAAACTTATAAATGAGGATATCCGCAGTAGAACTAGAGTAACCGACATAGCCCAACGGATTAGTAAGTTGAAGTGTCAGTGGGCCGGTCATATAGTTCGAAGAACCGACAACCGATGGGGAAGAAAGGTTCTCGAGTGGCAGCCTCGTACCGGTAGGCGAAGTGAAGGGCGACCCCCCACGAGATGGAGTGACGACCTGGTAAAGCATGTAGGAAGTCGATGGATGCAGGTGGCTCAGGACCGTGCTTTGTGGCATTCTTTGAGGGATGCCTATTTTCAGCAGTGGACTTATGAAAGGCTGTAATGATGATGATGATGATCAAACTTATTCTACTTAACACTAATATACTGTCGTGGAGGCTACACTATGTATGTCTTTCGCCCGTATTCCATCTGAACCGGATGCTCTCTTTTTTTTTTATAGGATAAGTGTGACAAACGAGCACACAGTCCACCTGATGGTAAGTGGTTGCTGCGGCTCATAGATATCTACATCTATCCTCTATTACAAATCAATATATAGATGCGTTGTCACCCGTGAAGCCTAAGATGGAATGCCTCATTTCCAGTAAAAAGGGCCTCCGGCCACCTGCACTCACCAAGTGAAACGCAGAGGTAAATCTCTACTTCACGCTGGTTTTCTGTGATGTCGTGGTACCACCCCGGTTCAAGCCGGCCCATCCGTGCGACAGCAAAAGCTGCCGCGTGGCTCTACCACTCTTTGACGGGACAATATCCTTATGACCTTTTCTACAACTGACGGAGTCATCCTACTGTATCTATAGCTTACCTCGCTCGGTTTTACATATTTCTAAAAACTTCAAGTTACTTACATGTTTAATTCCCTTTATTTCCTCTGTAAATGTTTTAGAAAAATTTGTACAAATCTGTATTATACTATCTGTTTTTCTTAAATGCCTTAAAATAACATTTAAGCTAGTTTTGTTTCGACACATCCACATGTTTATGTTTGTCCATATTTTCCTAAAATCTCCATTACGCTTTAAAATTTGTTACTGTCTATATTTATTTTTTGCCATATTTGTTAATTTATTTGCTTTATTTCTAAATTTTGTGTAGAATAATCGCTTGTTCATATTATTTGGATCCGTTTTTCAAACTCTAAATTAATAATCCCTTCTCAGTAACATTGTATATAAATATTTATCTATCCATGGATGTCTTATTACATTCTTTCTTTCTACCTTAACTTTAATGGTACTTTCCTTGTAAATTTATTAAATACACAACACATCGTCTGATACAATAATAAAGGACACGTTATTGTAATTAACTGGGCCCAATTATATACATCCAGCTTTTGTTTATCAATTTTGTCACTTAACACTTCAAGCATACTATTGTTATTTATATTGCCACTTATACATTGATTTTCCTTTCCACTAACACATAAATTCAACATTAATCCGATTCCATGATGATCAACGATGTATGACTCAAACACATACGCGCACGCGTCATGTTCGCTCAGTCCCGCTTGCACCCAGATATGATCCAAGCACGATGCCACTAGCCGGCCCTCCGCGATCGCTTCGCGCGTTGTCTCTTCACTCGGTATTACACATAGCAGACCGCATTCATACAGGGCGTTTTTGCACCTAGTTATAGCAGAATTAACCGTGTCATTTAATATATTTATATTGGTGTCCCCAATCACTATTACATTGTCAGATGCTGGTACGGATTTAACTAGTGTCTCTTATTGCTTGATAAATATCAGTTTATTATTGGCAGGTAGTCTATATATTGCTATTATATGTGTTTTAGTTTTCCCGTGCTTCAATTGACCATGAAGTGTTTTCACTGCTTCTGTGTTTACCATTTTAGCTTCGAAATTCAATCCATTCTTAGCATATATTAATATTCCTCCTCATCTTCTCGTTTTTCTAGTGTGTATAAATGTATTATATCCCACTATTTGGTACAATGAAAGTTCTTCCTTCTTAATATTTATTTCGCTTAAAATTAATATATCTATGTTATACTTATTTTCAGCAAGTAGCATTAATAACTCGTTAAAGTGTTTAGAGATCTTATGTTCAGATGTAATATGTGGGTATTCCATATATTTTTGGATAGGTCATTATTTAGAGCTATTATATCATAGTATCTATTAAAATTAAAATTAAAATTTCGTCGTACGCTGATGACACGGCTGTGGTTTTTGCTGGTGAATCTTGGGAGGTTGTCAAGACTTGTGCTGAAAGTGGTCTAGCTCGAGTCGCTCTGTGGTTGTAACTAAATATAGCTAAGACACATTTTATTTGCTTTAGCACTACCAAGAATTCGCAGCCACAGATTGACTTTTGCCTTAAAATTCATATGTGTGCTGAGGATGCTAAAACAAAGCTTGTAACTGCCCATCAATTGAAAAAGTCTCTCATACTTAATATCTGAGCGTCATTGTACATCAGAGAGTATCGTGGTACCCACACATGGAGCATGTCATTATTAGGACCCGAAAATTGATTTGGATGTTGAAAATGCTAAGACACGTAATACCTGATAGTACTAAGCAGTCGTACTATCCCAGATGTCTTCTTAACCAAATATACATATCCCTTACACAATCTAACGTATTGCATTCCGGTGTGTATTTCCACTGAAAAACTGTATCGAATAAGTGGTCTACTCTCAGTTAGACAATTATATGTTATTATGACAACCCTCAAAACACACAAATCCCTGCACTTTGTCCCATGCATCTTCTCACGCACGCACTTACGCACGCACGCACTCACGCAGATACGCACGTACGCACGCACTCACGCATGTACGTTCGCACGCACGCACGCACACACACACACGTATATACTTTTGTAATTTTTGGTTGTTAAAATAGAGAGATTTACCCACGGTAGCAAACTGCTACCGTGAGTAAATCTTTGTTTCAGATTCAAGCGAAGCTTATTGTCGTGCAAAACGTCAAGCCAGTTTTGCACGGCTATAAGTTCCGGGTCTCGCGCTTACGTCACAGTGAATGAGTGAAGCCGGCCACAGTCGAGCGTGTGCCTGCTGTACTTCTTGACGTGTCACTGACAAAATTGGCTACATCTTGAAGCGTAAAAGTAAAGTAAAGTTGCAGCCTATTTACGTGCCACTGTTGAGCATAGGCCTCCTCTCATTTCTGAGAGGGTTTTAGGGCAAGGAAATGTCTGCCGCGCTGACCCCATGCGTGTTGACAAACTTCACGTGTCTTTCAAATATGTTTTTTCTTATTTCTCAGACATGCAGGTTTCCTCACGATGTTTTCCTTCACCGCCGAGCAGGTGGTAAATCAGCACTTAAAATTGCAATCAACAATTTCATTGGTGCCGGCGGGGATCGAACCCGGGTTGCTCGAATATTGTGAAACTTACAGCGAGCGCTAACCATCAGAGCTACCACGGCTCATCTTGAAGCGTGCTTCTATTAAAACATACTTCAAGCCGCCGAAGAAGATTAGTCAGTTCTTACCATCAGTCAAGTGTAATGTCCCTCTGCAAGATACTAGAGTGTACAAGCTTAATTGTGATTGGTGTCTCACTTATATAGGACAAACTAAGAGATCCATAAAATCCCGCGTTAAAGAACACATAGCTGATTTGAAGAATAGACACTCCGGGAAGTCTGCAGTCTGGGAACAGGTACAGGATCGCCCCCGTCGCTACATTAGATTTGATAGACCACAAATCCTCGCTAGAGAACACCGATTCCTTCCAAGGATGATTTGCAAAGCTATTGAAATCAAAAAAACTATGGCCGGGTGCTTCCATCTGCTTGGGATCCCATTATTAATAAAATTAAATCCCAACCCAAGCATACAACTGCAAGACTTCAAGATACTGTAAGTTCATACTGCGTACATTGGAACAAAAATTAATTATTTTTATCTGGAGGTAGCCGTGGTTAACTATGACATTGGGACGTCATACACTTTAGTCCCACCGCGACCATGGGTATTGTAAAGTACTCAAAACTTCAGGAATATAAAATAAGTTAAAATAAGTTTATATACGCGATGAAATCTGTAAAACTTGTTTTATTTTAAATATAGTAATTAATTTTTATCATTTTTGGTTTTTTAGAATTAAATAATGTATATTTAGATAAGGAAGAGCGAGGTTTCAGGCATTACTTGCTTAAAAGGAGATTCCAATCAACTATGTAATTAATTTAAGTTTTGTAAAGAAAAATTAATTATTTTATTTATTTTTATTAGAATAAGGTGTTCTTTCATGCATATATTTTTTACATTCCTTGGTAATTTTCTGTATAATCAAGTCACTTCAATCTTGCACATGTATCCATTAAAAATGGCAGATTGTAAAAATGTAATTCGAACATGGTTACAAAATTTGTCAAACGATGATACGGAAAAGTTGCTGATTGTTTTAAATTAATTAAAATCATAAAAAAATTAATGATAATATATTTTACCGAATTAACCCTAACTAGTTGGTATATTATACATTTTATATAGAAAACAGAAAATATTTGTAAATGTATCTATTATCACATACGCCTGAGATACTATTAGTTAAGGTGTATGTTATTGTAGACTATTTTAAATTAAGGCATTATTTGAATTAATTGTACAGTTTATTGATGTTGTGTTATTCAACACCTTTTGATGTAAATGTTACTTAAAACGCTGTTTATGCACAAAATGTTTACAAATGTTGTTAGCACACGAGACCTTGTTGGCGTTCGTACATACTGTACATAAACACTCACGCCTGTCACCCAGAGGGGTAGGCAGAGACTACGGACTTCCATTTGGCACGATCCTGACACACCTCTCTCGCTTCCTCCACATCCATATACCTACGCATACACGCTCGTCGGTTAAGGGTACTCCTAATCTGGCCCATTTTTAATGTATCGCCGATTTGGTCGATAAACTTTCGTCTAGGGCGTCCCTTCCCGACCCTGCCGTTCACTTCTGCAACATAAATTTGCTTTGTCACTCTTTCCTCTTTCATTCTTTCTACATGACCAAACCACCGAAGCATTCCTTTTTTAATCCTGGTCACAACGTCTTCTTGCAAACCACACTTTTCTCTTATCACACTATTTCTCACCCTGTCATCTAGATTCAGCCCTAGCATACTCCTTAAGGACCGCATTTCTATAGCATTTATTCTACTCTCATGCTTCTTCTGCCAGACCCAACTTTCACTACCATTCATTAGAGTAGGGACTAACACAGCACTATGAATTGCCATACGTGCCTTATTTAACACATTCTGACTCCTCATAATAGCGTGTAGAGCCCCATTCACTCTATTTCCTACATTCACTCGTCGTTCTATATCCTTATCATATCTACCATCCCTGCTAAATAAACATCCCAAATATACAAACTCATCCACTTGCTCAATCAACTCCCCTTCTATTCTTATTTCGCATAACGTTTTACTCTCTTCTCTTTCAAAACCCATCACTTTCGTCTCACTTGCGTTCACTTTCATACCCCTTTCTTTCAATGACAAGTTCATAAGAGTAACCATCATTTGCAATTCGACCGCCGACGATGCAAATATGACTTGATCATCGGCGTACAAAAGGCATTTGACGGTTAACTCACCCATTCTCAACCCACATTCTTCAACGTTCAAAGTTTGCAAACAACTGTCCATATATAGGTTAAACAGCCACGGGGAAGCTACACATCCCTGTCTGACACCTTTATGTATGCCAAACCAGTCCGAGTAGACCCCGTTGACCCTGATACAAGCACTAGAGTCCCTATAAAGGGACCTCAATGCCTGTATCAAACCAGCGCTCAACCCAAATGAGTTCAGTGTTTGCCATAACACATTCCTGTCCACTCTGTCATAAGCCTTTTCCAAGTCCATGAACGCACAAAAAGCTTTCTGGTTTTTGGCCAAAAACTTCTCCGCAATCATGCGCATGGAAAAGACTTGGTCCATACACCCCATCCCCCTTCTAAATCCAGCTTGCACATCCCAAATGTTTTCATCAGTTTCTTCCATAACTCTTTCAATTAACACCTTAGCATACAGTTTACCCACAATGCTAAGCAAGCTGATACCACGGTAGTTTTTACAGTCCTGCTGTGAGCCCCTTCCCTTATATATTGGGACTATAACGGCTTTACACCAGTCTTCCGGTACTCGCAGGCCTGTAACCACACCCTCTCCAGCCCTTAGCATCTCGAGTGATATTCTATCATATCCGGCTGCCTTACCTGCTTTCATGCTTTTCATTGCTTTCATTATTTCATCTACACTTATCTCCCTACCTCTCTTCACTTCTTCCGGAATTTCTATTACACTTACTTCAGACGACTCTTCACTCTTAAACACGCTTTCAAAGTATTCGTTCCATTTCTTTAGATTCGAAACTTCATCATTCAGCATGCAGCCATTCTCGTCTCGTATAGCATTCATTCTAGGCTGTTTTGAATTTCCCATGGCAGTTCTTACGAGTTTATACTGTTCTGACTTAAATAAAAACTTTAAAGTAAAATGCCGACGCGTACATAATGTGTTCGGTGTAAACTGAACAATTGAAATAAAATAACAAATTATAAAAATTATATATATTCTGCTAGTGAATTCTCAACTCAAGAGCAATCGTCAAATACGTTTTGTCTTTAAAACAGTATGAGTATGAATTAAGAAAATAAATAATAGAATAAAATATACCAATAATAACACTAAATACAGTGTATAAAAATAATAACTTCACAAAAATGGTTGAAGGGAATTATTTAAGAAATAATTAACCGAGACTTTTACTGACTGGAAAATGGACCTATTATTATATATTACCATATTATCCATTAAAATTGATATCATCATCTCTAACAAAGGGTAAATATTATATTTTTTTTTGGGGTATCTATAAAGTTTTCTCATCTGGTTAGGCAATATAAATATATAATTGTAAACAAACATGGTAAACGTACATAAATATCAATAAAATAAAATAAATACACAAAAAATACATAAATATATAAAAACCCAACCAGATGGAAGCCCTCGGCAGAGGAGACCAGACGGCCGAGGGTTAGGGGGAAAGGGAAAGAAATCGGCGGACGATGCGGGCGGTATCGAGGAGCACCGCCTTCTGCATTTGAGCTTGGAGCGGTCCGTCACGGAGTCCCAGTCGCCTCAGATGACCCAAGAGGCTGACTGGAATTAACCCATTCGCAGAGACGACTACAGGTATAATTTCGGCCGGCAATCCACCCCACATGTCGGTCACCTCGTGAGCCAGGTCCAGATATTTAGTCAGCTTATCTGTTTCGGCTTTCACGAGGGTCTCGTCATAAGGAATGGAAATGTCGACCAAAGATATCCTTGACTGTGCCCGGTCCATCAGCACAATATCAGGCTTATTCGCAAGAATAGTCCTGTCCGTGATGATGGCTCGGTCCCATTAGAGCCTGGCGCGGTCATTTTCGAGCACAGCTTCCGGCAAGTACTTATAATACGGCAGTTTCCGATCCACGAGACCGTATTTCAGAGCGAGCTCCTGGTGTATAATCCTGGCTACTAGGTTGTATCTGTGCAAATACTCAGAGTTAGAAAGCGCTGTTATTTTATTTATTATTATATTATTTATAATTTATTTATATTATATTAAATAAATATTATATAATATAAATATATATATATAATAAATTATAATTCTTGTTACATAACATTAAACCTAACCTTAACTACAGATGCATAAATCACTTTAAAAAACAAAAATTAATATTGCACTTACCATTCTTTGGTATTTAAAAGATTAATTTTTTATCGTGCTCTGAATTAAGAATGCGACTTAACTTTTAAAAGAAGTGGTGTAATTTTCAATCAAATATAGTGTAAAAATTAGTAGACTCGCTTCTGCTGTCATCTGCCGAAAACAGTAGATGATGGAAAGTTTCCTGTCAAAGGTTAAGTCATTTTAAGAAATTCACTACGAAGTGTGTTGGTAACGAGTTTCGATCAGTAAAAAGTAACAGTTAATATTAATTTTAATAAAACTTAGTAAATGAATTTGTACCTTAAGTCATTCTGGAAGATATGATACAAAATTATTTTTTTATTTGAAATAAACTTTAAATCAAAACATGTTGTTCAACAAATACAAAATCCCATCGCAGCGAAAACTAAGTTTGTTTCCACTATCAGCAATCAAAACTGAACTGTACCGTTTACTTCAGAGAGGGTAAATAGACACATACGTCAATATATAATATATATATGTCAATCGGACAATTCAGCAGAATCGTCTTCTGATTCTGAAGGTGAGCTTACAGTTTCAAGTCCTGCGATTTCTAATTCTTCTGGTCCGCGAGGGAGGAGCTTATAGCGTCGAGGTGGCCGTCGTGGTCGAAGAATTTCTTCGATTTCTCGAGCAAGTAGTAGAAGAGCAAGTTCATCTCGTAGGAGATTGTATCAGCAAGTGGAAGCTGAAGATAACGAGGATATTGGCATTGACGATGGACAATTTGGAGGTTGGAAAGAAAAAGATTTTAATCCTGATATAATTCCTTTTATGCAGCCATCGTATTTACCTCTCAATGACGAAGATTTCTGTAAAATTGATTATTTTAGTCGATACGTAAATGATGAGCTGATGCAAATTATCGTAGATAGGTCCAATGAGATGTATCTATCAAGAAACGGCTAGTTTTTAAATTTGACACTTCCCGAGTGCTACATTTTTATTGCAATTAATTTAGCCATGTCTTGTATTGGATATCCAATTCTCCGAATGTACTGGCAACACAAATTTTGTTTCGCTTTTGTAGCTGATCATATGTCTCGAAACAGATTTTTCATTCTTCGGAATTCTTTAAAACTCATTAATGACAACGACTTTTCTGCCGAAGATAGAAGTAAAGACAAGCTCTCGAAAGTTCGCCCTCTTATAAAAGAAATTTTAAAGGGTTGTAATTCCATACCAAAGGATCAAAAACTGTCAATTGACGAAATAATAATTCCTTTTACGGGCGCCTGTGGGATGAAGCAATATTGCCCAGGTAAACCTAATCCTACAGGTTTAAAAACTTTTGTCTTGGCAAATCCCACCGGAGAAGTGTGCGATTTTGATATATATCAAGGGACGACTACATATATTTCTTATGCTGATACATCATTCGGGTTGGGAGAGAAGGCAGTTCTTGCCATAACGGAGGATTTGTTGCCGGGACATATAATTTACTGTGATAGGTACTTTACCACCGAGATACTGATTGTGGAATTAAAAAACAGAGGCCTGATGTGCGCTGGTACATTGATAAAGAATAGAGTATCTAAGTCCGCAAGATTAATACTCAAAGAGGACAAAGACTTATAGAAAGCAGGGAGAGGGAGTTGTCAGGTATTGGTCAACGATGAGAAGAATATAGCTATAACTAAATGGTTTGATAACAAACCTGTCACTTTCCTGTCTACTGTGCATGCTGCCCAAACTTACGACACCTGCCAAAGATGGTGTAAACAGAATAAAGTGTATGTAGTAAGTACCAAGACTGGAAGTAGTAAAACAATATAATTCTAATATGGGAGGAGTCAATCTTGCTGATCGTCTCTTAGCTGTGGCACCGTCGAGATATCGAACAAGGAAATGGACAACGCGATTTATCGCACACATGTTTGATTTGGCTACAACTAATTCATGGTTAAATTATAAAGCAAAAGAGTTACGCAAAAATGTCCCGGTGTAAAAAATTCAGCAACTGAGGAGTTTTAAAATGTAAATAGCCGAAACTTTAGTAACTGCTAATTTCACCACTAGTTCCAAAACAGAAGACGAAGAACAGTCTCGACCTAAACGCTCTAGACCAGCTGTACCGCTTCCCAGCGCCAGTTCAAGAACTCATGGTGCACTCCATTTGCCGTCGCCTGGAGAAGTTCAAAACAGGTGCAGAAGACCAGGATGCAACAAGAAAAGCACAATTATATGCAAGAAGTGCAACATTCACTTGTGCCTAACTAAAGAACGAAATTGTTTTAATAACTTCCACACCGAGATTTATTGATTAATACATTTGTTTAAAATTTTCTTTTTTAAGTATCTATATTTCTAATTAGTATTGTGTGTGATACGACAACTTGAATATTATTATTTGAAATATTCCCATTGATTATAGTAAGTAAGAACATTATTTTAGTGATATGATTAAAATTTGTAATGCGAAGATACATTGTTTGCTAAAAATGAGACTGATTTAGAATTTTTTGTAATTTTGTTACATAAAATTATTAATTAATAAGGTTTAAAATGAAGGAAGAAAATAATAAATATTTTTTTTTACAAAGTTTATTTTTATCTCTGGTATAGTTTGCTATTCCATGATAAATAACTGAATAGATTTGATTGATTCAAACTAATGTTATATATTAAACAGTGGCCCAGTGACCTAAAATAAGGACAAGCTATTTCAACATATTTTTTTGCGTGAAATAGGTAACTTTAGGTATAGGAAATACCCCTTAAAATAATTTGAGCAAAAGTAATATATTTACACACTTTTGTACTTAACCAAAGTTCAGGGCCGCAACTACTTGCACCTATTTTTAGTACGTTGGGTCGTAATGTATATCAACCTAAATTTAGGTTGGGACTTACGAGTATATACATTGCCCCAAAAATGAGTTAATGATTCTGTGGAGTCTAGTAACTTGCATTACAAGCTTATGTTTGTTCCTAATGTCTAAAGTATGAACATCCTTATTATTATTAAAGCTATTTATGTTTTTATGTACAACATTATATTTTCATAAATATATTGCGATGCCAAAGTTAATATTATGCTCATTTCTTTGAAGTTTTCTCTGAGGGACTCTTTACAGTTTAGGTAATAATCGCCCGTACGGCTCTCTGTTGCAAAACAAATATAGCTTCAATATCAGTCGCTTTACCCCATAGCAAAATTCCATTAGACATTACGCTATGAAAGTTACCAAAATACACTAATCTAGCTGTCTCAACATCTGTGAGACTTCTAATCTTTCTTAAAGCATATGCTGCAGAACTTAGTCTGCTTGCTAATTTAGATATATGGGGGCTCCATCGAAGTTTCGCGTTAATAGTAATACCAAGAAAAATAGTGAAATTCACAAGACTCAACTCCTCCCCATTTAAAAGCACATTGGTATTCGAATGTTTTACATTAGGTATTGCAAATTTAATATACTTTGTCTCATTGCCGTTTAAGAGCATATTGATGGTAATACGGCCTAAGGCTGCCATTGCAAAAGTATTTATCCCGGGACCAAGCAGGAATTCTACGGGAAGACGCAAGTCAGGCCTCAAAGGCCAGGCAACTCCAAAATGGAGGTTTCCCGGGCGACTGGTGGTACGTGCTCTTGGTGGCACTGTATTCTAGCAACTCTCCAGGAGAATCGCCGTGCTAGTCACTGCACAGCATTCAATCACTTCCGACCCGCCCCACAAGCAACCAATCCGGTTTCGCGCGAACGTCAAACGGTAGTAAATCATCGCTCTGCGCGCCCCCTGGCGTCGATTCTTGACATTAGCGTTTGGCGCGAACAGTTGGCGTTAAACCAATGTATTAATTTCGATAGAGCATTATGTACATCCTCATAATTAATTGACTGTCGTTTTAGCTTGAAAATTAAAGAGGTATCGTCAGCAAATAATTATGTATTGTGATTGTCCCCTAAAAGATAAGGTTAGTCATTAATATAGATTAAAAACAGGAATGGGCTAAGAATCGAGCCCTGAGGAACGCCCATTGATACTACCGATCCGGAGGATCCTTTACCATTGATCATGACTTTTTGAGTTCTGTTACTTAAATATGAAGTAATAAATCTAAGCGCCAATGTTACTTACGCTAAAATGTTTTACACCTCCTTCTTGTAGTTTCCTGATTAAAGATTTATGATGAACATAATGGAAAGCCTTGGAAAGATCACAGAAAATACCTAAGGCATCTTGTGAATTCTCCAAGGCATTAAAAATATATTTCATAAGCTCAACACTGGTGTGAGACGTCGAGCGACGCCTTGTAAAACCAAATTGGTTTCTATGAAGTAATTTATTTGTATTAAAAAAATTAATAATTGATCCAAAATTATTTTTTAAAAATTTTTACTGAGAGTTCATCATCATCATCATTACAGCCCTTCACAAGTCCACTGCTGAACATAGGCCTCCCCCAAGGAATGCCACAAAGCACGGTCCTGAGACACCTGCATCCATCGACTTCCTGCACATCTCACCAGGTCGTCACTCCATCTAGTGGGGGGACGCCCAACACTTCGCCTGCCGGTACGAGGCTGCCACTCGAGAACCTTTTTTTCCCCATCGGTTGTCGGTTCTTCGAGCTATATGGCCGGCCCACTGCCACTTCAGCTTACTAATCCGTTGGACTATGTCGGTTACTCTGGTTCTACTACGGATATCCTCATTCCTAAGTTTATCACGCACAGAAACTCCGAGCATAGCCCTCTCCATAGCTCGCTGAGCAACCTTCAGCTTCCTCATACGGCCAGCAGTGAAGGACCACGTCTCAGTTCCGTAAGTCATCACTGGCAACACGCACTGGTTGTACAATTTTGTTTTAAGGTTTTGAGGTATTTCTGACTGACAACTGAGAGTTGGTAGTACAAAAATAGGTCTATAATTAGCGGGGTACAATGTACTACCAGATATAAATAAAGGTATTACTTTACTATACTTAATTAAATCAGGCAACACACCACAACCGATACAAGTATTAAAAATAATAGGAAGATGAGGTGCAATTAAATTTATTATGAACGCAATAGCTGTAACGGAAATCTCCCACAAATTTTTCTTTACATTTATTTATAAGAGAGGGGGCACATTAGCATGCGGCTCACCTGATGGTAAGTGACTACCGCCGCCCATGAACAACTGCAACACCAGGGGAACCAGGGGAATTGCAGATGCATTGCCGGCCTTTTCAAAAGGAGTAGGCTCTTTTCTTGAAGGTCCCTAAGTCGTATCGGTCTGGAAAAATCGCTGATGGTAATCGATGGTTTTGAAGTATTTAACAATATCTTGCTTAAATACTTTATCAAATCTCAATTTTTTTTAAAAAAAAGTATTAACATTCTGCTTGAGTAATGACTCGGCGTAAGTTGGAGAAGTATTCAATGATTCTGTTGTCAAGATAGGAATATCAGTGAAATATTTCTCAAACACCGCTGCGACTTCTTGATTTTAATAAGTCATTTCTCTTGTAAAATTTTAATTGATAGTTTGAGTTACGAGATTTGTCTTTACCGGTTTCGATGTTAATTATACTCCACGTCATTTTAATTTTACTCTTAGACGTGTTAATTTTGTTGCAATTATGTAACGATTTGGCTGTGGAGCAAACTTTTTTTAACATATTAAAATAATATTTACATATTCTTTAAAAGCATCCGAAAAATTATATGATATTTCATGGTAAATATCATATAACCTTTGTCTGATTTTATGAATTCCTACTATCGCTCACTAGTTCAAAGCCTTGCGACTGTTTCTGGAGAATGTTTACCCTATTATATTTTTTTATATCTTATATTTACACGAATACCACACAATGAATAATATCCCCCCACCAAATTAAATAAAAGTTATGGCTTTAAAGCAAGCTCAACATCATTATATAACAACATTATATAACTGTCCTATAACTATATTGCCTATAATAGACAAGATAATAGAAAAATACATAGCAAGACAAATTAATAACTTTTATGGTCTGCATAATATTCTAAATGACACACAGTTTGGATTTCAACATAAAAAAGCACTACTCAATTACTTTCCCTATTTACCGATAACATATTTTTTTATAGGATAAGGGTGACAAACGAGCACACAGTCCACCTGATGGTAAGTGGTTGCTGCGGCCCATAGACGTCTACATCTATCCCTATTACAATTCAAAATGTAGATGCGTTGTCACCCGTGACTACTAAGATGGAATGCCTCATTTCCAGTAAAAAGGGCCTCCGGCCACCTGCACTCACCAAGCGAAACGCAGAGGTAATCCTCTACTTCACACTGGTATTCTGTGAGGTCGTCGTACCACCCCGGTTCGAGCCGGCCCATCCGTGCGACAGCAAAAGCTGCCGCGTGGCTCTACCACTGTTTTAATATATGAATAAAATATTTTATATATGAAAATCTTAATAAAAAAACATGTATTGCTATTATTTATCGACTATAGTAGGGCGTTCGATACTTTACGTCATGATGTACTGCTAAAGCGACTAGACGACTGTAAAATTAGAGGGCCAATGCTTGACTGGTGTCGAGATTATCTCAAAAGTCGCTCCTATTATGTCAAGGTAGGGGATACATTAAGTAATAAAGTTTTGGTAAGTGAAGGTACAGCACAAGGTTCAGTATTAGGACCGCTATACTACATCACTTACGTGAATAATATCAATAAATTGATTAAAAACTCAAAAATTTTCCGATTTGCCGACGATACATGTCTGGTGGTAGCCCACCACAATATGGATAAGGCGATAAAACTGTTACAAGAAGACTTTACGAAGCTCATGCAGTGGTTACATGATGCAGGTCTAGTACTTAATTCGAATAAAACTGAAATGATGTACGTTAGCTCGAGACAAAATAGATTAAAACATAACATTACTCTTATAGCTCATAATCACACATGTCTTCATAATATCCAAAATTCAGCCCATGATAACAACTGTGAATGTCACCAAATTGAAATAGTAGAAAAATGTAGGTATTTAGGTTTAATAATTGATGATGGTATGAAATGGATTGATCACATTGATTCTGTATGCGATAAGCTAGAGCAATCCTTGCAAAATTTTATCTCATCAAGAGTAAAGTACCTAACCAGATGATACTGTTACTATATAATGCATTCGGCGAATCAATAGTCTCGTACGGGTTGAGCAGTTACGGACGCACTTATAAAACCCACCTTGAAAAAATATACGAGCTAACTGTAGCTCGTATATTTTTTCAAGGTATCCTTAAGTGTATCACCCCTCTCAAAATAAAAGATAAATATAAAAAAAATCCTTATGATCTTTTCCATTATTGCAAAATACTACCAGTACACGACAAAGTGAAATACCTATTGCTACTTGAAAATTATGGCAAGGAAGAATAAAAAATTAGCCGTATTTATACAAAACTTACTCGACAAGCCCTTAATCTATATATGATTATCCCAAAATACAAAAATATGTACGGAAAATTTAGATTACAATATCAATTATTAACAGTGGTAGAGCCACGCGGCAGCTTTTGCTGTCGCACGGATGGGCCGGCTCGAACCGGGGTGGTACCACGACCTCACAAAATACCAGCGTGAAGAAGAGGTTTACCTCTGCGTTTCGCTTGGTGACTGCAGGTGGCCGGAGGCCCTTTTTACTGGAAACGAGGCCTTCCATCTTAGTCCTCACGGGTGACAACGCATCTACATTTTGATTTGTAATAGAGGATAGATGTAGATGTCAATGGGCCGCAATAACAACTTACCATCAGGTGGACTGTGTGCTCGTTTGTCACTCTTATCATATAAAAAAAATCAAATTCCCGCTATTTTGAACCAAATTCCCAAACCAATAAAAAATTAACTCACTGAAAAAAAAATTAAATTTATGTTTAAACAGTATTTTATCGACAAATTGTTAACGATACCTAATAATTATTTAAACTAAAATATAAAACTATATCCAGTAACATACTCGATGATATAATATACATAAATAATAAAATTTTAATAATAAATATATACATAGATACACACAA
This sequence comes from Parnassius glacialis, assembly GCA_033319125.1. Classification (NCBI taxonomy): domain Eukaryota; kingdom Metazoa; phylum Arthropoda; class Insecta; order Lepidoptera; family Papilionidae; genus Parnassius; species Parnassius glacialis. Next base: position 8,159,696 of record JAVANC010000009.1, read on the forward strand.
TTATAACATTATTATCCCTTACTTGCTTACTTACTTATCTTCACGCACAATCCCTGACGGGGTAGCCAGAGAGAACAGATCGCCAAGTGTCACGATCCTTACATACCTCTTTCGCTTCTTTCAGATTCATTATCTTCTTCATACATGCACGTTTAGGTATCCGAGTACTCTTGACCCTCCCCTCTTTGAGCAATTTGCTCACATGGTCTTCGAAAGTTGTTCTCGGTCTACCTCGACACCTTTTAATATTAACTTTCACGCTATATATTTTCTACACCATTCGGTCTTCACTCATTCGCTCAACGTGCCCAAATCATCGAAGCACGCCCTTATCAATTTTTGTGATAAGGTCATCTTTCAAACCTGCCTTATTGCGAATCTCTTCGTTTCGCTTTCGGTCGGCCATGGTAACGCTGCATATTTTGACGAAGAGATCGCATCTCCACTGCATTCAACTTGCTTTTATGCTTCTTCTGGCATACCCAGGTTTCGCTGCCATATAACAAAGTCGGTACCAACACTGCGTTATGTATTGCAAGGCGTGCACTATTCACTACGCCTTGCCTTTTGACTAACAGTGCAGTTAGGGCACCATTGACTTTGTTCCCGGCAGCGACACGCCTGTCCACATCTAAATCACATCTTCCATCCCGGCTAAAAGCACTCCCCAAGTATACAATTTTATTTACCTGTTCTAGATATTCCTGATTTACCCATATTTCACACTTCGTTCTCTCTTCGTCCTTTTCAAATACCAGTACCTTAGTTTTATTTGCATTCAAACGGAGACCTTTAATTTCACATTCCTCTTTCATACACGTGACTAATGCCTGCAGTTTTGCCTCTGATGGTGCAATAAGCACTGCATCATCAGCATACAGCAGACAATTTACTTTTATGTCACCCAATTTTACACCCAAACAGCTATCTTTCAGCCTATGTAAACAGCTGTCGAGATACAGTATGAACAGCCAGGAAGACATGACACAACCCTGTTTTACGCCCGCTTGGACGCTAAACATGGGTGACAGGTCATGTCCTACCCGCACACAGGCTTTACAATCACAGTAAAGTGACTGCACAGCCCTTAGCAATCGACCATCCACACCGTACCCCGGCAACAGTTCCCACATTTTCTTCCTTACAACCTTATCAAATGCTTTCTCAAGATCCACAAAAGCACAGAAAATCCTCTGGTTAGCAGCCAGAAGCTTCCCCGTAATCATGCGGAGAGAAAACATTTGATCCATGCATCCTCTTCCAGGTCTAAATCCGCATTGTGCCTCCCATAGAAATCTTTCCGTTTTCTCTTGCATCCTACGTGTCAAAACCTTCGAGTAAACGTTACTTGCTAAACTGGTCAAGCTGATCGCCCGATAGCACCCGCAGTCAAAATGTGAACCTTTACCTTTATATAAAGGCACAATGACTGCGGATCGCCAATCATCCGGGACATCCCCCGTCCGCCAGCACAAATTGCTCAGCAGATGAAAGCTGTCCCAGACGCGAGGCCCACCATACTTGACCATTTCAGCAGTAACTCTGTCTAGTCCCGCAGCCTTACCACATTTCAAACTTCGAATCGCACGTTCAATCTCTTTCATACTGATGACCTCAGTGTCATCGAGGTCCGGGTCTGGCGTACCAGTCACAGCGTCATCCCCGGATCCCTCACTAAGATCATCACACGCATACATTTCTCTATAAAATTCGCTCCATCTCTGCATGACGTCCGATTTTTCTGTGAGGACGTCATTAGTTCTCGAAAGCACTTTGTTCATTCTTAAGGCCGTCGCACCACTCCGGGTCCTTCCAACCTATTTCCAGAAGAGTTTGGAGTTCTCCTTAAAGTTGTGCAACAACCTTTCGTCCGCTTCCATTCTACACCCTTCACGCACTTCCTCAATCAATGCTTTCGTGTGAACTTTCTTCAGCATATATCTTTCTTTCATCTTCTCTCTCATATCCTTATCACTACTAGAGGCCAAGTAGTCTAACCATGCTCTCTTCTTCTTCTTTACAGCTTCTTTCACTTCATCATTCCACCATGCATCTCTTCTTTTACTACTGCCTCTTTTTATTGTTCCACACACTTCTTTCGCTGCACTTACCATTCCATCCCTAAGGTTCTGCCATGTTCTTTCCACATATTCTTTTCTGCCATCGATGGTGTCAAGCTTTTCGGCTACCCTCGCATGTTATTTGTCCCTAGTATCCGCTTCCTGAAGCTTCTAGCTTCGGATGCGACAGACCGACTGTGGTTCTGTTACTGCCGTCCGGTAGCGCCAACACGCGAACAGACCCCTAAATCTAGTAATCACTAGATAGTGATCCGTTCCCAGGTCAGCATCCCTGAACAATCGCGTATCCATCACCTGTTTTCGCAGTTCGTTTTTATGTGTATTGATGTGCAATAAAGAATATATATTGATTGATTAAGAGAAAATGCCTTGAAACACGAGAAATTATTACCTCTTCTCATCACGTACGTTTTTTGTTAAAGTTGCCGAATTAAGGAGATGATAATTATATGGTAAATAGCGATATATTCATTATTTTATATATTTATTTAAAATCTTTATTGCACACATAACATATAATTGGCGTACTTAACGCCGTTAGGCATTTTCAATCAGTCAGCCACGGGCTATGTAGAGAAACTTTAGCAGGTGCCTTTAATATATATATAGTGAAACGCTACCGATGGTGGGTCAGAAAGAAATTCGATCCCGAGGAAAAAAATCATCTTTTCACTTTTAATCATCTTTTCAATTTTTATTAGTTTTATTCACGCTCCATCAATTTAGTACAACTAAATGAAACGATGATTTCATAAAAAAAAATCATAAAATACTTAAACATAAAATTGGCAGAGGAATTACAATCAGCTGATTAAATGTACCCGCGGACGCCGAATTCGCGAGACCCGTAGCTAGCGATGGTACCACAATACACACATTTCTAAATACCTAACTTATCTACTTAACCTACTATTTTCCCAGGGTGTTTGTCTTCACCTAGCCACTTTATTCACAGGTTCAATAAAACAAATACCTGTATCGATTCCCCGTTAATAAAAAATACTTAAATGAAATGTTAACAAGGTTATAGTCATGCTTTTTTATCCATCGTGTAAGTATGTTTATTAGTCTGATATATTTAGTTATGTACCCATTCAGATGAGTTCAGTACTAAGTTAAAAAAAAATAGGTAATGAAAAAGCTTACCGATCTAAATCCTACGTAGCCTTATGAGATTCTACAAAGCACATTTACATGTTGCCGTATTCACGAGCACTATATACGTAACTATGCTTTAGGCATTATTAAAACAAAACAAGAAAAACAAAACGTAACAACAAGTAGTAATAACAACAAGAATGTAATAAACAAAACGATTCAACTGTCGCTCACGCGCACGAGATACTCAACACGGAACTATCTCTAAAACCAAAATTATCTCGCCAAACCAAATGCGCACGAGGCATTCATAACCTCCTTGAAGCACTTTGAGCATTTCCACACACCGTTAAACCGTTACGAGATTGCCAACGTTTATTTTATTTATATGTTTAGTTATCCCTACGACTAGTCTTCATATGGAATTTAGAAGTCATGGTTGTCATTTTTAATACAATTACACCATCAATTGTACCCTGACCCAACAAGTAGTTCTTTACTACAAAAAATATATTGAAATTAATAAACGTACCTAATTGGGTTATCGGTACTCACACAATTTTAAACACTATTTCATCGTTATCTTTGATTTTGTATAAGAAAATAGAAATCAAATCGTACTGAATAATTAAATGGTTAAAATCAAATGCAATCATGATCGACAGTTAATTAATCTATCAGAATTAATTTAAAAAATAATAATTTTAATTTATTTTAATTGACTATACGTATTAAATTCGATCAAAACTTTGAATTTAATAAGAGGTAGGTCAAAATTATTAAAACATACTTGCAAGTTTTATAGTGATTGTCGCCTCTAATTCTTATGTCGCCGGCAAACTAAATTTCGGTGAAACATGGCAGCGTTGCCAACACCATTTTGTCAAATTCCCGAAAATTCACGTCAAGTTCCCCAAGTTAAGGACAAAACTTCAATAGATTCCCCTCAAACTCCCCCCATTTTATTTCAAGAAATGAATAAATTTTCAATTAATTTTATAAGATTTACTTTTTAACTAACATTTCTTTTAATTAAAAAATAAATAAATGAAAAGCATTAAATTATACACAAAAGATGCCGAAATAAATCCGAAAACTAAAAATGTGTTCCAATGAAAATAATTAAAAAAAGAGTCATTCGATATTCATAAGTAAACTAACAAAATGTTAAGATAAGTATTTAGATTTCTTGAAAAAAGGTACTGATTTGGCCCTGTTTTCAAAATCCCCGTATAATACCAATCCCCATAAAATCCCCAACCAACTTTAAATTTCCCGCAATTTTGGGAATTCCCCACATGTTGGCAAAACTGACATGTGTAAATTACAAAGCGCGAGGCGACACTAGCCAGCCGGTTGGCGATAGCGCGTATGTCAAAGGTAAGGGTAGAGTGAGTAGGCATTGTTTCGCATTGGGCTAGATAAGAGTTCGGCATCCGCACTTACATTTAAACCTAGTCAGCTGATTGTTATTCCACTGCTGGTTGTATGTTTAAGTATTTTCATGATTTTTTTATGAAATAATAGTTTCATTTAGCTGTACTAACATGATGGAGCGTGAATAAAAAAATAAAACTTTGTGAAAAGATGATTTTTTTTCTTTACTATCGTCTGTCTTCGTTTTCGGGAGCGTTTTACTAATAGCCTATATATATATATATATACATATACTAACATTTATTTGTAACAAATATGTACAAGTGAAATAAAACTAATTTTACGGATGTTATCGCTAAATTAATATACGCGATAAAATCCGTAAAATTAGTTTTATTTAAATGTGTAGTATTCGCGTAAATATAAGAAATCATTAAATATGTACTGTTTAGGCCAAATAATCAAAATTTGAAATTTGCATTCAACATGCGTGTTCTTCCGCTGACTTTGTAAAGGTCACCGTCACTTCCCCCCCACTCCCGTTCGTATTCCATTCGAGGACGCGGCTGCGAGTTAGCATGAAAAAGCGTCGTGGCACGACGGTCTGTCGCGCGCCTCCTACGGAGTTATCTCAATTTGTTTTCGGGATAACGAGGCGAGTCTTAAAGTTTGAAAGTTAGGTGCGAGGCGGTCGGCCGCATGACAAACGCCTCTTATTGATTGTCTTTCGGGCTTTAAGTGACAAGAGGCCCTTTTGAGTTTTAAAACGCTAAGAATGTGCGACCCGAGAGGAAATCGCTTCGTGTTGGATATAGTGTAAATTGTGCGCGCCTAATTGACTATTGAATATTTGGGTCTCGAGTAGACCGCCTCGAATTGGTTTGTCTAATTTGTACGTTTTGTCACAAGAGGCTTATATTGCATTTGAGTGATTAAAGTCACTTCGTTTGCAAGTAATTTACGTCAATTTGTATAGTGATTGCATCATGAAGTGAATTTTGCAATATTTAATTTGCTTGTGTGACGCGGTCTCGTGCGCGCACGCCGAGTCAAAAGACGGCCTGGAATTTGAAGCTCGCATTCCATTTCGAGGGCGTGGCCCGGTTAATTGTTTTTGGAAGTTAATGTTGAATTGTAACGTCGCGTTTAGTGCTTTTAGTGTGTTGACTATTTTCGTTGTTTTTACGTGTCAACGAGGCGGATCTTGAGTTCGGATTGCGGGCGTGGTATTTTAATACCGTACGAAAGAGTTTTAACTTGTTGTGTAGAACGCTGAACTTTGAAACTAACGAAGAGGTCGCGTTCGTTCCCGTGTTTGTAATTTTGTGCTAAATGAACCCGGAATATTGAATATTGAACTTTGAACAACTGTTCGTTACTTGTGTCGTGTGTCACGTGTTTGATTACGATGAACGTTGAATTGGTTGACTTTGAAGTTAATTATATGTACAATAAAGTTTATAGACTGAAATAGTGAAGTGACGTCAGACTTGAGTTCAGATAAAGTGAACTACCACTTTTGGAGAGAAGCAGCGCTGGATCTGCGGTCCGACTTCAACGGTTAAGTCAGGTTACATATTGTACACACTACTACACACTACTTACATGCACCTCACTTATCACCTGACTGGTACCATGTGGTCAACCCTAACCCCGGAGATCGGTAAGTTGTGCTTGCTTATTTGTCAGCCGTTTTAGAACATTTATCCATAGGCCATTTGGGCCCCGTCCTCTGTTGCCCGTCGATTGGATTACTCATGGGCCCTAGTCCAGTAAACCTTTGTCGGAGCAACTCAGGGCGTGAACATGTACAATATTAACAAATATATAATTTATAATATCAACCTATACATAGGCAGAAACGTTTAAGAAATCTAGCCACTAGCAGAATAAAAGTAATGATGAAACACCATTCTCTTAGTAACAGAAGTCGTTTTCCTAACATGTGGAGGTAATTTATTCCAAAGCTTTATGACCTTAGCGGCGCAAACTGAGACATAAATTTAGTACAGCGAAGAAAAACACATAAGGTAGTTCCCTCGAAGAATCGCAGGTTGCGATCATGAGAAGAACCCAAATATGGAAACTTGCATTTCAGGTATTGGTGCGTGCATGGATCGTAATGGATTGAAAATAGTCTCCAAAGAATTCTGATGCATATACGCTGATGGATAGGGAGCCAATTAAGCTTGGAACGATAAAAAGATATGTGATCGTATTTACGGAGACCGAAAATAAAACTGATACAGTTATTGAACATACGATACAATTTCCACAGAAGTATTTGACTGCGTAAATATTTAAACCAAATGTAAAATAACCACAACGGTAACGAGAAATAAAATCAATGGTACTAAACATCTTGCTATGTTTAGCACCATTGACAGCTGCCAATTCGCTTGACGCGGTGAGCCAGAGACCTATTTCCAGCAGTGGACTGCTACATGTAAGAAGGCTATAAGATTTATATCTATCTAAATAATCATTTTACATGGCAATACAACTAGTTTCAGAGTCAATAATTAAACATACAAATTACTTAAATACTTATCTTAAAAGCATAATATCATTACTCCTTTAAAATATATAATAATATAATTATATTAAGAAATTGAGTGAGTACCAGCCGAATAAGCAGCCCAGTTGGGATCAGCCAGTTCGAAAGAAAATTTGTTATTGAGCGAGCAATATTATCTTTGAGCAGGTGGAGCAGTTTCCAAATGGCGCGATGCGAATCTTGTGCGATTCTACACCAACAAAACACAAACTTAAGACGTTTCACCGCTAAACTTACATGCTTGCATTGATGTATCTTTGTACGCTGGCCGCCTTCAGTTGTTAGTGGTTAATATTTCTCGGATACCCTACTATCGGTGACTTATTGAATATGGCAAAAGCAACTACAAGGAATCTAAATGTCTTTGCAAGGGTGCGGCGGTACTCTATGCCGGGACAGCTTTTTACCTTATATAAAATCCAAGTCCCATTATGCATAAAGTTCCACTATCACATACGAGCTGTTGCAGTAAATTTCGCGTAACTGCGTTGAATTCAGTAGAGAGACGTAAAAATAAGCTTATTAATAATCATAATTCAGTTGAATCCAATCTTGTCAGTCTCGAGCACATGTGTAGAGTAATAAGTCTCCCGGTATTCTATTATTCGATTGACTGCCTCGTTGGTCTAGTGGTTGTAGTAGTGCGACTGCTGATCATGAGGTCCCGGGTTCGAATCCCGGGTCGGGCCAAAAAATCAGTTATTGAGTTTTTCCATCAAGAAATTCTCAGTAGCTGCCCGGAGTCGGGAAGTTGGCGGTGTTTCACCCCCGTGCCTCGGAAAGCACGTAAAGCCGTTGGTCCTGCGCCTGATCTCTCTCCGGTCGTGTCGGTTTACCGTCTCATCGGGCTATGAGAGTGAGAGAATAGAGAGTGCACCTGTGATTGCGCATACACTTGGGTACTATAATCCTGTCCTGCGCCGATGGCTAGTCTGCGTTGAGACTGGCCGCCGTGGCCGAAATTCGGTCTGGAGGACATTATTATTATTATTATTCGATTGAATGTGTTTCGGTGTATATTATATTGGACACTGCATAGAAATTGCATGCATTTCTTTCTCCCTTTTTCACCATTGAACAGCTAGTTGGGCGGTGAATCTTCACCTCTTTGTTGGCGATATTCCACGGATTCGAACGAAACGGTTTGTCATCCTGTCGTTATATGTAAAGCAAAAGAGTGGAATTATTTGTCGGCGTCTGTCTTTCCGTCCGATCTAGGCTGAAGAGTCTTAGGTTCAGCCTAGATTGTAATCGAACAAAAGTGTGAACAGGGTTTTACTAAGCTAAGACAGTGCGATTTAAAATCTAAGGATACACCACTTATCAAAGGATAAGGTATTCGAAACTGGTTTAAACTAAAATCAATTTCACTTAAAAAGTGTTTATATCATATCTGGTTATCCAGTGCCAGTTGTCAGTGATGATATATGAATCTGAGACGTGGGTCTTTACTGCTGACCGTATGAGAAAACTCAAAATCACTCGATGAGCTATGAAAGGCGCTATGCGCAAAGACTCTCAGCGTAATAGACGTTGTAATATGGATATCAGCAGTAGAACCAAAGTAAGTTACATAGTCCAATTTATCACTAAGCTAAACTAGCAATAGGCCGGCCATATATCTTGAAGAAACGACTACCGATGGGAATACAAGGTTCTCGAGTGTAAGCATTTTACCGGTAAGCGAAGTGTAGGGCTTCCCAATAGATGTAATGAAGACCTAGTAAGAGTCTAGGTTTTTGGTTTGGTTTTGATTACTGCAAGTGTATCAGCACCATGCTTTGTAGTATTGTTATGTAAAACAGTGGAATTTTGATGGTATTATGACGATGAAGATATGTAAATAGTACTTTAACAATTATATTTTATTATTGTATTTCCAGAAAGAACTAAAACTGCAAAATGGAAGATTATTGATTATTCATTAATAATATCGTAGAAGTCATTAGCACTGCAACGTTACCATTCCATCACTTTAACTACTTGTTAACCGTCACGAGATCTAAAGCCCCTATTAAACTTTTGTAATTTGAAACTTCTTAGATTAGAAAATTTGAAGGCATTTTACTTTATAAAGTTGAAAATTTTAGAGTATACCATTTTGAGAGCGAAATCCTTTTACTTTGAGTTATTTATTAAGAGATCAACAAGACTTGAATGAAAAACTTTGATGAAGCAAATTTGTCAACGATACTTCAAAAAAGGAAGAGATTTACATTTTGGCTCTATAACCCTAACGTGTTTTATTATAAAATTTAATTTAATTTAATTACGAAAGAAGAGGTCCCACATAAATAATTTGGAGATGAAGTTGTAATATTCCTTAGTCCAATCAAGAGGGTAAAAAATTAACAAAAAGTAAACGCCGCAGATTTTATTTTTCTATACACTATGTCTTACCACAGACTTCAGAATGTGATCTTTGTTATTCTAATCGTTTTAGTTTTTAAAGTCGGCTACTACCTTAAAAAAGCTATTTTTATTTTTTCAGTTATTTGAAACAACAACAGAAACTTTTTTATTCATTATAGATTATAAATAATACTTATAGAAAGTCACTCTTTTATGTAATTACAACTGGTTTGAAAAAGAAACCTCTGCCCTGGGAAGAACCAGCAAGAAACCCAGCGAGACTTTTTTTTAAATAACAGCTTACAATCATGTATGTTACAAAAATTAATAACACAATAAATTAGAAATAGCTTGGTAGCGATCACCACATTTCCGAGGGTTATTATCATCCATAAATTATTTAATATTATAATAACCCTTTTTATATAAACTTAGTTTAATAAAGTTTTTGAACTTTGAGCAGGTCAAATTTTGTATATTTTTTGGAATTTTGTTGTAAAAGCTTATACATCGCCCTAAGAATGAATTACTGACTCGCTGGAGTCGAGTAACTGGTACTACTAGCTTGTGTCTGTTCCTAGTACTTTTATTTTAACTTTTATTTTTGTGTACGTACATTATATTTTCATAAATGTATGGAGAGGCCAAAGTTAATATATTAATTTCCTTGAATTTTTGTCGCAGCGACTCGTTAGGCTTTAAATCATAAATTGCTCTTATGGCCCTCTTCTGTAAAACAAATATAATTTCAGTGTCAGCTGCGTGTCCCCATAGCAAAATACTATACGACTTTATGCTATGGAAATAGCTAAAGTAAACTAGTCAAGCTGTTTTAACACTGGTTAGACTTCTAGTCTTTTTTACAGCATATGCTGCAGAACTAAGTCTGCTTGCTAGTTTTGATATATGGGGGCTCCATTGAAACTTCGCGTCTAGTGTGATTCCAAGAAAATTGGCGGTATCTGAAAGACTCCGTTTCTCCCTATTTAAAATTACATTAGTATTTATTTGTTTGACATTTGGAGTCATGAATATCATACATTTCGTTTTAGTGCCATTTCAATGCAAATTATTAACATTGAACCAATTTACTAATTTAGATTAGCATTATTTAATTCGTCATATTTTATTAATTGTCGACTTAATTTGAAAATTAAAGAAGTGTCATCTGCAAATAATACTATATATTGGCTATCCTCACTATATAAGGTAAGTCATTAATGTATACAAGAAATAGAAAGGGGCCGAGAATTGAGCCTTGAGGCACGCCCATTTGTACCATCGACCCGGAAGAGCTCATACTGTTAATGACAATTTTTTGCATTCTCTTACTTAAATATGTAATAATTAATTTAAGAGCATCACTTCCAAAAACCGTAATGTTGAAGTTTCCTGATTAACGTTTCATGGTGAACACAATATTTGTAATGTAATTGATACAGGCAACTTCTATTTTAATTTATAACAGTGTAGTTAAATGCTTTCCTATTTAAGACTGTCATAGATACGGAAGAGCGGGGACTCTTGAGACAGGTTTTCTTTTAAACTTACTTGGAGGACCCATCTACTATATTGTTTAAGTTTGTAATTTTAAAGAAATTAAGCGTTTAATAATATTATTAATAATATGATCAGTTTTACTTTAAATAAAGGTTTAATTTTTTGGACCTTTTGGGCTGACCAAAGAATATGACAAGCTAAAATATCATTTAATTCTTTACATACTGTTGGGAATGAGGGTGAAAAATAAAAGTAAATACCAATAAATGAAACTAGAATGGTAATTTCCTACTTCTTTGAGCAGTATAAAGTATCGCACAGGCGACTAAGAGGCATCAGTCTGTAATTCTAAGAGTCCCACTGTCGTTACTATGCTCATTGGGGCATTCTACTAGTCTAAGCAAGGGATGTCGTGTCACTGAGACGCTGCCCTGTGTACATTTGCAAAATTAAAAATAAAAAGATATGAAGATAAATGTATTGCGAACCACAGAATTCGAGACTTCCTAAGTTTACCACACATTCTCTTAATAAACGGCAACCGTGTGACATGGTACTCACAAACCATTGCACACATTGAATGTGTGACCATGTGGGGAAAGTGATCTCACTACATATTGCAAAGGGAAGGAGGCACTGCTCAAGATCTACGTATTACAAAAGGCAACTGCATGCAGAGGCGTAGGGCACTACACACATTGTAAATATAAAAAGCAACTGTATTAAAATATCATACCTTGAAAAAAACGGCATCACACAAATTGCAACAGTCATTTAATCGTCTCGGCTGGACAAATATCCGCGTGACATGGGTCACCACTCGCAACGAAAACTAAGCAAGCTTCAGACGTCCATTTGCTACGCCAAAGCATGTGCTTGGCGGCCGCTTGAGTTGAATTGTCGCAGGATCCGCCGATAAGTTGCAGGCTGTAGCGGCATAATCTCGATCTTGTCAAGGCTCTGCCATGCACCTGACCATGTCCAATTAGTCGTGGACTATTAAGAGTAAACTGTACTACACATCAACACATTAGGATACGAAAAGACTACGTACATAGAATTATTACATACATATAGAATACTAGTGCGCGCACCAAAAGTGAAGCAACTAAAACTAACGCGAAACCGCGTAAGTTTACTCCGCGACGCGTCAGTGCGCAACGTCACGTTTTAAGGAGAAGAGCTTGCGAAAAATTGTAAATATAACCGTTTGTGTAGTAAAATATTGTCTCAACAGTGATGATAAACATGAAAGGGGATGGTATTAAACGTCACATATAAGTTCATAATATATATAATTCATTATAAGTACGTTAAACTAAAAAATACTTACCTAACCTATAATAATACAAATGTTGCTAGTTGTGGGGAATTTACAATTTTCTTTAAAAAATATTTATTTTTCTATTTGTGTTTAAAACGTTTTATCGCAACGCTTTGTGTAAAACTCAAATGTTTATATATATGTAGATACCTATTTCTCAAGGTATTAACATAATATTAACAATTGGTGCCTATTTAAAACTAATATGGAGTGATCAGTTGATCGCGATCCGTCGAAGCCATTTTAACACAACTATTTAATATTAATTGCTTGGTTTATTGACTAAATCGACGTTTTAGAGTTTAGAGTGTAGTTTAGTATGGAATAAAACATTTTTTTATAACATCAAGAGATTATTAATAAGAACGCCTTTACTAACCAGATGTCACTTTACACCAAAACATTTACCAAATGGCAATTCACACCCAAACATAGTCTATTTTTAACCAACTCCCAAAAAGGAGAGGTTATGAATTATGCATGTTAATTAACAGTGGTAGAGCCACGCGGCAGCTTTTGCTGTCGCACGGATGGGACGGCTCGAACCGGGGTGGTACCACGACCTCACAGAAAACCAGCGTGAAGTAGAGGTTCACCTCTGCGTTTCGCTTGGTGAGTGCACCTGCCACCTGGCCGGAGGCCCTTTTTACTGGAAATGAGGCAGTCCATCTTAGTCCTCACGGGTGAGAACGCATCTACATTTTGAATTGTAATAGAGGATAGATGTAGATGTCTATGGGCCGCAGCAACCACTTACCATCAGTTGGACTGTGTGCTCGTTTGTCACCCATATCCTATAAAAAAATGTACACTGATTTCTAAGACGATTCTAGATCAATTTGTATATACTTACGTGCTGATATTTTAGTGGGTATTTTCCCGCAGCCAAATTATACTGTCTCGATAGTAGAGTCAATTTAGTAAAATAAAAAATATTACACTTAAAAAATTTTTGTTTTTCTCGATTGTAAATGTGCCATTTTGGCATCCTAATAATTTTTATTTTAATAAATCTATTATACTACCAAGACAAAATCATTTGACTTTGGGAAAACAACCATTAAAACTTCAGCGTGTATATTGGATCAATTTGTGTGTATATTCTTTCAAATAAAAAAATCTAAATCGGTTTAGAAATTATAGAATTCTGAAGTAACAAAAATAAAAAATACACTAAATTGAGAACCTCCGCCTTTTTTGAAGTCGACTAAAATTAAACATTACACCATGTGCTTATTGTACTCGAGCAAATTAATTGTGTTTAATAATATTCTTAAATCTTATTACGTCTGCATTTTTATACCAGTAAAATATGTATAATATAGTTATATTAGTACCCTCATTATCGTGATTATTTTATTCCATTTTATATTCTCATAAAATACTTCTTCGTACGTAATACGTAATCTTTATTATATCGATTATTTTAAATTAATCAATTAAATAGTGATTTGCACAATTTGATTGCAAACGCCAGAAACTGGTATCACTAAATGGCGTGTATGTGTGCGTGTGATGATCGTAGACACATTCGACTCGCATCCACTAACATAATGACCTTGCGTCACTTTAACGCTCGTGTTTTGTAATAGACTGCGTTTTTACTGGGTAATAATTCTAAGGCTACGTATTATTTTCTAATTCATAGCACGTTAAAGTTATTGCTTTATTTTGGTACATCGCTTTTTAACATCATTTTGAACATCAAAAACGTGTCATTACATTAAATAAATGATATTTTGCATGAACTATCAATTAAAACACGACTCGAGCAGTTTAAATTTCGACTGAATGCAAAATTATAACTCATCTAGAATGTTCCAAACATATCTTTCGACATTTGTTAACAACATATTTGGCTACATTAAGAAGCAATGGAAAGTACTTGCGGGCACTTTTAATCATCATCATCACCATTACCGCCTTTCATAAGTCCACTGCTGAACATAGGCCTCCCCCAAGGTATGCCACAAAGCACGGACCTCAGCCACCTGCATCCATCGACTTCCTGCATGTCTTACCAGGTCGTCACTCCATCTCGTGGGGGGTCGCCCTACACTTCGCTTACCGGTACGAGGCTGCCACTCAAGAAACTTTCTTCCCCATCGGTTGTCGATTCTTCGAGCTATATGGCCCGTCCACTGCCACTTCAGCTTACTAATCCGTTGGGCTATGTCGGTTACTCTGGTTCTACTGCGCATATACTCATTTCTAAGTTTATCACGCAGAGAAACCCCGAGCATAGCCCTCTCCATAGCTCGCTGAGCGACCTTGAGCTTCCTCATTTGGCCAGCAGTAAAGGAACACGTCTTAGATCCGTAAGTCATCACTGGCAACACGCACTTGTTGTACAATTTTGTTTTAAGGTTTTGAGGTATGTCTGACGAGAAGATGTCTCGTAGTTTCCCGAACGCTGCCCAGCCAAGTTGAATCCGTCGATTGACCTCTCGGTCGAAGTTGGACTTACCTAGTTGGACTATTTGTCCCAAGTTTTTTATAAAAATCGAAAAAAAGATTTAGCTTTTGGCTTAACTTACTTTACACTTTAATGGTACGTCAATGTCGTAAATAGGACATCAAATATGATGATGAAATTTAACATAAAAATAACCAACACAATTCGAAGACTAAATTTGAGCGATAACAGGGACTTTATCCAAATCCTGATGTGAGAAACTATTCCACTTCTGATGTTTGAAATTATTCTTAAAAGTATTTAAATAAAAGGACACTACTTGGTAACAAACCTTTCTTACTATCAGGACCCCAATTATATGATAACACCAAATTATGCAAAGCAACAGCATCACTACCCATCTCATTGTAATACAAGGCAGCCTCTCAGCAACACGACATTCCTTGCCTACACTAGTAGAATACCATAACAGGCATAGTAACGACAGTGGGACTCTTAGAATTACAGAATGATGTCTCTTTGTGGCAACAAAAGTAAAGTAGCAAGTATCCCACTGGAAAGTGGGATACTTGCTACTGCTAAAACAAGTGGGAAATTACTATTCTACCTTCATTTGTTCGTTTTTTCCTTATATTTTTTACCCTCATTCCCAACAATACATATAAATAAAATTGAAATGTCAGTTTATAATATTGAAATAATTGAAAAATAATTTTATGTGGTAGACTCATGCTGCAGCTATATTAGTAGTATAGTTGTAAGCACGAATGGGTCGGCTCGATCGGGGAAGGACCACGCTCTCACAGAATATCAGCGTAA
Source organism: Parnassius glacialis (assembly GCA_033319125.1). NCBI lineage: Eukaryota > Metazoa > Arthropoda > Insecta > Lepidoptera > Papilionidae > Parnassius > Parnassius glacialis. The sequence goes on from JAVANC010000009.1 coordinate 8,175,220, forward strand.
AATAGCAGCTTAACACTGCTGTGTTACGTATGGTGAGTGTAGAGAACCGAAGACCCTTTTGAATGGGAAAGAGGTTTTCCATCGTAGTCCTCACGGGTGACAACGCATCTGCATTTTAATTCAGATTCTCAAAAAGTCGTGATCAATGGTAAAGGTTCCTCCGGATCGGTAGTATCAATGGGCGTTCCTCAGGGCTCGATTCTTGGCCCATTCCTGTTTTTAATCTATACTTACCACATCTTGTAGGGGACAATCACGATATAGTATTATTTGCTGACATGATACCTCTTTAATTTTTTATTCATATATTCAACCTCAAACGGCAGTTAATTAATTATGACGATGTAAATAATGCTCTATCGAAATTAGTACATTGGTTTAACGCCAACAATATGCTCTTAAACGGCAATAAGACGAAGTGTATTAAATTTGCAATACCTAATGTAAAACATTCGAATACCAATGTGCTGTTAAATGGGGAGGAGTTAAGTCTTGTGGATACCACTGTTTTTCTCGATATTACTATTGACGCGAAACTTCGATGGGGCCCCCATATATCTAAATTAGCAAGAAGACTTAGTTCTGCAGCATATGCTGTAAGAAAGATTAGAAGTCTCACAGATGTTGAGACAGCTAGATTAGTGTATTTTAGTTACTTTCATAGCGTAATGTCTTATGGAATTTTGCTATGTGGTAATGCGACTGATATTAAAGCTATATTTGTTTTGCAAAAGAGAGACGTTCGGGCGATTTATAATCTAAATTGCAAAGAGGCCCTCAGACAGAAATTTAAAGAAATAAACATATTAACTTTGGCATCGAAATATATTTATGAAAATGTAATGTATGTACATAAAAACATAAATAGCTATAATAATAATTAGGATGTGCATACTTTAAACACTAGGAACAAACATAAGCTTGTAATACCAGTTACTAGACTTCACAGAATCAGTAATTCATTTATGGGGCATTGTATACGCTTTTACAACAAAATCCCAGAACATATTCAAAGTTTGTCAATAAACAAGTTTAAAAGTATTATTAAAGAGAAACTGTACAAAAAGGGTTGTTATAATATCAAGGAATACATGAATGAAAATAACCCCTGGTAATAAGGTGATCGCCACCATGCTGGTTCTATGAAAAATCATTTAAAATTGTATAAACGAAATTATTGTTAAGTGATGTTTGAAAAAAAAATCCCGCTGGGTTTCTTGCTGGTTCTTCCCAGGACAGAAGTATTTTCCGAACCAGTGGTAAATAAAAAATGACTTTCAATAAGAATTATATAATAATCAATATTGAATAAAAAATTATTCTATTCTATTCTATTCGCAAACGAGGATAGAAATGTAGATGTCTATGGGCCACAGCAACCACTTACCATCAGGTGGACTGTGTGCTCGTTTGTCACCCTATCTTATAAAAAAATTGGCTTGTATTAAGTTTAGGGGGATTTATGCATGGTATTAAAACATAAATAATAATTTTTAAAATTTTTGTGTGTCGGTGTCTGTCCGGACTAATATTGGAAGTGGCTGAACCGATTATAATGAAACTTTACGAATAGATAGAGAGTAATGCCAGGAGGGATATAGGATATATTTTATCCGAAATCTTGAAGAATTTTTAGAATAAACGTAAAATTGATAAAAGAAGCGTAAGATCCTATACATTAAATGAAACTAATTGTATATATCTTATTACGCTTAACTCTTTTTATTATTTGTATATGTTTTAATTATTTTTTTAACTTTTAAAATTACTTGTGTTGACCGGACCAAAAATGAATAATCAAAAACTAAAGGTATACGGGCTAACTACAACATCGGGACGTCAAACACCCTCAGTCCCTCCTCCCCCTCCCCGTGACCATGACGTTAAAAAGTTAAAATTAAATGCAATATAATCCGTAAAATAAATTTTATTTAATGTGTATTAGCGTAAATATAAAAAAGCATTATAGATCCCATCCAGATGAAGCCGGGGCGTGTCGCACATTTAAAACTTGATTCCCTATTTTACCACCCATAAGGGAGGAATTCATTCTCTTAATTTAAATGGAACCACTCATGAATTTTAATTAGCGAGCCTATCTCGTGTAACATACATAAAAAAAACGTCCTACAGCCGAATTCAAAACTTCCGCCTTTTTTGAAGTCGTCAAAATAAGCAATAATTATTATAAACGTTTGTTTAACTTAACTGTAGTAATATAACATTACACAGTTTTTCATTTTAAGATAACATACTTCTTACTTGGCAGAACCTCACTGCAGTATGTTATGGTTGCACTGAAAATGGATCGGCTCAAATGGGAAAGAATCACGCTTGTACATAATACCAGCTAGAGCCAGATATAGCAGCTGCTGTGTTGACTTTGGTAAATAACGGGAACCGGAGATCATTTTTATCGACAATGAAGTATTGCATCTTAATCCTCAAAGGCGACAATGTACCTGCATTTTGATTCTTAATTAAAGATAGATGTAGGTGTCAATGGGACACAGCACCACCAATCACCGAACAGTATATTTATGTGTCATATTAATCAAATGAAATATATGTATATAATTCACATGATTAATATATACAACGTGTCCCAAAATTCAACGATAAGCCAACACCGGAGGATAGAACTGCCCCGGACTAATCGGGGAAAAAAAATAAAAAATATATATCCCAATTATATTTTAAGTTATATAAAAAATGAAATTCTTCAGAAATTGAGACCGTTTATGATATTTTTCACTACCATGACCACAATTTTTTAAATATTTTTTTCTTTTTTTTTATAGGCAACCTGAATAGTACTGCTATCTACCACAATTCTTAAAAACTCCAGAATAACTCTTGTTTTATCACGAAAATGAATGAAAATTATTTTATTCCCTAAATTTTTTGAAGACTTTTACTTTTAACCAAATTTAACTTACCGTGGTGTAAAAAAAGTATGAACACTAGTATGGCAATTTTTTTTAAAAATTGACGCAACTAACCAACATTCCAAAATGGTATAATACTCTAGGAAAACAAGTTATAAAAAAATATGGGCCTATTATTTCTAAACAGGGGCCAAATTCCTTAAATTGTAATTGTCAGTAATCACTTTTACTACATGCCCAAAATGGGTTCCTGTTACAATTTCTAGGAATTCGAATGGGGCATTAATACCTTAGATGTTAGAGAGAGATGGATAGATAGAGATATTTACGTTAAAAAGAGACAACAACAGGGCAGATAGAGAAGCTGTTATTATTCTCAGCAAGTCGGTTCAGTACGCTCTGCTCCTTTGTTTACTGCGCACCGTTCCTAATTCAACTTACGTGGCCCTCGTACATACTATCGAATTTTGGCTTGGCTTTTTGGACTGGAATCGACCTGCAAACTTAAATGACCTGGCATTATTGGGACTGGAAGTGATCTGCAAACTGAACTGACCTGGCATTATCTTGGACTACGATTGTGTGTTTTGTGATTTAGAGTTCTGGCGCATTTTGGACTGTTTGGCGTTTAACATGCCGCAACCGTACACACCACAGGAATACGCTAATATGCATTTAATCTATGGAGAATGCCGATGTAATGCTAACGCTGCTAGCAGACTGTATCGAGAAGGATACCCAAATGCTCAAAAATATCCTGATTATTGAGTGTTAATTAATGTGCATCAAGCGTTTTCAGAGGGTCGTATGCCATCCAATAGGAAAAGCGCTGGAAGACCTAGATTGGATCGTGATGAAGAAGTTCTCAATGAGATAGAAAAGGAGTCGACTACTTCGGTACGTGCCATAGAAGAAGCTACAGAAATCCCGAAAAGTTCTGCACATCGAATATTAAAACGTCACAAGCTTCACCCATATCACTACAGACGTGTGCAGATGTTATTACCGCGGGACTATCCGCTACGGGTCACATTTTGCCGTGTAATGCTGCAAAGGCACAGTGAAGATTCCCACTTCCTAGACAAAATTCTATGGTCGGATGAAACAACGTGCAGGAAAGATGGTATTTAAATCTTCACAACCTACATAGTTGAAGTAATGAAAATCCACACTTGATGAGACAAGACAAATCCCAATATCAATTTATGGTTAACCTATGGACCGGCATATTAAATGGAAAAGTAATTGGGCCCTTTGAGTTACAAGGAAACTTAGATGGCAATAGTTATTTAAACTTTTTACAAAATGACTTGCAAGAATTGATATACGACGTGCCCTTAAGTGATCTTCAAAACATGTGGTTCCAAAATGATGGTTGCCCAGCACATTATGCCCGTCCTGTGCGAGAATATTTAAATCAAGAGTATCCAGGGCGTTGGATCGGGCGACTTGGTCCTATCTTATGGCCACCCCGTTCACCCGATTTGAACCCCCTGGACTTCTTCTATTGGGGTTGTCTTAAAAACAGGGTCTACTCAAAACCCATTGTGACATTGGACAAGCTCCGTCGAAATATCACTCAGGCTGCTGATTACATTAATAGCAGAAGATATGCAAGACAAATAAAACGATCATTTTTAAGACGATGTCGTGTATGTATTAATGCTGGTGGCAAACAGTTCGAACATATGCTATAATGTTAATAACTTAATAAATTACACGTGAAACTGTTTGTACCATTTGTTTTAAAATATTAAACATTTTTCAAGAACTAATACTTTTATTACACCCCACCGTCATTTGGCCCCTGTTAAGAAATAATAGGCCCATATTATTTTGTAACTTGTTTTCCTAGAGTATTATACCATTTTGGAATGTTGGGTAGTTACGTCAATTTTTAAAAAAAACTTGCCATACTAGTGTTCATACTTTTTTTACACCACGATAAGTTAAATTTGGTTAAAAGTAAAAGTCCTCAAAAATTTAGGGAATTAAAATAAGTTTCATTAATTTTCGTGATAAAACAAGAGTTATTCTGGAGTTTTTAAGAATTGTGGTAGATAGCAGTACTATTCAGGTTGCCTATAAAAAAAAGAAAAAAATATTTAAAAAATTGTAGTCATGGTAGTGAAAAATATCATAAACGGTCTCAATTTCTGAAGAAGTTTTTTTTTATATAACTTAAAATATAATTGGGATATATTTTTTTTCTTTTTTTCCCCGATTAGTCCGGGGCAGGTCTATCCTCCGGTGTTGGCTTATCGTTGAATTTTGGGACACGTTGTGTATATATATATATACTTCAATGTCAATAAGCTACACTTCCATATTTCTGTCAGTATTTTGTTGTCTCTACTTGTATGTTAAGAAATAAGAAATTAATATAAAATATACACTTTTAATCACCTCCAGATGATCTAATACATAAGTAGTAAATATGGATTTACATCAACAATATTTAACTATGTAAAAGCTGTCTGACTTCTTATTTTAACTGTTTTTATGTAGGGGAAACGGATATTATTTTTATTTTAACTATCTGATAGTAGGTTACAAAATAATATTCCTTTTTGCAGAGTTAATAACACATCGGTCTAAGGATAATAGAAGCATCTGATCAACAGGGATTACATGAGTAAAAATGACTTAACTAAATTACAAAACTTATGCAAATACATAAAAACTTCTTTTTTTTTATAGGATAGGGCGACAAACGAGCACACAGTCCACCTGATGGTAAGTGGTTACTGTGACCCATAGACTTCTACATTTATCCTCAATAAAGGCTCAAGATGCAGATGCGTTGTCGACTGTGAGGACTAAGATGGAATGCCTCTTTGCCAGTAAAAAGGGTCTCCGGTTTTACGTATTTATTCTATCTATTATTTAATGTAGATTATACTAATAACATAAAACTTAAATACTTTTAACATTCTAATAAGGTTCTAAGACCTGTGTTTGTCATTTTTTTAGGTAATTCAAATCTTATTTAGATTTTCCAAAATTCTAGGTGTAAAAGTAAACTTTTGTATTAAATACATACTCCTATATTAATTAAATAAAATCATTAATTTTCATTTTCCAATTTCGAATGTCATTGGCAATTTTACCATGCGACCACAAAAAAATGAAAAAGGAAAAATATACAATGTGGGATATTAATATTTGGCTAACCTGCATGATATTATCCATATTATGTCAAACACTTGTGCATCAATGAGACGATAGCGCATGCCTTAAGCGCAAAACGCGCAGGTATGTTCTGCTGGGGCCTAAAAATTAAGATTTCAACGTTTTGTCGCGTGAAATCGTATCTAAAAATTATATATATACACGGTATATACACGGACACGTTGTATATGTATATATATATATATATATATATATATATATATATATATATATATATATATATATATATATATATATATATATATATATAATATTAATAAAATTAACAAAAAAAGCCTTTTTCGTAAATAAAGATGAGAACTGTTCTTAAATTCACTTAAATATTCAAAGTATTAAATCAAAAACCGAACAATTGGATTTGCTAATGCTGGAGAAAAACATCGATGTATGTTGTTTCTGTGAAACATAGAGTGTATGAAAAATAGAGCTTTTCTTAAAATACCTATCACTGAATAATTTCACAGCTGTTTATTCACAATGTAATCCCAATGACACGTAAACAATATTTTTAGATCAGTTTAGTCTGATTTACGGTCTATGAGTGCCAAACAAAAAAAAACAATGTTGGGAAAGAGGGTAAAAAATAGAAAAGAATATGATCAAATAAAAGTGGAGTGGTGGTATCCCACTTGTTTTGGCAGTATAAAGTGTCGCACGGGCGACTGAGAGGCGACAGTCTGTAGTTCTACGAGTCTCATGTTATTGTGCCCGTTGGGCTAAAACATTACTTCTGCACTGAGATTCTGCCCAAATAAGACAAGTGATGTGGTTCAAGGAAGGTCGTGTTGTTGAGAGGCTGCCCTGTGTACATTGAGATGGGTAGAGATACTGTTGGTCTGCATACTTTGGTGTTGTCTTGTAATCGGGGTCTTGATAGTAAGCGGGGTTTGTTAACGAGTGATGTTCTTTTATTTAAATACTTTTGAGAGTGGTTTCAAACATCAGAAGTGGAATTGTTTCTATAACGTTACGGCAGGTGTACCATTGCACGTGCGGCAGCGTCGGTGTAGCTAGACAGAATTCTTGTAAACAACACGTGCACAGCAAAGCACATCTGTGCCATTGCACCTGCGGTGGCACCCGTTTTGCTTGTATAAAACTTACGGAGCGGCTACCGTTAAGACAGTCTTGGCTCTGACGTGGAACGTTGCACTCGTCGTATTCTGTTACTAGTTTATCTTTGACTCGTTGAATAATTAATTCGTGTAAACGAATTGAGTATTATTCCTAACTACAAAATTTGTTTCTGTACTATACTTAATTAACCTTTTTACATCAGAAGTGGGATGTCTTGTTGTATTTTTAGAGAATAAAAAATAAAAAGAGACCAAAGTGGCAAACAAAAAGTATTACGATATCCAGTAGGAACAAAAGACAGTTATATATACAGAAACAGTATACAAACTGCCACGCTGCGAAAAACAGATACAAAAGTTATTGTTAAATTATGAAGGCAGTTACTAAGCAATCAAAACTAAATGCAAACATTAACTATATAAACCAAAGTAGTAATAAAAGCAAAGCTACTTGGCAAGTAATTAAACAAAATACTATAAAAATAAATAATATTAATGAGACAATAGAAACTAGTCAAAAAGATGACATTACAATTAATCAACCACATGACATAGCTAAATTAATGAATGAGTCTTATATCAAATTAAATAATCCTATGCAATCTATTAGAGACATAACATGCAAATCAGTGACTAATCCAAATTCAAATAGCATTTTTATGACTCTGTAAATATTTCCGAAACTATCTATAACCATTATAAATAATTTAAAGAACAAAAAAGTATGGGCAACGATGATATACCGATGAAAGCAATAAAATCAAGTACACATTTAATAGCGGAACCTCTAACGTTATATTATAAACTTGACCTTAGAAACAGGAATTTATCCAAATGAGTTAAAAAAAGAACTAATAAAGCCTTTATACAAGAAAGATGCCAAAAATGACATTAACAGTTATAGGCCTATTGCCAATTAACAAATTTTTCAAAAATATTCGAAAAAGTCATATCAAATAGGTTAATATCATTTTTAGACAAATATAAGATTTTAAATGTAAATCAATTTGGGTTTCAAAAAAGGAAGAACACGACATTGGCTATATTTAAAGTTTTGAAAGATATTTGGAAAGATATAGATCAGAAAAAGACTTGTGTTGGTCTCTTTTTTTATCTGTCAAAAGCTTTTGAATGTGTTATTCATAATATATTGATAAAACAGCTTGAACATATAGGCATATGTGCCTAAAATTAATGGAATCTTATCTAACTGACAGAATACAGGCGACAATATTAGATACATTTAACGAAAAAACAAAATCAATAACTCATGTGCATTCCGATTTCAAAAAAATTAAGCGTAGGTGTACCGCAAGGTAGCATACTTGGCCCACTGATGTTTTTGATTTACATAAACGAGCTTCCATTAATGATCAATCATCTATGTGTAATGTATGCTGATGATGCAACAATATTCTTATCAAGAAATAAACTAGATGATGCAAATTTTGTGAATGAAATTTATAACACACTAAACACAGGAGTGAACTGGCTAACTTCAATTAATTTAAAAGTAAATTTGGGAAAAACAAAACTAATAGAATTTAGGAATTATAAAAAAGCTCCAATTGAATTAAATGTTATAATCGACGGCGAAAAAATTGAGAAAGTACATGACATGAGATTTCTGGGTGTCACCATTGATAGTAATTTGAACTGGAAATCACATGTTGAGATAATAAACAGTAGGATTGCAAGCAGTTGTTACGCCATATCAATATTGAATAATGTAGCATCTATAGATGTTGCAAGAAATTATTACTATTGTCATGTCTATCCACTTCTGACATATGGAATTATATTCTGGGGCAATTCTGTTGACATTCAGTCCACATTTGTTTTGCAAAATTTGTTGTGCTTAAGGATTATCTATTATAATATTAATCATTATATGACTCATTAAGAAATGTATTTATAGATTGTAAATCCCTGACGTTGACTTGTATATACATACTTGAAATTTCTGTGTTCGTCAAAGATAACCAACAACATTTTAATATTAAAAAAGAATCAAAAAAAGTACTTGCGAACTCAATATGCTTTTGATGTGTACATTGTTAAATCATCTAGTTACATTTATAGTAAAAGTAATTTAATAAGCGGAATCAGAATCTTTAACCATTAACCTATATACATCAAATCATTAGAGAGCCCAACATTTAAAAAAAGTTAAAAGAAAGGTTATTATCAAAATGTTTTTATAATTTAGATGAATTTTTTGGAAGTAATTTTGTATTTATTTTAATTTATTGTAGTGCTTATTTTATTTTTTATTATATTGTACGTCCGAAATGGACAATATGTTGTAACTATACTCTGTATTTGTAAGACCTCATGTATACAGTTATGACAATAAATTATTATTTTACCTTATCTTATCTAAATACTAATTAAATTTAGTATTTTCGTAGTATTCACTTCTTTCTTTGTTTTATATCAGTGACTTCTGTTTAGAGATTGACGATCCAATTTGAACGTGCTGGGAAGAGAGCATTATTAATCTGTGGCAAATTAGAGTTCTACCATACGAAAAAAAATATGGCTACATAGGCAGAACAGTGTTTGTGGTGAATTAATTGATAAACCAAACCGAAAAGTAAAAGTAATACAAACTATATAGCGATAACCGAACTTAAAAGTTATATTTATAATATTGTAATAATGGTGTTTGGTGTCCACTTTTAACAGACTCCAAGTGGTCTAGGAGCGGAAAAATAACATAAAATAACATGAAATAACATAAAATTTTAACAGTGGTAGAGCCACGCGGCAGCTTTTGCTGTCGCACGGATGGGCCGGCTCGAACCGGGGTGGTACCACGACCTCACAGAATACCAGCGTGAAGTAGAGGTTTACCTCTGCGTTTCGCTTGGTGAGTGCAGGTGGCCGGAGGCCCTTCTTACTGAAAATGAGGCATTCCATCTTAGTACTCACGGGTGGCAACGCATCTGCATTTTGATTCGCAAACGAGGATAGATGTAGATGTCTATGGGCCGCAACAACCACTTACCATCAGGTGGACTGTGTGCTCGTTTGTCACCCTTATCCTATTAAAAAAAACTATTTTTTCTGATGTGCAAGCGAATGGTGTATATGGTGTATATTTTATCCAACTAACCCTGCCTATATTTATATGTCCGGCTACGACCTTAGTTCACCAATAGTAAAATATTTAGAAATAATTATATATGGTAGCAGCAGGTTAACATTATTAATTTATTTATTAAATGGTTTAGGGTTGATTAGCCTGGCTGCTACATCACTCTCCCCCTAGCGAAAGCGTACCAGAGGTTTGACGACTCGCCCATGTCTCGTAGTTTTTAAAATAGGTTTCATCTGGGTTGATGTAGATGATGGGTTTTCAAACTTCCTCGCTGGTGGTTGAGATGATGATGATGATGATGATGATGGATTCTCTAAAGTATCCTCGTTAATAACATAGGCAGGCTTTAGTCGGTCGATCGATATAATTTTAGATTTCCTTCCGGGTATTTGTAATTTAAAAGTCTTACTATTTCGCTCTAATAATTTATACGGTCCATCGTAGGTAGGTTGAAATTGTTTCTTCACTGCGTCTTTTCTAACAAAAACTTGCTTGCATGTTTTCAAATCTTGATGAATGAATACTGATTTATTATTTTCGTGTGATGATGTGTGTTTCAACGATAAGACTTTGTTGGTTGATTCTCGAAGCTGAGTTACAAAATCATAATTAATTTTTTGATTATTTAATGATGTGGAAGTGAAGAAGTCACACGGTAGTATTGTGCTGCAGCCGTAGGTTATCTGAGTGGCGCTAAGACTAGTGTCTGCACGCGGTGTTACTCGTAGTCCAAGTAGCACTGTAGGTAGCTCATCAATCCACTTTGTATGTTGAGATAAACGAGTTTTGAGTGCGGTCTTCAATGTACGATGCCATCGTTCGACTATTCCGTTTGATTGAGGATGGTATGCCGTTGTACGTGTCTTCTGTATTCCTATAGTTTGAAGAAATTTGAGGAATAGCTTGCTCTCAAAGTTTCTTTCTTGATCTGTTGTGATGGTTTTGGGTGATCCGAAACGAGTAATCCAATTTTCATAAATTATCTTCGCGACGGATTCAGCTGAAGTATCATCGGTAGGTATTGCTTCTGGCCATCTTGTTGTTCTGTCGATCATTGTTACGAGGTAACGATGTCCTTGCGGTGAAGTAGGTAATAGTTCAACGATGTCAATATGCAGGTATTCGGATCTCTCCGTAGGTGGAAATGAAGCTAGGCTGCCTGATGTATGTCTTTGTACTTTGCATTTTTGGCATTGAATGCATTGCTTCGCACAGTTGCCAACATCCACTTGTATTGAAGGCCAAAAGAATTTTCCAGTGATGAGTTTTCTGGATGCTCAAACACCTGGATGACTGATGTTGTGCAGTGAATTGAAGACTTCGCGACGACATTCTTCTGGTATGTATGGTCGCATGGTTGATGTTGAGGCTTCACAGTAGATAGGTCATTGCGTCATTGGCATTGTAACTTGCTTGATGGACAAGTTACTTTGCGTCGATGGATGTTTGATGTTGTTGCTATCTCTGTCTTGTGCTTCGGCGATCTTGTGATAGTCGATTGATGTAGGGCACGTTACACTGTCGATTGGTATGCGACTGAGTGTGTCGGCGACTATGTTGTCCTTCCCACTGATGTGACGTATGTCGGTCGTGAATTCACTTATGAAAATGAGTTGTCTTGTTCGTCGTGGTGTTCCCGATGGTGGTGGTTTCTTCTGAAGTACATATGTTAATGGCTTGTGGTCGGTAAAAACAATCAGATTTTGACCCTCGAACGTTTTTCTGAAGTGCTTGATAGCCATGTAGATAGCGAGTAACTCTCGGTCGAATGTACTGTAGTTACGTTGAGTATCGGAGAACTTCTTCGAAAAATAGCCAAGTGGTTGCCATTTCCCTTTGATGTATTGTTGGAGTACAGCTCCCGCTGTGTGTGATGGGTGAGCGAGCAAAGCAACATTTTGGATCGCAACTTTACAAGCTTCAAATGCCTTCGTGGCTTCATTGTTCCATTCGATTAACGTTTTATCTTTTTTCTTCGTGTTGTGAAGGTAAGCGTGAAGTGGTGCTTGGATTTCAGCGGCTTTAGGTATGTGTTCTCTGTAAAAGTTGATCATCCCAAGAAAACGCCTTAGTTCTTCGATTGTTTTAGGTTTCGCATAATCGATGATTGCTCTAACTTTTTCAGTAGGCGGTTTGATTCCTTCCTTACAGACGGTGAAACCAAGAAATTGAATTTTTTGTTGTCCAAATATGCATTTCGAAGGATTGATTGTGATTCCATTGTCTTCTTATCGCTGTAACACGGTGCGAAGATGGGTTTCGTGCGTTTCTTTATCAGGGCTTGCAACAGGGAGATCATCAATGAATGCAAATACAAAATCCATTCCATAAAGTACTTCGTGTATGAATCTTTCAAAGGTTTGACCAGCGTTCTTCAGTCCTGGGGTCATTCTTGGAAATTCGAATAATCCCAATGGGGTTATTATTGCTATCTTCTCTATGTCTTCATCGCGCACTTTAATTTGTTGGTAAGCTCGATTAAGATCGATGGTGGAGAATATAGTCTTGTCTGACAGTTGATGAGTGAAATCCTTGACTCGCGGTTTCGGGTAGCGGTCAGGAGTGGTAATAGATTTCAGTCTTCTGTAATCTCCACAAACTCGTAATTCTCCATTATTCTTCTGTACAACGTGAAGTGGTGATGACCAAGGGCTTTTGCTTGGATGGCATATTCCTTGCTCGATTATGTTTTTGAATTCCTTTCGAACTTGCTCGTATCGGTGTGGTGCGATTGGACGTGCACGGCAATGAAGTAGTGGTCCATTGCCTTCGATGAAATGTTCAACATCGTGCTTTGGTGTTAATTTCATTGAAGTTATTCTTGTGATTCCTGGATATTCTTCAAGTATCTTGTGATACGATTGTTGAACATCTATGATTCTTATTGTGGGCAGAATGGTTGCTTGGACGAAAGACTGAGATGCAAGATTGGTTTTCCGGTCGATGATTCTTCTATTTTTGATATCGACGATCAACTGGTGATGTTGAAGAAAATCAGCACCGATGATTGGTTTGCTGACTTTAGCGACAATAAATCTCCATTTGAATGGTCGGCGTAGGTTTAAATCCAGTTCCATTGCTTTTTCTCCATATGTAGGAATCACTGTATTGTTTGCTGCGTAGAGTATAAAATCCAGTGGCTTCATTTTCTGTTTTTGTCTCGGCGGTAAAACTGAGATATTCGCTCCGGTGTCGATAAGGAAAGTAAGCTTGCTTTTTTTATCGGTGACGAAAAGACGGTAGAATTTTTCTGTTACGTCGGATCCCGTCGCATCAAGCGTATTAGTTAGTTTTTCGACTGGGCTTAACATCTCGGCACGCCGGGATCACTCCCCGAAGTTGCATGCAACATCAAGGGACCGTTGAGCTTCTTCGGGGAGATCTCATGGCTCGAATAATCACATTATTCCTGCCCACACGCTAAATACGCGCATAGACGTGGAGTTGCGGAAAACAGCCCGTCGTAAACTAAACTAAACTAAACTAGTTTTCTGACTTCATATTTTCATTTTTGAATGTACACGGTATCGTGCATTTTCTTGCCTCGAACCCGAAACATCAATGATAGTAGCAGTAAGGGGATCTTGTTCTTGAGCTTGTTCGACTTCTACTTGCAGAGCGGTTGCAACGAAAAGGTGATCTTCGGTGTTGCTGATTGCGCTTGTTGTACTGTTGCTAGTAACAGGTTTGATGCTGGGAAGCTTTGAGCGCGGCGACTTCGAATGCTAACTTCCGAATTTATTCGAGAAGAAACTGGGTATTTGTTACTTGTTCCTTGGCCGGGTTTGATGTATATGCGTCGGATTTCTTCGCTTCTCGCTCCATAATGACGTCTTGATTACACTGTTTTTATATTCTGAAGTCTTCCTTGATATTTATTTGATATTTTTCCTACTATTCTCGCAGGAATCTTCCTTCTCGGTGTTCGTAACGGGGTCACCAATGTAATAGTGGTGTATAGTGTCCACTATTAACAGACTCCCAGTGGTCTAGGAGCGGAGAAATAAACCTATTTTTTCTGATGTGCAAGCGAATGGTGTATATGGTGTATATGGTGTATATTTTGTCCAGCTAACCCTGCCTATATTTTTATGTCCGGCTACGACCTTAGTTCACCAATTGTAAAATATTTAGAAATAATTATATATGATAGCAGCAGGGTAACAATTTTAATTTATTTATTAAAGGGTTTAGGGTTGATTAGCCTGGCTGCAACAATATAATATTTTTTTCATTAAAAATGAACATGCATTTGTGAATGTTAAATAAAATGGGTATTTTTTATCATTCAAGTTTTGACTTCTGTAAATGACTTAATGTTAACCGTGTAGTTGCGGTGTAAGACTATCCACTACCCCATATCATCCCGTCTGTGCCGTAAGAGGCGATAGAGGAAACCAATCAGAAGACGGGCAGCAGCGTCTTCCTAATAATGACTAAAAATTAAAAAAAAACTGCGGTTGCCAACCCACTTGCCGAGCGTGGCAACTATGGCAAATATCCTCCCTATGAGAAAATCTATGGGGGGGGGGGCAGTGGACTTTAATAGGCTGTAAAGATAAGGATGGAGATCGAACCCGGATTGCTCGCATACTGTAAAATTTATCGCGAGTGCTGCCATGTCCATGCGTTATGTTGATCTTTATTTTAAAGTACAAAAGTTATATTATATAAAGACCTTTAACCATTGTATAAAATTTGGAATAATTTTGTACGTACATAAATAAGCGCTATCCTTTGTATTCTGTTACAGTGAAATCTCGTGTCACCTCAATCTTTTGTCAAATCTGACGGGGGTCTAACAAGCAATTTACAGTGGATAGGAAGTTTAGTAATAAATTACTAGTGCGTGCATTTCAGCAGGAAATATCGTCCTTTAATTGTTAGATTTAACAAATCAAAGCCGTTCGTCACGTCCGTTAAAATATTAAAGTGTATTTGGCTTTAAATATTTTTCACTCGACTAGGCGGAGCCCATGTTCAAGGTAATATTTTTAACTGGTGACATACAACATCCTATAGTACATTATAATAAAGCGTGATAACTATGGCAAACATACCCCCTTTGAAACAAATTATGATGGAGCAATGGACTTTAATAAACTGTAGCGATTACGGTAACGGTTTGAAAACAACTTATCAATAAAATATCTCCCTTAATATTAGGGGAGGTATTTTCATAAAATTATATCCGTAGTGCCAATCCATTTAACACTGCAATGTGCTCAGAAGTAATGTAAATATATTCTAAAGGCTTCCATTGTACTCGGCTGAGACTTTTCTTGTAAAGACCTATTCAAATGTTATTCAAACAGAGGATTTGAATACTTTATTACACCTCTTCTTCTCTCTAGATCTATAAACTTAAAAGGGCTTTAAAGAACAAATTAGCATAACGGTTGTTACGTTTTGTACGTGAATAAAGTGTTCTAAGTGTAAACGTGTCTATTTTAAAATAATCTTTATCTTCAGGTATTTAGAATTTTGAACGGGAATGTACATACTTCATATGGATCAATGTTTAATTTACATAAGGCACACTAGTATTTATCACCATAATAACTTATTAAGTAAAACGATTGTAAAAATTACAAAAAAAAAACTTTTAACTTCCTTGTCATGTTCATCATCACCAGCCTGCGGCAGTTCAGTGCTTGACATAGGCCTCTTTCAAGGCATGCCACTTAGCCCGATACTCAGCTTCTTGCATCGAGTGCTGGCAGCTGCCTTACACAGATCGGCGTTCCATCTAGCCGGGGGTGTCCTACACTACGTTTACCTAAACGTGGTCTCCATTTTAAGACACGCCTACTCTAACGGTTATCGATTCTGCGACAGATGTGACCTTGGTTTTCCGGTGGATTTTTTCGTTACGAATATTATTCACTAAAGAAACTACGAGCGTAGCTCTTTCCTTTAACCACTGGGCAACTTTGAGTTTGCGGAGTGGTCGTACCGTAAGTGACCAAGTTTTGGCACCATATGTGACTACATGCAGAATGCTCTGATCGAAACTTTGCGGCATGGGTTACGAGAAGACCTGATGAAGCTTCCCAAATTCTTTGTCAGGTTAATATTACATAATATGTAATATTTATTTATTTATTTATTTACAAATTGCGTTACATGTGACTTAGTGACTAAACAAAACATGCAAGTTCTAACAATCACATGCACCTCAAAAGGCATAGCAATGAACAGGAGAGGGGCAGACACTTAAGAGCCCTCTTACATTTCGGCGTTTCGCAAATTTAGGTATTTTACGCACCGAGCGGGCGGCGAGCTACGCGACCGATACTTTCTTTCATATCTATTCTCGCTCTATACTCGCTCGCACTATATTACTGTGAGTATGGCGATTAAACGATCTTGATCTTCCATAATACAAAGTTTTCTTAGGATGGACTTCAGTGGATGGAATATTTTTTGGTGTGTCATTTTAATGTTATCTTATTAATTTATTATTATATAATTATATAATTTATTATTTATTACTATATATCATTTTGATATATTATTCATTATTTATGAAATTTAGTGTCAAAATAAGTACACATTAATATTTTAATTGTTACGCCGTAATCGAATGTTAACTGATTCGTTGTGGCACCGATTTTCGAAAACTTTTAGCTGTGGCGGCGAACAAATTGAAGGATACTTGTTTTTAGTGGGTGACTTCATGTTTTTTTTACGTGTTTTCTTTGAAATTGAGAGTAAGTGACTTTTTTATGAAGAGATTACAAACCTTTTGTACAATTTTTGTTTTATAAAAAAATCATTTATATAAGTAGCTACAGCTAAATCACCTTGGAAACCTTGGTTTTTATTAAATTAAATTTTCACCTAATAATAACGTTTCTAAATATCAAACAATAAAGAACCTTAATTTGAAGAAAAATAAGGTTTATGATTCATTGATATTTACAGATTGCGTAAAATGGTTGAACTGTCGTCTTATTACTATCATTTTTTTAATATGATAAGGGTGACAAACGAGCACACAGTCCACCTGATGGTAAGTGGTTGCTGCGGCCCATAGACATCTACATCTATCCTCTATTACAAATCTAAATGTAGATGCATTGTCACCCGTGAGGACTAAGATAGAATGCCTCATTTCCAGTAAAAAGGGCCTCCGGCCACCTGCACTCACCAAGCGAAACGCAGAGGTAAACCTCTACTTCACGCTGGTTTTCTGTGAGGTCGTGGTACCACCCCGGTTCGAACCGGCCCATCCGTGCGACAGCAAAAGCTGCCGCGTGGCTCTACCACTGTTAAACACTATCATATACTACAATGATAGTAATAAGACGACAGTTCAACCATTTTAAGCAAAATTAAACGCATTGTTTTCTTTTAACAGGAGACTTGTTTTCCAGAAATTTATTTACTACTTGAGTTAGTGAGCGATCGCAATGAGTGCTATTATTTGTTACTTATTAGACTATTTTTCCACAACATGATTTAAAATCCACAAAGTAAAAATAGTACCATGTACACGTTAAAAAAGGTTGTCAACCCCTAAAAATTTCAAATTTTCAAAATATCCAGAACGAAGCTGCAGGCATGAACTACTTGCAAAATAATGAATTTTTTGTTCTGGATAAATCTTCCAAAAAAGCAATTTGAGCGAGTTATAACGATTTTTAAAAAGGGCACGGCTCGCGTGTCATACGCCACACACAAAAGTAATCAATGGCACGCCTGGCGTGCCACTCGCACTGAACCGGTTAATAATCGATTATGTCTACTACCGGTAGAATTGTGGTATAAATAAATAAACGGTTGCAACCTGTTTTACTAAATATAACAACCAAATGTAACTAATATTTTTTTAATCGGTACTTACAGTCAATTACCATATTTTTATTAGAAATATATTTGCTGCGACGGCATTGACTGACCTTTTCTCGAGTCGATAATTTCAGGCAGTACACACTTTTCGTAAAAAGCTTGTAACTTGGGTAACATATTGAAAATCTAAAATTGGTCGTCTTTATAAATGTTTAGTACTTTTACTGTATAATCTGGGCCAATACATATTATGGCAAGTTTTCAGATATTTTTATTTGCTAAATGAAGCTGGCCTTGGATTTGGTAAAACCAGTCATTATTTTGATTTAATGTTACACTTGAATCACTGAATTATTTGCATAGATATACCTTTAACTTTTTTTGTCGAAAGGTCGTGTCAAAATCTATTCCGAAAGCTGAAATAGGACATTTAACTTCAATAAGACCGTCGCTGTATAAACCATTAGGTGAAGCCCTCAAATAACAATGATCTGGGTCAATGAATAGACCACATTTTTCTATAATAATATTTTCTTGTTTGCTCAATTGTGTCAATGCTACAGACTCGTTGTCCCTACCATGTTTAATGGAAGAGACGTTATCTAAATTATAACTATATAAAATAGTTTTAAACCGATCGATCAAAAATTGCGGTCGTAGTTGAAGATGCGCTACAATGCAGGCAATCAACGCACACTACTGTAGTATCGAAACGATGCAGCGTCCGAAATTAACTGACGCAGGTCCACCCTCGGCAAGCGCTCGTGCGTTAATGATCTCAGATGGCCGGTGCGGTGAAATATATAGTACTTTTATTTAATTAATTAAAATATAATAGTAACGATTTAAAAAGTAAAAATAATAGTATGGTTTAAGCAAATATTGATGATTATTTTGGTATAAATTTTACGTCTAAATGATGTAGAACTTCGGAAATATAGAGGCTTGTATCGAAGCTATTTTGGTCGTTTTTTGAATTATGTCGATTTTTTTTCCTAGCGTGAAAAGCATATAACGAAAATGTATTCAACTATTATTAAAGTGTAGGATATTTGGGACATAATTTTTTTTCTTTGATGGTCGATATTCAATAGAATCTAAAAATTAGAGCTCCCAAATCATGTCTTCGAAAGTTTTTGCCTAAACATGCATCGGGAGAATGATTATTACTTATTAAATAAATAAGTTATCTAAAATCGGGTCGGGGCTTATTTTAGGAGAGAAAACAAACTATTTTTACCAAGTAATTGTTATTTCAAGCAACGAACGATAAACATACCATTTCAACGAGGAAACCTTGTAATTTCACGTTTTTTTGTAATACGCCTCTTAAAAATTATTTTCCTTGATATATTCATTAATTGAATAATAACTTTTTTTAATAAGTTTATCTTTTAAAGATCTTTTGAATTTATTAATATTTGTTTCGGCCCTTAGGTATTCTGGCAATTTATTATAAAGTTTTATTAACATCGAGTAAGGACCTGAACTGTGTAATTTTAATTGAGATTTTGTTTGCAAAAGGTTATTCTTAAAGCGAGGTATGTTGTGTCGGGGCGTGTCTATGATTTTGGTGTAAAAACTTGGGTGTCTTTTTAAAAACTTACATATTTCTAATATATATAGGCACGGTAATGTTAGAATGTTGAGACTTTGAAAGTGAGGTTTGCAGCTTTCTCTTTGTTTGATATTTGCAAGTACGCGTATACATTTTTTTTGTAAAATGAAAAGTTCGTTTGAATCTACACTGTTGCCCCACAGTATGACGCCGTAGTTTAGCCACGCATGAGCGTAGGCGTGAAAGGCTGTCACTGCCGTTTTTAAATTTGTAGATTTTTTTAATTCTCTTAAAGCATATATATATATATATATATATATTGTGATAATTTTAACTTATTTTTTGAATATGTGATTTAAAATTAATATTTGAATCTATATTTATACCCAGCAAAGAAAAAATTTTAAGACATTCTAATTTTGTTTGATTATATGTATAACTTATGTCTAGTTCAAGTTTTTGTGGTGGTCAAAATTGTATTATTTTTTTTAAATTCACTTCTAAATTATGATCGCTTAGCCATTGTTTTACTTTGTTTATAATTATGTCGATTGTTTCATTAACTTTGGTACCAATGATATAAGGGAACACAAAAATTGTCGGCAAACATCACACAAAGCTCATCAATAATCTTGGGGAGGTCATTGATGTAAATAAGGAAGAGGACACATCCGAGTACGGACCCTTGAGGGATAGAGTCCCGCACCGGCTGGGCCCTCGACCTGACACATGTTATGGTTTTTGAATCTTAATCTACATTTTCTATTTCAACGTACAGCGAACGATTGTTGAGAAAGGAAGCAAACCACTCATGAGCTACACCACGGATACCAATGTCATAAAGTTTATTTAAGAGAATGTCATATTTAATTTTTTCATATGCTTTTGTCGTGTCGAATAAAATTCCTATTGCGTATTTCTGATCGTTTGATATGTTCAAGACTTCATTAAAATATTTAAATGTGGCCAGGGTTTTGGAGCGGTTTTTCTAAAACCATTTTGGGCGTCATCGAAAATATTGTACGTTTCAGAAAATGAATATATTCGTTTGAACATAGCTCCTTCCATTTTTTTTTAAATTACGAGTAGGAGTGCAATTGGTCTGTAGTTATTGGGGTCTGTTTTTTGTTTTTGACTTTTTTTGTATTAGCTTCATAATAGCAATTTTAGTAGGTCAAGGAATACTCCTTCAGAAAAGGATTGATTTATAATTAAAGTTAACGACGGAACTATTTCTTCGTTACATTTTTTAATAAGAGTGGGCGGCAGCTCATCAACACCAAAGCTAGATTTTAATTTTAGTTGTCGCACCAATGACATTACCTCTCGTTCATCCACTGGGGTTAAGAAAATCGAGTGCAGGGAGGAAAGCATAACCGGGCGTCCGCGTGGCGCGGGCGCACTGCCTGCCACGCCACTCACGACTGACGCGAACAGCTCGTTAAAAACATTAGAAACCTCACATGCGGGTCCGATATTGGTTTACTGTTGATATGCAATTTAATATTTTCATTATGTTTTTTTACCTTAACATGCTTTGTTTTTTCATTTATTATTTGCCACATACATTTAATTTTATTAGTTGCTTTATTCATTCTTTTAATTGATTGTAATGGTTTTGATTTTATTATAACCTTTGTAAAATATATTTCATATTGTTTGTAATAATTTTGTAAAATTTTATTTTTCGAATACATAGCATGAATTTGAAGTAATCTTTTATGCTTACAAGATTTTTTAATACCGTATGTTAGCCATGACTTATATCGTTGTTAATTATAAATTTTTAATCGTTTATTTGGAATACAATATTCTAGTGCATCGTATAATATTTTATTTAGTTAACTGTAATTTTCGTCAACAGTTTTATTATTTGAAATGAACTCTTGCAAGTTTGTATTTTGTAAATATTGTTTGAATTTATTTATATTATTTTTTATTGTATATTATTTTACATGTATAAAAATAAGAATTGTTATTCTGTTCTGATGAAACATTTTTTAATTGTAGCATTGCACATTTGTGGTCTGAAAAGCCTAACTCTAATACCGTAGCATTTACGTTTTTTTGACTGGAATTTGTAAATATCAAATCTATACATTTTTCCAGGGGTGTGGGTTCTTTTATAAGTTGCTTAAAATTGGACTCTAGCATGGTATATAGGATAAAGGTATAGATCTAGGATAGTATATAGGAGTTCTGATGATTTAACTAATGTATTCCCATTAAAATCGCCACCAATAACAATTTTTTTATCTTTATATTTTTTATGATATATTGAAGAATTTGACTTAATTGACTGTAAAATATGTCTGTCTCTCTACTATTACAATATAATGCAATTAACAATACATCCAATTTCGAAAGTTCAACAGCACAAATTTCAAATGATATATGCAATAGACATGGACATGATATCAGTTAGTTCAACGTATTCGGTGTTGTTTTTTAATAATATGCATACACCGCCACCGATATATTTTTCTCTGTGTGTGTTAAAATTTTCTTTATTTATGTTTTTCGAACGACTTTTATATTTTTCTCGACTCACACTTACGTTTTCTCACTTTCAGTGTTTCCTGTTTCCGATTCATCATTTACTTCGCCATCGACATGTGAGTCATCATTATTAGTGTGTTTATATTCCTTGCCGTTAATCAAAAGTTTATTATTCCTCAGTATAGCATAGTGTCCTTGTTTTCTGGCTTCAAGTATTAAATTTCTTAACATTTTCCTTATCTGGCGTGAAGTTTCGTCCAGGTGTTCAGTGATGGCAAGTCTTGTATTTCTAAAATATAATTTGTTATCAAGGATATAATGAAGCATTTTTTTACTTATTAGTTCGATAACAAGTGGCTTTCTATTTCCCTTCTTTCCGAGTCTTTTTATATATCCTATATACTGTACTAAATTAATATTTAATAAATCCTGAAATATGTAAGTCACACGGTTATGCAGTTCGTATTCAGTCTCCCAGTAGTTTTCATCCAATCCGTATAGAACAAACTTCCTATTATTTTTGAAGTTGTTGGAGTATAATTAAAAGCGAAACTGGTAAGATTAACTCTCGCAATTCAAACTACCAGTTAAGTGTTAATAACAAATTAACCGAATCAGATCAGGACGTTGCAATGATTTTTGAGAAACATTTTAATGATATTTCGATATTAACCACTCAGTCACTGAATTCTTCTCCTGCGGTCGCCGAATCATTACTTAAACAAAATGTAAATGCGTGTACAAAGAATTTTACATTTCATAACGTATCATCAAAAGATATTGTAAAATATTTTAAAACTATTGATGTTAAGAAAACTGCGGATCTGTGGGGGATTTCCGTTAAAGTTATTGTGTCTATAATAGATACAATCGCGCCTAATTTAGCTACTATTTTTAATACTAGTATCGAATCTGGTGTGTTTCCTGATTTAATGAAGTATAGTAAAGTAATACCTTTATTTAAATCTGGTAGTACATTAGACCCCGCTAATTTTAGACCTATTTCTGTACTACCAACACTTAGTAAAATTTTTGAAAAAATTATTCTTGATCAAATGTTAAATTTCTTTAATATAAATAATTCACTTCATAAAAATCAATTTGGTTAGACAAGGGGTCGCTCGACAACTGATGCCGGTGTTGAGCTGATTAAATATATATTTAATGCATGGGAAAATTCACAGGATGCTTTGGTTATATTTTGTGACCTATCCAAAGCCTTCGATTGTATTCACCATGAAACATTAATCAGGAAACTTCAACACTACGGTGTAAGAAGTGATGCTCTTAAATTAATTATTTCATATTTAAGTAAGAGAACGCAAAAAGTTGTCATTAACAGTATGAGTTCTTCCGGGTCGATGGTACAGATGGGCGTGCCTCAAGGCTCAATTCTAGGCCCCTTTCTGTTTTTTGTATACATTAATGACTTACCTTACATAGTAGGAGATAACCATGATATAGTATTATTTGCAGATGACACTTCTTTAATTTTCAAATTAAGTCGACAATTGCTAAAATATGACGAAGTAAATAATGCTATATCTAAATTAGTAAATTGGTTCAATGTTAATAATTTGCATTTAAATGGCACTAAAACGAAATGTATAAAATTTATGACTCCAAATGTCAAACAATTAAATACCAATGTAATTTTAAATGGGGAGAAACTGAGTCTTGTAGATACCACCATTTTTCTTAGAATCACACTAGACGCGAAGCTTCAATGGAGCCCCCATATATCAAAACTAGCAAGCAGACTTAGTTCTGCAGCATATGCCGTAAAAAAGATTAGAAGTCTAACTAGTGTTGAAACAGCTAGACTAGTTTACTTTAGCTATTTCCATAGCATAATGTCGTATGGTATTTTGCTATGGGGACACGCAGTTGACACTGAAATTAAATTTGTTTTACAGAAGAGGGCCATAAGAGCAATTTATGATTTAAAGCCTAAAGAGTCGCTGCGACAAAAATTTAAGGAAATTAATGTATTAACTTTGGCCTCTCAATACATTTATGAAAATGTAATTTACGTACACAAAAATAAAAGTAGTTTTACAAAAATAAGTGATATTCATTCTGTAAATACTAGGAACAGACACGAGCTAGTAGTACCGGTTACTCGACTCCATCGAGTCAGTAATTCATTCTTGGGGCGATGTATACGCTTTTACAACAAAATTCCAGAAAATATACAAAATTTGACCTGCTCAAAGTTCAAAAAGTTTATTAAACTAAGTTTGTATAAAAAGGGTTATTATAGTATTAAAGAATTTATAGATGATAATAACCCCTGGAAATGAGGTGATCGCTACCAAGCTATTTCTAATTTGTTGTGTTGTTAATTTGTGTAACATACATGATTGTAAGCTATTATTTAAAAAAAAAGTCCCGCTGGGTTTCTTGCTGGTTCTTCCCAGGACAGAGGTTTTTTTTCGAACCAGTGGTAATTATGCAAAAGAGTGACTTTTAATAAGCATTATTTATAATCTATATTGAATAAAAAAGTTTCTGTTTCTGTTTCTGTTTCTGTTCAACCACTCTGTTTGCTGTTTTGTTTGTAGCAACATTGCTCGCTGTAATTTGCTAATTTTAAATGCAATCTATTTGTTTCATTCTGGAGATCTTTTATTTGTGAGTTTAGTACTTTTATTTCTGTTTTCATAGTTTGTGTTCTGTAGATATAGTATGTATATGTAGTGATATTTCATTTGTTACTATAGCTGAAATTTCTTGTAATAACATAGTTTTTAATTCTGATAATAGTGTATTCTTATTGTTCTCTCCGTACTGTTCTCCAGTTTTTTTTTCTAAAAGTTCTTTTATTTGGATAAACAGTAAACTCCTCAAACTAAACGAAAAACCGAAAAATACAAATTTAATAGGCGTCCCCTGGGTTTGAACTCGCAGCTATATACATACATTACATAATATGTCAAATTACATAAAATGTAATATTAACCTGACAAGGATTTAAAGTGACGATAAAGTTATCACATTAAATGAAAAGACGTATCCTACATAAATTTCTTTTAAGATACATAACTAAAAAATATACAACTATTATTATTTTAGTCGCGGTAGCATTTTTTTCGTTTTAATATTAAATAACATCATGTAAATACATACAGATATCACCTGATGAATACTAACACCTGATGAATACTACAACAGTGGTAGAGCCACACGGCAGCTTTTGCTGTCGCACGGATGGGCAAGCTCGAACCGGGGTGGTACCGCGACCTCACAGAATACCAGCGTGAAGTAGAGATTTACAGCTGCGTTTCGCTTTGTGAGTGCATGTGGCCGGAGGCCCTTATTACTGGAAATGAGGCATTCCATCTTAGTCCTCACGGGTGACAACGCATCTATGTACATTTTGATTTGTAATAGAGGATAGATGTAGATGTCTATGAGCCGCAGCAACCACTTACCATCAGGAGGACTGTGTGTGCTCGTTTGTCACCCTTATCCTATAAAAAAAAACTAAAAGGTCAAAGACCCATGGCATTTGAAGGCGATAAACGTAGTTTAAACGTTGCCAATTTGATTAACTCAAATAAAGAAAAAATGTTCTTACGGCTAACAATTTAAGGCATAATTTTATAAATCCCCCGAAATCAAAAACAAAGGGACCACAGCCTGCGGGTGTGTGAAAACAAATTCAAGCCAAAAATTTTCTTAAAATTAAGGACTTAAGGCGTAATTCTCTATGCGCGAAGTGACAAGAAATGGGACGGAGTGTCGAAACTTAGCAACATTGCCGCTTTTACAGGTCGCTTCAGGTCAGTTAACTAATATTTTCAAGGATGATTTTTTTTTACGCTATTTATTTTGTTTGAAAAATGCATTTTTAATTTTCTTTTATTATTGTTTATTTTATTATTTTAACATTCATATATCAACTTGTTTTAACTGCTGTGGTATTTAACGTGATAACCTAGGCGCCACCCAGTATATATATGTATTGAAAAAATATTAATTAACAGTAAAATTAACTAAATTTACAGTATTAGGAACCTTTAAATTTTAAAAAGGTTATGTAGCAATAAGTCCACTGCTCTGCTCCAGTGTGTGTCAACGAACACGCCGTTCATTTTTTTTTATTTCTCAGACATGCAGGTATCCCTGCGATGTTTTCTCTCACCGCTGAGTAGCAAATTATTTTTAATATATTTATACAATTGCTCTTTTTAAATATCATAATCTTGATACTTTATGATATAATTTTATATGTAATATATAATAATATAATAAAAAGGAATTGACATCGAATAATTTTGATGCTCGTACGCCAATACTTCTAGGACGTTATGTGGAATAAAGCTGCAAACGACTCTAATCATCAATGTTAAATAAAAGGGAATACGACTAATGAACGCGCCGTGCGTTTTTGGTTTATCTGTCTCCGTAGTCTGCTGGCTAAGCTACTATGTACAAAATAAGCCGTAGTCGTAGCGGATATTGATGTTAATAAAATATATTATACACCTAATTAAAGAGCCAGAGATGATGGAATGCATTTTAAACGAATAAATATAACTTTTAACGAAAATTAAAAACTGACCTAAATTGCTAAAAAAGGGTTCCGTAGCAGCAAGTAATATAATTTACGATTTATGACGTTTAAAAAAACTACTTACTAGATGTCGTACAAACCAATTTTCGGTAGAAGTTTACATGGAATATACATCATATATTTTTTTAGTTTTATCATTCTCTTATATTAGAAATTACATAGCGGGGACATACTCTTTGCCACTTTGGAAGTGTCTCTCGCGTTAACTATTCAGTTAAGAAAAAAATTGTATAAGAAACCTCAATATCATTTTTGAAGACTTATCCATAGATACCCCACATATATGGGTTTGATGGAAAAAAATTTAAAGTTTCTCATCTAAGTATGGGGAACCCCCAAAATTTATTGTTTTTTTTTATTTTTGTGTGAAAATCTTTATGCGGTTCACATAATACATCTACTTACCAAGTTTCAACAGCATAATTCTTATAGTTTCGGAAAAAAGTGTCTGTGAAATATGGACGGACAGACAGACAGACATGAAGAATCCATAATGGTTCCGTTTTTTGCGATTTGGCTACGGAACCCTAAAAACTGGTTCACATTCTGCGAAGATATCGCGTTACATAAATATAAAAAAGATAAACTCGAATTGAGAACCTCCCCCTTTTTAAAGTCTGTTAAAAACATCTTTAAGAGCTTTAGAATTAAGCTGTTCTAAACCTATTGGCTGTAGTTGTAAGCGTGATCGCTGATTATGTGGTCCCGGTTTCCAATTAAAAAAATTTATATTAACATTGGATGTAGTAAAATGTTATACACTTAGTTTCATTGCTGTTTAAATGTAGATTAGTAACTAATTTTGATATAGCGTTACTCACTTCGTGAAATTTAAATTATTGCCGTTTAAGTTTAAACATCAAAGATGTCTCACTGAATACCAACGTAAAAATTCTGCTGTGTTTCGTATGGTGAGTGTAAAGAACCGGAGACCCATTTTACTGAAAAAGAGGCATTCCATCTTAGTCCTCACGGGTGACGACGCATCTGTATTTTGATTCTTTATAGAGGATAAATGTACATGTCTATGGGTCACAGTAACCACTTACCATCAGGTGGACTGTGTGCTCGTTTGTCACCCTATCCTATAAAAAAAGGTATCATCAAATAATACCATATCAATATTATCAGCAAATAATATATATATATATATATATATATATATATATATATATATATATAAAAATATATATATATATATATATATATATATATAAATATATATATATATATATATATATATATATCCCTTATAAGGGAAAGTAAGTCATTAAGGGGCTACTCCATGCAAACGACCTTGAGCATTTGGTCCGCCGCGTCGATTCGCTACACACGGTGTACAACGATAAATGTATTTTAATTTTTTTATTCGGTATATTAGTTGCATTGTATTAGAATTATGTATTCTCATATATTATCTAACTATGAAATTTTATAATTAATTATATATTAAAAATGAAGCATTGAAAATTGTGAGTTTAGAAGATACCTACTCACTATAGATAGATAGCTCGCACTACAAATATATATATTTATAGACATCTACATCTATCCTCTATTACAAATCAAAATGTAGATGCGTTATCACCCGTGAGGACTAGGATGAAATGCCTCAATTCCAGTAAAAAGGGCGTCCGGCCACCTGCACTCACCGTGCGAAATGCAGAGGTAAACCTCTAATTCACGCTAGTTTTCTGTGAGGTCGTGGTACCACCCCGGTTCGAGCCAGCCCATCCGTGCGACAGCAAAAGCTGCCGCGTGGCTCTACCACTGTTTTTATTTATTCATAAGAGTAACTTTAATAAAGGTATACAAAATAACATAATACAACAATCAACAAGAAGTATAAAGGTTCAAACTTTCAATTTACAATTTTAAAAAACGTTACACCCATTCTAGGATTTTTGCCTGTGTCGTGGAGGCACTTTACAAACATAAATTGCACAATGACAAACATCCAGACCCGGAACAATTATTTGTAGGCCATACAAATACTTGTTCCGTGCGGGATTCGAACCCGCGGCCCCCAGCACAACAACTGATTGCTAAGCCACTGCGCCACGGAGCCGTCGCCGGGTTATAGGTAAAGTGACCATACGTCCCGTTTTGAACGGGACTGTCCCGTTTCTCGGTCACCTGCCCCATTGTCCCCAAACAAAGCTCCGGGATACAAAATTGTCCCGTAACTCGTTTGATGGAAGTATTCAAAGCCAACAATCTTCAACATCATTTTTTTTAATCAAATATATTTTATGTCTACCTGGTACGAATGCTCCAGTAGAAAGAGTATTTTTCTTTTTTGAATAAATTGTGGAAGTCTGAAAAAAACACTTGCGGTTCCATTTCTAAAGGCGATGTTGTGAACAAAGGTAACAATAAAAAAAAACTTGCCCAGAAATTTATTCTTATTTAAAATCATCACCAACTTTAATAAAGCAAATTTAATCCACTGACAAATGTAATTAATAATTAAAAAAATATGTTGCATTTAATAATTACCGCCTATACCGAATATAATTTTATAGTGAACACTAATTGTATAAAGTTATAGTTTTTAGAGTATAAATAAACCCATGTCCTGTTTTGAGTTAAAAAATAAATGGTCAGTTTAGTCTTTTTAGTAAAATTTAGTTTAAAAAAAATTAGTTCAGTTATTATTATTATTATTTCTTTATTTGCTTAGAAACACAGTATTATAAGCTGGTACAAGTTTAAACAGAGCGCATATGTTTCGCCATAATGAAAATAGCATGCAAATAACATTGAGTTTAAAAATATTATAATGAGAATACATGTCAATTCATACTATTAATATAATAATTATTACCAAAAATATGTCAACAAATAAAAATTGAATAAAATAAGAATTTAAAACTATATTAATCTATGTTAAGTTTTTGGTATAGAGAAATGAATCTATGCTATAAAAAATTTTCTGACATAGCCATTTGTACAACCTGTGCTTAAACATATTGATATTGAGCATTTTAATATCTCTGGGAATCTTATTATATATTTTGACACCCATACAGAGGCAACTTTTTGCATACTTATCCGACCTCGGAATGTCATTATATATCAATCTGTGAGGATCTCTCAATCTAAAATTATTAACTTTGTTAAATAATTCTGTGTTTTTGTGTACAAAAACCGCAACTTCATAAATATAAAGTGATGGTAGTGGCAATAATTCTAGACTTTTATACAGTGGTTTACAGGACACGTCAGGTAAAACTCCACCTATGGCTCTAATGCATTTTTTTTGAGCTATAAATGCTCTGTTTTTGTCCGTACTGTTGCCCCATAGTAAAATGCCGTAGCGCAGTATCGATTATATGTAGGCGCGATAGGACATAATAGCGGTTTTTTTGTCGGTTACGGTCCTAACACGTTTAAGAGCATATACGAACTGATTAATTCTGTTACACAAATGGTCTATATGTAATTTCCAGTTCAAGTTCTCGTCAATAGTTATACCTAAGAATTTCAATTGTTGTACTTTATTTATCTTTGTCACATTTAGATTAAAATTGTGCTGTTTATGTTTTGATTGATTGAATTGTATATAATATGATTTGTCAAGATTAATATTTAAATTATTTGCTTTAAGCCATTCGATTATTATGTCAATAGTATTATTAATGTCACATTCATGATTTTGTAAAGAGACATTGTTTTTAGATTTGTTAGATGTAACAATTATGGATATATCGTCAGCATATAAAGTACATTGATGTTTTGTTACTTCTGTTATGTCATTAATGTAAAGTATGAATAGAATGGGTCCTAGTACACTTCCTTGTGGGACACCAGAGTGGCATTCTGTATATTCAGACGAAATAGAACTAATTTCATTATTAAATATTTTTTTGAGGACAACTTTTTGTTTACGCCCACTTAGATAAGACGATATCCATAATAATGGGGGTCCTCTGATTCCGAGAGATTCCAGTTTGCTCAGAAGAGTTTTATGTGCAACGAAGTCAAACGCCTTTGATAAGTCAATAAAGAGTACAGTAGTTAGATAATTTTTATTTAGGCTGGTCAATATTTTATTTATTAGGTTAAATACTGCTAAAGTTGTTGATTTTTCTTTCTGGAAGCCAAATTGTTCCTTTCTTATAATATTATACTTAGAGCAAAAACTCATAAGCCTTTTTAACATGCACTTTTCAAATAACTTTGACAGAATCGGTATCAATGTTATAGGGCGATAGTTTGCTGGATGTTTTTTATTCCCCTTTTTGTACAGTGGTTTGACTAAAGATAGCTTTAACTTATCTGGAAATATACCTGCAGAAAAGGACAAGTTTATGAGATATGTAAGGATATCGACTACTTCAGTGACGCACGTTTTTAATATATTAGTAGATATACTGTCATATCCTTCCGCTTTTGTGTTTTTAAGACTCATAATTTCCTTTTTTACTTCTTCCGCCGTCATTGGTTTTAAGTACATTGAGTTAATTGTTGTCCCCTTATGCTTAAATTTTGGAGTGTTAATTGGTACAGTGGCAGTCGTGTTAATAAAGTAGTCGTTAAAGGCAGTAGCTATATCGGCAGGATTTGTTATTGTTTCATTTTTTATATTTAATTCAGTAATGTCGTCATCTATTTTTATATTTGTTATTTCATTTTTTATCACTGACCATGTTGCTTTACATTTGTTTTTACTACGATTTATAAATTTAATGTTTGTTTTTCTTTGAGAGTTATTAATGCATTTTTTTAATAATTTCGAGTAGGCCATGTACGTTTCTTTATTTACTGATGTTTTATTATTGTAATACTTATAGCGTAGATATCTTTTTGTTTTGCAACTTATTTTTAGACCACGGCTTATCCACTTTTGTTTTTTAAAATTAATGTTGCTTATTTTGATTTTTATGTTCGGGAAACATAAATTATAAAATAAAAATAACAAATCGTGAAATTTTGTAAAAGCAATGTTCGCGTCAAACTCCTCGTAGACTTCAGACCATGATAAGTAAGGGAAAAGTTAATAGCTGAGCTGTGTCATGGTCAGATAAATGGAGTGGTAATAAGGTAGTTGTAGCGTCTTTAATATTGCTCAAAATATGATCTATGCAAGCTCCTTTACGAGTTGAACTTTTAATGTGTATTTTTAAATTATAGTTGTTGCATAAATCTGATAAATGGCTGCTAATTTTTCCTGGTCTTAACGTATTGATATTAAAGTCACCTGTAATTACAATCTTCATGTCTTTTCTATATCGGCTATTAAGTTCATGTAAAACCACGTCTAATTTATTTAAAAACAAGTTCGGGTCAGAATTAGGGATTCGGTAAACACAAATTATGAATAACTTAAGTGGCAGGATGTTAATACCACAAGCTTCAAATGTCTTTTGTGTTGTGTGATTGTATAGGAAGTATAATTCTTCGTAAATTATACTATAAACACTCACGCCTGTCACCCAGAGGGGTAGGCAGAGACTATGGACTTCCATTTGGCACGATCCTGACAGACCTCTCTCGCTTCCTCCACATCCATATACCTACGCATACACGCTCGTCGGTTAAAGGTACACTTGATTTGGCCCATTTTCAACATATCTCCAATTTGGTCGATAAACTTTCGCCTATGGCGACCCTTTCCGACTCTGCCGTTCACCTCTGCAACATAAATTTGCTTTGTCACTCTTTCCTCATTCATTCTTTCCACATGACCAAACCACCGAAGCATTCCTTTCCATCCTGGTCACAACATCATCTTGCAAACCACACTCTTCTCTTATTAAACAATTTCTCACTCTGTCATTCAGATTCATCCCTAACATACTCCTTAAGGATCGCATTTCTACAGCATTTATTCTACTCTCGTGCTTCTTCTGCCACACCCAACTTTCACTACCATACATTAAAGTAGGCACTAACACAGCATTGTGAATTGCCATACGTGCCTTTTTGGACACATTCTGACTTTTCACAATAGAGTGTAAAGCCCCATTCACTCTATTTCCTGCATTCACTCGTCGTTCTATATCCTTATCATATCTACCATCCCTGCTAAACACACATCCCAAATACACAAACTCATCTCCTTGCTCTACCAACTCCCCTTCTATTCTTATTTCACATATCGTTTTACTTTCTTCTTTTTCAAAAACCATAACTTTCGTCTTACTTGCGTTCACTTTCATTCCCTTTTCTTTTAATGTCCTGTTCATTAATGTAACCATCATTTGCAATTCGGCTGCCGAAGACGCAAGTATGACTTGATCATCGGCGTACAAAAGGCATTTGACGGTTAACTCACCCATTCTTAACCCGCATTCTTCTACTTTCAAATTTTCCAAACAACTGTCCATAAATAGGTTGAACAGCCACGGGGAAGCCACACAGCCCTGTCTGACACCTTTATGGATGCCAAACCAGTCCGAGTAGGCCCCGTTGATCCTGACACAAGCACTAGAGTCCCTATATAGAGACTTCAATGCCTGTATCAGACCAGCGCTCAACCCAAATGAGGTCAGTGTTTGCCATAACACGTTCCTGTCCACTCTGTCATAAGCCTTTTCCAAGTCCATGAACGCACAAAAAGCTTTCTGGTTTTTGGCCAAAAATTTCTCAGCAATCATGCGCATGGAAAAGACTTGATCCGTACACCCCATCCCCTTTCTAAATCCAGCTTGCACATCCCAAATTTTTTCATTAGTTTCTTCCATAACTCTTTCAATTAACACCTTAGCATACAGTTTACCCACAATGCTAAGCAAGCTGATACCACGGTAGTTTTTACAGTCCTGCTGCGACCCCTTTCCCTTATATATTGGACTATAACAGCTTTGCACCAGTCTTCCGGTACCCGCTTCAGTTCCCAACATAAATTAAACAAAGTGTACAGCAGGCCTGCAACCACACCCTCTCCAGCCCTTAGCATTTCGAGTGATACTCTATCATATCCGGCTGCCTTACCTGCTTTCATGCTTTTCATTGCTTTCACTATTTCATCTACACTTATTTCTCTACCTCTCTCCACTTCTTCCGGAATTTCCATTTCACTTACTTCAGACGACTCTTCACTCTTAAACACGCTTTCAAATTATTCCTTCCATCTCATTAAATTCGAAACTTCATCATTCAGCATGCAGCCATTCTCGTCTCGTATAGCATTCATTCTAGGCTGTTTTGAATTTCCCCTGGCATTTCTTACGAGCTTCCAGAACATTTTAATATTTGCCTAGAAGTTATCAGATATTCTTCTATCATTCTTATCTATTCTTTCTTGCTTTTTCCTTTCAACAACTTCTTTTACTCTCTTATTTATACGTCTAAAGTCTGCCTTTTTTCTTTCAATCTCATCATTCATACCGCCAGAATTACCAGCTTTGGTTGCTAGTAAATCTAGCCATGCCCTCTTCTTTGCTTCAACTTCCATCCGTACCTCATCATCCCACCACAAAGTATTACTTTTCCTTTCATTCGTTCTCTTACTTACACCACATACTTCGGTGGCTGTATCCACCAAAACTTTCTTAACATTATTCCATACATTCTTCAAGTCTAACTCATTCATACAAAATTCATTCAACACACTTATATTTTCCCTCAGTCTGCATTTATACTTCTCTTTCACACCTTCATCTTGTAACCTCTCTATTCTTATACGCTGTAACGCAGTGGTAGACACAGATGTCCGATGCCGCCAACGCTTGAATAGACCATTAATTCGGCATAAGACCAAGTAATGATCCGTCCCTACGTTGGACCCCCGGTAAACCCTTGTATCTACCACTGCGCTCCTCATTCTTCCATCCACAATTATGAAATCTGTCATGCTTCTATCATCCCCTCTTTCCCATGTATACATGTGAATCCTCTTATGGCGAAAGAAAGTGTTCGCCACAAAAAGATTCTTTTCCACACATATGGTGAGGAGGTCTTCACCATTCTCATTTATTCTTTCATCGCCAAACGCTCCTAATATCCTTTCATAACCAGACCTCTTCACTCCCACCCTTCCATTAAAATCTCCTAACATAATAATATTTTCATTTTCCTTGCACTTCGTCAACACCAGCCTTACCATGTCCCAAAACTGCTCTCGGATATAAGTGGGCTTAGACATATCTGGGGCGTAAACCCCAAGCACAAACAACTTCTTTAAGCCCACTTTCATTCGTATCCACAGCAGCCTTGGGCTTACACATTCATACTCTTTCACATATTGACCCATTCTTTCTGAAAGGATGACACCGACTCCCTGGCATGCCCGCTCGGTCTCGTCTACACCAGACCAGTAAGCGGTATACATGCCATGTGCAGTGACATCTCTTCCCTTTCGTTTCGTCTCATTCACACATAATACATCTATTCCTCTATCATTCATCATTTCGCATATTTCATCCATCTTATCATTCATTGCTCCACATACATTCAGCGTAGCCAGACGGGCCTCCGCAATCCACTTTTCGCCCATCCAGGAGACAGGACGTGACGGGTGGCGAACCTCGTCGCCGGTTTTCCTCCCGGAGATTCTTCGCACCCCTGCCCCATTAAAGGGGCGCCGGGAACTCGGGGCCATTTCTTTGAGTTGTTGGCTCATGGTGCGACATAAGGGGTGGTAAATTTTACGCCGCTACCACACGGCGAGGAGCCGAGTCTGTCGTTTCGGCTTTGTCGCTCGTTTAGCACCACCCGGGGGACACGTGTAGGGTGGGCCTAGGGTTAGGTAGTCGAAGCCTACGGACGCGAGCGACTTATCCCCCAAAAATTCGTAAATTAATCCTTGTTTAATTAAAATACAAGTTCCGCCTCTTTGTTGATCTCTACAAAAAGTTGATGCTAATTCATATTGGGCAACCTTTACGTATTTATTGTGATTGGACGTCAGGAATGTTTCAGACAAACACAATACATCTGGATTTGTATTTGAATTTCGCAGTTATAGGGGTTTTTGGTTTGTAATTAAATGATGCCCGGGTAGGTATTAGTACTTAGTAAAAGTAGGTAACTATTTAGATAAGTACCTTTTATCTAATCATAATACCTACATAGGTACCTATTGTGATTAGTTATACTGGATAGGTATATTAATACCTACTTAGATACTTTTTACCGAATTACTATACCTACTAAGATATTGTGGTTAGGTATTAGGATTATTTTTAAGTATATACTATACTGATAATAATGAATTAGCTTTTTATAGTGTAAATTGTAAAATTTGTCGAAATGTTAATTATGGATTCAAATCTTACATGCTAATGGTGCTTAATTTTTATATTTGCATTTACTTCAAAGAAAATACACACAAAAACCTTCATCGCGCAGTAAACAACACAACAAATATATGTATAACTAATACGAAAAATTATACCCAAAACAAACAAAATAATACTACCTATATATAACTTAATAAGTAATAATAATATTATCGACTGATAAGATGACGTAAGCGTGTGCCGTGGCCGAGATCGTGACTAACGACACGGGTTTCACCTTCAAGAGAGACTCCAGCAAGTTTCCCAGTTTCAAAATAATTTCTTAATAAAATAAATATTGGTCTTTTGAAAAAAAAATTATGATAGAAATGTTCATTAATAAATTGCCTATCCATTAGTGTCAATCACAAAATAAAATAATGCTTGCTTTACGAGGAGATGCATGTTAACAATAATTATTTTATATTAATATGGTTTCGTTGTAAGGAGATTATTTTAATATTTATTCCTTTTGAATAAAATTGGATATGACTCTAATGGAATCAAGATTATGTAGAAATATAATGTGTTTTTATTAGTTAATATATCTTTTTAATAAAAAATAGATAGCTCCTAAAAACTGCACAAATAACGACTCGCGCGACATTTTACTCAACCATGCGCCTTAACATAGACTAGGAATAGGAATGGGCCGTTAAAGCCTTGCAGGACACCCATTAGTACAGGTGACCAGGATTGTTTTACCATTAATAACAGTTTTCTGCGTTCTCTTACTTAAATATGAAATAATAAGTTTAAGCGCTGTGTTCTTGATACCACAGTACCTAGTGCCTACCTACTACTATCATATCAATACTACTAATACTACTACCTACCATAGTAACTTCTTGATTAATTTCTCATGGTGAACAAAATATAGCTCCCTCAAAATATATCAAAAGCATAGTTAGAAATCTCCCATGCACAAAAAATATGTTTAATAAGCTCGACACCGACGTTATTTGTCGAGCAACCTATCGAAATTTGAAAACCAAATAGATTTTTATGAAGCAATTTAACTTACCATATGATCTTAAATATTTTTTTCAAAATAAAATATGTTCTGATCTAAAATATATTTTTCAAATTGTTTTCGCGCATTCCTATAAATCACATAAATCACCATAAGGCTGGTTTCTTCTTCGTTAATAATAATGCATTATTTTGCTCCTGGATGAATTTAAGTCTTAAAGAAGCTTATAGATTTTTCACAGACAAGACGAATATTTTTGTAAAAAAAAATATTCTTTTGAACTGCAACACAAAGCACTCCTTATACTTTGTACTTAAGCTGAGAGACAGACAACATTAAAAATAAAAGTTCTTAAAAGAAAAGCTGAAAGGACACTTTTTGCGACCGATACTTAATCAAATAATATTTAAACATTAAACATTATAATTTATGTAACGAAACGTAAAATAAATAAATAATGAAGAACTTAGTTTTAAATTAGCATTCATGCTTTTGTAAAGAAGTTCATCAATTTAGATGTGAAAAAAACCTTGTGATTGTTTTTATACGATTTCCAACATTTTTTACAATTTATTGTTTAAAGTTAAGTTTTTTTAAAGACTATACTTTAATAGTCTTGAACAAAACTTAAGATATATTACTATTTAAAATAAAAAATCAAAGGTAGAAATAAAATAAATCTTTGATAAGGGCTGATTCAGTAATGGATTTGTAATAATGCACACTATGCACTGGCTTAGGGCATCACCGAAGAGAGTTTATTAACTGCTTATAAAAATATACATGTTTTATTATTTAAAAAATAACATGTTACTAGTCAATCATAATATAAAATGAACCTCTAGCTATTAGAAATGTACTAAATTCATTTAGGTTCGATTTATTGTGAAACATAACTAAAATGAAAAAAAAATTATACGATATTTTTTCGAAAATTGTGCATCAATTTATAAATCGACTTTTTCAACGATTTTTGAAGTGAAAACTTCTTTAGCGGCGTTGTGCACTTTTTGTAAGGGTAAAAAATGTTAAACTCGCGTCAGGACACGTGACCTGATCGAAAATTCGTAAGACGGACGGAAAGTAGAGAGCCGGCGCGGCGTGATTTTTCTGAGAGATAAACTTTTTAATGTATTAATAATTGTCATGTTTGTGTACGATAGCGCAATAAATAAATATTGTATTGTACCACATAAATGATAGTACTTTTATACTGATAATTCAAGCAATTAGTGCAAAATTATTCCCTAACCATTCCAAAA
Source organism: Parnassius glacialis (assembly GCA_033319125.1). Taxonomy (NCBI): domain Eukaryota; kingdom Metazoa; phylum Arthropoda; class Insecta; order Lepidoptera; family Papilionidae; genus Parnassius; species Parnassius glacialis. Next base: position 8,213,371 of record JAVANC010000009.1, read on the forward strand.
TATCAAAAATGCACAACGTTAATATTCAAGATTTCACTTCTGCCGGCACTCCAGAAGTGCAACCCGTCGTTTTTTTTCTCAAATTTCTATTCATAGGATATTTGCAGTAAAACCCTGTAATGATATTATTGTTATTGGTACACTGAATGCACATGAGTCCCTAAGACAGATTCTAATTCCTCATGCGCAACTCACATTGACAATTATGAGATGATAATCTATATTTATGGACAATAACGCTCATTAAATACTAATAAAACTTCATTTTCTTTACCTGCACTCTATGATAGTACCATAACAAAGCAGATAAATTTAAAAAGTAATGAAAAAAATAATGTAATTGTGTATAGTGATGACATTTTTTTATAGGATAAGGGTGACAAACGAGCACACAGTCCACCTGATGGTAAGTGGTTGCTGCGGCCCATAGACATCTACATCTATCCTCTATTACAAATCAAAATGTAGATGCGTTGTCACCCGTGAGGACTAAGATGGAATGCCTCATTTCCAGTAAAAAGGGCCTCCGGTCACTTGCACTCACCAAGCGAAACGCAAAGGTAAACCTCTACTTCACGCTGGTTTTCTGTGAGGTCGTGGTACCACCCCGGTTCGAGCCGGCCCATCCGTACGACAGCAAACGCTGCCGCGTGGCTCTACCACTGTTAAAAAACAGGCAAAAATTTGGGTATATCATTGAATAACTGTTTAAAAAGGCAACAGATAAGTAATTACTGCATGCCTGGAGCATCATTCAGTGATATTATGAATAAAATTTTAACTAGTAAATTTAACCCTAATAGTATATTAATAATTTTTGTTGGGAGAAGACGCAATATGAACAAGAATCAATTATTAAAATATATTGATTATCTCAATAACATAAATGTGGTTAAAGTTATTTTGTTTACATTGCCTTACATAGAGGGGTGGCCATAGGAAAATAAACTAAGATATAATTTAAATTTAATGATGCATAATTCGACATGTAATAATAACTTAAATATGACATTTAATTGTAAGAATAATAATGATAAATTTCATTTAGTTGATATTAATAATTTAATTAAGAAGTTTTTGACAAGAGATAGGTATTACCTATCAAAGTTTACTTTGAGACTGGTAGCAAATACGCTATCCCATTATTTATATTATAACCCCAAATTATTAATAAGGTAGCCAAATTATTGACTACCTTAACACCTGCTTTTATTGAGCAGAAAAATAATTTCACAAATGATTTGGAATTAGTTCCAAGTAATTTAAATTAGATAATAAGAAAATAGAGGTAATCTCTAGCAAAGATAACTTAAATACGTTAGAATACAATTCAACAATACTTACTTACTTACTTACTTATCGTCACGCACAATCCCTGACGGGGTAGCCAGAGAGAACAGATCGCCAAGTGTCACGATCCTTACATACCTCTTTCGCTTCTTTCAGATTCATCATCTTCTTCATACATGCACGTCTAGGTATCCGAGTACTCTTGACCCTCCCCTCTTCGAGCAATTTGCTCACATGGTCTTCGAAAGTTAGTCTCGGTCTACCTCGACACCTTTTAATATTAACTTTCGCGCTATATATTTTCTTCACCATTCGGTCTTCACTCATTCGCTCGACGTGCCCAAACCATCGAAGCACGCCCTTATCAATTTTTGTGATAAGGTCATCTTTCAAACCTGCCATATTGCGAATCTCTTCGTTTCGCTTTCGGTCGGCCATGGTGACGCCGCACATTTTACGAAGAGATCGCATCTCCACTGCATTCAACTTGCTTTTATGCTTCTTCTGGGATACCCAGGTTTCGCTGCCATTTAACAAAGTCGGTACCAACACTGCGTTATATATTGCAAGGCGTGCACTCTTCACTACGCCTTGCCTTTTGACTAACGCAGTCAGGGCACCATTGACTTTGTTCCCGGCAGCGACACGCCTGTCCACATCTAAATCACATCTTCCATCCCGGCTAAAAGCACTCCCCAAGTATACAATTTCATTTACCTGTTCTAGACATTCCTGATTTACCCATATTTCACACTTCGTTCTCTCTTCGTCCCTTTCAAATACCAGAACCTTAGTTTTATTAGCATTCAAGCGGAGACCTTTAATTTCACATTCCTCTTTCATACACGTGACTAATGCCTGCAGTTCTGCCTCTGATGGTGCAATAAGCACTGCATCATCAGCATACAGCAGACAATTTACTTTAATGTCACCCAATTTCACACCCAAACAGCTATCTTTCAGTTTCTGTAAACAGCTGTCGAGATACAGTATGAACAGCCAGGAAGACATGACACAACCCTGTTTTACGCCCGTTTGGACGCTAAACATGGGTGACAGGTCATGCCCTACCCGCACACAGGCTTTACAGTCACAGTAAAGTGACTGCACAGCCCTTAGCAATCGACCATCCACACCATACCCCGGCAACAGTTCCCACATTTTCTTCCTTACAACCTTATCAAATGCTTTCTCAAGATCCACAAAAGCACAGAAAATCTTCTGGTTAGCAGCCAGAAGCTTTTCCGTGATCATGCGGAGAGAAAACATTTGATCCGTGCATCCTCTTCCAGGTCTAAATCCGCATTGTGCCTCCCATAGAAATCTTTCCGATTTCTCTTGCATCCTACGTGTCAAAACCTTCGAATAAACTTTACTTGCTAAACTGGTCAAGCTGATCGCCCGATAGCACCCGCAGTCAAAATGTGAACCTTTACCTTTATATAAAGGCACAATGACTGCGGATCGCCAATCATCCGGGACATCCCCCGTCCGCGAGCACACATTGCACAGCAGATGAAAGCTGTCCCAGATGCGAGGTCCACCATACTTGACCATTTCAGCAGTAACTCTGTCTAGTCCCGCAGCCTTACCACATTTCAAACTTCGAATCGCACGTTCAATCTCTTTCATACTGATGACCTCAGTGTCATCGAGGTCCGGGTCTAGCGTACCAGTCTCGACGTCATCCCCGGATCCCCCACTAAGATCATCACACGCATACATTTCTCTATAAAATTCGCTCCATCGCTGCATGACGTCCGATTTTTCTGAGAGGACGTCATTAGTTCTCGAAAGCACTTTGTTCATTCTTAAGGCCGTCGCACCACTTCGGGTCCTTCCAACCTCTTTCCAGAAGAGTTTGGAGTTCTCCTTAAAGTTGTGTGACAACCTTTCGTCCGCTTCCATTTTACACCTTTCACGCACTTCCTCAATCAATGCTTTCGTGTGAACTTTCTGCAGCTTATATCTTTCTTTCATCTTCTCTCTCATATCCTTATCATTACTAGAGGCCAAGTAGTCTAACCATGCTCTCTTCTTCTTCTTTACAGCTTCTTTCACTTCATCATTCCACCATGCATCTCTTCTTTTACTACTGCCTCTTTTAATCGTTCCACACACTTCTTCCGCTGCACTTACCATTCCATCCCTAAGGTTCTGCCATGTTCTTTCAACACATTCTTTTCTGCCATCGATGTTGTCAAGCTTTTCGGCTAACAATACTTCCTTGTGTAATTTCACAAAATAGCAATAATAAAAACTGTATTAACCTGGTGCATCAAAATATACAAGGTATGTTAGGCAAAGAACTCGAAATTGAATTATTTTTAAATGGTAAACTTATTCATATTTTATGTATTACTGAAAATTGGTTAAAAAATTACAACTCCATATTTAATTTCAGTAATCACTAGGTGGTCAGTTCGTTCAATAGAGATACTAAATTACGTGGTGGCTCCTTAATATTAGCTATTAAATCCTTATCATGTAAAGAACGTAAAGAAATTGTGAGCCTCTCTGTTGAGCGTACTGTAGAAATGGCATGTGTTGAGCTTGAGCAGCTTATTGTTGTCAGTGTTTAGAGACCCCCATGTTCAAATTATGATACCTTCGAAAAAATTATGGAAGAAGTTTTAGTTAAGCTTAATAAACAGAATAAATCTCTTGTTGTGTGTGGAGACTTTAATATCGATCTCCTGGAAACTTATTCCATCAGTATTAAAGTTTGCTCTTTGTTCAAATCCTATAATCTTGATAATTTATTATTTGAAGCTACACGTATTGCAGGGTGTAGTGCAACTTGTATTGATAATATTTTTACAGGTGTTGTACCAATCAACAAGTCAATAATTCAAAAACTTAGTTCAGATCACTATGGACAACTGGTTTCATTACCTTCTATGCACAAAAAACAGGAAATTGAAAACATTGTGTTTGTTCCTATTAATGCAAAACGCCTGGAGAGATTTAGAAGTAATATGGTAAAAAACCTTCCATCGCTTTCTTATAAGAACAATGCAGACTTTTTATATGGAGAATTATTTACCCTTATAAGCAATGAATTTAAAAAAACATTTACTTCTAAAACGTTCTCCAGAAACAGTCGCAAGGCATTTAATGAGTGGGCGACAGTGGGAATTCATAAAAGCAGACGAAGGTTATATGACCTTTACCATGAAAGATCATATAATCCTTCTGATTCCTTTAAAGGATATGTCAAAAATTATTCTAAAATGTTTAAAAAAGTTTGCTCCACAGCCAAATCGTTACATATTAGCAACAAAATTAAGACGGCTAAGAATAAAATTAAAATGACGTGGAGTATAATTAACAGCGAAACCGGTAAAGAAAAACCTCGTAACTCAAACTATCAGTTAAAAATTAACAATGAATTGACTAAATCAAATCAAGAAGCCGCAGCGGTGTTTGAGAAATATTTCACTGATATTCCTATTTTGACAATAGAGTCTTTGAATACTTCTCCAACTGTCGCCGAGTCATTACTCAAACATAATGTTAATATCTGTTTAAAAGAATTTAGATTTCAAAAAGTATTACCGCAAGATATTGTAAAATACTTCAAAACCATTGATGTAAAGAAAACCGCAGATTTGTGGGGGATTTCCGTGACAGTTATTGCGTCCATAATAGATTTAATTGCACCTCATCTTGCTATTATTTTTAATACTTGTATCGATTCTGGTGTATTTCCTGATTTAATGAAGTATAGTAAAGTAATACCTTTATTTAAATCCGGTAGTACATTGGACCCCGCTAATTTAAGACCTATTTCTGTACTACCAACTCTCAGTAAAATTTTTGAAAAAATAATTTTGGATCAATTGTTAATTTTTTTTAATACAAATAATTTACTTCATAAAAACCAATTTGGTTTTACAAGGGGTCGCTCGACGTCTGACGCCGGTGTTGAGCTTATGAAATATATTTTTAATGCCTAAGAGAATTCACAGGATGCCTTAGGTATTTTCTGTGATCTTTCCAATGCTTTCGATTGTGTTCATCATGAAATATTAATCAGGAAACTACAACATTACGGTGTAAAATATTTGGCGCTTAGACTTAATTCTTCATATTCAAATAACAGAACTCAAAAAGTTGTGATTAATGGTAAAGGTTCCTCCGGGTCGGTAGTATCAATGGGCGTTCCTCAGTGCTCGATTCTTGGCCCATTCCTGTTTTTAATCTATATTAATGACATACCTTATCTTGTAGGGGACAATCACGATATAGTATTATTTGCTGACAATACCTCTTTAATTTTTAAACTCAAACGGCAGTTAATTAATTATGACGATGTAAATAATGCTCTATTGAAATTAGTACATTGGTTTGACGCCAACAATATGCTCTTAAGCGGCAATAAGACAAAGTGTGTTAAATTTACAATACCTAATGCAAAACATTCGAATACCAATGTGCTATTAAATGAGGAGGAGTTGAGTCTTGTGGATACTACTGTTTTTCTCGGTATTACTATTGACGCGAAACTACGACTTAGTTCTGCAGCATATGCTGAAAGAAAGATTAGAAGTCTCACAGATGTTGAGACAGCTAGATTAGTGTATTTTAGTTACTGTCATAGCGTAATGTCTTATGGAATTTTGCTATGGGGTAATGCGACTGATTTTGAAGCTATATTTGTTTTGCAAAAGAGAGCCGTACGGGCGATTTATAACCTAAATTGTAAAGCGTCCCTCAGAGAAAAATTTAAATAAATAAACATATTAACTTTGGCATCGCAATATATTTATGAAAATGTAATGTATGTACATAAAAACATAAATAGCTTTAATAAGAATAAGGATGTGCATACTTTAAACACTAGGAACAAACATAAGCTTGTAATACCAGTTACTAGACTCCACAGAATCAGTAATTCATTTAAGGGGCAATGTATACGCCTTTACAACAAAATCCAAGACATTCAAAGTTTATCAATAAACAAGTTTAAAAGTTTTATTAAAGAAAAACTGTACAAAAAGGGTTATTATAATATCAAGGAATACATGATGTCGTGAAGCGACAATTAAAAGAGAAAGAACCTAACCTAAGAACAGCAAAACAACAAAAGTAGACCAAGAAAATAATATATTTAAAGTTTCAGAAAAGTATTTACAATTTTATAAAAAAATGAAATATAAAGATGATGGATGAAATGAGATTACAATTAGGTTTTAAAAAAAATAAAGGTAGGAGAATAGGACAAAATAGTTTTATAGGGGAGCCTGGAGCCTCGCTGCTTTTGTAGAAATGGGTACACGCAGAGCTTGAAGTTTCTCAGCGGCGACGGCACGCAGCGCCTGGACTGGGCACATGCAGCGACCGGAGCCAGCGCACGTAGCGCCTGGGGTAGGTGCGCTCAGTACTTGGAGAAGTAGTCGCCGCGCCCAGAGGTAGCGCGGGCAGTAGGTGCACTCGGCGCCTGGAGCAAGCAGTCGTAGCGTGCCCGAAGGTAGCGCGGGCAGTAGGTGCACTCAGCGCCTGGAGCAAGCAGTCGTAGCGTGCCCGAAGGTAGCGTGGCCCCGCGCTTGAAGCAGACTGCCGACGACTTCACGTGTAGATGGAGGCTTGCAGGATCCCGGGGCCGCTTTGCCCCGGCCTTTAATTAAGGCCTTTATTAGATGTTTCTCGTTTGAGAACTGAAGCGAGACTGTCATGTATTCTCCAATTGTTTGGCTTTTATACCTTTTTAGAGAGAACGAGAAATTATTTAAATTAAAACGAAATTTATTGTAAATGACCTACAGCCAAAGAGTATTTATGTAGAAATAACATCATACCAGAGACGAATTTGAATAAAAGTTACCATGACAACGGTATAAATAGTAGTTGTCATATTTACCAATTTTAGGTTTTTGGACTGTTATTAAGAAACTATTACATTAAAGTAAGAAACAATATATTATTCATATAGGAAAAACTGATGCGCGACAGCGCACCGAAGCCTGAAATTGTAGAGTTACAGAGAATTCAATAAAAGACCAAAAAAGGTAAGACTCCATTGACAGCTATTTTAAAAGTACTAAATAGTGTGAAAATACGCAGTAAAATGATATGTTATTGTGTAAAAACGTTACAGGATCCTATGGAAATAAAGGTGATGCTAAATATAAATGCAGAAAAACAAAAACAGAATGGAAAAATAGTATAAAGTGATGCAAAACATGAATGCAGAATATCAAAACAGAATGAAGAAATAGTGTACAAAGAAATGTAAGTAGCATAACACTACAATGAATGAAAATAACCCCTGGGAATAAGGTGATCGCCACCATGCTCGTTCTATTAAAATCATTTAAAAATTGTATAAATGAAATTATTGTTAAGTGAAATATGTTTGAAAAAAAAAGTCCCGCTGGGTTTCTTGCTGGTTCTTCCCAGGACAGAGGTATTTTCCGAACCAGTGGTAAATAAAAATGACTTTCAATAAGAATTATGTAATAATCAATATTGAATAAAAAAATATTCTATTCTATTCTCAAACGTTGCGTAGTATCGTTTCAACAGCGATCATATCATAGGACTGAAGAGAGTTTTAGCCGACGAGTGAAAACTCATTCCTCGGTTTTTATCAGAGCGAAAAGAAGAGACCACTTTTTTCAATAACGATGTATCTTAGAATCTCGATATTTTGGTTATTTTGTCTTAATCGACAGATGGATTTTTAGATTACGTAGACATGAAAGCCTTTATCTTTGTTTAGGTCAATAATGTGATTATATTGGGAAATGAAAAATATTCCAAAGTATACAAATATTTAATTAAATAAATAATAATTAAAAATACTATAATTAGACCATCGAGGATCATAAGTTTTAATAATAAAGTTATCTTAAGCCTATTTTTTAGTAAAAATAAAGCCTCATCAACGTAAGATAGGAACGATTAGACAGCATATAAGCCATACAGCGATCAAGTACCGATAAATCGAACCTGTCAGAAAATGCCCTCGGGATCTGTTTGAGCTGGCCCGGACTTATCGTAACAAGTATGTGCGCCGCTTTCGTGTACTAGGTTACATGCAGTCTAGAGGTACCTCGGCCAACATCCTTGATATGCTGCAAAATTGGAGCAGCACCGTCAGCATTATGAACTTATTATAATACTGTACACGTAGTGCATAGACTGCGCGTTTTCAAGGAGGTGCTATATGTTCTGAAAAGGGTGAATTTGACTGGCACGGAACAACGAGTGAATCTGCGGACGATCGTGTTTGCCCTAGCAGCAACGGCCTGTACTCTCTCCATATCTACATCGTATTTCAGATCACAAGATACCATGTGCTTGATGTATTTAAAGTGTTCCAATTTTGTCAGAGGAGTTAAAATCGGACGGACTTTATTGCTATATATAACGGCTGGTTTTCCTCTTCTGACGATAAATTGCCTTAACGCCTTTATCATTGACACTGGTGCCAATAATTCTGCTAACTCCAGATGTACTGCTCTGGTGGTCAGAAACATGAATAAAACACTCCAACGTTTTTCATGTCGCCTTCCTATAAACACACTCATTGGTCCGAAATAATCTACGGCTGAACACCTGAAGGGTGGCTCATGATGAGCTATTCTTTCTAATGGAAGGTTTCCTTGTGGCACTATCTGCGGCTTTGATTTGTATGTTTTGCACCACTGACAGTTTTGCGATACACTACAAACTGTATTACACACCTCATTCATCAACGGTTGGTGATTGTCATGTCCGAAATGATGATGAACTTCTTAAATATCTAATAAAACATACATCAAACAATGAAATCAAACAAACATATATCAAATACATAAAACATCGATTTATCTTCGTAATTTCCCTATAAGAGTGCACCGTTGAAACTTTATCTACTTTTCCTATCACTTTACCTACTGGCTTCTCTCTTGATTTAAACTGTAAAACTGGTAGCTGGTCCCGAACAAATTTCCAAAATACCAGCCTCCTATCTTCCTATTACGCGAGCTATACGCGAAAGAGAACCCTTGCGCCACGCACCATTTTGACATATTCTAACATTGAATTTCATTATTGCTCCGTTGTATTTTACCCCATATCCTTATTTCTTTAAAATATGTGGTAACATCATTTTATTTATGAAAAACACATTCAAAGTCTTATCATTATGATATATTTTACATTGTTATCACATAAAAACATATTAATATATTCAGCAAAATACACTGACTTTACAGAACATTTTCAAAGTTATAAATCTTAAGCACACAAGTTCAATACTACAATATTTAATAAAGATGAACATAAACAACAAATTAAAACTTTTCAACAGTATTATGTCAGATTAATTTGATATTAATTTTCTTATATTATTATTTTTTATTTATTAATATTTCACTATTTTAAGCATAAAGTTAGACACTAACACAGCACTATTCTTATTATTACACACTATAATCCTGAAACATTTATTACTTATTTTTACACATATTACTGAAATTTTCACAAATTGATGAAGTTTATTTTTTTATTTTTGTAATACATCATTTAGACACAGTTTAAATCCCATATAACATGAAGAACTAATCTGTGCGCGACCCTCATCATATCAGTAGGAGGCTAGTGCTTTCTTTATCTAAATTATAGCTATCTCTGTTTATTATGAATCATTATTTGTTTACATATGCTATTATTATCTAATCATTTTTAATTCTTATCTCTTATTACAAGAGCAAAATATATTTTTATCTAAAATAAGTATCTAATTTAATATAAGACTAATTCGTATCACATAGCCGATAACTATGTAACACATGACTATGTATTACATGACTAAATACGAATTCACTTATTTTTTTTATGAAATGAAAAATTTATAAATATGATTTATTAAGCGCGTCGCCAACAATAACAGATCGAATGAATGAGTACATTGTCTTTGTAAATGAGCTAAGCGACCACCATAAGATATTAATATAAAAGGACACCGGCGTGTAGTCGAAACTAATATCCTTCACGCAATACAACAAAGCAAATATAAAACGTTAAAACGAAGCACACCACGATTCCTACCAAAGTTCGTGACCGCACTTTATACTTCTTTTTCACTCATTCAAGTGCTTAAAATTCAAAAGCCAAACATCTTTGGTGACGAACTACGATAACCCTTAGTAATTACGCGAAAACCAAGTTTGCTGTGTAAACTGTTAGAATACGCCAAGATCCCATTAAACTTGAACAATTTCAAACTTTCCCCATTAAGAGTAGTAACAAATTTTGTCTCAGATTAGTAGGAATTCTTAATCGCCTGCCCACGCTCATAATTTTGAGTAAACTAGTCAACATTAAACAAACATTTCAAATTTTAAAGTTACAGTATCAAAGAAACTAAAATCCTCTGCCAGTGACAAGAACATTCTGAGTATAAAGCTATATTCATACTGTAAGCTTTACTACTAAACTCGTTTCTATATAAGTATTACGTAGGTGATGACTGCCTCATTTTTATATCAGTCATAAGCACTACTGGTGATCATAAGGTCCTGGTTCTGGGATTCCGGGTCGGGACAAAAACAATTATAAGGTTTTTCTGTCGAGAAAATTGGCAGTGTTTCACCCAAGTATCTCTAAAAGCTAGTGAATCCGTAGTTTCGGTCGTAACAATGTCTAATATTACGTAGGTACATTAAATTTTATTTTACGTAGGTATACTTATTAAGGGGCGAAGCTTGCGAAGTCACTTATTGATATCACGATGTCTGTCCGTCTGTCCGTCTGTCCGTCTGTCCGTCTGTCCGTCTGTACGTCTGTCCGTCTGTCCGTCTGTCCGTCTGTCCGTCCGTCTGTCCGTTTGTCCCACGATTATCTCGAGAACGGTTTCGAATTTTCAAATTCTGTTTTCATCAATCGATTACTGATCACCCAGGTATCTGAACCTCCTATTTTGAATTTTTTTTCCGTTAGAGACCGCTACAAAGCTGATTGCTTCGCCACTTTGCTAGGTATATTAATTTTTCAAACCGTTTGGTTCGAATGCGTATTATGTCGACAACGAAAGATTAGGGACCAGCCGAACGTCTGGTGGTTTTATAACGGATCGGAGAGGAAAAAAATAAGTCATGCAATCCCTGTATACTAAAGTATACACTTTGCACTTGTGCTCGAGACTGTTTGGATTGATAATAAACACATTGCTGTCACCAATAAGCCTATTAGCACGCCTTTCCATTTAGTGCCAGACGACTATATGGCATTTATAGCAGCAATAGTCCATGCTCCACTGGACTTGCGCTTTATATAATAGTATAAACAACTGTGCCAGGGGTGATCTGGTCTCATTGAACCGCCCAAAGCTTAGATTTAAAGCAAAAGCAAAGGTACAAACCCAACGACTGTAGGTGGTCGGTATATTTCGAAACAAGGGGCCACGGTGACTGACCCCATTTTACGGTGATGACATATTTTGACAATTTTTTAGTATTAAAGAATCCATCAGCTTTAACTTTTTATTGAAACTTAATTTTTACACTTTTGAGTGGACTAAGTAACAGCAAAATTTCAATATCGTCGAAATAGTTACATAAATATCACAAATATGTCTAGTACTAGAGTTATAATGTACTTAAGCTTAAGTCCACTGACTTGACACTTTTAAGAGACACTGAGTCTCTTAAAATATACCCTAAAAGTGTGTGAATCGGTGAAGCCATCACTGGTTTCATCGATTTCATCATCATCATTACAGCCCTTCACAAGTCCACTGCTGAACATAGGCCTCCCCCAAAGAATGCCACAAAGCACGGTCCTGAGCCACCTGCATCCATCGACTTCCTGCATGTCTTACCAGGTCGTCACTCCATCTTGTAGGGGGACGCCCTACACTTCGCCTACCGGTACGAGGCTGCCACTCGAGAACCTTTCTTCCCCATCGGTTGTCGGTTCTTCGAGCTATATGGCCGGCCCACTGCCACTTCAGCTTACTAATCCGTTGGGCTATGTCAGTTACTCTGGTTCTACTGCGGATATCCTCATTCCTAAGTTTATCACGCAGTGAAACTCCGAGCATAGCCCTCTCCATAGCTCGCTGAGCGACCTTGAGCTTCCTCATACGGCCAGCAGTGAAGGACCACGTCTCAGTTCCGTAAGTCATCACTGGCAACACGCACTGGTTGTACAATTTTGTTTTAAGGTTTTGAGGTATTTCTGACGAGAAGATGTGTCGTAGCTTCCCGAACGCTGCCCAGCCGAGTTGAATCCGTCGATTGACCTCTCGGTCGAAGTTGGACTTACCTAGTCGGACTATTTGTCCCAAGTAAACATACTCGTCAACAACTTCGAGCTTAGTGCTCCCAACAACTACCGGCATAGGTGTGACATTGACATAAAACATAATCTTTGTTTTGTCCATGTTCATCTTAAGACCTATCCGTTGGGAGACACTATTGAGGTCATTGAGCATAGTGCTTAGTTCCTCCAGCGATTCTGCCATGAGGACTATATCGTCGGCAAATCGAAGGTGAGTGATGTACTCGCCATTGATGTTAATTCCGTATCCTTTCCAGTCCAGAAGCTTGAAAACGTCTTCCAATGCAGCGGTGAAGAGTTTCGGGGATATAACGTCACCCTGTCTTACACCTCTCTGCAATTGGATAGGTTTCGTACTCTGGTTCTGTACTCGGATAGCCATCGTAGCTCTACTGTACAAACTCTTCAGCACTTCGATATACCGACAGTCAACTTGGCACCGCTGAAGGGACTGCAGCACCGCCCAAATTTCTCATAGTCCACATACGCCAGACAAAGCGGCAAATTGTACTCTTCGGACTTCTGTACAATTTGCCGTAGGGTATGTATGTGGTCTATGGTGCTAAAGCCCTTTCGGAAACCGGCTTGTTCGGGAGGCTAGAAGTCGTCGAGTCTGCGCGCGAGACGATTCGTAATGACTCTCGAAAACAGCACGTAGACGCGGCTCAGAAGGGAAATCGGTCTGTAGTTCTTCAAGAGAGCGTTGTCACCTTTCTTGAAGAACAAGACCACCGCACTTCTGCTCCACGCCTCCGGTGTAATGCCACCATGGAGGACGGAATTAAAGAGCCTCTGAAGGACTTCAAGTACTGGTCTTCCACCCGCTTTCAGAAGCTCCGCTGTAATTCCATCCTCGCCTGGGGCCTTGCCGTTTTTAAGGTCCTGGAGAGCCATTCTAATCTCGCTCAGACTGACGTCCGGGATATCTTCGGAATAGTGTCGAATAAGACTCGCTCTTGGATCGTTACTCACACTTGCGTGTGGCTCCAACGATGACGTGTACAGCTGCCCATAGAACCTCTCAATCTCACTCAAAATCTCAGGTGCCCCGGAAACGATGCTGCCACATTCGGTCTTCAGCTTTGACAGTTGGCTCTTTCTGGCAGACAGATCTCTGGCAAAGACTTTGGAGCCTTGGTTCCGCTCGATTGCTTCTTCAATACGAGCTGTATTGAAGTTGCGTAAGTCTCGCCGCATGCATTTAGATATCTGTCTGTTCAGTTGTCTGTATGCTGTCAAATCTGTTGAAGAATGTAGCCTCATCTCTCGTCTAACAGCCATGAGATTAAGAGTGTGATCGGAGAGTTTTTGTGTTCTTCTGCGGCGGGTCTTGCAGAACTTAGCTCCGACCGCATGGACAATTTCCACGAGCTTGTCATTCATATCGTCCACTTCATTGCAGTCTACTAGGCACTGAAAACGGTTTTGTAACTCGAGCTGAAAGGTTTCGGGACTTTGGATTAGAGCACGAGGGGGACGGAGCGTTGACTTCATCAGACGAGACCGCTCCAACTTAACATTTAGGTTCAGTGTGCCTCTAACCATTCGGTGATCGCTGCCGGTTTTCACCCTCGCGATCACTGAGACATCACTGAACAGTTGTCGTCTGGTCGTCATAATGAAGTCAATCTCATTTTTTGTCGAACCGTCGGGGCTCGACCAGGTCCACTTCCTGTGGGGCCGCTTCTTGAAGAAAGAGTTCATCATAAAGAGTCCCTCTTTCTCCATGAAGTCGGCCAGCTGCTGGCCCCTTGGGTTCCGTTGCCCTATTCCAAATTTCCCTACTTTCAGCTCACCGTTCTCTCTTGTGCCTAGTTTTGCATTGAAGTCTCCCATTAACACCGTATATTGGGTTTTGGAGGAATGCATGGCTCTAGAGATATCCTCATACATTTCCTCCACCTCCTCATCGGGGTGTGCCGAGGTTGATGCGTAAACCTGTATGACCTTCAGCGAATACCGTTTGGTGATTCTGAGTATAAGGTACGCAACCCTCGTCGACACACTCCCGATCTTTACAACGTTGTTAACGAGAGACTTGTGGACGATAAATCCGACACCTCCTTGGGACAGATGGTCGCCCTCCCGGTGATAGAGCAAGTTGCCGGATTCGAGGATTACCGTGTCCTCCCCCTTTCTTCGGACTTCGGATAATCCTATAATATGCCAGCGCAACTTGTCTATCTCTTCTTCCAGCTCCACGATCTTCTCGTCAGTCCTCAGGGTGCGTGCGTTGTACGTTGCCAGGTCGAGTCGTCGTAGGTGGCAACCGAACCTCCACCGGAGATTCTTAGCACCCCCTGCCCCGCCGTTACCATGGTCGCCACCGTAGCCAGGAATAGCGGGGCCGCCGGGAACTAGGGGCCGTCTATTTGTTGTTTTCATCATTGGGGGGTATTTGCCATAGTTGCCACGCTTGGCGAGCGGGTTGGCAACCGCAGTTTTTTTATTGTACTTTCGGCTTTTATCAGGAAGATGCTGCTGCCCATCTCCCGCCTGTTTCCCTTTGTCGCCTTTTACGACACCCACGGGAGGATATGGGGTAGTGGATATTCTTGACCGCCACTACACGGCATCGATTTAATTATCTCGAATAAGTTTTTTGACTTTTCAAACATTTTTTTGGATAACCCTGGATGGCCACCGACATGCCTTCGACTTAAATTCAAAGTCTTCCCGTCCTTTTTGAATTTATCCAACTAATAATAAACTTTTGCTTGTAAATAAGCAGACTTGCCAAAAGTAGTGGCATAAAGTTCGAAACATTGGTGCTTTCAACCTTTTTTACAGTCAATCATAGTAAATCATAGCGCAAAAATCTCGTCGTCTTAGGTCCATTACAGAAAATGAATTTCCATCAGATTCTTATGAAAAAGAATTTTTTATAAATAAACGTATTCGAAATAACAAATGTTCCATTGTGAAATATATAAATAACTAGCTGGCCAGGTGGCCAGGAAACGAATACCATAAAAACTGCCGACATCGCAAATAATTTTGCGAAAACATTTAGTGATAGCGTAAAAAATATTACACCCAAATGTAACATTAATATTCTGGATTCAGCTAGTTACCGCCGTCCAGCTAACCTCTCTATTAGATTTCAAAAAGCTACTGCAGGATGTGTTAACAAAATTATCCATTCATTAAGCACTAAAAAAGCTCCTGGTTTTGATGAAATAAGAATTATTGATGTTAAAAATATAAGTGATAAAATTGCACCCATTATAGCTAATCTTATAAATATATCTGTGCAAAATGGTACATATCCAGCAGAGCTAAAAACAGGCATAGTACGTCCAATATATAAAAAAAGTAGTCCTAAGGATTATGATAACTATCGTCCAATCACGATACTGCCAATAATTGATAAAATTATTGAAAAATTTATCACTCGACAAATACTAAACTTCTATTTAGACAACAGTATCATAACAGAAAAACAGTTTGGCTTCCAACCCAAAAAGAGCACTACACAACTTTTAAGTAAATTTTCAGATTCCATCTACACACATCTTAATAATAAAAAACATGTCCTAGTTGTATTCGTCGATTACAGCAAGGCTTTTGATACCCTGCGTTACAGTACGCTTATAGAAAAACTTAATGACTGTGGAGTAAGAGGCCCTCTCAACAAATGGTGTCAGAATTATATGCAAGACAGAACACTATATATCAAGGTTGGAGAGGAACTCAGCTCTATGGTGAGAGTATCAGAGGGCACAGCAAAGGGCTCTGTTTTGGGGCCAGTGCACTACATCACATATGTTAACGATCTGATTAACCTGATTAACAACTGTGAAATCTATCAATTTGCAGACGACACATGTTTAGTATCCGCAGAGGTTAACATAAATGTCGCACTACATCGGCTCCAAACGGACTTCATCCTTCTAACAAAGTGGTCCCATGATAGTGGGCTTGTTCTTAACGCCAACAAAACTAAGCTTATGTATATCAGCTCCAGCCAAAATAGGATTAATACAAGTCCTCAATTAATCGTCCACGATCACGCTTGCCTTCACTCAGACCATATAAACTGCGCATGTGAACCCGTAGAAGTAGTAAAAACGCAAAAATATCTTGGACTAGTCATTGATGACCGTTTTAAATGAACTGATCACATTAACTCTGTTTGCGATAAATTGAGAGCAATTTTGGCAAAACTTCTACTAATTAAATGGAAAATACCCTTTTCAACGAAAATGCTAATGTACAAAGCATTAGGAGAATCTGTCATATCCTACGGGCTGAGTAGTTATGGACGGACATACAAATCGTATCTAGACTTAATTTATCAACTCCAGCTAAGAATTCTTAAAGCCATCGTATCACCTCACGTAAAAGACGAGTACAGAAACAATTATGATGGTCTATTTAGTTAATGTAAAATTATTCCCGTCCACGAAAAAGTTAAATTAACTTTACTTAACGAACAGTATTTTAATAAAGATATACAACACTTAATTGATCATAAAAAACATACTCGCAGTGTGTCAAAGGCTTTGCTGACAATACCACGATCTCAAAATCATTACGGAAGACAACGACTTGCCTATATTATACCCAAACTAATAAATGAATTACACTTTACACTTAAAAATGACATTACTATGCAAAATATAAAAAGAAAATTAAAACTACATTATTTAGATGAAATAAAAAAGCATCTTACTAAATAATTTACTTATCTTACCGTGTACGTCCCCCTAAACGCAAGTCACATTTTCGATATCTTAGAAGTTATAAGGGCATTAACTTGGAGACGTTGAGGAGCGATGCTAGTTTAATTGACTGGACACCGGTTATGGATTGTTCTAACATTGAGGACAAAGTGATTAACTTCAATTCTCTAATTTTAGATTTATATAATCACCATGCACCAGTAAAACGTGTGAAAATAAGGCACAACCCTGCTCCGTGGATCACAGCTGATATAAAAGACCTGATGGCGCGTAGAGATAAAGCTAAAAGAAGGTATAAGCGATATCCCCTTGAACGCAATTTAATCAACTTTAAAATACTACGAAATCGCTGCAATCGTTTGTGTAGAGATGCTAAAAGGCGCTATTTTCATGATACCCTCACAAGTTGCGATACTGCAAAAGCATGGAATTTTCTGAGATCTGTCGGTGTCGGAAAATATTCTGCTAGTGTGGGAAGTGAAATTAACTTGGATAGTCTTAACGAACATTTTGTCAACCCTCCTGTCATAGTTTCATCATTCAACAAAGCCAGAACCCTACTTGAATTATCCAAATGTCCAATACGTCATTATTCCTCATTTAATTTCACTTCTCTTACTGAAGATGATTCTATGCGATCCGTCCTTGCAATTTCATCTACTGCTATGGGTAATGATAACATCTGCTCTAAAATGATTACGTTGATTCTTCCCTTTCTGCTCCCTATTCTTACTCATATCTTTAATTTCTCTTTATCTTCTTGTTGCTTTCCGTCATCATGGAAGTTAGCTCATATTATTCCTATACCCAAAGTTTCGAATCCTTCATCTGCAACACATTACCGCCCTATTTCCATTTTACCATTTCTTTCAAAGGTGCTTGAACATATTGTCCACACACAATTGACCAAGTTTCTTAACCGTAACAATATCTTAAGTACTTTTCAATCCGGTTTTAGGCCTGGTCACAGTACAACTACTGCTCTCCTCAAGATAACGGATGATATCCGGTGCGGTATAGACCAAAAATATTTAACGGTACTTGTGCTGCTAGATTTTAGTAGTGCCTTCAATTCTATTGATTTTGATATACTTCTTAGCATTCTTCATTCTATTAATGTGTCTCCTTCAACTATTCAATGGTTTGATTCCTACCTCCGTGGCCGCTCCCAGTGTATTCGTATCAATGAAACTTTTTCTAAGTGGTGCAATCTAACCACGGGTGTACCTCAAGGTGGCGTCCTTTCTCCTTTACTCTTTTCCATCTTTATCAACTGTATCACTCAGGTGATATCTTCAAACTTCCATCTCTATGCAGACGATTTGCAGCTGTATCGTCATTTTCTAGTGACTGAAGCAAATTCAGCACTATTTGAAATAAATAACGATCTAAATAAAATCGATAAGTGGTCTAGATCATACGGACTTGTTATAAACCCTAAAAAATCACAAGCTATGATTATAGGCACCAGGTTTACTCGTAAATTACTTGACTTTTCTTCACTGCCAACTCTGCAAATTAATGGCATTCCACTAAGCATTTCAGAAACGGTTAAGAATCTGGGCGTCATCATGGATTGCAAGTTGACATGGAATGCACATATCACTGAAATTAGCAGGAAAATCAATTATACTTTTCATTCCTTAAAATGCCTTCAACATTTTCTGCCGTTATCAACGAAGATTTCTCTTGTCCAAACACTTATTTTCCCGATTCTTGATTATGCTGATGTCTGTTATTTGGATGCGACTGAGGAGCAAATAAACAAACTTGAGCGGTTGCAAAACTTATGTATTCGTTATATTTTTGGGCTGAAAAAGTATGACCACGTCTCCTCATATCGCAAACAGCTCAAGTGGCTCCCAATCCGACTTCGCAGGAATACTCGAATCCTTTGCCTACTCTTTAACATACTATACAATCCAACATCACCACCCTATCTACGTGATCGATTCCACTTTGCGCACTCCCCCGATGCAGTTTGCAGATCACATTTAAAAACCCTCCTAAATTTCCCTTCCTCTAGAACAAAGTCCTATTCTCACTCTTTTACAGTACATGCAGTTAGGTTATGGAATTCTCTTCCTGCTGCAATTCGAGAGGCTCAAACAGTGTCCGTGTTCAAAAGGCGAGTCAAAGAGCACTATCTTTCTTTGTCGTCCTAATGATTATATATATAATATATTATTATATTTATATATGTAATATATATATATATATATATATATATATGTGTATGTGTATATGTATTTATAGTGGTATTTAGTTATATGTATGTTTACATGGATATTTTTTTTATTAGCTTTACTTTATGTTAAGTATATTAATATTATAAAATTTTATTATAAGAGTGCACACTAGTTCAGCTTCTCTTTTAATTTGTCCAGTATCAGGCCTGCTGGAAGAGATTTCAATATGAAATAAGCAGTGCCTTTGTACAAAATATCTTTTTTTTTTCTTCATTTTAACATTATTTTGTGTGTACATAAATGGTTAAATAAATAAATAAATAAATAACTATTGTCGGCGCCGTTACGACAGCACCGACGGTGTTTGCGGGGAGTATGTGAAGTGCGTGGGGGTTTCTCACCACCGCGCCTAAGACCGGCACTCGCCGATAGCTCGCGACACGATCGTCACCAAATAATTTTGTATTTTTATCATTTAAATATACAATTTTGCCTATCGTGTGAGTCGCCTATTTTAATCAGGTTTCCCACTTGAACATAGTGGCGACCGTGATAAATTAAAATAAAATTCCGATTCCGGCGCGTAATACGGTCCAAAGGTCGTAGCATTTACCCCGCGTTTACAACGTCGCGAACGCAAGTACTACGGGCTACGAGTACAAAGGAAGCCACATCCCGATTGCTAAGAACAACGAAGCAGTCAAGAAGGATTCATTTGGAGCGGAGAGAAGACAAGAGGGCAGCTATCGAGAACCGGCCAAGCTGAGGTCCAGCGGAGTCTACGCGCCACAGCAGCGGTTTTGCCAGCTAAAAGTGAGCCCGTTCCTGTTATTTAACCCCTTCGTGTCCCACTATTCCTAAAAATTCTATTTGTGTGAACAATGAAACAAGGAATCTAGTCCTATTTTTTGTTGCCTTACCCTACCTACCTATTCTTAAGCAACATCCTTTATATTCCTTGTCTATCTTATACCCTTTCGCATATAAAACTGCTAATCTAAATAAACTATTCCTATTCAATAATCCTACTAAATAAAATACCTATTTAAACAATTCTAAAAGAATTACCTAGTTAAACCTACCTACAAATCCAATCCTAATCCAATACCTAACGAGTTAAAATCACCTATTTACACCTATTTGCTTACCTATCAGCTAATTGTCTATTATTTCTTACTATTATTTAGCCGTATCATTTGCTAGGCAATCAGTGCTATTTTTCAAGCCGCCTATAATTTGCATTCATTGCGCCTCTTTTACGACTTGAAAGTCTTCACTAGCATTTAATTAGTTAGTAGCCACTGTTAAATAGTTAGAATTTAAATAGCTGAACCTATTTCTTTAAACGTAAGCATACATATGTACATAGCTACGCAAAAATTTGAGCTTAACTTCTCAATGCAAGTAAATTCACTTCTCGCTATTCACTGTTAGCTGTTTATGCACGCAAATAAATTAGTCATCACTATAGCATAATCATTCGCTAAGCCCTATATTACGCTAATTAAACCATTATTTGCACAAATCAATTAAATTTACGATCAACCTTGCTTCCCGTTAT
This sequence comes from Parnassius glacialis, assembly GCA_033319125.1. Lineage (NCBI taxonomy): Eukaryota > Metazoa > Arthropoda > Insecta > Lepidoptera > Papilionidae > Parnassius > Parnassius glacialis. The sequence continues at coordinate 8,234,367 of JAVANC010000009.1, forward strand.
TATGTTATGTACGTAGATATCTGCAAAGCATTCCAACAATCAATTTCAGCTACGGTGCAGCGGTCGCTCGAGACTATCATCGCATCCCGTGTCACTGCCAGCACTGCGGGCTCACGTCGTGGTACTGGACCGCGGGCGTCGCGCGTCATCAATCCCACCTTTCACCGCGCTTCTGCTGATTTTGAACCGGTTTCCGTCACAGCGGCTACGAAGCGAGGAGCGTATTGTATGCAATTCTTATTTATTTGATTAGTACAGCGCATAACTAGTTGTTTTGATTGTCTGCGCGTTAACTTTGCTAGTATGGAGGCAAAGTACAAAACTCTTAATTTAAAACGCGCTTCAATTAGAGGCCGTGTTACGAAATTTAATAACCATTTAGAAGAATTAAAAGGTAAAAAGCTTACTCCTACGGAAGTTAGCGTGCTATCGCAGCGATTAGTTAAACTTGAGACTTTATTTGGCGAATTCGATAACGTGCAAAATCAGATTGAAGCATTGGAGGAAAATAATTTAAGCTTAGAATTGGATACCAGAGAAGTTATCGAACAAGCTTTCCACAATTCGATCGCATTGGCTCAGGAAATTATTTCCGTAAGCAGTACGACAAAAAAGTCGTCGCTTCAGCATAGCAGTATTTACACAGCTGATGAAGATGATCACGAAGTTATCGGCTTTCGTTTACCAGTCATTAAAATTAATAAGTTTGATGGTACGTTCAACAAATGGTTGGAATTTCGTGATACGTTCAGTTCTCTGATACATAATAATACAAAAATAAAAAATATACACAAATTTCATTATTTAAATTTTTATCTAGAAGGTGAAGCTGCTCGTGTAATATGTAATTTAGAAGTTTGCGACAATAATTATCCTGAGGCATGGAGCGTTTTAATAATATTCGTCAATTAATAAATAATCATTTGAAATCTTTGTTTAATATTGAGCCGTTGCGTGAGTCTGACAAGTCATTAAGATTTCTAGTAGACCACGTCACAAAAAACCTACGTGCTTTAAATACTTTAAAACAGCCAACTGATCATTGGGATACCCTGATCATATTCATAGTCTCAGCGAAATTAGACAGCAACACGCGTGTTAAATGGGAGGAGTACATTCAAGCTAATGTTAATGCTTCGAATATGCCTAACCTAGATGATTTCATGACTTTTACTTTTACTTTGAGGGCCGCGCTGAAGTTTTAGAGTCTGTTTATCGCAGTAAACAAGACAAAAATATAAAATCAAACCCGAATCACAATAAAGGCGTCAAACAAAATCCCGTTTCTCATACTAAGTCATTCGTCAGCGCTGAGAAGGGCGACTCATCATCAACTGCCTCTCACAAGTGTATTTTCTGTGGTCAAGGTCATCGTAATTATGAGTGCTCACAATTTCAATCAAAATCTATTGATGATAGACTTTCATTAGTGTCCGAGCTAAAGTTGTGTCCCAACTGTTTGCGCAAAGGGCATAATACGCGCGCATGCAAGCTTCCAGGTACGTGCAAAATATGCAAAAAACGTCACAATACCTTTTTACACAAACCTACGGATTCTGATACCAATGTGGCAGTCACTAATGTTGCAGTCTCTGAGCCAGTTTCAATGTCAGCTGTTTCTGCTTCTGAGACACTACTATGTACGGCTTTGGTTGATATTTTTAATCCCAAAACAATCAATTACATTACCACTAAAGCTCTCTTAGACAACGGTAGTCAGTCTAGCTTTATTACAGAAGCACTTAAATCAAAGTTAAATTTAACTTCTTCCACGTCTGATGTTAGGAATGTGGTCGGCATATGTAACACTATTGTCAAGCTTAATGCTGAACGTTGCAATGATCGAATTCATTCAAAGGTAGGTTCTTTCAGCGTTATGACGTCATGTTTAGTCATACCCCAAATATCAGGTAAGATACCTAAGTCTCTTGTGTCTATTACACACCTTAACCTGAAGTCCTTTGCATTAGCAGACCCCAGCTATTATGAGCCGTCTGACATAGGACTGCTCATCGGTGCTGACCTATTTTGGTCCATTATTGGAACCAAACAGCACTCTTTAGGCAAAGGAAATCCTATTCTACATGAGTCTAAATTAGGATGGCTTATCGCAGGTCCCATGCACTATATTCAAAATGACAATCTCAATTTAAATTCCCCAGTGAAATGTAATTTTGTAAGTATTGAAAGCAACAATACTTTAGTTGAGCTTCAAAATGATTTGAAGAGGTTTTGGGAGCTTGAAAGCTTGCCACAAAGGCCCCTTCTTACAGACCAAGAGAAAGCTTGCGAAAAACATTCTTTACAGCACACAAAACGCACTGAAGAAGGTCGTTTTTGTGTCAAGCTGCCATTGATCCACAAACCAGACTGCCTAGGCACTTCCTATTTCATGGCCAGGCGGCGATTTATAAACCTGGAACGTCGCTTTCGCAAGCAACCGGAACTTAAGTCCGCCTATGTTGATTTCATTGAGGAGTATCGCAAACTAGGACATCTAGCAATATCTGAGGTAGACCGACCTGAGCTTGCCTATTTTGTTCCGCATCATCCTGTCATTCGTGAAGACAGTGAGTCAACACGTCTACGCGTCGTTTTTGACGCATCAGCTCGCACTTCATCTGGTTTGTCTATAAACGACATTCAAATGATAGGCCCTACAGTTCAAGACTCTCTTTTCAATATCCTCATCCGGTTCCGGCAATATCGTTATGTGTTGTCAGCGGATATTGAAAAAATGTACCGGCAGGTTTTAATAGATGAGTCTGACCGAAACCTACAGCTGATTTTATGGCGTGATGCGGAGGACAAACCATTACAGACACTCAGGCTTAACACGGTCACCTACGGATTTGCTAGCGCTAGTTTCCTTGCCACCAGGTGTCTCTGGCAAGTGGGCGAGGAGTGTGACGATGACGTTATTAAGGCAGTCATACAGGAGGACATATATGTTGATGACTTACTAACTTCTAGCGATGATGAAGATCAATTACGGTCTATACAGAAAGCAACACATGTGGCTCTTTCTATGGCTGGTTTTGATTTACGTAAGTACCGATCCAACTTACCTTCTTTACTGCCTTCAGACGTTGTCCAGTCATCCGGCAACCTGACATTGAGTCAGTCTACAAATACGCTGGGCCTAGATTGGAGTCCTTCGACCGACAGCATTAATTTTCCCATTGCAGTGGATCAGTCTGAGGTCGTCACTAAGCGCACTATACTTTCTTCAACTTTCAAGATCTTCGATCCCTTGGGCCTCCTATCCTTGTCCACTATCGTTCTCAAAATTTTAATTCAGACCTTATGGTCTCTCAAATTGGACTGGGATGAGCCCGCTCCAAAGGATATTGTCGATGTCTGGAGACCTTTTGTTGATGGACTTAAATGCCTTTTTTCACTAAATATACCTAGATGGGTATCAATAGAATATCCAGTCTCTGCTGAAATCCACTGTTTTTGCGATGCATCGCAACGCGCCTATGGTGCATGTTTGTACCTTCGCTCTACAAATAAAGAAGGACAAATACATGTCCAACTTTTATATGCGAAATCTCGCGTTGCCCCAGCATCCAGCCCTATTACAATTCCTCGTTTAGAGCTTTCAGGTGCTCTTCTGGCAGCTGAAATGAGCTCATCTGTGACCAAAGCCTTGCGACGTAAAATATCGCGTCATGTCTATTGGACTGACTCGAGCGTAGTTCTTAGTTGGTTGCGCTGCGGTTCTTCTAACTTGAAGGCATTCGTTGCCAACAGAGTCGCCGCCATTAGAGAGTTGACTGACGCAAATTCATGGCACCACGTTCCTACAGAACACAACCCAGCTGACCTGCTATCCCGTGGCGTGAACCCACAACAGATCGCTGCATGTGATATGTGGTGGTATGGACCTAAGTTTTTATCGTTGCCAGAGTCCGAGTGGCCTTCTATGCAGTCGCAGACTATTATTGAGATGAAGAATTTGCCGGAAGTTAAAGCACATCCAGTTGCTATTTGTGATAATTATCAATCAATTATTAACTTTAACAAATATTCTAAATTGAAACAATTACAACACATTTTAGCCTATGTACATAGATTTATTAATAACTGTAAAAATTCTAAAACTAAAATTACAGGTTCCTTAACTACCGCCGAGCTCAATAAAACTCTTAATTCATTAGTGTATATTTCCCAATTAGAGGCATTCCCTAAGGAATACGATTTATTATTAAAAGGAAATTCCCTAAGTCCTAAGTCGCACATTTCGGCACTTAATCCATTTTTACATAAAGGAGTGATAAGAGTAGGTGGTCGAATCCAGGCTTCTGAATATAGTTTCGATATGAACCATTCATGTTGTTAAGCTCTAAACACCATTTTACTCAACTTTTATTCCAACAAGAACACGTACGGCTTCTACATCTAGGGCCCCAAGCCTTACTGGCTTCTATTAGAACGCGTTTTTGGCCCATTAGTGGAAGAAGTCTGGCTAGACGTACTGTGCATAATTGCACCGTATGTAGGCGTTTTAAGGGTCAGTCTATGAAAAACATAATGGGCAACCTACCTGCTCAAAGACTAATGCCTGACTTTCCTTTTATTACAGTAGGGACTGATTTCGCTGGGCCATTTATGGTCACGGATCGCAAAGGTCGTGGTTGTAAAATTACAAAATGTTATTTGTGTATTTTCATATGTTTTAGGTATAAGTGCATCCATTTGGAGGCTGTTAGTGAGCTGTCCAAGGATGCTTTTATATTAACTTTGAGACGCTTTGTTTCACGGAGAGGGCTACCAAAGCAGATATTCTGCGACAATGGTGGAAACTTTGTAGCTGCTTCAAAGGAACTTAAAGAGTTTTTTGAAATTAATGCCAAAACTATCGCTAATTTTGCCGCTAACGAAGGCGTTGAATTTTGTTTTTCGCCTGCATACGCTCCTCACTTCAATGGTTTGATGGAGGCCGGTGTAAAGTCAGCCAAATTCCACCTGGCTAGGATATTAGGGACTACGCACCTAACCTATGAGGAATTGTCATCTTTGTTCACACAAATAGAATGTATCCTAAATAGCCGCCCCCTATGTCCATTAAGTTCCTCTCCCACTGACTATTATCCCTTAACTCCGGGCCACTTTTTAATTGGTAGACCAATAAGCTCGCTGCCATCTCCGTGTCTACAATCCGCTAATGCCAATCGTCTCGACAGATTCCAGCGCATCGAGCAGTTTAAGCAACACTTTTGGCGACGCTGGAGCCACGAGTACATTGCGGAGCTGCAGTTGAGGACGAAGTGGCACACGAAGTCCAAAGAGAGCCTACAAATTGACGACCTAGTCCTCTTGAAAGAGGAAAACGCTCCACCGCTCTATTGGCGTCTCGGACGTGTAAGAAAACTCTTCACGGGATCTGACGGATTGACACGCGTCGCAGATATAGACACTGCAAGAGGAATTGTGCGGCGCGCCCTAAACAGAATCGTCCTACTACCGAAGCCTGATGAGTTGGAAGATCTTGAAAGCTGTTAAGCTTTCCAGCGCCGGGAGTATGTCGGCGCCGTTACGACAGCACCGACGGTGTTTGCGGGGAGTATGTGAAGTGCGTGGGGGTTTCTCACCACCGCGCCTAAGACCGGCACTCGCCGATAGCTCGCGACGCGATCGCTACCAAATTAATTTGTATTTTTTTATTCTTATTTAAATATACAATTTGCCTATCGTGTGAGTCGCCTATTTTATTCATGTTCCCTCATTGAACAACTATATCATATTTATGTAAGTAAAAAATGTACATATTATACATAAATATCGATGATATTCTATGTGTTATAATACTACATTATCAAAACGGAGATTAACTAGCAACCATAGTACAGTTAAAATCTACCGCTTGTACCTGTGTACGTTCATTTGCTAGCCGGTTTTGTGCGTCTGAGTAATGACATATTTCTACTACCCGTGAATATACGTATTGTGAGCGTGTGGATCTTCGCTATGATTTTAAAGCATGTTATAAGTATTTACTGTAATATGTAAGAGACAATGTCCGTACGTAGGTTAAGCAGCACCGAGTGCCGTCGATGAAGCATGGTGTACAGATAAACCTTGTTAGGTTTTTGCGACATCGTGTTTGATTAATTTAAGCTTTTTTTTTATGTTGATTTAATAAATAAAAAAAAGGTAAACGCTGTTCTGCCCATACCGACGACCCTTTGTCCTATTAAAAAATTCTTAAATTCGCAATAAAAAAATATTGAGGTCACTTATCGGGACAAAAACTATCCTATCTCTCAAGTTGGACCAAACTGCACAGAGTGTTCAAAATTACATTGAAATCAGTTCAGTAGTTTAGGAGTTTATCGCGGACAAACAGTGTGACACGTAATTTTTATATATAAAGGACGAAAGTGTGAAGATATAACTTGCCAATATCAAACCAATTAAAAAGACTAACTTCTTTTTGCCTAGCTTTTGTACTTGTTAATTAATAGTAAGACAAAAATAAAATAACCCATTTCATATTGTATAATAGGGGACCTGGCAACTATATATAGCACGTGTAGGGGATATAGCAATCTTCAGGGAAGCCGAAGTTCAGCAGTGGATTTTGATGGACTGAAATAAATGAATGAACTAATATAATCTATGCATCTATACAAAAATAAAATTGAAAAGTATGTTTGTAATGTCAAAATTACAACTTTTTACTAATGCAGATGAAAGAATACGAGATACGGTACTGTTATGTACACATAAGACCTGGCAAACACTCACCTGGGTAATTTCTGTGCTGCCCGACGTTTACCGGGCCCGGTGTGATGTATCTTCTGGCCAAATATGTCCACTATTGTTCTTTTATCCACAGGTCAGATATGGAAAACTGTCTTAGCATTGGATGGAGCAGGGGAATGAGATCTCATCTACTGTTGGTAACGAAACGCGCACGTAATGTGTACCGTCAAAAGCGTTTGCTTGCGTTGACGAAGAAGTTGGCCGTTACTAGCGGTCGTTGCGGGTGTAGTTGAAAAAAGGGTTGCTTGCTTCAAAGTTAAAGAGTGCTTGCCAGTAAGAAAAAATATTTATTCGAAATGTTATGCGTAAGACGAAATGTTTTCCTTTCAAATTGCACTATTTTTAGTTATATAATTATACCGAAACATTAATGAAAAAAAAGGTATCAAATAAGAAACGTGCCGCTCATCTTAAAAGTAAGCAGTATCTTTTAATTAAATCTAAACAAATCTGTAATAAAAACTAGCCCTTGATAAAAAAATATGTAACGAGTATAAACAAAGTTAAATCTAGTAAATATCAAACTATATCTTAAGATTACGGATAAATATTTAAAGTTATTTCTAAAGAAAGTAAAAAAAGGAATATGAATCATTAGTTACGTTTATTATTCTATAGGAAGTGGACAAATATTATTAACTGGTCGCTTAAAATATGTTTTCCCAATTTGGAGAGTTACAACACGCGTAATCCCACCAGAGCCTGAATGCAGAAGGTGTACACGCGCAAGTCGCCATTGTAAAGGTGGATGGTTGTCATCGCATACTTTCACAATCATGCCTTCACGGACCGGATTTCCACGATTGGTGAACCACTTGCCACGTTGTTGAATTTTATGCAAATACTCTAAGCTCCATTTTTTCCAGAAATGTTGAACCGATTGTTGTATCAAACGCCACCTGAATACTCTACCCTGATTTTCAACCACAAGTGAAACGTCGGGGATAGCTGTTAACGGTTCATCTATCAGAAAGTGAGACGGAGTTAAATGGAGGGGATCCTGTGCATCGGAACTCAATACGCATAGCAGACGCGAATTTAGCACTGCCTCCATTTGACATAATAGGGTATGCATCCACAACAACTGTATTAAATGTTTAGCAAAAATGGTGACTAGCAATAAGGTGACTAGCGAAAAGGCCAAAAGGGTCATAAATTCTAGCAATTTCTGAAAGAATCGAACGCTTAGTACATTTGTTAGAGGTAATTTGAACACTGAAAGTAAATGTATCTGAATTTGGGTTCCACTGAAGACCAAGCACTTTAGTTTTCATGTAATTTTCCATCTCCGCAAAAGGTACGTTATGGTGCCGCTCACCATGAGAACTTGTGGGCTGAACCGCAGCGAGTAACGCAGGCGAAGCCGGCAGCCTGACATATGCTTATTAACTCCTGTTGTAGAGCAAGAGCTTCTGCTTCCGTATTGTCGCCTGACACTATATCATCTACGAATATGTCACCTTTTATGACTTGAGAAGCACGTGGACAACGAGTGGCTTCATCTAGCGCCAACTGTCGCATTGTACAAAAATTTTAACAGTGGTAGAGCCACGCGGTAGCTTTTGCTGTCGCACGGATGGGCCGGCTCGAACCGGGGTGGTACCACGACCTCACAGAATACCAGCGTGAAGTAGAGGTTTACCTCTGCGTTTCGCTTGGTGAGTGCAGGTGGCCGGAGGCCCTTTTTACTGGAAATGAGGCATTCCAACTTAGTCCTCACGGGTGACAACGCATCTGCATTTTGATTCGCAAACGAGGATAGATGTAGATGTCTATGGGCCGCAGCAACCACTTACCATCAGGTGGACTGTGTGCTCGTTTGTCACCCTTATCCTATAAAAAAAAAAAAAAGTGCGAGGTAAGGCGAGGAACTAACTCCGAAAGTTACCGTACGAAGGCGATAGTCACGTATAGGTTCGACAGGAGAAGTGCGCCATACGATACACTGAAAATCCCTATCTGTGTCACGGACTAAAATGTTGCGGTACATCTGTTTAATGTCAGCTGTGAAGGCAATAGAATGAATTCGAAACTTTAGTAGAACGTCGACTATATCCAGATGAAGTTTGGGTCCTGTAAACAAAACATCGTTCAGGGAGTTCCCATGGGTAATCTTATAACCTGCATCGTAGACCACTCGCATTTTGGTTGTTTCGCTAGATTCCTTCACTACGCAGTGGTGCGGAATATAATAGGAGCTACCAGATTTAGGTAAAAAGCCATCACAAGGTTCCATGTGATTAAGATCCAAGTACTCCTGGAGGCATGCATGATAGCTATATTTCAGTGGCGGATTGCGTTCAAGCTTGTATTTCAATCTGCGAAATCGAGCAATAGCAATGTCACGTGACTCACCAAGGGGCAATGCGTCAGACTTGAAAGGCAGAGCGACTACATATCGTCCTGTATCATTACGCGTATGCGTGTTTTCGAAAATTGTCTCACACAAAACTTCGTCGGGAGTGAGACACCTTTCTTCTGTAATTGATTCTATTTCCCAAAAGCGTAGGAGATCAAATTCATCGTTAACCGAGCTGTGAAACACTTAAACTGGTAATAAAATGGGTGAATGAATATTAAAATCTAGCTTGCCTAGCAGTAAATATCCAAAAATACTATTAATTGCTATGGGAGTACCAGACGCTCCTGTCACCGTATTGTTTAATAGAATTTGGGGACGTATGTCCGCTCCAAGTAACATTTCTACGGGTTGTGGCGTGAAGAAATCGGGATCAGCCAACGTCAAATTTTTAATGTGTGACCATTCCTTATAAGGTAATTGACAAGAGGGCATTTGTGTAGTAATAAACTTCGGTAAAATTAAGGCATCGATTTGTACCGAAGGTTGTGTTTTATTCTTTGGTGTAATATAGCACGAAACTAAACCCTTTGGATAAACCGGTTTGTTTTCATGAATTCCGTAAACAGGAGGAATATTGACATGTTTTCTCGCTAAGCCCAAACGTTGTACGCACGTCTCACTAATAAAAGAAACCTGGCTTCCCGAATCTATGAGACAACGCACGATCGATCGCTTACGATTATTTACGTAAACATCGATGAGCGCTGTTGACAGTAACACTGTACTCGTTCGTACTGACGGAGCAAAACAAGATTGCGCGCTAGCATCGCGAGTCGTGTGATTTATCGACGTCATAACCAGCTGAGAATCGCTCGAAGTGGCGGGATCGTACGCTGTAGGAGGGAGTGAAGCAGAGCTGTCACGCGGATCAGCTGTCTCGGTAGCACCTACATAAGATTGATTATCGAAATGAATTAGCGTATGATGATGTTTGATGCACGTCCGGCACATAAATTTTGATCTGCATTGCTTAAACGTCGTGTGCAACGTGTAAATAATTAAAGCAAACGTTTTTACTACTTATAAATGTATAGCGCTCCTTGGGTGATAAGTTTAAAAACGTGGAATATTTAGTTAGTGTATGTTAGGCGTCACAGCATATACAATAGAAATATTTAACACTCGGAAATTTGTTTGGAATATTATATGCAGACTCTGAGACAGGCTGTGATGTGTTGTTTCCTACAAATATACGGCGTGCGCCCGGAGATGCCATCGTGCGGCTACCGCCGCTGCCTGATGGTGCGTTTGATTTTGATTGACCCTCGTGTTTAGTAAGCTGACCTAAATTGGGGCGAGAAATTTCGCTTGCGGGCAATTCCCGTTACAAAAAGGATATAAGTGTGTTAATATCAGGAATTTCTGATGGTGATTTTAATGATAACTCAAAACGTTTGTGGATAGATGAGGTAATTTTTCGCAGTAAAATCGTTAATAAGATAAAACTTCATTCGTTTGTAGGAAATTTCATGACTTCAAGTGCTATAATGTTTTCGTGGTAAATGTTTAGGAGGTAACGTAAGCTGATTGTTGATTTTTCTGAACAAGGTTCAACATAGAGAATTTTGTCGAGATAAGTGGAAGCTATAATTCTTTTGTTCTCATGACGTGAAATTAATACCTGTAAGGCTACAAAATAGTTCGCGTCGGTAATGGGAATTGATTTAATTAAATTATAACGTTCATTTCTAAAGTAAGGAGTAAATATCTGAATTTCTCTGCATCCGTGTAGGCATTATTGTTATGTACGAGTGAAATATATAAACCATAAAATGAATTCCAGTCAGTACTATTACCCGAGAAGCTGGGCAAGGGAATTTTAGGCAATTTTGGATTGTGGGATTGTGCAAACGATTCGGAGTTAAAGGACTTACTCATACGCCTGACTTGTTCGTCATCTTGTTTTAATTTGCTCAGATGTGTGACAATAGCGTAGTATGCGTCATGAAAATCGTTACGAATTTTAATTTGTTCATCTTTGTTGAACATTTTTGTCTTTATTAGACATTTTTCAATTTTAGTTTGTAATTTACGAAAGTTGTATTTTCAAAAATTCAAAAAAAAAAGTGTTTTATTTAATCTGCTATTTTGCAATGTGTTAATATATATAATAAAAAATTCTCAAGAACACAGCAGAAATTAAATCAGCAGTGATGACTTATAATTGCATATGCTGGTTATTAATTCTTCACCCGATACTAGATTGGGGCAATTCGCTTCTTCGCTAATTCTAAGAGCAATTGAAGGATTTGTTCATAGCCGGTATCTTCTGGTTAAAAGACGCAAACTGAGAGAGAAATAAATAAGATGCCTAATGAAAATTATTAGCAACTACATGCAGATTACAGTGGTAGAGCAAAGCGGCAGTTTTTGCTGTCGCACGGATGGGCCGGCTCGAACCGGGGTGGTACCATGACCTCACAGCAATACCAGCGTGAAGTAGAGGTTTACCTCTGCGTTCCGCTTGGAGAGTGCAGGTGGCCGGAGGCCCAATTCCCCCCCCCCCCCCCCCCCCCATCAACATGGTAGTGTAATTGAACAGAAAACTACCCCAGGAGGGTACCAACACCCTTGGAGAATCCCTCGCTGAGCATCCACGACCAAACCACTCAACTCCTGGGCGTGAGTGCTCAGGCTGCCCCGCGTATTCTGGGGGGGGGGGGCAAAATTCCGCTCGCGACTAATACTGCTCGGGGCAAGCTGAGCAATAAGACCAAGGCAATCCCTTTCACACTATCCGTGAATTTTTGCAATATCAGGGGACTTCATTCCAAACTTAACGCTGTCCATTACCATCTAGAGACGGCGAAGCCGGCATTGCTCTTTTTAACCGAGACTCAGGTGTCCTCTCCGCCTGATACTTCATATCTCTCTTACCCGGGGTACAAATTTAAACACTCCTTTGTGCTCCGGGCTGGATTTTGCGTATACGTCAGGGAGGACATCTGTTTTCGACGCCTCAGCAGTCTTGAAGTTACGGACCTGTCCATTCTATGGCTGCGCGTAGACAGCAACGACCATCCCCGCGTCTACGGGTGCCTCATAGCGGTAATGCCGACACAGACCGACTCATCGACCACGTCCAAATGGCTGCAGACTCCGTGCTACAACAGGTCCCATCCGCAGAGATTGTGATACTCGGTGATTTTAACGCTCACCACGCTGAATGGCTTGGTTCTCGTTTAACTGATCATGCGGGTAGATCTGCCTATGACTTTGCTTTGGCATAAGGTCTAACACAACTAGTTACTTCGCCTACGCGGATCCCAGATGTGGAGGATCATGTACCTTCCCTGTTGGACCTTCTGCTGACCTCTCATCCGGACGGATATCAGGTCTCCGTCGATGCCCCACTGGGCTCTTCGGACCATTGTCTGATCCAGAGTACGGTGCCACTCACGCTCCCATCGCAGTTGCGATCTGCAACTTGCCGCCGTGTTCGGCACTAGTCGGCCGATTGGGACGGGATGCGGTCGTTTTTTGCATCATACCCTTGGGGGCGGGTTTGCTTCTCGCCGGAATATCCCAGCGTTGTTGCCTATTTTGTTGCTGATGTGGTACTTCAGGGTATGGAACTTTTTATTCCATCCTCTGTGGTGCCCATCGGAGGCAGATCCCAGCCATGGTTTGGTCGCTCCTGTGAACTAGCATCACGCTATAAGCAGGAGTGCTATCAGGCCTAGGCTGACGCATCAACGTCCCGGGATGTAAACACCAGCGCTCTTAAAAAGAAGTATAATTCCGCCTACAGGTCCTTCAAAAGTGTCATTGCCAAGGCAAAGTCAGAGCACATCGGCAGAATTGACTAGAAACTAGTTCGCCTCTCTTCGGGAATACGTGCATTCTGGTCTTTTGCCAAGGCTGTCCAAGGAATTTTCTGTCAGCCATCTCTGCTATCTCTGGGCCCATGACGCAAAGGAGAAAGCCGATGTGCTAGGCTCTCTTTTCTTTGCTTCCAACTCGATTCTAGATGACGGGGAGAACACACCGTCGAACATCCCGCGGTGTGAGTGCTCCATGCGGGAAGTGTTGTTTACACAGCGCTTGGTGCCTAAAGCACTCCTCTTTCCGAACGTCAACATGTCGAGTGGGCCTGATGGAGTCCCACCTTTAGTGCTAAAGACGTGTGCTCCAGAGTTGGCAACGGTTTTAACGCGTCTTTTTCGGTACTTCTACTCCCTAGGCGTAGTCTCGGACTCATGGAAGACAGATTTGGTCCACCGTATCCCTAAAAAAGGCGACTGCTCAGATCCGTCCAACTAACGGCCTATCGCTATCACCTCCTTGTTCTCCAAAGTAATGGAAACGATTATAAACAGCAAGCTCATGCGGTACCTTGAGGATCACCAGCTGATTAGTGACCGCCAGTACGATTTCCGTCGAGGTCGCTCATCTGGTCATCTTCTGGTCTACCTGACTCATAGATGGGCGGAGGCATTGGAGTCCAAGGGGGAGGCGTTGGCCGTTAGTTTGGACATAGCAAAGGCTTTTCGATCGGGTTTGGCACAAAGCGCTTCTTTCGAAGCTGTCTTCCTATGGGCTTCCCGAGAAATTGTGCAATTGGATCACCAGTTTTCTTGCAGATCGGAGCATCAAGGTCGTAGTAGACGGTGCATGCTCCGATTACAAGCCCATTTACGCTGGTGTTCCACAAGGCTGCGTGCTATCACCAACGCTGTTTCTTCTGCATATCAATGATATGTTGCAAACCAGTAACATTCATTGCTATGCAGACGACAGCACTGGTGTTGCTTTATACACCGGCCGTGCCAATATTTCTCGGGAAAACGTCGCCGAGACCGGAACAAACTTGTGCCTGAAGTCGAAACTTTTTTGAACAAAGTCTCAGACTGGGGGCGACTAAATCTAGTCCAGTTCAATCCCCAGAAGACACAAGTTTGCGCGTTTACCGCTAAAAAGATTCCCTTTGTCGTATCTCCTCAGTTTCAAGGCACTCCCCTTGTTGCCTCAGCCAGTATCGGTATCCTCGGTGTCGACATATCGAGTGACGTGCAGTTTCGTGGTCACTTGGAAGAAAAGGCCAAATTGGCCTCTAAAAATCTTGGCGTGCTCAGCAGAGCGGGACAGTATTTCATGCGGGCACACCGCTTGCAACTTTACAAGGCGAAGGTTCGGCCTCACATGGAATACTGTTACCATCTCTGGGCAGGGGCTCCCCGGTGCCAGCTCCTTCCACTTGACCGCATCCAGCGCAGAGCGGTTCGGTTCGTCGACGACCGAGTCCTTTCCGATCGGCTTGACTCACTGGCATTGCGTAGAGAGGTTGCATCTCTTTGCGTATTATATCGCATCTACCACGGGGAGTGCTCTGAGGAATTGTTCGGACTAATTCCAGCCGCTCAATTTCACCATCGCACATCGCGACAAAACTCATGATACTATCCATATCATCTGGATGATTGGTGGTCCACCACTGTGCGATTCAGAAGAAGTTTTCTTCCTCGCACAACTTCCTTGTTGAATCGATTACCACCAGCGATTTTTCCGGACCGATACGACTTAGGGACCTTCAATAAATGAGCCTACTCCTTTTTAAAAGGCCGGCAACGCATTTGTGATTCCCCTGGTGTTGCAGTTGTTCATGGGCGGCGGTAGTCACTTACCATCAGGTGAGCCGCATGATCGTTTGCCCCCTCTCCTATAAAAAAAAAGATTAGATTATTGAGCCTAGGTGTTAGGCTATCTTTCCTGCCCTGGAGTACATCTGATTATTTCCATCCTGTTACCTATTTTTCTCGCCAATTAGTAGTGCCTACACTACTGTGTCAGGGCGGTAGGGAATAGAAAGCAAGTATAATTACTAAACAGCCAGTTAGGCATTCCATCTTAATTTTCAGAGATGACGTATCCTTAGCCTTTGTTTGAAATAAAAACATTTAAGTAGTCTATATATTTAAATCTCTTTGGTTTGAAATTTGCTGTGTGGAATGCAATAGCCCCTTACCTTTAAGAATACTATTAGTTTGTTTGTCACTTTATCTTATAACAAACCATAACTTAATTTTTTGTACTGCTTATATCACTAACAGTTTATGTTTTGTGTAACATAGATTATCTTCACCAATAAAATCGCGTTATTTATTAATGTTTTGATTTAATTTTACGCAAAAACCTCACTGCATACCCACTAAATGTTTGGAAGTAACCAAATTTTATTTATTTTTACCCCCAGCCTTTTTAAGCCCCAGTGCGTGACCATAATCTCAGCTCGTGGTAAGTGGTGATGAAGACTTAGATGGTATATCAATCTGTCTTAGCGTAAAATAAATATATTACCTCTCTACTACCTTGGAGATACCCGGAATGTATTCGGACGGATAGACAGACGCCGGTAAATTTTTCTACTCCTTTGCTGTACGCATTACTAAATACGAAACAAACCGTTTGATAATAATAATAATATGTTACGTCAGCGAGCGTAGGGAAGTGACGACCCCATCGCCCGCTGACGTAATGGTTATGTGACAAAACTGCTACGTCAGCGCAGTCAGTCAGCACCTTGCCAAGAGGTGTTAGCGCCGTGCCTCGGCAAAATTGAAGGTGCAAAGGCCCGCTTGTGCACATGGCCTTACCATGAAACGGTGCCGGTCTGGGCGTCTCCCGTTAACTGATGCCCACTACATGGATGATGGAATTAAGGAATACGCGCAAAGGGCCGCTGCCTGGAGGTCGCCAGGGCGCGTCTGGAGCTGGCGCTGGACGCGATAGCATGCGAACCGTCAGCCGAGCGCGTGGTGCTCCACGCCCTCCCGGCAGCCCCTCACATCCATCACCCCACCAGCTGGCTTGGTGTTGGCAGGGTCTTCGCGGGCCCAGCAATTAGTACCCGCCATTGGTGGGGTACGCCGCATGCGTTGGTCAATGCAAATGAACAGCTATGCATTGAGGGCGTATTTTAGAGCGAAAGGGGGATAAATTGGAGATTTTGCGTATCGGGCTAGGATGCATCGACTATTTGCTGAGCTGGAGCCGTCTATAACCGTCACCGAGCAAAACCTGGCAAACCAAGTTCGGTATATCTTGCGCTCAAACATATTTGATAGCACCGAACTCGAACGGTTACGACGTGAGGCTGTACCCTCCTCATCCTCATCGAATGAAAATGCTACGGCTGAGGATGCGGCGCCACAAGTTGCAGAGCAACCAGCACACGTGGATGCCTTTGACGTGAATCTTTCAGTTGTGGTTGTTTCAGACGATGATGGAATAGTCGCCCAGGACCTAGAACTAGAGCACTTGAAGAGTACATTGGAAGAGGCTATTTTGGAAACGCGCAGTACGCCTCTCGAAAATCGACCGCGACTCCCGCGCATACCACTAAGCAAGCGGAATCAGGCTGTCGTGAGGGCTCTTAAACCAATGCTGGTGACCTATTTGGAAGACAGCCGGGATCTTTGCGATACGGACTCAATTCTTTTTGGCGCCGCACTGGCAGTTTGCCGTATTATTGGCGCCAAACTTCCCACGACTGGACACGCAAATAGACAAAGTAGCGCCATTCCAGCCTGGATAAGAAGGATTGAAGACCGTATCGAAAAGGCAAAGGCCCTCATCGGCAGGATGATATGCTTCAGGTCGGGCAATAATAGGCCGAGAATGGTGCGCACAGTCAGGATGGCGTTTGTTGGGACAAATATCAGTTTTTCTCAGCCGGATATAACCTGTAATAGTGGCGTATGTGGTCCACTATTAACAGACACCGAGTGGTCTAGTAGCGGAGAAATTAATTTATTTCTTGATATGCCTTACTATGTGCAGGCGAATGGTGTGTTTATTCAGCTAATCCTGCCTATATTTATACGCCCGGCTACATCCTTAATTTACCAATAGAAAAATATTTTATTTACTTAGCCAATTATAATACATAAATTTTGACCAATAAACATTAATCAATAAAATATTATGTATAACTATTATATGTATGTCGCATTCCGTTTGCCGGCGTAAGACTCGTCGATAGCTTCTCGTAGCTGTGTTGCTGTACGGGGATATAAAAGAGGTGCAGACCGGCGCGCGCGTGTAATCGGCGAGCGGCGGCGGCGAGGGACACAACTCCGGGACAGCAAGAAGAAGCGAGCTGCGGCGTTGAAGAAACGGCTCGAAAATGGTCGACGGATGCTTGAAGATAGCCGGCGTGTGAAGACGGTGCGATGATATTTGTGGCTGCTTCTTGTTTCTATATAGAACGTTAAATATATACGTCAAATTATCTCGCATTGATATGCAGCCCGCAGTATCTCGGTAGCCGGGGGTAATTAGGAAATAAATGTTTTCTACAGACCTTCACCTTTTGCGTTATGGAAGCAGCAGGGTAACGTTATTAATTTATTTATTAAACGGTTTAGGGTTGATTAGCCTGGCTGCTACATCACTCTCCCCCTAGCGGAAGCGTACCGGAGGCTTGACGACTCACCCATATCTCGTAGTTTTTAAAATAGGTTTCATCTGGGTTGATGTAGATGATGGGTTTTCAAACTTCCTCGCTGGTGGTTGAGATGATGATGATGATGAATCCTCTGAATTATCCTCGTGTCGGCGACTATGTTGTCCTTCCCACTGATGTGACGTATGTCGTTCGTGAATTCACTTATAAAAATGAGTTGTCTTGCTCGTCGTGGTGTTTCCGATGGTGATGGTTTCTTCTGAAGTACATATTTTAATGGCTTGTGGTCGGTAAAAACGATCAGGTTTCGACTCTCGAACGTTTTTTGAAGTGCTTGATAGCCATGTAGATAGCGAGTAGCTCTCGGTCGAATGTACTGTAGTTACGTTGAGTATCGGAGAACTTCTTCAAAAATAGCCAAGTGGTTGCCATTTCCCATTGATGTATTGTTGGAGTACAGCTCCCGCTGAGAGGTCGGACGCGTCGCTGAAGATAGCAAGGGTTGCTTCGTGTGATGGGTCAGCGAGCAAAGCTGCATTTTGGATCGCACCTTTACAAGCTTCAAATGCCTTCGTGGATTCATCGTTCCATGCGATTAATGTTTTATCTTTTTTCCGTGTTGTGAAGATAGGCGTGAAGTGGTGCTTGGGTTTCAGCGGCTTTAGGTATGTGTTCTCTGTAGAAATTAATCATCCCAAGAAAACGCCTTAGTTCTTCGATTGTTTTAGGTTTCGCATAATCGATGATTGCTCTGACTTTTTCAGAAGGTGGTTTAATTCCTTCCTTGCTGACGGTGAAACCAACAAATTGAACTTTTTGTTGTCCAAATATGCATTTCGAAGGGTTGATTGTAATGCCATTGTCTTCTAATCGCTGTAGCAGGGTGCGTAGATGGGTTTCGTGCGTTTCTTTATCAGGGCTTGCAACAGGGAGGTCATCAATGAATTCGAAAACGAAATCCAGTCCATGAAGTACTTCGTGTATGAATCTTTGAAAGGTTTGACCAGCATTCTTCAGTCCTGGGGTCATTCTTGGAAATTCGAATAATCCCATTGGAGTAATTATTGCTGTCTTTTGTATGTTTTCATCGCGTACTTTTATTTGTTGGTAAGCTCGGTTGAGATCGATGGTGGAGAATATAGTCTTGTCTGACAGTTGATGAGTGAAATCCTTGACTCGCGGTATTGGGTAGCGGTCAGGTGTGGTAATAGAATTCAGTCTTTTGTAATCTCTACAAACTCGTAATTCTCCACTGTTCTTCGGTACAACGTGAAGTGGTGATGACCAAGGGCTTTTACTTGGACGGCATATTCCTTGCTCGATCATGTTTTCGATTTCCTTTCGAACTTGCTCGTATCGGTGTAGTGCAATTGGACGTGCACGGTAATGAAGTGGTGGTCCATTGGTTTCGATGAAGTGCTCAACATCGTGCTTCGGTGTTAATTTCATTGAAGTTATTCTTGTGATTCCAGGATATTCTTCAAGGATCTTGTGATACGATTGTTGAACATCTATGCTTCTTATTGTGGGCAGATTGGTTGCTTGGACGAAAGACTGAGATGCAAGATTGGTTTTTCCGTCGATGATTCTTCTATTTTTGATGTCGACGATCAACTGGTGATGTTGAAGAAAATCAGCACCAATGATTGGTTTGCTGACTTTAGCGACGATAAATCTCCATTTGAATGGTCGGCGTAGGTTTAGATCTAGTTCCATTGTTTTTTCTCCATATGTAGGAATCACCGTATTGTTTGCTGCGTAGAGTTGAAAATCCAGTGGCTTCATCTTCTGTCTGTGTCTCGGCGGCAAAACTGAGATATTCGCTCCGGTGTCGAGAAGGAAGGTAAGCTTGCTTTCTTTATCGGTGACGAAGAGACGGTAGGATTTTTCTGTTACGCCGGATCCCGTCGCATCAAGCGTATTAGTTAGTTTTCCGACTTCATATTTTCATTTTTGAATGTACACGGTGTTGTGCATTTCCTTGCCTCGAAACCGAAACGTCGATGATAGTAGCAGTAAGGGGATCTTGTTCTTGAGCTTGATCGACTTCTACTTGCAGAGCGGTTGCGACGAAAAGGTGATCTTCGGTGTTGCTGATTGCGCTGGTATTACCGTTGCCGGTAACAGGTTTGATGCTGGGAAGATTTGAGCGCGGCGGCTTCGAATGAGATCTTCTGAATTTCTTCGAGAAGAAACTGGGAATCATTGGCCTTGGTTGAAGTGCCTTCGATCATCGATATGTGTGAGCTACTGATGTTTTCTACCATCTTGTCCGCCAGGAGTGCCAGTTCATCGAGATTCGTCTGCGTGCTCAATGTTTCACTCACTGCTAGTACAGATCGAACATGTGGGGGTAGATGGTTTACCCACATCAGCCGTAGCGTCGAATCTGGGACTTTATCTCGTGCCAAAGTACGCATTCTGCGTAGGAGTTGTGTGGGCTTCTGGTCTCCAAGTTCTATTTCTGATAGAAGTCTCTGTAGCTGGCGACTGTCGGATACTTCATATGCAGAGATCAGACGATCCTTCAGCGAATTATACTGGTCGCTTGCCGGTGGGTTGTACAACAGGTCTGAAATTTGTTCGATGTCTTGTTTCTCAAGTTGGGCGATCACCATTTGTGCTAGTTGCGCTTGACTCTTCTTTAAATCATTCGTCGCGGCTTCAAAACTGACGAACCAAAGTCTGGGTTTATCTCTCCAAAACGGTGGTATTCTCAACGATAGAGATATATTGGCGATTTCTTGTTCTTTGGCCGGGTTTGATGTATATGCGTCGGATTTCTTCGCTTCTCGCTCCATAATGACGTCTTGATTACACTGATTTTATATACTGAAGTCTCCCTTGATATTTATATGATATTTTTCTTACTATTCTTGCAGGGATCTTCCTTCTCGATGTTCGTAACGGGGTCGCCAATGTAATAGTGGCGTATGGGGTCCACTATTAACAGACTACGAGTGGTCTAGTGGCGGAGAAATGAATTTATTTCTTGATATGCCTTACTATGTGCAGGCGAATGGTGTGTTTATTCAGCTAATCCTGCCTATATTTATACGCCCAGCTACATCCTTAATTTACCAATAGAAAAATATTTTATTTACTTAGCCAATTATAATACATAAATTTTGACCAATAAACATTAATCAATAAAATATTATGTATAACTATTATATGTATGTCGCATTCCGTTTGCCGGCGTAAGACTCGTCGATAGCTTCTCGTAGCTGTGTTGCTGTACGGGGATATAAAAGAGGTGCAGACCGGCGCGCGCGTGTAATCGGCGAGCGGCGGCGGCGAGGGACACAACTCCGGGACAGCAAGAAGAAGCGAGCTGCGGCGTTGAAGAAACGGCTCGAAAATGGTCGACGGATGCTTGAAGATAGCCGGCGTGTGAAGACGGTGCGATGATATTTGTGGCTGCTTCTTGTTTCTATATAGAACGTTAAATATATACGTCAAATTATCTCGCATTGATATGCAGCCTGCAGTATCTCGGTAGCCGGGGGTAATTAGGAAATAAATGTTTTCTTCAGACCTTCACCTTTTGCGTTATGAAAGCAGCAGGGTAACGTTATTAATTTATTTATTAAACGGTTTAGGGTTGATTAGCCTGGCTGCTACAAATCCAAAAAACTGACGGAGCGCATAGACGACCTGAAGCAGAAAATCGCTACTTGGGGGAAGCGGATTCGGCGATATACCGAGAGTTCTACACGGTTCGAACAGAATCGTCTCTTCCAGATTGATCATAATAGAGGATGACGTAGCTGAGGCGGTCCGTAGAGCCCTGAACTGGAAAAGTCCGGGACTCGACGGACTGCATCACTACAGGCTAAAGGGGTTCGTGGTGTGTCATGCTGTGTTCGCCCGAAAGTTTCAAGCGGCTCTCGACCAAAAGTCGCTCCCGAGCCTCTTCACTACTGGGATCACTCATTTAGTTCCTAAAGACCGGGATTCCACAGATCCGAGCAAATACCGCCCCATACCTGTCTACCTACCAAATACAAGACACTAAATCCATTTTGAGTGCGAGAATCACTCGTCACCTGAGCTTAAATCAGGTGATGTCGCAGGCTCAAAATGGATGTCGAGGCAGTGGCCGTAAAACAAAGGAACCACTCCTCATTACCGCGGTCATTGTCAAGGTGGTTAAATGCAACCGTCGGAACCTCTCCGCCGCCTGGATAAACTACAAAAAGGCATTCGACTAAGTGCCTCATACATGGCTTAAGAGGGTCCTCGAACTGTACAAGGTTGGCTGTACAGTTCGAGACTTCCTCGGGCAGTGTATGGGGCAGTGTAGTACGATCCTTTGTCATCTAAGCGAGCAGATGATGGCTGCAGAGAACCATATTAGGATAAGAAGGGGTATCTTCCAGGGCGATTGTTTGAGTCCAATCTGGTTCTCCCTCTCTCTGAACCCTCTTAGTATCTTACTGGAGGGTTCCGGGAAGGGATTTCAGCTTTGAAAAGGAGGTACAAAACTGACCCACCTATTCTATATGGATAAACTCAAGTTCTTCGCCTCCAGTCGCTCTCATCTTATGGAATTGCTAAACATTACCTGTGATTTTAGCAATTTTATTAGAATGGAGCTAGGGATGGATAAGTGTGCGGTCTTCCATGTCGAAAGGGGTAGGGTTGCTAACTCTGAGGGCGTAGACTTATCTATGCCCATGAACATAAAGACCCTATCCAAGGCTGAAACATACCGATACCTGGGTATGTCACAGAACATAGGTATCGATGAGGCGGTCATGAAACAGTCAGTTTGCGATGTGTTTTATGCACGCTTGACAAAATTGCTTAACAGTCTTTTGTCGGGTGTACATAAGGCACACGCATTTAACGGTTGGATCATGCCTGTTCTCATGTATACATTTGGCATATTCAGGTGGATTTAGACCGAACTGAACGCTCTGGATAAAAAAGTCCTCACTATTATGACGTCCCACAGGATGCATCATCCGAGGTCGTCGGTAATGAGGCTGTACTTGCCGCGGAAGCATGGTGGACGCGGCTTTTTAAGCGCGCTTACCATGCATAATCGCGAAGTGTGCAGCCACTGTAATTACTTTCTGACGAGAGCGGATGATCCATTCTATAGGGACGTTATTTTTTGTTATAAAGGACTTACCCCTCTATCCTTAGCGAACGAGCAATGGCAAAACCCGGGAGTACAGAGCATTTCCGATCGGGAGACCGTATGGAAGGAGAAGGAGCTCCACGTGAGCTCTACATGAGCTCACGTGGAGCTCCTTCTTCACTTCATTGAGTACTTCACTTACACTTCACGTCATTGAGTAGACACAGTCGCCTTCCTCCACTAACTACGTTTCGGTGACCTCTTTGGGGAAACCGAGGGTTTGATGGGGGGTTTTTTGGGGTTGTCTGTGCAATACAGGATCAAGTTATTAAGACCAACTACTATCGGAGATACATCTTAAGGGATAGCACCGTCGACATTTGTCGAGCTTGTCGCCATCCCAGTGAATCACTTAGGCATGTCATCTCCGGTTGTTCGGCGCTTTCTAAATCTGAGTACTTGCATAGGCTCAACCTAGTAGCTATGATGCCACACCAGGAGCTCGCTCTGAAATATGGTCTCGTGGGTCGGGAACTGCCTTATTATAAATACATGCCGGAAGCCGTGCTCAAAAATGACCGCGCCAGGCTCTAATGGAACCAGGCCATCATCACAGACAGACTATTCCTGCGAATAAGCCTGTTATTGTGCTGATGGACCGGGAACAGTCAAGGATGTTTTTGGTCGACATTACCGTTCCGTATGACGAAAACCTCGTGAAAGCCGAAGCAGATAAGCGTACAAAATATCTGGACCTAGCTCACGAGGTGTCCGACATGTGGGGCGGATTGCCGACCGATATCATACCTGTAGTCGTTTCTGCGAACGGGTTAATCTCGGTCAGCCTCTCGGGTCATCTGAGGCGACTGAGACTCTGTGACGGACCGCTCCAAGCTCAAATGCAGAAGGCGGTGCTCCTCGATACCGCCCGCATCGTTCGCCGGTTTCTTTCCCTTTCCCCTAACCCTCGGCCGTTTGGTCTCCCCATCCGAGGGTTTCCATCTGGTTGGGTTTTTATTTATTTATGTATTTTTTATGTATTTATTTTATTTTGTTGATATTTATGTATGTTTATTATTCTCATTTACAATTATATATTTATACAGCCCTACCAGATGAGAAAACTATATAGATACCCCTTATAATAATAGTAATATCGACAACAAAGGGATGAAAATTAGCCGACCGCCTGATTTTCTGAGCGCGAAAAGCGGAGGGAAAAATTAAACCATTTAATAATTAAAATTTCTTTTATCTATTTTTACCTGGTTTGGAAAGCACCTCTCGCGTTCCTTCAAATGCGTGCACTATCCCCGTCACCACTAATCCCAACACCATTATTGTCAACGTGGAAAGAATACTAAGTGTTTCGTCTTTCAACAAGACATCTTCATAATGATTTCTTATATTTACATGAAAACTTCACATTAAATGAAACTAATTTTTTACGAATTTTATCGCGTTTAATATAACTTAACAAAAAGTCGGGAATTAAAATAATCAATTAAACGCGATAACATCCGTAAAAAATTAAGTTAATTTAAGACAACTTCAGGTGAAATAGATTTTTTGACATAAAGTAAGTGTCAAATGAGGACACAGTCCACCTGATGGTAAATGGATGCTGTGGCTTATCGAAATCTACATTTACCCTCGATTACGAATAAAAATTCAGAGCGTTGCCACCCCTGAGAACTAAGATTTAATGCCTTGTTTCCAGTTAAATATGTCTCCGATTCTCTACATTCTACTACACGTAAGAAACACAGCAACATTAAGATGCTGTTTAACGCTGGTATTCTGTGAGAGCGTGGTGGATGAGCTGACCCATTCGTGTTACAACAATAATGTAGCTGCAGCGTGACTCTACCACGTATAAACGTCACTTAGTGATAAGCCACGTGTGCCGTATTATTGACTATTATGTGTCTTTCCTAAGAAGACATGAAATAATGATGTTGTTATTGTGGGTAACTGGGATATTGCATGCAATTGAGAGAAGGCGGAGTGTTGCCTCTCAAACTAGGTAAGACATCGTTTTATTTAATTATCGGATCTTAGGTAATTGTCTTTAAACATCTTTGATTCTTCATCCATTATAGTATAGTTAGTATTTTTTTTTCTAAACATTTTAGATAATACAGTAGAAATCAAAAGTAAATAGGAAAGGTTTAATTCACAAACATTTTAAGAAATTCATTAATATCATTTTGAATTTACTGAGAATATAACCCCGATCTTAAGTGTTAATAAAGAAGCTTAGCTAAGTTGAATGTTAACAGAAACACAGTAGGTGGAATTAAAAAAGTTTCTTCGTTCGAGCCTATTTGTGCATATGTGTATTTCTAACAATCCGGAACATACGCGTGGGTAGAACTTAATTAATTTTATTGTTCGCTTATTGTACCCATTTTCAAATATTTTCTGAAACAAATGTGTTAAAATATAACTTGTTTATTATTATAACGTATTACGTATTTCTGGTAGACCTGAAAAAAGGAGTTTATAACTAGTACGCATTTCCAGTGATGATATATAGATCTGAGACGTGGTCATACACTGCTGGTCGGATGAAGAGGTTTAGCGGGCTATAAAGAGGGCTTTATTAGGAGTTTTCCTGCGTGATCATCATCAGTCATTATCATCATCACCATGTCTCTCGCAATCAATGGTAACCACAGTACAACCCAAAAAAGCCCAGCGGATAAGCTGAAGTAGTAGTAGATCAGCAATATAGCGCGAAGAACAGACAAGCGATTAGGACCAAAGGTATGTAACAGTTCCAAGAATGATATATATTTCTATAGAGCCTATTATTTAAGCAATACTAAGGGGCTTGGCGCTCGATCAGATCTCAACTCTCATATTAGTGAAGGCACAAATCCCGAATGTTGTTTTTACTAAACTAGGGCTTTTTATGTTTTTAGGGTTCCGTACCTCAAAAGGAAAACACGGAACCCTTATAGGATCACTTTGTTGTCCGTCTGTCTGTCTTGTAAGACCCTTTTTCTCAGGAACGCGTGGAGGTATCCAGCTGAAATTCATATCAAATACTAACGTCTGACTTCTATCTAACTCTATCAAACTTCTAAGTCAACGCAATCAAAAGATTATATATCTGTTTATGCCGCAAATTTTTGACATTCGCAAGGGAATCAAAACCTACAGGGTACATCCCGTGAACTCAGAATCTTGAAATTTGGTACGAAGCAACGTTTTATAGCACAAGTAAAGGAAAAGTTGTGAAAAGCATAAATTTTTAAGTTACATCATATAATTAAAATATTTTAAATAATTTTAAACTTATATACCTACGGATTTGTTCGGAACCCTCGGTGCGCGAGTACGACTTGCACTTGGCCGGTTTTTTTTTATGTTATATGTCTGTTCATATCATTTATGAGTAATGGGATACGGGCGTGACTCCAATTGGTTCGTGTAAATATACATTCTGCCGGTGTGTCACCCTTTTCTCCGAATTGGCTGACAGATGTCTTGTCACCCTTGAGGACTAAGATGGAATGCCTCGTTTCCAGTAAAAAGGGTCTCCGGTTTTCTACACTCACCATACGAATCACAGCAGTGTTAAGCTAATATTTTACGCTGGTGTTCTGTGAGAGCGTGGCGTAATCTTGATCAATAACCACGTTTACGACCACTAGACCAACAAAGCAGTTAAAATTATCGACGTAAAGCGCATTCAAATCAAACGGTTTACTTTGTTGTTCATAATGCTTACAGCAAAGGAGTGAAATAACTTCAGCCAACATAAACCTTTCCTTTCTAATATGATAAAGATGTTTTCAGGGCAAAAGTGACCCATTATCTCATCATTATCATCATGTAAAAGATGTCAATGTTTTTTTTTTGGAATACATATTGTATAGTACATTGCATATTGATTTTAATGGAAAATAAAAGATATACGATCACAAGAAATAAAAAGGAATAAATAAAAAGAAATATTTGAAAATTTATCACGTGCTCGGCGGTGAAGAAAACATCGTGAGGAAACCCGCATGTCTTAAAAATAAAAAATTTAAAAAAAATTCTAAGACATGTGAAGTTCGCCAACACGCATTGGGGCAGCGCGGCGGACATTTCCTTGCCCTAAAACCCTCTCATAAATGAGAGGAGGCCTGTGCCCAGCAGTGGGACGTAAATAGGCTGCAACTTTACTTTTACTTAACTTTAAATAAAAAGAAAAGGCATTCAAAAATATATAAGAAAAAAAACTAAGCGGCAAACACTTTAGATAAATTGACAAACCGTGGTTAGTCATCAGATCTAATTTATTGAACAGAATCTTCAAATAAATTTTCGCTTACTGAAATTTTTGGCACTCTACTGCAAGAAGCAAGCCAAATGTAAAAATGAAATATTTATCATGTCAAGTTCATCTCTAATAAAAATCGCTTGAACGTAAATCATACATTTAGGGTTCCACTGTCCCTTACATAGCTCCCTTATCGTTGCCGTTACAGCCTAACATAGGCCTTTCCCATCTCCCATGGAGATCGCCTATAAGGGGAATATTTGCCATAGTTGCCACGCTTGACAAGCCAGTTGGCAACCGCAGTTTTTTTTTACTTTAAGTCATTAATAGGATAGGATTAATTAGGATGATATGGAGTAGTGGATATTCTCCCAACGCCACTACACGATAAACATGGTACACAACACGTATAAAGGACATTTCATTGCGTCCGGATGCCTAATGCGTCACATCCTCCAATTCTTATTACCGAATTTAACATTGAGACCTTTATTTTGAAAAAATATTTTCCATTCCAAAAATAGGTAAATATAAACGTGTGCTATATTTAAAATTTTATTTGATTTCCTCTTTTATTCATTAAATAATTTTCACAAAATTATTTCGTTTCACCATTAAGGAATTTTAGCAATAGCACTTACAGTGGTAGACCCAAGCGGCAGCTTTTGCTGTCGCATGGATGGGCCGGCTCGAACCGGGGTGGTACCACGATCTCACAGAATACCAGCGTGAAGTGGAGGTTTACCTCTGCGTTTCGCTTGGTGAGTGCAGGTGGCCGGAGGCCCTTTTTACTGGAAATGAAGCTTGGGCTAGCATTTAGTTTTTGTTCCACATCACTGAAAATTGTTGTACATCACTGAAAACCACATTCAATTCACTCGGCCAATATGAGGATTAGCGTGAACAATCGCACTGACAAATACATTTTTTGTGTTTGTCTGTGCGTTTGTGCACGCTAATCATTTACGATTACATTATATTATATGTGTACTTTACATTCACCCGTTTTCCTTTTAAAATACTTTCTAACTCAAATAATTTATTTTATTTTTATTTTATAGGAAATAAAAAAAAACATTATAACTTCTATACAAAAATTTGTCTTAAAGGCTTGAATTTGCTTTAACATCTAACAAACATACGTTATTCAGTAAAGGCACTAAGCTACCTAAAGAATCCGCGTAAAAATCCGGCTTCAAATGTGGATGCGCCATCATATCTTCACGCGTATGGTTTGTAAGTACTAAAAGGGTTTTGAAACCAGCTGCCTTGCCCAAGCCAACATCCTGTTTTATCCTGAAATGTCAAAATATCTCCTTTTTCGTCTTCTATATAATATAATGGTTAGACATGAAGGAAGTTGATTTGTTGAAGGTGGCTCATGACCATGTTTTGTAGCGATTCTTGGGGGAGGCCTGTGTTCAGAGATTTATGGGGGGCTATAATGATGATAATGTAATATAATATGATGGTGTGACCTGTTTTTAATAAATATTTTATGATATTATTAGATAATGGTGGGAAACATAACAGTAAACCATATCCTTTATTTAATGTCTCTTATTTGTGGCGTATTTTTTTTAAATAGGAGTAAAGGTGACATACAAGCACACAGTTCATTTGATTTTAAGTTTATCACACATCTACATCTATCATCGATAAAGAATCAAAATGTGGATGCATTATCAATGATAACTTATCACTCCTAAGGACTAAGTAGTCACGATCGCAAGTCGAACGAATCGCTTTTACACACACAACCGCGCCTGTTGGTACACGTTACTACTACAATCAAAACGAAACCTTCATTGGAAAATAGAATAACTATAACAATAGATAATCTAATAATTTACTAATATATTACACTTTTATTAATTCTGAATAGAGTTTAGATATACCAGTAGTGTGGTGGTGGACTGTGTGCGCAATTGTCATATTTATTCTATAAAAAAAAATTAATTAATGATGGTAAGCAAAGATATGACAATAGATCTTACGGGTCGTATGTCGTCGTAATACTGGTCTTTCTAGACTTGCATAGCTACCAGCGAGCAAATATATTAGAGGAAATACATAATAAATTAATAATCGGTTAATTTTTTTATAAATTAGCGCTAGTAGTGCCTTTTTTACACAATTATACGCGGTAGAGCCATGCTGCAACTATTATAATTAAAGCACGAATGGGTAAGCTCTTCTAGGGAAGGACCACACTCTCACAATACCAGCTTAAATTAGCAGTTCAACGGTGCTGTGTTCGTATGGTGAGTGTACAGAACCGGAGACCCTTTACATAGAATGGCATGATAGTCATCACTGTGTACTTTAGCGAACGTTGCAGTGATACAATAATACCTAGAACGCTTTAATATACTGGACACACACGAAATACCCCCCCCCCCCCGAACGGGTTCCCGCCTTGTCATAACGGGGAGGGGAGGCTTAGTAGCCGTGATTTGATCACTCGTGGTGAACAAAGAGAAACCCACACAGCGGCCTCGAGGTGGCCACTCTGAGTGAGCTTGGAGAGCCCCCTTCGGATGTGTGCTGGTGGGCTACAGCGATAGGGTACCCTCTCTACCTACCTCTGCAGCCGAAGTAGAGTCGCGGAGGAAGAGGAGTATGCGCCACTCGTTAGGACGAGTAGAACGATGCGGGCCGGTTAGAGTCGCAAAGGATAGGTTCTTTGCGACTTTAACATCGTTGATGCGGTGATGGTGAGGCTGCGAGAGGAGAGGAGTGTCGGTATTGCGAGGCTCCGCTCTCCCTACCCTTCGCACCCGAATCTTGGTTGGTGGCGGAGCCATAGACCAGATCCGTCGCTAGGGTCAGGATAGTGGGTGCTTCCGAGTACTCGTTTATTCCTGGCCCCATGGCTTCATTGTATTGTGCTCGTGTGGGTCCGTTGCGCAGGTGGAGTTCAGACCGTGGAGTAAGGTGCACCTTGTGTTCCTGTTGAACCTTCCAAGAGAAGCAAAAGGGGAACAGTAATCCTCCTCCGAAGAGGGGCTGCCGTGGGGTGGCCGACACTGGTGGGGCCATGGATGTATGCGTAAGCGTTCTTCTGGCCCTGCCAATATGCGGCGAAGGTGGAAGACCATGGGATTTTAGTCAGTGCGAGTCCGACTTATCCCCTCTTTGCCCCCGCGAAGCGGGTATGCATAGGCATTTTCCCGTGCAAAAAAAGGACACACAAGACGGTGTGTCCTTTTTTTACGCCCTTAACGTATATCTAAACCACAAACTGCAGGTGTTAAAGGACTGGCAATACATTTTAACTATTTTAGTTTTTTCTATTGCACTATGTATTCTTATTTTATACTAAAACGCGTAACTGATATAAAAACTTGTTTGTATTGCAAAAGGTAATATTCAAATATTTTATCTGTAAATACTACTAAGACATGTATAGGTTTTCAACATACTAAATTATACTCATGGAATACTTTATACATACTGAAAAAAATGTAATCCATTTACACACCATTAGCATGGGCAATTTCCGATGAATGGTGAATTTATTAAGTACTTTTTGAAAGCCGACGAGTACATCTTTTATCTCTTCTAGTTTATATTTAGATAATAATTTATGTATTTATAAACGATAATAAACAATCCTTCATGTATTAGGCAACAAAAATTATTAATACGACAATGTTTCATGGAGTTAGTGAATAGTTATAGCGTGGTCTCAGTTATTTAGTAATGATTATACAGTACTGCCGTTAATCTTTAACACTGCAATTATTATGCAAGTAATTTTTTTTATTTCAGTTGTTTTTGTAATAAAATATTTTATTAAAATTTGCATAAAATAGTTTTTCATACAATTGCCACTTAATCAATACTAAGCGTTCGGGAGATTACTACATATCTTCTCGTCACGTATGCCTCAAAGCTTGAAAAAATTGTATATGTTGCCAGTAATTTATCGATTAAAAAGTATCTATCGAATTAAAAGTAATTTATCGATTCGCGTCTGACAATATTTGAAAACAGAATTTCACGTTTGTCAATTTAAACATTAAAACGTCTTAGTCAAATATTAGTATTACATAAGGATCTAAACCGTGGCATTTCAGTGCTGATTGTATGAGGAAGATCATGTTATCGCTAGCAACAAGCACTAGTTTTTCCCACTTGTTTTCAAGTTTTGAGGAATGCGGGACGAAGAGTGTAGTAATCGGCCCTTAGGCTGCCCAGCCGACTAAGATTCATCGATTAACCTCTTGGTCGAAGTTAAACGGACAAATTGTCCTAGGTAAACCCACCGTCATTCTATCTAGTAAATGAAGCTACTCAAAGAGCACCTTTCTTCTTTAATCATCGTCGGTCCAATGAGCTAGTTCACGAGCCAATTACCATTATGTCTATAGTCCGGCCTTTATTGAGTCGTTGGGTCATAAATCTTCTTTGTCTGTCCGTCTCCCTTGCAATCGTTAGAATCACGAACATTACAGTGATGTGCGTAATAATCTTTTCATGTTACAAATCTTATAAATAGTGTTTCATAATAAAATATTATTAATCTTACATATCACCAATAAAAAGTACTCTGCTAGGTTCAGTCACGCCTGAACGTTTCATTGCAAATTCCCCCAATAACTCTCCTGGCTTACCGAGTACAATAGGAACGCGATTTATTTCTTCGTTAACTACGTTATTGAATAATCCAGGTCCTGTAAAGTTTGAATCTTATATTATGACGTTATTTACAAAACAAATTGTGTGTGTAATTGTGTACACATGTACGAAGTGAAACTTCTTTACGACATGTTATTCTAATTTTATTTTATATTTTCCATAAGTGGATTAAATAATAGTATACTCTTACAGCCCCGGCAGTGATACGTCACAAGAAAACGTGACTTTTTTGTTTTTTTTTAATACCATACTGAATTTCTCCATTACGTCGATAAAGAAGTTTCATTTCGATAAACGAAATGGATTCAATTTTTACAAAACTATAATAATATGTTTACTAGGCGTTAGTGCCGTATTGTGGCGGCATAAGAGTATCCGTAAATACATATGTGACGTGAAAAAGTGACTATAGCAAAAGTCAGAAAACATTTGCACTAAAAAAATTAACACAATGAAAATAATCACGAAAAGACTAGCCATATTTCATGCTTCTCGAAGGAGTGATGGTTTAGAGTTTTACCCTTACTTCTGTCGTCTCCATTCATATTAATATTTCGCCAATTTCGTAATACTTGACGCTGGCGAAAAACAACCATACGTATCCATGACCAAAGAAAAATAAATTCGAAAGAGTGTCCAGCACCTGAGCTACAACAACTCTCCAATAATTCTTATTTTTCCTTCATGAAATTGGACCAAAGATGAAAAAATACATATTTTGCTACATAGATTACCTAAAGATAAATATCCTCGTTTTAAAGACACACAGTGATCTGTTGCACCGCTTAAGTAAATCACTTCGGGTCTTCTTAAGTAAGTAATAGCTTTGTAAATTTTTGCAAGATTAATATTGTAGTCGTTGTCAAAAACCACGGCTCCTATTTCATCGTCATCGTCAAAATAATCAAAATAGTTTGTGTATAATTCTGAGCCATCTTCAGGCTGAAATAATTAGTGAGTTATTAGTTTTCTGTAAATATTTTTATCGATTCTCGTCTGACAATATTTGAAAACAGAATTTCACGTTTGTCAATATAAGCATTAAGACGTCCTAGTCAAATATTAGTATCAACAACTTCCGCATCAAGTTGTTTATCGATAGAAATTATTTACCTGTACTGTAGTAATATTTTTTTAAATAATAAAAATAACATTAAACAAATATCCCTGCAGGAGGGGGATAAAGAGCGGCAACATAAATTTAAAATCCCTTTGACTCAACATGGAAAGTAGAATTAAATTTAAATTATCAATTCTTATTATAAAATATTTAGTCTTAAAGAGATTATATTTTAATATTATAGTAAAAGAGACACTAAAAACCAATATATTTTTTCACGCAAATCTATCCAGCCAACAGATCCACA
This sequence comes from Parnassius glacialis, assembly GCA_033319125.1. Lineage (NCBI taxonomy): Eukaryota > Metazoa > Arthropoda > Insecta > Lepidoptera > Papilionidae > Parnassius > Parnassius glacialis. The sequence goes on from JAVANC010000009.1 coordinate 8,267,280, forward strand.
ACTTTTAAATGGACATCAATCAAAGCGGCCTATTGAGTCATAGGTCACTTTCTTTAATACATTAACCCACGTAAACAACATACACAATACATATTTTTGTTTATTTTTTTTTATATTTTTGCATATTAACTATTATTAAATTTACAATAATACTTTAAAAAATTGTGCCACGACTATATCTATACTATTACCCAGCGGTGTTGTTTTTGAATGAAACAAAATTAAAAATACATAGTTATTACATAATCAGATTATTTATTATTATAGGTAATCTATATTGAATTCTGGTATAAGTATTTTTATACATATACACATAGGTAAAAAAAAACTAAAACTAGAAACTTAATTATAAAATAGTCCTACTCCCCGCGGTATCGTGCCAATAACGCTGGCTGCGTTTTTCCGCTGAATGGCCATACTTAGCCTTTGAGCGAGAAAAGAACCAGCCCTCTTATCACTACTATTAATTTTGTTAACTTATATTTATATTTAGCTAGTTATTATGTTGTTAATTGCTCTTTTTCGATCTACGGAAAAGGTTAGACGCCATCTTACATCCAATCATGTTTAACTGTTTATTTTTTATTATAGGTAATTTAGTAAATAATGGTAATGTTTAACTATAATCATAAAACTTTATAACTACAAAATATTCAAACATATTACAAGATAAGACTTTACACATATAGCAATATTATTATAAATTGTTACTAACTATACAAATAATATTTTACAGTGGTAGAGCCAAGCGGTCGCTTTTGCTGTCGCACGGATGGGCCAGCTCGAACCGGGGTGGTACCACGACCTCACAGAATACCAGCGTGAAGTAGAGGTTTACCTCTGCGTTGCGCTTGGTGAGTGAAGGTGGCTGGAGGCCCAAAATCCCCTCCCCCCCATCAACATGGTAGTGGAATTAAATAAAAGACTACACCAAGAGGGTACCAGCACCCCTGGAGAATCCCTCGCTGAGCATCCACGACAAAACTACTTCACTCCTGAGCGTAGGTGCTCAGGCTGCCCCGCGTTTTGTGGAGGGGGCAAAATTCCGCTCGCGACTAATGCTGCTCGGGGCAAGCGGAGCAATACAACCAAGGCAACCCCTGTCACGCTATCCGTGAATTTTTGCAACATCATGGGACTTCATTCCAACCTTAACGTTGTCCATTACCATCTAGAGACGGCGAAGCCGGCCTTGCTCTTTTTAACCGAGACTCAGATGTCCTCTCCGGCTGATACCTCATATCTCCCTACCCAGGGTACAAATTGGAACACTCCTTTGTGCCCCGGGCTGGAGTTTGCGTATACGTTAGAGAAGACATCTGTTTTCGACGCCTCGGCAGTCTTGAAGGTACGCACCTGTCCATCCTATGGCTGCGCGTAGACAACGACGACCATCCCCACGTCTACGGGTGCCTCTACAGGTCCCATATGTGTCGGCATTAACCGACACAGACCGACTCATTGACTACGTCCAAATGGCTGCAGACTCCGTGCTACAACAGGTCCCATCCGCAGAGATCGTGATACTCGGTGATTTCAACGCTCACCACGCTGAATGGCTTGGTTCCCGCTTAACCGATCATGCAGGTAGATCTGTCTATGACTTTGCTTTGGCATATGGTCTAACACAACTGGTTACTTTGCCTACGCGGATCCCAAATGTGGAAAACCATGTACCTTCCCTGTTGCACCTTCCGCTGACCTCTCATCCGGACGGATATCAGGTCTCCGTCGATGCCCCTCTGTGCTCTTCGGACCATTGTCTGATCCGGAGTACGGTGCCACGCACGCTCCAATCGCAGTTGCGATCTGCAGCTTGCCGCCGTGTTTGGCACTATAGGTCAGCTGATTGGGATGGGATGCATTCTGGTCTCTCGCCAAGGCTGTCCACGGGAACTTCTGTCAGCCATCTCTTCCATCTCTGCACAGAGAGGACGACTCACTAGCCCATGCCGCAAAGGAGAAAGCCGATCTGTTGAGCTCTCTTTTTGCGTCCAACTCGACTCCAGATGACGGGGTGAACACACCGTCGACCATCCCGCGATGTGAGTGCTCCATGCCGGATGTGCGATTTACACAGCGCTCGGTTCGCAAAGCACTCTTCTCCCTGGACGTCAGCAAGTCGAGTGGGCCCGATGGAGTCCCTCCCATTGTGGTGAAGACGTGTGCTCCGGAGTTGGCACCGGTTTTAACGCGTCTTTTCCGGTTCACCTACTCCCAAGGCGTAGTCCCGAATTCATGGAAGACAGCTTTGGACCACACGATCCCTAAAAAAGGCGACAGCTCAGACCCGTCCAACTACAGGCCTATCGCCATCACCTCCTTGTTCTCCAAAATAATGGAAGCCATTATAAACTGCCAGCTCATGAGGTAACTTGAGGATCACCAGCTGATTAGTGACCGCCAATACGGTTTTCGTTGGGGTCAATCAGCTGGTGATCTTCTAGTTGATCTGAATCATAGATGGGCGGAGGCAGTAGAGTCTAAGGGGGATGCATTGGCCATTAGTTTGGACATAGCGAAGGCCTTCGATAAGGTCTGGCACAAAGCGCTTCTTTGGAAGCTTCCTTCCTATGGGCTTCCCGTGAAATTGTGCAAATGGATCACCAGTTTCCTTGCTGATCGGAGCATCACGGTCGTAGTAGACGGTGCATGCTCTGATTTCAAGCCTATCAACGCTGGTGTTCCACAAGGCTGCGTGCTATCACCAACGCTGTTTCTCCTGCATATCAATGATATGTTGCTAACTGGTAGCATTTATTGCTATGCAGACGACAGCACTGGTGATGTCTTATATACCGGCCGTGCCAATATTTCTCAGGAAAACGTCGCCGAGTACCGGGACAAACTTGTGTCTGAAGTCGAGTCTTTGCTTAACAAAGTCTCGGATTGGGGGCGACTAAATCTAGTCCAGTTCAATCCCCAGAAGATACAAGTTTGCGCGTTTGCCACTAAAAAGAACCCCTTTGTCGTATCTCCTCAGTTTCAAGGCACTCCCCTTGCTGCCTCAGCCAGTATCGGAATCCTTGGCGTCGACATATCGAATAGTGTGCAATTTCGTGGTCACTTGGAAGGGAAGGCCAAATTTGGCCTCTAAAAAGCTTGGCGTGCTCAGCAGAGCGAGACAGTATTTCATGCCGGCACATCGCTTGCAACTTTACAAAGCGCAAGTTCGGCCCCACGTGGAATACTGTTCTCATCCCTGGGCCGGGGCACCCCAGTGCCAGCTCCTTCCACTTGACCGCATCCAGCGCAGAGCGGTTCGAATCGTCGACGACCGAGTTCTTTCTGATCGGCTCGATACACTGGCACTGCGTAGAGTTGTTGCATCTCTTTGCGTATTTTATCCCATCTATCACGGGGAGTGCTCTGGGGAATTGATCGGACTGATTCCAGCCGCTCAATTTCACCATCGCACATCGCAACAAAACTCGCGTTACCATCCATACCATCTGGATGATTGGCGTTCCACCACTGTGCGATTTAGAAGAAGTTTTCTCCCTCGCATACATTCCTTGTGGAATCAATTACCACCAGCGAATTTTCCGGACCAATACGACTTAGGAACCTTCAAGAAAAGAGCTTACACCTTTCTAAAAGGCCGGCAACGCATCTGCAATTCCCCTGGTGTTGCGGTTGTTCATGGGCGGCGGTAGTCACTTACCATCAGGTGAGCCGAATGCTCGTTTGCCCCCTATTCTATAAAAAAAATTAAAGTGTCTGTTTGTAATGTCAAAATAACAGCTTTTTACTAAATGCATATGAAAGCATATACGGTACATATAACAGAAACATAATTTTTAAAATTGTTGTCTGTCTGTCTGTTTATCTATTTGTATCTCCGAAATGGCCCGAACGATTTTGATGGGACTGTCACTGGAAAAATAATTAGGGTTCCGCGCAAAATTTAAAACCCTAAATTACATGCGGGCGAAGTTGCGGGGAACAGCTAGTTTAAAATAAATATTATGAAACAAGCACAAGTGTTCATCCAGATCACAAAAATGTAGCTGCAGTGTCACCAAGTGACAATAATCACAAGTATAAATAAAATAAAATAGGTATTTTTGTTGGTGAAACAACTTGAATTATAACATTTCGAATGTATTTTAGATACTTAACAATTCTTAGTACTACACATCACTCTTAACCTCTACAGCTTATCAAAAGTCAACTGCTGAACATAGGCCCCCATTGATTGGGAATATTTGCTTGCCATATCCCTAATCAATGGGGCTATGTATATAGCCACGCTTCGCGGGGGTTGTCAAATGCAGTTTTTTTGTTGTATTTGCGAAGAGACGCTGCTTTTCATCTTCTTTTTTTGTATCCCTTTGTCACCTCTTATAACGCCCAAAGGATGTTATAAACGATAATAAATAAATTAAGGTTATTTAAAGTTGTATAACTTACGCCATTTTTACACTTTAGCCCGTAAGATTTTAAAATGTTTATTGTTTCTGGGCATGCCACGCAATATACTGTCTTATCAAAATTAATTGCATTCAAATATTCCGCTATTGCAATAGAAGGTATTATCAAGTTTTCCTGAAAGTATAAACATCTTTAAAAGCGTATAAACTTACACTTATAGTAGAATTACTCTACAAAAATAATAAATTGTTTTTAAATGAAATCACAACAAAACATGATTTTACACAGAAAATATTTTTTTTTTACTTGATTATCACAAACACTCAAATTCCAAACTTACAAAACCACATTTAATATTAGCAGCGTCGAATAAGTCTTCATATTTTTTTCGAGAACGTACGCTATTATTAGAGACAAATTGCACAGTCTTTCCCAACTGTTTTATTCTATGGAAAAACTCGCCAACACCTGGGTAAGGTACATCAGACCAAATGACACCTAAAAATTAATACATTTTGTTAACGTTATAGTCGAAAACATTTCAAGGACGTGTGGAATTCAACAATACACCATGGGACAACGCAGTGGAGTCCTTCTTAGAAACTTCTCAGGCATGAGAAAAAACCTTCCCAGCGGTAATACGTATATATATTCTTGACTTTCAAATGCCGACTTAATAGTAAAACGTTGCAGCCTATCAAAGTCCACAGCTGAACATAGCTCTCTCCCATAGATTGACTTATAAGGAGTATGCCGTTGCCACGTTTGGCAGGCGTGCAACCGCAGATTTTTCATTTTTAAATAGTTGTTATGATAGTTGATATGAAGATGCTGCTGCCCATCTCCTGATTTGTTTTCCTTTGTCCCCTCTTACGACACACACGAGACGATATGAAGTAGTGGATATTCTTACACCATCACTACATGACTATTAAGAGTAAAATATATGAAAATATAAAAAGTACATAATTTAAATTGAAAATGTAAATTGGTGTTTTCTGTACATTTTATTTTTTTTGATAAAAACGATTGAGAGGAACCAAAAATAAATAATATATAATAGTAGTTAAACTACAGTGTTTATACGTCACCTCGGTTTGCACGTGCTTTTTTATTTCTGAAAAGGTTATGAATACATTATATTGTAGATTATATATTTACTAATATTATATTTTAAATATACACAAAATATTAAAAATGACAAACTCCAAATCCAAATCCTTTAACTTAGTTTTGCATGACCCATCACAACAATAAATTACACAACTTTTCAATCTACACAGAACATTAAATTAAATGTTCAACTGATAAGTACTTCAGTTTCCTTAACAATACACTTCTGCTCTGTTTTAGAATACCATCAGATGAGCCGCAATTTCGTTGCATCCTCTTCTTTAAAAAGTGTCCTAACATCAGTGGCGTAGCGTGCCTTCGAGGGGCCCTGTATCAAAATTTGTTGGGGGGCCCCAATGAAGAGTAAAGATTTCATAAAAGGAACAAAAACGCTTGCATTGAATTCAAATTATTATATATTGATTTTAAGTTATTCATCATCATCGTTACAGCCCTTCATAAGTCCAAGGAATGAAAAAACGAATAAAGGAATAAAAAACATATACATAAAAATGGTCTTCAGTTCTCTATGTACACATAAATTATCGTCAATTATCACGACAACGGCAAAAGTACTAATTCCACTAGTTCATCATCATCATCATCATCATAACAGCCCTTCATAAGTCCATTAAAGAGCATAGGCCTCACCCAAGGAATGCCACAAAGCACGGTCCTGAACCACCTGCATCCATCGACTTCCTGCATGTCTTACCAGGTCGTCACTCCAAATAGTGGGGGGACGCCCTACACTTCATCCGCCGGTACGAGGCCGCCACTCGAGAACCTTTTTCCCTATCGGTTGCCGGTTCTTCGAGCTATATGTCCGGCCCATGGCCACTTCAGCTTACTAATTCGTTGGGCCATGTCGGTGACTCTGGTTCTACTGCGCATATCCTCATTTCTAAGTTTATCACGCAGAGAAACTCCGAGCATAGCCCTCTCCATAGCTCGCTGAGCAACCTTGAGCTTCCTCATCCGGCCAGCAGTGAAGGACCACGTCTCAGTTCCGTATGTCATCACTGGCAACACGCACTGGTTGCACAATTTCGTTTTCAAGTTTTGAGGTATACCTGACTAGAAGATGTGCCGTTATTTCCCGAACGCTACCCAGTCGAGTCGAATCCCTCGATTGACCTCTCGGTCGAAGTTGGACTTACTTAGTCGGACTATTTGTCCCAGGTAAACATAAACGTCAACAACTTCGAGCTTAGAGCTACCAACAACTACCGACATAGGTGTGACATGGACATTAAACATGATCTTTGTTTTGTCCATGTTCATCTTAAGACCTATCCGTTGGGAAAAACTATTGAGGTCATTAAGCATAGTGCTTAGGTCCTCCAGCGATTCTGCCATAAGGACTATATCGTCGGCAAATCGAAGGTGAGTGATGTACTCGCCATTGATGTTAACACCGTATCCTTACCAGTCCAGAAGCTTGAAAACGTCTTCCAATGCAGCGGTGAAGAGTATCGGGGATATAACGTCACCCTGTCTTGCACCTCTCTGCAATTGGATAGGTTTCGTACTCTGGTTCTGTACTCGGATAGCCATCGTAGCCCTACTGTACAAGCACTTCAGCACTTCGATATACCGACAGTCAACTTGGCATCGCTGAAGGGACTGCAGCACCGCCCGAATTTCGACGTAATTTTGATTGAAAGTCTTTGGGCTTTCTCATAGTCCACATACGCCAGAAATAGTGGTAAATTGTACTCCTCGGACTTCTGTACAATTTGCCGAAGGGTATGTATGTGGTATATGGTGCTAAAGCCTTTTTGGAAACCGGCTTGTTCGGGAGTAATGACTCTCGAAAACAGCATGTAGACGCGGCTCAAAAGGGAACTCGGTCTGTAGTTCTTCAAGAGAGCGTTGTCACCTTTCCGGAGTAGTGCCACCATGGAGGACGGAATTAAAGAGCTTCTGAAGGACATCAAGTATCGGTTTTCCACCCGCTTTCAGAAGCTCCACTGTAATTCCATCCAGCCTGGGATCTTGCCGTTTTTAAGATGCTGGAGAGCCATTCTAATCTCGCTCAGACTGACGTCCGAGATATCATCGGAATAGTGTCGGATAAGACTCGCTCTTGGATCGTTACTCACACTTACGTGTGGCTCCAACGATGATGTGTACAGCTGCCAATAGAACCTCTCAATCTCACTCAAAACCTCAGGTGTCCCGGAAACGACGCTGCCATACTCGGTCTTCAGCTTCGACAGTTGGCTCTTTCTGGCAGACAGATCTCTTGCAAAGACTTGGGAGCCCTGGTTCTGCTCGATCTTTTCTTTAATACGAGCAGAATTAAAGTTGCACAAGTCCCGCCGCATGCATTTGGAGATCTGTATGTTCAGTTGCCTGTACGCTGTCAAATCTACTGAAGACTGCAGCTATATACCCCGTCTAAAAGCCATTGAGATTAGAGTGTGATCGGAGACTTTTTGTTTCTTCTGCGGCGGGTCTTGCAAAACTTAGCTCAGACCGCATGGACAGTTTCCACGAGCTTGTCATTCATATCGTCCATTGTATTGCAATCTTCTAGGCACTGAAAACGGTTTCGTAGCTCGAGCTGAAAGGTTTCTGGACTTTGGATTAGAGCACGAGAAGGACGGAGCGTTGACTTCATTAGACGTGACTTCTCCAACTTAACGTTTAGGTTCAGTGTGCCTCTCACCATTCGGTGATCGCTGCCGGTTTTCACCCTCGCGATCACTGAGACATCACTGAATAGTTGTCGTCTGGTCGTCATAATAAAGTTAATCTCATTTTTTGTCGAACCGTCGTGGCTCGACCAGGTCCACTTCCTGTGGGGCCGCTTCTGGAAGAAAGAGTTCATCATAAAGAGTCCTTCTTTCTCCATGAAGTTCGCCAGCTGCTGGCCCTTTGGGTTCCGTTGCCCTATTCCGAATTTCCCTACTTTCAGCTCACCGTTCTCTCTTGTGCCTAGTTTTGCGTTGAAGTCTCCCATTAACACCGTATAGTGGGTTTTGGAGGAATGCATTGTTCTAGAGATATCCTCATACATTTCTTCCACCTCCTCATCGGCGTGTACCGAGGTTGATGCGTAAACCTGTATAACCTTCAGCGATTACCGTTCGGTGATTCTGAGTATAAGGTCCGCAACCCTCGTCGACACACTCCCAATCTTTACAACGTTGTTAACGAGAGACTTGTGGACGATAAATCCGACACCTCCTTGGGACAGATGGTCGCCCTCCTGGTGATAGAACAAATTGCCGGATTCGAGGATTACCGTGACCTCCCCCTCTCTTCAGACTTCGGATAATCCTATGACATTCCAGTGCAACTTGTCTATCTCTTCTTCTAGCTCCAGGACCTTCTCGTCAGTCCTCAGGGTGCGTGCGTTATAAGTTGCCATGTCGAGTCGTCGTAGGTGGCAACAGAACCTCCACCGGAGACTCTTAGCACCCCCTGCCTCGCTGTTACCATGGTCGCCACCTTAGCCAGGAATAGCGGGGCTGCCGGGGACTGGGGGCCATCTCTTCGTTACTTTCATGGGGGTATATTGCCATAGTTGCCACGCTTGGCGAGCGGGTTGGCAAGCGCAGTTTTTTTATTGTTGTTTTGCTGTTATCAGAAAGATGCTGCTGCCCATCCTCTGCCTCAGTTTCCGTCTGTCGCCTTTTACGACACCCACGGGAAGATATGGGGTTGTGAGTATTCTTACCCGCCACTACACGGGCTTATGAGTTATTACTTACAATAAATACTCCTAGGAACTAAGCTAGCCAAACAATTTAATTTTCGTGCCTTTTGTTCGGCGAACATAGCTGAAGACGATTTCAGTTTTACTAAATTCTTTACTTCTTTAGAGAATAGTGATAGCCTTTCCTGTCCCATTAGAAGTCCTTGGAGTTTTTGCTTACACACGTTGGGGGCCCCTGTAGCCCGGGGGCCCCGTATCATTGATACGGCTGATACGGCGGTAGCTACGCCCCTGCCTAACATGAATGTTCCGCTATGGAAGTTTTTGCTGCTTATTCGTCATTTTTGTTCTTTAAACCTAAGTAATTATATCTCTATAATACACAAAAATCCTTTTTTTATATAAAACCTAATGTTAAATTGATACTACAGTTCATAGACTGTATTTCACCTCAAATTTTTTTTAAAGTTGAAGTACATTTAAAACTACGTACACTTATCAAGGACCGACGACAATGCAAAACTTTAAATAGTGTGTCCCATTATCCTTGCCAGGATTTCCATGATAAGCGATTTTTCCATCTCTCATACCCGATAGTGTCTGTGCCGAGTGCCCGTTTAGAATAAAACTTTCTGGAGAGGGAGCCTGAGAAACGTCTACTATATCCAAGATAGGCAGCAGGCGCGTAATTAGCCATCTCCCACATAAGTTACTGACTTTGACTTTGAAGGTCTCTGGACGGTATTCGGATGGAAGAACTTGATTGCACGAAGTTGATAGGAAAAGTCCAATGTAAAGGTGATGCATTAGATGAAGTGGTAAGATTATGAAATAATTCATAAAACAACTACAATTTCCGCCAGTTCAATCTACTGTAAGCCGCGTAAAAGAACTTCGTTCCAAAAACAAACATAATAACGCTTTTGTAGTTAGCTGCACAAATAAATAGAAAATAAATAATAGTTTAAAAAACTAAAAAAAACACGCTTTTGTAGATAACCGAACTAAAAAGTAGAAAATAATTTTTAATAAGTTTAAAATATGAAAATAGGGATTAACATAAAAACTCATTTTATTAAAAAATAGCGTTGGTGCTTTTTCTGATATCTTTATGACGACGCTAATTTTACAAATATCTATATTATTTACAACAAAGGACATCAAGCACCCCACGCTTTTTTACAATATAATGAATTTTTATGTTTATCACTATCTTCTTATTTTTAACTTTTTTTTTGACTGACGAGGCAGTCAGACCAACCAACCCAACCCAGACTTCACATCCGAGACCTCATGATTATTTATTTATTTATGTATTTAAACTTTTATGCACACAAAAAAAAATCGTACATAAGGGGGACTTAATGCCTTATGGCATTCTCTCCCAGTTAACTATTAGGCAGAGATAAACATATGGGAGGTAGTACAGCACTACCTTCTGTCTCGTTGGTCTAGTGGTTGTAGTAGTGCGACTGCTGATCATGAGGTCCCTGGTTCGAATCCCGGGTCGGGCCAAAAAATCAGTTATTGAGTTTTTCCATCAAGAAATTCTCAGTATCTGCCCGGAGTCAGGAAGTTGGCGGTGTTTAACCCCCGTGCCTCGGAAAGCACGTAAAGCCGTTGGTCCTGCGCCTGATCTCTCTCCGGTCGTGTCGGTTTACCGTCCCATCGGGCTATGAGAGTGAGGGAATAGAGAGTGCACCTGTGCTTGCGCATACACTTGGGCACTATAATCCTGTCCTGCGCAGATGGCTAGTCTCCGTTGAGGCTGGCCGCTGAAATTCGGTTTGGAGGACATTATTATTATTATTATTAGTACAGCAAAAGGAAACTAATAATGAGAAAAAAAGATAACGAAGTTAGAATAAACCGAGACGGGTTGAGACTGGCCGCCGTGGCCGAAATTCGGTCTGGAGGACATTATTATTATTATTATTATTTTTAACTTATTGAAAATTATCTGCCGACTTCCAAAAAGGAGACGATACTCAATTCGAGTGTATGTTTTTTTTTATGTGTGTTACCTCATAACTTTGTACTGGGCAACCCGATTTTGATGATTTTTTTTTATATGAAAGCTGATAGTTCTCGTGTGGTCCCATATGAATTTGATCAAGGTCAGACCAATGGTTATTGAGTTATTCTTAAATAACCTATATTGAAGTCGCTTATATTGAAGTCGGCTGTACATTTTTTTTTTTAATTTTAAATTATTTTCTACTTTTAGTTCAGTTATCTACAAAAGCGCGTATTTTTTAACGACTATTTCTTGTTGTTAAACTACTGTGGTACTGGTATTAATGCAAGCGTGCAAGGCATGCGAATTGAGTTATGTAAAGCAGACGTCACGAAATTGGTGTAATGTAAAAATTATATGCAAAGTAGGTTTAAAAGAGTAATTATATTGCTAACAGATATACAGAAAATTATTTTAATTATGATATAGCGCTACTTAGTTCATCGGTGAAATATAATGACGATTAGATGATTTTTTTTTCTATTCGGTTTATTTGCTATTCATGTTGTTCATCAAATCTACACACAAAACAATTAAATTGAATTGACGAGTTGAAAGTCATCTTAAATTATCAACCTACGCGTAAAAACTGTACCTCGTTTTTATCACATATTCACTCTTTGATTCATTTATATTGCAATTACCTATCTATATAATGTCCACTAGATCGAATTTCGCCCATGGCAATCGGTCTCAACAGAGATAAATTATCTAAGTTTCCGATTGCACTCTCTTTTCCCTCATTTTCATAGCCCGATGAAACGGTAATCCGATGCGACCGGAGAAAGATCAGGCGCAGCACTAACAGTTTTTGTGCTTTCCGGAGCACGGGGCTCATCGCAATTTCTAGACTCCGGGCTACTACAGATAATTCATGACTAATAACCCAATATCTGATTTTGGCTTGACCCGAGATTCAAACCCTTGACTTCATGATAAGCAATCGCGTTTACAGCCAATAGACCAACAATGTATTCAAAAATTGCAATATTTGTATAAAATAAATTTGGAATTGAGATTATTTAAAAACCACGTTTTGTTATAAAAATGACAAAACGTGGTTTATACACAGTCGCAGTTTTAAACTAACACTGTAATCGAAAGTATAAATGAATCACGTTTTGCAACACTACCGATTATGTGTATTTTAATGGGTATTGATAATGTTGTAGGGAAAGCAATGGGGTAATGATAATGGGTATATGATAAATATATACATCCATTAAATCGTTTCGTAAGTCGCAACAGGTCGATACTGTAACAGGATATGGGCAGCAGTATCTTCCTAATAACAACTCAATAATGATTTCTTATATTCACGCGAATAATACACATTGAAAAAAACTATTTTTACAGATTTTATCGAGTTTAGTTTACTTATTTTTAATTCTCGACGTTTCGAGTACATGGTCACGGCGGGGTCTGTTGTGTTTGACATCCCGATGTCTTAGTTAGCCCGGCTGCCTTCAGGTTTTGAATATTATTATTATTTTTGTTTTTTTTTAACAAATCAACAATAATAATAATAAAAAACTGTGTTTCCCAACCCACCCGCCAAGCGTGATGACAATGGCACATATAACTATTTATAAATGAAATCTGTGGTGTTAAACTAAGCCTTATGTTAAGCAATGGACATTTGGTGTGCTGTAATGACTGAAAAAATTATATGTTTTAGAAATTACGGATGTTTTCAAATTACACATAAAATTATATACTTGTAACTCACCATCACAGTCAGAAAATACATAATCAAAAGAATCGATGATCTTTTTAAATTCAGTAGAATTTAAAGACTTCAGATATATAGGATCCATATGAATTGATTTTTGACTGATAACGAACTAATAATAAAGCAATAGCAATAAGAGAGACGCGTGTGACCGTAACCTAGGAGATTATTACACTGTGGTGGAGGTATAGCGTGTGTAAATTATATACGCAATGCCTATTTTCAGTTGTTTTTTACAAAGTTCAGAGCTCGCGGCTTATAACCTTAAATAAGGGAGACTGATGATGATATTAATACTGATGTGATGTAATTTGATCGTGACTAACGTCACATCTCCAGAACAGTGTTCTGCACACGAATCAGAATATTATTGAGTTATTTAAATGCCGTTACAACACACCAGAGCCAGGGTCCGCACATTTAGCACTGACTCCGGTTCTGACGGCTTGACTTGTAACGATCGATGTTCTGGATGGTGAGAACCGCTCAGGCACGGGGGTATACGATGTCTCCGTAGTCTTATTAGTGCTTGCATAGGTAGCTAGGTATTTGAGTTGTATAGTCCTCCTCATCGATTGGTGAATCTGTACATTGGGAATTTTTTCCTAAAAAATTGTTTGTGTAGTGTCGATATGGAAGTAGTCTGTGTCGTTTTGATTGTCAAAACTGAGTGGAACTGGGGAAGAACGCGAAGCTAAATGTAAAGGAAAACATTGTAAGGAGTCCTGCATGTCTGAGACAAAAAATCTTTCTAGAGCAGTGAAGTCCGCCTACACATACTGGAGCAGTGCATAGGACTTATTTCTAGATTTCCCTCTCAGTAATGAAAGGAACTTTGTGCCATGCCATGCGACGTATTTATTCTGCAACTTTAATTTTACTATACTTTAATAAAAAAAAATGTCCTCCAGACCAAATTTTGTTCAAATCTCCAGTCTTAAATGGAGACTAACCATCTGCACGGGAGAGCATTGTACTGCCCGAGTATGCGCAAGCACAGGTGCATTATCTATTTCTTCACTCTCATAGTTCGATATGAGGGCAATCCGACTTTACTTCGTTTTACGTTTTTGACAGACTTATTTATGATCGCCGTTCCATCTGTGACTCAGTTCTTAATTCTCAGTTCTAGCATACTCAGTAATATACATTAGATTTTTTTAACGTATTTTTCACTTTTATAATTCACATGTGAATAATAAAATACTAGAACAAGTTGTAATTGATTAGTTGTAATATTGACACAAGTTCTATCATTGTCACTAAAACAGGGAATGGATTAATGAACGACATTAATTTAATATTTATGTGATGAAATAATGAACCGTTTATTGGCGTAGTAAGATCACCCCATATTATCCCGTGGGTGTCTTAAGAGGCAACAAAGGGAAACAAATCAGGATCGTCTCCTCAATAACTGCATGAGATACATTTATGGTCTTCGTTAATATGACCGTGTTTCTTTTTTTTCGGACGCAGCTTAACTGGCTCCGCCAGCTCAGATATGTTAGAATACTCTGCACTCTTTTCAATATCCTGAACGATCCTTGTTGTAAAACTTCCTCCAAGTTTCTTTTTAAAAGCAAAGTTCGTGAACATTTTATTAAAGCATTGCAAGTGCTAATTAACGCTTTTTCCTAAACAATTATTCTATCAACACATATTTTCCTTATTAGTTATGGCATATATATATATATATATATATATATATATATATATATATATATCTTTATATATAAAAAGTACGTGTCATGTTGTTTGTCCGCGATGGACTCCTAAACTACTGAACTGATTTCAATGAAATTTTTGGTCAATGTGCAGTTTGGTCCAACTTAAAAGATAGGATAGCTTACATCTCAATTTATAGTCGCAATGCAATATTATTTTATTGAAAATTATTTGTTTATTATTTGACAGTCACAACTATCTATTAGCGATTCTGTCAGATGACGATATCTGTTGACTGAATTGAGTAAATATTTAATAGATGGCGCTATGTTAAAAATACAAACGTTTAATATAAGCTACAATTTAGTAGTACCTATAACCACCACGTGTTGCTGTAAGTATTCAACAGATGAACCGATTTCAAAAAAATTTTGCAGACTGTGTGCAGTTTGGTCCAACTTGAGAGATAGGATAGTTTTTATCGCGATAAGTGACCCTCAGTTTTTTTATTGCTAATTTCAGGAGTTTCTTTGGGAAAGCAAATGGTCGTTTGGAAAGGGCAGAACAACGTCTGCCTGGTCAGCTAGTATATATATATATATATTATAATATAAACTGGTTTATTCTAACATCGTTATCTTTTTTCTTATTATTAGTTTACTTTTGCTGTACTAATAATAATAATAATAATAATGTCCTCCAGACCGAATTTCAGCGGCCAGCCTCAACGGAGACTAGCCATCTGCGTAGGACAGGATTATGGTGCCCAAGTGTATGCGCAAGCACAGGTGCACTCTCTATTCCCTCACTCTCATAGCCCGATGGGACGGTAAACCGACACGACCGGAGAAGACCAACGGCTTTACGTGCTTTCCGAGGCACGGGGGTTAAACACCACCAACTTCCTGACTCCGGGCAGATACTGAGAATTCCTTGATGGAAAAACTAATTAACTGATTTTTTGGCCCGACCCGGGATTCGAACCCGGGACTCATGATCAGCAGTCGCACTACTACAACCACTAGACCAACGAGACAGAGGGTAGTGCTGTACTACCTCCTATATGTTTATCTCTGCCTAATAGTTAACTGAGAGAGAATGCCATAAGGCATTAAGTCCCCCTTATGTACGATTTTATTTTTTGTGAATAAAAGTTTAAATAAATAAATAATCATGAGGTCTCGGATGTGAAGTCTGGGTCGGGTCAAAATCAATTATTGGGTTATTTAGTCGAGAAATTCTCGGTAGCAGCACATGAGTAAAGAAACCGACCAGAGGGGAAGCTACATACAAAATTCTCGCTTCGGGTACACCCACACATAGCGCAGCGATGTTTGCGTGAGCTCTCACCGACAGGTTCACCGACGCTCCGTCAGGGTACAAATCGGTTTGCGCCGGCTAAGTCAGAGTTTGAATAAAAGGGCTGTTGGTCACGCGCATAGAAATAAATAGACGAATAATATTTCGTGATTTTATAGATCAATAAATCTATTGATTATTTTTACAATTAGAGTTATGTTTAGAGATTGTGTAGGTATATAAATAGCACATTTTTACTTAATTAATTAATAAATAATCATTTTATACTTATTGATGAAGGAAGGCGATGGTATAATTAGTAACGTGATAGATAATTTACCGTTTGAATTACATTTACCTGGCTATCAATTTTGTGGCTCCGGAACGAAACTTCAAAAACGGTTACTCAAAGGCGATCGAGGGGTAAACAAATTGGATGAAGCTTCATGCTCCATGATATTACTTATATTAACAAAGATTCGAGCGCTCGACAAAATTTAGAAACGGATTTAGAACTTTTGAATATGGTTGAAATCTAAAGATGCTGGGAAAGGAGACAAATTCGCCTTATGCATAGTCAAAAACGCGATGAAAGCAAAAAATACCGGCGAGGAGTGGTATAAAAGCTTTTAAGAAGAGGATAAAAAATACATTTACTGTAAAAAAATCCAAATACAGCCACTCGGCTATAAAATATGCATATCCAGCTACAAATAAAATACTTTGTAATAAAAAAGAAATAAGTTTACCTCCTTGTATTCCCGTCCAATGTGTGGAGGACTTTTACCGCTTATTCCTATATTTGCGGGATTGTCAGCTTTAGGATCATTAGCTAGTAGAGCAGCGGGTATAGCAAGAGCTGTTAATGATTCAAAAGTAGCACAAAAGAGTCTTCAAGAATCCGAAAGACACAACAGAATAATAGAAGCGGTTACTCTAGGAACAGGATTATATATTAAACCTCATAAAAAAGGAGCAGGTTTACATCTTAACCCCTCAAAAAACTACTTAGACGGCAACCCAGACGTACAGTCACTAATATGGACATATTAGAACACTCAAGTGACATTTCGTACTTTCTTGGTGTTATCATGAGAAATAAATTACCTTTGAAACCGAGAAATATAGAATGTGAAATATTGAATTCAGACAGCAACAAAAATCCTGGAACGCATTGGGTAGCCTTTGTAAAGCACAATAAATACGTAGAATATTATGATAGTTTTGGTAAGTTAAAGCCACCGTTAGAATAAGTCAAATATATGCATAATTTACCTATCTACTATACCTATGCACTTCATCAAGCGTTTAGCGCTACAAACTGTGGTCATCTTTGTCTAAAATTTTTAAGGAATTTTTAAAGAAAAAGCATTTATATACGTATATAACAAATAAACTTTTTTTTCCGTCTAGCTAACACTTTTCACTATATGTCACACCGAATTTTCAGTTGTGACCTTTTTCCGCTAGCTAACACTTTTTCACTATATGCAACACCGAATTTTCAGTTGCCACTTTTTTCGGCTAGCTAAACACTTTCACTATATATTTCTGCTAGTCACTGCAACTACTACCGGATACTACTGCTGGGCACTGGTAGTTCTTCCTACTACAATATTACAATGTTTCGCCCCCATAAGGTAGACTTCGGCTATACTCTATAGTGAGCCGCTTGCCATTTCCCATTTGCCTCTTTATTTTCAAACATTTTTCTTTATGCAAATGGCACAAATTGCAATATTTTCTATATAATACTAATCTTAATTTTAACACGCTATACATCATTAAATAGACACTTTTGGTCTTCATTAGTACGTGATAAAGGATAATTAATATATTTACATTCAACAAAGTTATTAAGTAAAATGTCCTAAACTTTTACACTAAATGGGCATATTAATTCTTTAATTATCCTATAACTTTTGAATCGTGCTTAATTATACGAAATACTTCTTTATTATAACGATCTATACATCATATGCTAACTAAATATCATATTTACAACTCTTTTCAGATATAAAATATTCTCATTAATTTTTTGCTTAAAACTATTACGCAGTTAATTTAAATTTCCAGAATGTTCTATAGCGCGGCGCGCTGTGATTGGTCGGTTTTTCTTAAACAAAATAAAGTTGTTTATATTAACTATCATTAAACCGACCTTCTATATAGACATATTGAGAGTTGTAAATACATGGTAAAACTATATTAATACATTATTTAGTCAATATTTTCCGTATTTGCACTTTTTAAACAAATCAATATTCTTTAATCACTTTTTCGTTTAAAGTCTTTTTGGCCGTCTCGAACATTTCTCCCGCCGTGCAGCGTCGCGAAGACTCGTCGCAGCGTCGCTGCATAAATTTCGGTGAGAGACGTTGCCTCTACTTCGGTAGCGGCACGAGTTTCCTGGTTGGCCTCTTGATTAGTCCGTTTGCTGTGCGTACCTCCACAGTGCGGATCTGTCCGTCCGCACCGGGGTAAATGTTTTCAATCCTTCCTCGTGGCCAGGTGTTACGAGGTAACTGGCTGTCGGCTATGAGGACTGGATCGCCCACCTGGAGATCGGGGCCTTGACCATGGGCCTCCCGCCGGTTTTGAAGTTCCGGCAGATATTCTTTGACCCAACGCTGCCAGAACATGTCAGCGAGTATCTGGGAGCGTCGCCAGTGTTTTTTGCTGTTCGTATCTTTTTCACTAAAAACTCCAGGTGTTGGCAGTCTCGCAGATCCTCCCAATAGGAAGTGATTTGGAGTGATGGACTCGTTGTCTTTGCTGTCTACTGAGATGTGAGTCAATGGTCTGCTGTTTACTGTATACTCCACCTCGCAGAGCAGCGTGGTCAAGACATCTTCGTGCGGATGTCTCTCATGAAGGACGGTGTATAGTGCCGTCTTCACGCATCGAACAAGGCGTTCCCACACCCCTCCCATGAAAGGCGCGGAGGGGGTTATAAATCGCCACACTATGCTTCGTCGGCTGGCTTCTTCTCGGAAAGCCTCTCGAAGCTCTTTATCGGCACCGTGCATATTGGTGCCGTTGTCCGAGTAAATCTCGGTGGGACATCCTCGGCGCGCTGCGAATCTTCTCAATGCCAGTATGGCAGAGTCTGCGCTGAGATCATTCACAATTTCCAAATGTACAGCTCGTGATGTAAGGCAGGTGAAGAGAGCCACGTATCTCTTCTGATGCTGACGTCCCACTGTTACGGAGAGTGGCCCAAAATAATCCAGGCCGGTGAACGTGAACGGTCTCTGGTGATGTGCGAGACGCGTGCTGGGATGATCACCGGTGGCTGGCATGGATGGTTGTGCCTTTCTTATGCGGCACTGAACGCATCGGCTTACTATTCTTTTAGTAGTGGGTCTTAGTCTGATTACCCAGTAATGCTGTCGAACCTCGTTGATGGTCGGTTCGGTCCCGCAATGATGCAGGCTACGATGCGTCCAATCAATATACAATTGGGTGAGGTGATGATCACCATCCAATATAGCTGGCCCTTTCATATCTTCAGAGACTCCTTTTACAGCGGCTATTCGACTTCGTAGCACAATGATCCCGTCTTTTAAATGTATCTGAAGCGGTCGTAGGCGGCTATCATGGGCGACCCTCTTATCGTTACGGAGATCGGCTATTTCTTGTGTGAAGGACTCTTCCTGGATGATATGTACCAGGAGCTTTTCGGCCTTTCTTATATATTCGGCCTCCAGTGTGATGTATTTGTTTACATCTTTTCTTTTTACCTGACTGGGAGGCTGCGCGAGACGTCGCGGATTGCATTTCGATCTCCTCCAGTCGGGGTCTTCCTCTTTATTTCTTTTCGTCCTTTTATAAAAGGTCCTGTCGGTTGTTTTGCGGCAGAGTGTTATGAATTGAAGCACTCTGGCCGTAGCTCGCACTAAGCGTTCCCATTTCGAAAATTTCGTCGGATCGGGAATGGCTTCTCTGTATAGCGGAGCTCTATACTTTTCTTTAATTGTCAACGATCTTTCCTCGCTTGTAGGTACGGAGGACGAGGGTGTAGACCTCTTAACTGTCGTTTTATCGTTGACAGGCATCGTGACATCTTTCTTTGTCCAGAGAAGCTCTTTTTCTATATGCTCGTCTTCCAACTGACGGGTGCTGCTATTTAGTATTTCTTCAGCTTTCTTCTCTGGACCGGAGTCTGATCTTCTCGGGTTAACTACGAGAGATTCTGGCGCGAAATATTCGCGGAGTTGGTCATCTGTGTTCTCCTCGCTCGTGTACAGCTCATTGGCCGTGTAGATGCGCTGATGTGGGGCTTTAGTGTGCGCCCCGTGTAGCACCCATCCCAGTTCTGTGAGCGAGGCGATTGGCTGGTGCGGTGGACCTCTGCGGACTTTAGTGGCTATTAAGAGTCTCCAGTTGTCTTGTCCTATCAGGATCCTGGGGTTGCCTGAATCATATATCAACTGATTCTTTAAGTCTTTCAAATGCTTACATTTTTCTATGTCTGTTGCACGTACAGTCTGCGGCCCCAAGTTTAGGCTGGCGACCGTGCGTGCTCTGAATGGCACCCTTTTTCTATGGAGACTCTTCAGTGAAACTTTGACTCTTTGGGAGTCCGGCGAATCGAGGGTAGTGTTCCCGATAGCTGTGATCTTGAATGGGTCCAACCGCCCTGTAGCTCCAATTTGATTGGCAATCTCTTGATCCATTAATGAGACTGTCGACCCATCATCCAGCAGAGCGTGTGTGTTTATCGCTCCCGCCGGTCCAATTACTCGAACTGGAACTATCTTCAAGTAAGCTTGATGCTTTGATACAGCGAATGAGTTTGCAACTGTCTCTTGAGGTTCTTTTAGTGGGCCCTCTGTCTTCTCCTTTCTATTATTATGAAGGAGTCGCTTGTGTGTTGCGTTGCATCCTTTAATTCCACACTTCGTGGTTTTGCATTTGTGTGTCTGACTTCTATAACGCAGACACCGGAAACATAAATTCCTTTGCTTGGCGAGTTGCCATCTTTTATCAATATCTGCTTCTTTTAACTTGTTGCAGTCGGATCCATAATGACCCTCTTTTTCGCACACACTGCATTTCGGAGATGGCTTAGTGGTAGCCGTGTGCGTCCTATGTACTGGACGATTATTCTGCGCTCCGTTTATGATTTCAGGAGGCGCAAATGCACTGCAGAAGCGAGCTTGCTCGGTTATAAATTCACTGAAGGAACCGAGATCTGGTCTCGAGTCGTACTTTTCTGTATAAATTCTATACCACTGCGCGCGTATAGAGTTTGGCAGTTTGTCTGTGAGGTGTCGTAGCAGCTCTGCGTTAACGAGGTAATGGTCTCGTTTGAGTGCTCGAAAAGTGACGACGCTTCCCCTCACTTTGCTCGCGAATGTGCAAATATCTCTGGGTGCCTCTGTACAGCGTGGCAATCCCCGTAATTTTTCGGTTTCTGCTTGCGCGATTGAATCTGGACGCCCAAATTGTAGCTCCAGTTCTCGCATAATCTCATCTGGTTTGGCATGCCCGATGAGTTCCGAACTAACTGTTTCCAAGGCTCTTCCTTGTAGACTTCTTCGTAGTCTTGCAGTATTTTCTATGTCATTGAAGTAGCCTCGGGTTGTTTCATAAATGGCACGGAACGAAAGCCATTCGGTATGTGCTCCGCTAAAGCTTGGCAGCGTCATTATCGCTTTTGATGCTGCGAAAGTATTCGACGATGCACTCTCTGGTTTTGGTTTGTCAGCGAGTGCGGCTATAGCGGACGTGAGCCCCGATATGAATGGTCGGAGCACCCTGTCTTCATTGCTGACAGGTGCCTGGTTAGGCCTTTTTGTTATGGGATTCTTGGTTGCTTCTTCCGGATAGGGATCCTGGTAGGTGGACTCTGATACAATTGGTAGGAGCCCCCTGTCTTCATCAACCTTGGAGTCCTGGCAAATCTTCTGAGGTATGGGACTCTTCGGTATATTTTCTGCATTGGGATCCTGGTAGGTGAGCTCTGATACAACAGGTAGGAGCTCCCTTTCTTCATCAACCTTCGAATCCTTGTTTGTGAGCTTCATCGGCGGCTCACTGGGGTCGACAACCTCCGGGGGTGGCTTTGTGATGTTTTTTTTAAGTGATGCCTCCCCACCGGTGGTTGCGCCTTGCGTTGGCTTTTGCTTGGCTACAGAATTTTCGAGCCAAGATCGGACATACTCACTTTTGGAGTGACCATCCTCATCATAGTCGTCCGATTCATCATCTTCTTCAACCATTTGTAATGAGATCTGTGCGAGTTCCAATTTTATTCTCAGCACTTCCTCACGAGCCTTCAAAACCTTTTTATTTGGCCGAGTGGTCCTCTTTGACCTTGTACTTTTATCGGTGTGGCCCCTTGGTGGCTCTTCGGCGCGGGAATATACCCGGGCTGTTGGCGGTGATGCACAGCGAATGTCATCGTTGCCTTCTATTTGTTCCCTCTGCTTCGGTGTACCAGCTTTAAGAACGGCTGGCACTGGCAGGTGTACCCCCCCATCGCAGGGGCAAGCTATCTGTTCTCTCTGCTTCGGTGTACCGGCTTCAACAACGGCTGGCACAGGCAGGAGTACCCCCCCATCGCGGGGGCAAGCTGGCGCCTCAGCGCCTTCTGTTGTGGATGGTGAGCGTGGTGGCATCTGGTGGCGGACGGTGTCGGTATTGTCCGACGGTCCATCATCCAGACCGACAGTCCACGCCATGGTTCCCCTTCCTTGCGAACGCGTGATCGGCATCTTGATTCTGAAAATTCAGCAACTTTAAAACGGTAGTGACTATGTACCCGGTTCCGAAATACTAACGGATTGACGAATCCCGTTCGAATGACCAGCCAATGTGGTCCGGTGTATACGGATGATTCGGCTCAAAGGACCATATGGTCCGGTCGGCAGTACAGGCGGATGTATCCGGCTCGAAGGACCATAAAATGGTCCAGCCGGAAGTACAGGCGGAAGTATCCGGCTCGAAGGACCATAAAATGTGCCGGACGGGCGTAACTCTTCGGAGTAAATGTTGTCGAAGATACTCCGCGAGTCGCTCACGTCCTACACCTGTAGGTTCCGGAATCCTCCCACTGCCGTCTTTCACTGCCGTCTCTGCGGTTGCTGCGGATAAACTGTGGACTGAGGTTCAAAATTAAAATGCACGATTTGTAAATTAAAATAGCAAGGGAGTGGCCAGCGGATCGACTAATTAATTTGTCGCGAGATTTTACACTGTTATTTATTTATCACTATTATATAAAAATGGTTGGTCAACTATGGTTATTCACTATAGGTTGTTCACTATTTATTTTAAAATATTTAATTCAAAAGAGCTGTAGTATAAAAATATCTGTCCGGAGTAGTTGGTTCTTTAACACTATTGACTAGCAGCTATTAATCAACTAAAATTAGTTGAATTTAACACTTGTGTAACTGCGAATATCAGTTATTACTTTTTCCGTCTAGCTAACACTTTTCACTATATGTCACACCGAATTTTCAGTTGTGACCTTTTTCCGCTAGCTAACACTTTTTCACTATATGCAACACCGAATTTTCAGTTGCCACTTTTTTCGGCTAGCTAAACACTTTCACTATATATTTCTGCTAGTCACTGCAACTACTACCGGATACTACTGCTGGGCACTGGTAGTTCTTCCTACTACAATATTACAATGTTTCGCCCCCATAAGGTAGACTTCGGCTATACTCTATAGTGAGCCGCTTGCCATTTCCCATTTGCCTCTTTATTTTCAAACATTTTTCTTTATGCAAATGGCACAAATTGCAATATTTTCTATATAATACTAATCTTAATTTTAACACGCTATACATCATTAAATAGACACTTTTGGTCTTCATTAGTACGTGATAAAGGATAATTAATATATTTACATTCAACAAAGTTATTAAGTAAAATGTCCTAAACTTTTACACTAAATGGGCATATTAATTCTTTAATTATCCTATAACTTTTGAATCGTGCTTAATTATACGAAATACTTCTTTATTATAACGATCTATACATCATATGCTAACTAAATATCATATTTACAACTCTTTTCAGATATAAAATATTCTCATTAATTTTTTGCTTAAAACTATTACGCAGTTAATTTAAATTTCCAGAATGTTCTATAGCGCGGCGCGCTGTGATTGGTCGGTTTTTCTTAAACAAAATAAAGTTGTTTATATTAACTATCATTAAACCGACCTTCTATATAGACATATTGAGAGTTGTAAATACATGGTAAAACTATATTAATACATTATTTAGTCAATATTTTCCGTATTTGCACTTTTTAAACAAATCAATATTCTTTAATCACTTTTTCGTTTAAAGTCTTTTTGGCCGTCTCGAACAATGGTGAAAAAGAAATGATTGAAATTCCTGAAGGGTCTTACGAGCTTCAAGATATTTGTGATTATTTAAAAACTAACAATAGGAGCACTGTATTATAACTAACTTGTAACAATAATACATTGAAAACAAATTTTATTTCCTCTGAAGATGTTCACTTTAATAGAAGCGAATCAATGAGGGCATCCACGACTTTTTCTGCCACCAGGGCGGCGCCACTTTCGAGTGAGGTAAAATATTTGACAGATTTCATAGCGGGGACGATAATTTCTTAGGAAAATGTAATCTTTAAGGTTTCTTTCTGTATTATTAGTTATATTTTATATTAATTACATTAGAAATGAATAAACCAAACTATAAATATAACTAAAAGACGACTTTTAAAAAAAAAGAGTTATAATGTGCAAACAATTAAAAATCAAACCACTGACGCATTGTGTTATATATTAATATAATACTCTAGATAATTATAAACTATTATTTAAAACTAATTTCTCAATTAAATGACACTGTGTAACAAAAAACTTTACCTCAGTCGCTAGTAGCGACATCTGGTGAGTAGAAGATTATTAGCCCTCATTGGTAAAATTTTGGCTTTGGTATGGAAACAATAAAAGCAAATATATACACAGTCAGGTCATAAGTATTGTCACACAGTAAAAATTTTCTTTTAGAATGCTGGCCACAAAAAGTTTATTGAATTCGAATTTCGAATTGTTCATGAAAATAAAACTGTATACTTTTTAGAATTTTACTCATTTTTAAATATGAAGTGGACGTTTAAAGAAGACCGTGTTGCAGTTATTGCGTTGCATCGTTGCGGTTACGCGCCAATTCAAATTTTTGACATACTGAAAAACTTGAATATAACCAAAAGATTTGTTTATCGTACCATCAAACGATACAATGAAGACTCTAGTGCAGATGACAGGTCAAGAAGTGGTCGCCCTCGGTCTGTTAAGACTCCAGCAGTGATAAAAGCTGTGAAGGTGCGAATTCAAAGAAATCGCAAACGTAAGCATAAACTGTTGGCCCTTCAGATGGGGTTAAGCAGAACCACGGTGAAAAGGGTGTTAAATGAAGACTTAGGGCTTCGGGTATATCGAAGAGAAACAGGACATCGTTTGAATTCTCGTCTAATGGACTTGAGACTGAAGAGATGCCGCGCTTTGTTGAAGCGGTACGAGGGAAAAAAATATCGGGAAATTCTTTTTTCGGATGAAAATTTTTTTACCGTAAAAGAGAGCTACAACAAACAAAATGATAAGGTGTACGCACACAGAAGTGACCTATGCAGGAGAGAATGGGGGTCTTCAGCGGCACGTAGTTCGAGCGACCCGAGAGCAAATAAGGCAGAAGCCCCAAATTCTATTCTACTAAGATGCTGCTACTCATCTTCTATTTTGTCTTAATAACATAAATATAAAATAACCTTTATAAGAATAAAAACACGAAGTAATAAGCAAGTATCGTTTATTTTAACAATCAATTCATACAATACAAACTGTAGTAATTCTATAGAAACTTGTTTTTCCTCTTGATATAATTTACGTTATACATAAAAGTTCGTTTTTCGTTTTTGTGCTTATAGTAGAGATTCCAAAAGAGCAAAGGCGGTCGTGTGATGCTAGGTATTAAGGGAATCAACCCAAACCGTGGCCAATAACTTCATAGTCAGGAATGCCATTTGCATTTGCTACATATCTGTCTCCTTGCTCCTTGGCAAACTAACACCCGTCATATTTATTTGATAATTATTAATATATCAGTGGTATATCAACGAGAGCCGTGGCAGCTCAGATGGTTAGCGCTCGCTGTAAATTTCACAGTACGCGAGCAACCCAGATTCGATCCCCGCCGGCACCAATGAAATTGTTAACTGCAATTTTAGGTGTGGATTTACCACGTGCTCAGCAGTGAAGGAAAACATCATGAGGAAACCTGCATGTTAGAGCTATAAAAAAATGGAAGATATGTGAGATTCGTCAACACACATTGGGGCAGTGCGGTGGACATTTCCTTGCTTTTAAACCCTCTAAGAAATGAGGGGAGGCCTGCGTCCAGCAGTGGGCTGTAACTATATATAAATATATATAGGTTGTAACTTTAACTAACATTAAATATATCAGTGTGTTGATAAGAATTGTCATCATCCCAGCAAATACTCAATATAATCTTAGGGATCCATATCAGCAGTGAACATTTATGATCTTATTACGAAGAAACATGTTTTTAGAAGATACAAGTTGATTATAATTAAAAAAAAAACTAATTCGTAGGCAATCATCTTGAAAAGCAGTTTCAGGCAAATAGCGTTTAATCCTACTTTATTTATTTAATATCACAATAGTATCATACATTATTTATAATTGGCACTAAACTACCTAAAGAATCCGCGTAATAATCCGGTTTCAAACTCGGATGTGCCATCATATTTTCACGCGTATTGTTTGTGAGTACTAAAAGAGTTTTGAAACCAGTTGCTCTACCAAGTCCAACATCTTGTTCGATCCTGAAAATTAAAAAGAAAACGTAAGTTGAGAATCTATATTGTGTGATATTGGAGCTTCTTTACGGAACCTTTATAGTTGCAAGAAACATTTACATAAATTTCATATATAATACTAGCTGGTTCGGCTCACGTAATTCTGCCCTTTATTTGTGATATTATTTTGGCGCGAAAAGTTTCACGCCATATTCACTCCAGATTTTTCTACTGACTTCAAACAGGAGACGGTACACTAAATTCGTTTTTTTATGTGTATGTTTTATGTTCTCATAACTTTTACCGGGTAAACCAATTTCGGTGATTCTATTTTTATTTGAATGCTAGTGCTTCAAATACAGTTCCATATAAATTTGATCACGGTCTGTTCAATACTTTCTGAGTTATTCTTAATAATTTATATTAAAGTCAGTTGTACATAATTTTAAATTAATTTATTACATAATCACGAAAGAGCCACCTATCGTATTTTTTCAATAATTATTTTGGCACATAACCACATAATATTAAAATTTCAACATAATTTTTAGAAAAAGAGTCACAGCTTACAGTCCACATGATGGTAAATGGATGCCGCGGCCCATAGACAAGCCGATCAAGAATCAAAATGCAGAATGCTTTGTCACCCCTGATGATTAAATGGCTCGTTTCCAGTAAAAGGGTCTCTTGTTACCTAGATTCCCACAATCATCATATGAAACTCAACATCAACATCAATCACCTATTTTCGGCTGGTAGTCTGTATCCCCGGTAATCATTTCAACCCTACACAAGTCTCGCGAAGCGGACAATGTCGTCATTTTGTCCGCCGATACGAGGTCGTAACTCGAGATCCTTTTTTCCCCCATCGGTCGTCGTTCTTTGAGCTATGTGACAAGCCTAT
This sequence comes from Parnassius glacialis, assembly GCA_033319125.1. Lineage (NCBI taxonomy): Eukaryota > Metazoa > Arthropoda > Insecta > Lepidoptera > Papilionidae > Parnassius > Parnassius glacialis. The sequence goes on from JAVANC010000009.1 coordinate 8,294,870, forward strand.
TGCCACTTCAGCTTACTAATCTGTTGGGCTATGTCAGTCACTCTGGTTTTACTGCGGATATCCTCATTTTTAAGCTAATCATATAGAGAAACCTCAAGCATAGTCCTCTCCATAGCTCGCTGAGCGAACTTGAGATTCCTCATACAGCCAGCAGTAAAGGATTACTGCTGGCCGTATGGCCGTGCCAGTGATGACTTATGGAACTGAGACATGGTCCTCCACGTCTCAGTTCCATAAGTCGTCACTGGCAACACGCACTGGTTGTACAGTCTTGTTATCAAGTTTTGAGGTATACCTGACGAGAAGATGTGCCGTAAACATACTCATCAACAACTTCGAGCTTATTGCTCCCAACAACTACCGGCATAGGTGTGACATGGACATTATACATGACCTTTGTATTGTTCATGTTCATCTTAAGACTTGTCCGTTTGGAGGGCTTATTGAGGTCATTGAGCGTAGTGTTTAGGTCGTCCAACGATTCTGCCATAAGGAATATATCGGCGGCAAATCGAAGGTGAGATATGTATTCGCCGTTGATGTTAATTCCTAATCCTTTCCTGTCCAGTAGCTTTAAAATGTCTTCCAATGCAGCGGTGAAGAGTTTCAGGGATATAATGTCACGCTGTCTTACACCTCTCTGCAGTTGGTTAAGTTTCGTACTCTGATTCTGTACTCGGATAGCCATCGTCGCTCTAATGTTTGCCACCACTAAAGGAACCGCAGCACCACCCAAATTTCGACGGAATTAAAGCCCTTCTAATAGTCCACATACGCTAGACATAGTGGAAAATTGTATTCCTGGGACTACTGTGCAATTTGCCGTAAGGTATGTATGTATGTGGTCTATAGTACTAAAGCCTTTTCGCAAACCTGCTTTTTTGGGGCGCTGTAAGGCGTTGACTTTGCATGCGAAACGATTTGTAACGACTCTCAAACACAGAAGGTAGACGCGGCTATAAAGGGAAATCGATCTTGATAGAGCGTTGTCGTCTTTCTTGAAGAACAAGACCACTGCACTTCTCCACGACTCCGGTGTAGTGCTACCATGGAGGACAAAATTAACGAGCTTTTGAAGGACTTATAGTACCGGTTTTTCACCCGATTTCCGACGCTCCGCTGAAATTCTATGTAATTCTTGAAGTTTCGCTTGGGGCCTTGTCGTTTTTAAGGTGCTGAAGAGCCATTCAAATCTCGCTCAAATAGATGTCCGGAATATCATCGGAACAGTGTCGGATAAGACTTGCTTTTGGATCGTTACTCACACTTGCCTGTGGCTGTAACGATGATGTGTACAGCTGCCCATAGAACCTCTCAATCTCATTCAAAATCTCAGGTGTAGCGGAAATGACGCTGCCACACTCGGTATTCAGCTTTGACAGTTTGCTGTTTTGGGCAGACAGATCTAGAACAAAGACTTTGGAGCTCTGTTTCCGCTCGATCGCTTCTTCTATGCGAGCAAAATTAACGTTGCGTAAGTTCCGCCGTCTGCATTTAGAGATTTTTCTGTTCAGTTGCCTGTATACTATCAAATCTACTGAAGACTGCAGCTTTATTTCCCATCTAACAGCCATGAGATTAGGAGTGTGATCGGAGAGTTTTTGAATTCTTCTGCGGCGGGTATTGCAAAACTTAGCTCCGATGGCATGGACTTTATCCACGAGCTTTTCATTCATATCGTTCACTGCATTGCAATCTTCTAGGCACTGAAAACTGTTTTGTAAGTCGAGCTAAAAAGTTTCGAAACTTTGGATTAGAGCATGAGGGGGACGGTGCGTTGACTTCATTAGACGAGACCTCACCTATTTAACATATAGGTTCAGTATGCCTCTTACCATTTGGTGTTCGCTACCAGTTTTCACGATCACTGAGATATTACTAAGCAGTAGTCGTCTGGTCGTCATAATGAAGTCAGCCTCATTTTTGTCGAACCTTCGGGGCTCGACCATGTCCACTTCCTGTGCGGCCGCTTCTGGAAGAACGAGTTCATTATAAAGAGTCCCTCGATCGCCATGAAGTCAGCCAGCTTCTGGCTCCTTGGGTTCCGTTGTCCTATTCCAAATTTACTTACCTTGAGCTCATCGTCCTCTTTTGTACCTAATTTTGCGTTGAAGTCTCCCATTAACACCGTAAAGTGGGTTTTGGAGGAATGCATGGCTCTAGATATATCCTCATGCATTTTTTCCATCTCTTGATCGGGATATGCCGAGGTTGCTGCGTAAACCTGTATGACCTTCAGCGAATACCGTTTGGTGATTCTGAGTATAAGGTACGCAACCATCGTCGACACACTCCCAATCTTTATAACGTTGTTAAAGAGAGACTTGTGGACGATAAATCCGACACCTCCTTGGGACAGATGTTCGCTCTCCCGGTGATACAACAAATTGTCGGATTCGAGAATTGAGTGACCTGTCCTTCTCTTTGGACCTCGGATAATCCTATGATATTCCAGCGCACCTTGTCTATCATTCCATTTAGCTCTAGGATCTTCTCGCCAGTCCTCAGAGTGCGTGCGTCGTCGTCTTAGCTGGCAACCGCGGAGAATCTTAGCAGCTTTCATCCATATAAATTTGTTAGTAATTAACATAAACTAAGTTATAAAAAAGAATATAATTATAATATTTTTTTCAGATTAAAATTTATTTTATTATATACAATATAACAAACTACAATAATAAAAAAAAAACTAAAACTAGAAACTTAAATTATCATATAGTCCTACTCCCCGCGTTATCGTGCCAAGAACGCTGGCTACGTTTCCCCGCTGAATGGCTATGCTTAGCCTTTGAGCGAGAAAAAAACCAGCGCTCTTATCACCAGCAGCAACGACCAGCCGCGGATGAAGTTCCTTGAGGAACTTCACCGCATGTGGACCCCACGGACCGACAGTCTCTACAGCAAATGGCACAAATATGTAGTGTGACTGAGTGTGGTTGTTGATTTTCAAATAAAACTTTAATATAGTTTTACTCTAATGTATAATTGGCAGAGTTTCTGCTTAAGGTAAATACGTAACTTACAATGACCCCAGTCTGAATCCTGCATTTGTTTTTATACCCGCATTATGCGGTTTACAATTATTCATAAACGGAAATAGTTTAAAATCACCTACATTATTTACTACATCCGGAATCTTATTTTAAAATGTAATTACAAACTTAAATATTATATATACTATAAATCAAATAATTATGCATTTATATAATCAAGTAATGTTTAATAATAAGAAGTTTAGGTAAGTTTATAATTATGGTTGAGGGCGGGAAACATTTGCTAACAGTAGTCATCTCTCAGAGACTCATATTTGCGCCACTTACTCAGTTCAGCTGCCTCTGATGTCGCCTCGCCTCTAAACGAGGTACCCCTGAGATGAGAGGCCGCCAGAGTGTCTACGCAAGTAGCATCCCACAATAGGGCTTTACCTCTCTCCCAAGGGACCAATGTCATACCGTTGGGTCTCCTGCCATCGTCTCTAAATATTCCACAAGGCTCTAAAACCGAGGGAACATTTATAGAGACAAGAGCCCTTCGGATGACATCTTTCAAAGAACTGTGTCGTGAAAACCTACCAGCGCTTTTCTTACATGAAAGTCCGTGGAGCCCAAACTTGTCGACGCTGCTACCACAGGGGTACTGATGGGGTTGACAAATCGATGCTCCTAGTCAGATTCCTACGACAATGCGCAAGCTTTCCCCATCAAGTAACGTGCCGAGATTACTTAATGGTAAAACGAGTAACCAGTGATTAAAAAATAAGAGTAAATAAATTATATCAATAGGGCCAGAGCAATCAGTTAAGAAACTTTAATGTCCCACCCACATGCATACGGATCCAATGCCTCTGAATGGGACAGTCAAGTCTATCTTGAAATATTCTCAAGATACCATTTTTGCTCTTCCGTAATCTGCATAAAATTGACGCAGTTCGCTTCCTTATGATGCCATAAAAATTATCAACACCTGCTTCAGCAAGCATGCCTGAAGCACTATAGTATCTAGGAAGGTCCATTAGTATACTCAAGGCATTATGATATTGAATTCGAAGAAGCATATTGTAGGTCCTCTACGTATAGTTACACCACAGACTGCAGGTGTAAAATGTTTGACAGAATGCCTTGAAAAGAGTAATTTTGACATCATTTGTACACCTAGCATACCTGCGGGCAAGCATATTGCATCGGACGCGCATTGGCGCGTCGATCTCTCTCTCTCTCTCTCTCTCTCTCTCTCTCTCTCTTGTGGTCTGTCAGATATTCCTTAACAACGTGTTCTAAATATTTAAGCTGACAAACTCTATTTAATGGCATACCAAGAAGCTTTAATGGCGGCACAATCAAGGGCTTCTTACTATTAACACGAAACATCACTAACTCAATTTTCTTGGTGTCATAGAGGAGTCCATGTTCAGCAGCGTATGTTTCAACAGCTAACATTCTAAGCAACTTACTGAACGACGGACTCAGCAACACCATGTCATCGGCATAACTTATTACAGCATACTACATATTATTAATCATATGACCGTCAACAGAACATCCTACCCTTCTTTAGACAACCCCTCTTGCCTCACCTCGCATTCAAACACATATTCGTCGGATAGCGCGTCAGACCATTTGACCTGGTTAATTAGATGAGCGTACTAATATTTGAAAGTAGTGATAGGTTCGACTACAACGTATATTTCACGCAGTGTTTGTCCATAGTATGTCATCCTTAACCAGGTCAAATGCCTTGCAGAGATTCAGAAAGTAACATACACTGGCGATTGTCTCTGGGTGTAATATTTGACAGTATGCTTCAGCGAGATCACCTTTCTAAATACAATTGCCAAGAATATAGGTCTGTAAATAGCCTTGTCAGATATATCCCCAATCTTGTTTTTCAATATAGGAACAACAATAGTTCTCATAATTTCCGCAGGTAAATAGGAGTGCCTAAAACAACAAAAACAGTTAACAACAAAAAGTATATAACAGTTAAGTACAAAAATTATACAACATTGCTAGGACCCTTTGGAGCTGCGGCCCAGCATTGTAAAGGTGCTCGAGACTAAGGCCATCGTACCTTGGTAGTTTTCCTCTGGTAATCTCTTTCAGGACCAACCTAAAATCCTTAGCTGCAATACGGACAAACTCACCAGCCAAAACCATCCCACCATTGCCCGCCCCCACTTCTGCTCTTCGCTGCAATATCGATCCAACTTTAAAAGGGTCCTTTATAAAGATTCGCTATCTCCTTCGGTTCACTAATCCCGCTCACGCGTACATCAGACTTAGGACTCAGTCTTTTCGTGGGTTTCCAAACTTTTGAAAACTTTGTTAATCATATTATGAAGCTATAATGTTCATTTTTATTTGGTCTTGGTATTTTTGACATGCTTTTAATTTAGACTTAAATACTTTTCGCGATATACACATATCCTGGTACATAAGTCTAACTCTTGGACGACAGTTGAGGAACTCCCGTCTCATGTCTCGTGAGCATTCTTCACAAATTTATTCTAACCCGCAATGTAACGACCTTTTTTTTTACTTCTATATTCAACGTAACTAAGCTCAGCAGTCTCCCTAAACGTATTTACACGAAAACGTATAATACGGATTGTCAATAATAATTCTGTGGTCAAGGTTATTACATTTGATCGCAACATGTACTTAGCTCCCCAGGAAAATCAATATCTCTAAATAACTCAGTACCTCTTACGGTAAGATTCAATAGGTCACTGATTTATTTCAAAAAGTCTAACCTTTTGGTGGTAAAGCTTTTCGGTATAAATGACGAAAAATCCTGATGAATTTGTGATGAATTTTACATCAGATTTATCTCTGACACATTTTTATACATAACTAATTATTGCACTCTTCTTTTCTTATTTTAAAATTTCTCCGTCGATAGGTATTAGTATGACCAGAATCTATATATACATATATAAGTGAAATACCACTGCCTGACTGACTCATCACGAGATCTCTTAAATTATATACCCGATTGACATGAAATTTAGTTGGGTATGGTAGTACAGCAGGCACATGCTCGACTGTGGTCGGCTTGACCGAGTGAACAAAGCGCTCTATCAAAACCCGCGTAAAAGAACACATAGCTCACGTGAAACACTAACGTTCCGGGAAGTCTGCAGTTTGTGATCATATCCTAGACGGCCCTCGCCATTACATTAGATTTAATAAACCACAAATTCTCGCGAAAGAACATCAATTCCTGCCAAGGATGATACGTAAGGCTATTGAAAATAAAAAAAACATCCCAATTTCAATAGGAAGACTGTGTACTACCACCTGCTTGGGATCCTGTAATAAATAAAATTAAAACTAAACCCAATCATACCACTGCAAGACTTCAAGACACAGTAAGTTCATTCTGCGTAGATCGGGTCAAATTTAATAATCAAAAAAGCTGAAGGTACTCCAGGTTAACTCTGATATCAGGATACGAATCCTTAGTGTATGCTCTTGGGTGTCCCCTAAGTGGTGATAGTATTTAGTTAAGCCAATCTGTAAGTTGGCGGATTGATCTGACTCCCTATTGGACTAAAAGTAATAATGAAAAAGCTGAAGGTATTTTGGGTTAACTCTGACATCGAGACGTCAATCGCCTCAGTCCCTCGTGATCGTGGGTGCTGTAAAGCACCCGAAACGGAGGGAATTAATAAAAATAAGTTATTTAAACGTGATAGAATCCATCAAAGTAGTTTTATAGAATGTGTAGTGTTCGTGTAAATATAATAAATCATTATATCTATTTTTATTATTTATTGTAACAGAAATACATATTCTGTGAAAATATCAACAGACTTCCTATTACGGATTATGAGATACTGCCCATTGACAGACAGACGGAGGGACAGCGGATGGTTAGTCATAGCGCCCCGCTGGTTAACCTTTGGGTAGAGAATCCTAAAACTGTAATATCACATTGCTACTTAAGATCTAAATGAATTGCATTTAAAGCTTAAGGGCAATATCTAAGACACTTTTTTGAATAAAACTGAGATCGAAAAGAAATGTGATATAATTTAGCCGAGGTTGAGTGTAAACCGAAAAAAAAAGTAGAAAAATAACGAATTGACATCACTTAATGTATACATGCAGGTGGATTACAAGGCCCATGTAGCGATATGACTAATGATGATGATAACGATGATTAATGCTCGACTCTTTTATTCAAAGAAACGTCTCGTTCTGGGCGGAGGTTAGTCTACTCCCAATTGTAACATATTTACACTAGCTGTGCCCCGCGGTTTCACCCGCGTCAGCACGTGTCCAAGGTGCGCGACATGACATGACACCTAGTTCAAGCATTTTATAATTGCAATTAAATATTTTATGTGATAGCAATGTATGGATAATTTGGCATAATTAATGGAGTACTTTTATCTGTCAGCATATGTATGATGTAGAGCGAAGTTATGTTTTATCTACTTTCCCTCCCCCTCTCAGTTGAGCGTCCTCTTCCCCCCTCCCCCTCACGTCCCAGAAAGTGTCCCAAAGCGCGATTTTTTCCAGTTTTAAAGATTATCAGTAAGACTAGATTAACACCAAATTGCGCATTCTGGTAAGAGCCCTGACTAGACATTGTTGTCTTAATTAAATAACACGTGTCCATCCTGGGACTAAGCAACTCAAGGATGTGCCGGTTTTGCACCTTAGAGGAGGAAACGCCTTTACACATCCTGACAAATTGAGGACCCTTAATGCGCAAACGCAGCACTCATCTGGGAAACTATGTACTTCGCCAAGAAGAAGTGAAATTACTCACAGCTAAGCAACTCCTTCTATTCATTGAGGACGTAAGGCTTAGCAGTGAACTGTAGACATAGAAGCGATCACAATAGATCTTTGAGGTCGCAGTGATACTGGTCTCTCTAGACCTGCATAGCTGCTCGTACATAATAAAAAAAAGTCTTGTTCTCCGTTACGTTCCGTTTTATTATTTACATAGTGCATGTAAAAAATATTTAAGTTATACATACTGCTGGTTTGCAAAATTAAACTAAGCCGTTGTAAATTTTCCAAGCAGTATTTTCTTTTACTAAATTATTTATACAAAACAACACTTTTACAATATTTTTCGGATTTTCGGATTCGGATTGTGTGGAAATGTAACGTTTTTATTTTTTTTATAGAAGAGGGGGCAAACGACCATGCAGCTCACCTGGTGGTAAGTGACTACCGCCGCCCATGAACAACCTTAACACCAGGGGAATTGCAGATGCATTGCAAGCCTTTAAGAAAGAAGTAAGCTCTTTTCTTGAAGGTCCCTAAGTGGTGTCGGTCCAGAAAAATTTCCGGTGGTAAACAATTCCACAGAGAAGTTGTACGAGGAAGAAAACTCCTAGTAAAACGCACAGTGGTGGACCGCCAAGCAGCCAGATGGTGAGGACGATATTGTGAGTTTTGACTCGATGTGCGTTCGTAAAATTTGCGGACTGGATAAAGTAACCAAGCATTTATGTCCAAAAATAGACCGCATTTTGTGCCAATTTATAGGGGAGCCCAATATTCAGTAGTGGATTACAACTTGGCTGGGCAGAGTTCTTACGCGACATCTTCAGACGAGATTTTTTCATAAGAACATTGTGTGTAGTTTAAGTGGAACCAGAGTTACCGTTATAGCCCAACGGATTAGTAAGCTAAGGTGGCAATGGGCCGGCCATATAACTCGAAGAACCTACAACCGATCGAAAAGAGAGGTTTTCGAGTGGCGGCCTCGTACCAGTAGGCGAAATGTAGGACAGGCTCCCACTAGATGGAGTGATGACCTGGTAACACATGCAGGAAGTCGATGGATGCAGGTGGCTCAGTGCTTTATGACATTCCTTGGGGGAGGCCTATGTTTATCAGTGGACTTATGAAGGGCTTTAATGATGATGATTAATGATGAAAATTTAACCTGCGTGCTGTTAGTATCAAAAAAATAGTTTTTATAAAAACTCACATATCGCCAATGATAAGAACTCTGCTAGGATCAGTAACACCTGCACGTTTCATAGCAAACTCTCCGAATAGTTTTCCAGGTTTACCTAGTGAAATAGGTTCTCGATTTGCCTCTTCGCTCACGATGTCAGTAAACACGCCCGTTCCTGCGAAATATGTACTAAATTATATTTACCATTAATTCGTTAATCGTTTTTAATAAAAAAATAAATTGTATAGAATTAGGTGACAAACAAGCACACAGTCCACCTGATTGTAAGTAGAAGCTGTTGTCCATAGACATCTAAATTTATCCTCAATTAAGAATAAAAATGCAGATCCGTTGTCACCCCTGACGACTGAGATGGAATGCCTCGTTTCCAGTAAAAAGGGTCTCCGGTTCTCTACACTCACCATACGAAACACAGCAGTGTTAAGTTGCTATTTTACGCTGGTATTCTGTGACAGCGTGGTCCTTCCCCAGTCGAGCCGACCCATTTGTGCTACAGCCTTAATATAGCTGCAGCGTGGCTATACCAGGTATAATAATAGATTATAAATTTTAATATTATATCGCTTGTGTCTGTCTGTTCGTTTGTTTTTACCCGTTTCTAAGTGTTTAAAGTTTCAATTGTCTCTTACATCAGAAAGTTAGCTAAAATCGATTTCAAAATTTACATCGAACAAACAATTAAACAGACAGGCCAAAATTAAATAAATATTTCAATTTAGAATTAGTACATCATTCGATTTCAGAATTAGCGCCGAAAACAAATATTTTATTCTAGTAAGCATATTGTTTTCTGATGTCAGGAACCGCTGTATTAGAGTTTTGTTAAGTTGTATTGAATACCCTACATCCTCTAAAGGTATTTTATGTTCCCATATTTTGATTTTTTCATTAACAAAGATTCTATCAAGAAATACGACACTTTTTTATTTATATATTTATAACATCAAAAATAAATAATAATACAGATATAGGTCTAATTAACATCTAAAACCACGGAGGTTTGATTTGATGCATAATAATTAAGTTTAAGTTAGCATATTATGTACAAAACACAATCTAAGTAAGTAGTTATGTATGCGAGTAGATAGTAGGTATAGTAAGAATATAAAGACTAAGAAGGTAAGTTAACAACTTAGTTAAAGTCAGTAGTAGCAAGGTAAAAGTAAGAACTAGGCACGTAGGAATGCCCGATTTTTTGGTTTGAATCGATCTTCTGGATCGTAACGAATCGTAGCCTCGTGAATCGATTCACGATTTAATCGTATTGTATTGAATCGATCTTATTCGATCTCGGAAAATGGTATCGTAATTTTATAAAAATAAAGAAAAGCACAGTACGCATGCATAATTATTTATTTTAACAATGCTTATTACGGTATCCAGTGAGAGTTTCCAAATAATTATTTTTGAAAAGTATAAAACAGGTTTTGATTATGAATTCCAGCTATCTACATTTAATGTTTTTAAATAAAAGAAGCGTAAGTTATTCCCTGTAACATGGGTAGAGCCAGTGAAATTCCCTTCAAAATCATCCCATCAGTTTCTGAGATTAGCCGGAACAAACAGACACACAGACAAACCGACAGAAAGACATATTATTATTAAATTTATTTTTGTTAATAGTACCGTATATACTTTAATATGTATTCAGTAAAAAGCTGTTATTTTGACATTACAAACAGACACTTCAATTTTATTTATTTGCATAGAAGATAGATTCTTACAATTTCGGCATTTGCTGTAGTTGAACTTTCTTCACTTTTGCTTAGCTCAGAATAAGTACCTATGTGATGACTCTTGAAACGATTTTTTAAATTGGTAGTATTTCTAATATTTTAACCATCTGTTTACATATTTTACATTGTCCACCCATGTCGCTTTTAATTAAAAGAAAGCCCAAGCGTTTGAATTGGTTGGCGTGGCCATATTAAAAAGTATTTTAAAGTAATAGTTTACGCTCACAGAACAGTTAAACTTTCCGTATCGCAATAATTCAAAGAATGAAAGATCTTATAACACTAACGTAGATACCCGATAATAAAATAAACAAAATATTATCATACCTACCTTCAAATCTCATACACTACCGTTTTAGATGTAACTCGAATCTACACTCATTTAATGTGTAGGTACTAAGTAAGACAGTAACTAAAACGAAGTAAGAACTTTGTTTTAGTTATTCCGTCCCCTCCCCGGCAATACAATAGGTATGCATAGATCAGTTCATACGTTAGGACGTTACTGTTTGGTTGATGTTTAGGTTAGGTTAGGTTAGGTTAGGTTAGGTTAGGTTATGCATCCCCCCCGAACGGGTTCCCGCCTTGTCGTGGCGGGGGGGCTTAGTAGCCGTGGCTTGGTCAACCGCGGTGAACAAAGAGGAACCCCTTGGCTGGCCCGTGGTGTAGGGCCGGCCCGAGGTGGCCACTCCGAGTGGGCTTGGGAAGCCCACTTCGGATGTGTGTCGGGGGGCTGCGGTGAGAGGGGAGTCCGCACCCTCTACCGCTGCAGCCGAGGTGGAGTCGCGGAGGAAGAGGAGTGCTGGTATGGCGATGCGCCACTCGCCCTATCCTCCGCGACTCAGACGGTGCCGCACCGTTGATTGATGCGGTGGTGGTGGGGCTGCGGGGGGAGAGGAGTGCCGGTATTGCGAGGCGCCGCTCTCCCTACCCTCCGCAGCCGAATCTTGGTTGGCGGCGGAGCCACAGACCAGATCCGCCGCTGGGGTCGGGAAGGCTGGTGCTTCTGAGTGCTTGTTTTTCCTGGCCCCATGGCCTTCGCGCATCGGACGCGGGGGCGTCCGTTGCGCATGTGAAATTGGAGGCCGAGGAGGAGGGCGCGCCATGTGTTCTGGTGCGCCTTACCTAAGAGGGAGATGGGGGAGGAGTGGTCCTCTCCCGAGGAGGGGCCGCCATGGGGCAGCCAGCGCAGGTGGGGTCGCGGAAGTGTGCGAAAGCGTTCCCGTGGCCCTGCCAATATGCGACTAGGGTGGAACACCATGGGGTTTTAGTCGGTGCGAGTCCGACATAACCTGTCCTTGCCCCCGCGAGGCGGGTATGCGTAGGCATTTCCCCATGTAAAAAAAAAAAAAAAGGTTAGGTTATGCATAGATCAGTTCATACGTTAGGACGTTACTGTTTGGTTGATGTTTAGGTTTTAGTTGATACGATTTTTTCATATGATCTTATAGCCATACGAATCCATCTGGGTGAAGATCGCATTTCCTTGAATCGATCCAAAAATCAGCAGATCGTATGGCCGTGAATCAATCTTCCAGAAAATCGATTCAAATCGGGTATCCCTATAGGCACGTATGTTCGTATTGTTAAGTAAGTAGATATAGTAGGTAATTATAATTTAGATAGGAAAACACCTTTGAATTTAGTTTTAATGTTTTGTTGTGATATTTTTTCGCATACATCGAAAGGTAAGTAAGGTAAGTAAATGCGGAACTTGTTAAGCGGCCGTCAGCTGCCCGAACATATTATTAGCAATTATGTGCCGGAGCCGGTTTTGTGTCATAGCTAACGTGGCCATTTATTATTTGTGTCAAAGCGGGACGTCTCTTGTGGAATTATGGTAAATAAAATTTTTGGTGGTTTACAAGTTTTATTTTATTTTAGAAGGTAATAATAGCAATAAAAAATAATCAAAGCAATTATTACAAAATAATTAGTAGGTTGCATGAGTTACTAAGCCCTAGTAGTGGCGTAATTACATGCTTCTTCTTCATCATCCCATAAAAGTCCACATATGGACATGGGTATTTGTCCTTTTGCCTTAATCGTCGTGCTTAGGTGGACTGATGCTCGTATTATCAGAGTTCACGAACTTTTAACGTTCTGGGTTCTGTTCGGTGGTTCTGGGTATTCTACGCTTGGCGGAAAGGATAATAATCTGGAGGAAATAGCATAATAATCGACTCTTACGACACCAAAGTGGGACGATGGGCAAATGTAACGCATGCATGTGAAGATTAACGTATGTCCTCATTTCAATTATACTTATTATTTCTACGTGTTAGAGCCATGTTGCAGCTATAATAGCTATAGAACGAATGGGTAAGCTAGACCGGGGAAGGACCACGCTCTCACAAAATACCATCGTAAAACAGCAGTTTAGTACTGTATTTCGTATGTTGAATGTAGAGAATCGGAAACGAGGCATTCCTTCTTAGTCGTCAGGGTTGACAATGCATCTGCATTTTGATTCTTAATCAAGGATAGATGTAGATATCTATGGGAGGGAAACAAACGATCACACAGTTCATACTGAGGTATGAACTGTGTGCTCGTTTGTTTCCCTTCTTATAAACAATTTAATGAAGTTGAAAAAATAATTTACCTAAACATAAACATCCCGGCTTTAAAGGCACATATCGATCTGTCGCTCCGCTAAAATAAAGTACTTCGGGTCTTCGAAGGAAATTGATGGCTCTGTACATTTTCGGCAGGTTCACGTTGAAGTCACTGTCAAACACGACCGCCCCGATTTCTTCGTCGTCTTCTAAATATTGCAGGTAGTCTGAATATAATTTTGCACCGGTATCAGGCTGAAAAATGTCTACAATTAGGTTATAATTCATGGTCGGATAATCGGGCGCTTATTTACCTAAATATTAAATTTCTTAGCATTAACGAAAGATTATGGACATGCCTTTTTGAATCCCGCATGTGGGATTGCTTGAAGGTTCTGAGATTAATCAAAATGTTACCTACGTAGGTATAAATATTTCATAGGACCAATTGTAAATTTGATATTTCATTAAATTATTTCATACTAAAGATTTTTTTTAAATTTCATTGTAGTCAAACAATTTACAAAGAAAATTTATATGAGCACTTGTTCGACAATTCTCTCTATCTAATCAGCAGTTAAAATTTCAATTAACAATTTCATTGGTGTCGGCAGGGGATCGAACCCGGGTTGCCCACTTACTGTGAAGTTCACGAGCGCTATCATAGCTACCACGGCTCACAAAAGCATAATAAGACGAACATCCATGAGTTCAAGTAATATTCTTAGTCTTGTAATAAATTTTAGTTTAGTATATTTACAAAAAAATTGTCAATCCCGTGGTCGCGGAATTCAATAAGGTAAGTTTGATTAAGAAGTTCATGTGCATATTAATTTTTAATGCTAAAGAATGTAAGCTTTAGGTAAATGATCGCCCGATTATCCGACCACCGGTGATAAAATCCTGGGTTTGAATATGCTATTCTAATACTGTAGTGAACGACTACTTTTTTGAGGAAATGCCTCCGAATACCGGCAAGTATGTGTTATGTCGGAATCGCATCAACTAAATCCCCATGGTATTCCGCCTTCGCCGCATATCGACAGGGTCACGGGAACAAAGGCAGGTACTTCTATTCCAAGCAAGCAACAGACAGACAAATTTTTAAAAACATGTTTAATCGTGTTTTCATGACATACAAATCATCCAATGTCAAACATCAAATGTCGGGAATTTAAATTAAGTTAATATATCCGTTAAAATCCGTTAGACTTAGTTTATTCGAGACATAGCTCGAAGAACCGACAACCGATGGGGAAGAAAGGTTCTCGAGTAGCGGCCTCGTATAGGCAGACAGTGTTGGGTGCCCCCCCCCCCCCCCCCTAGATGGAGTGACGACCTGGTAAGACATCCAGGAAGTCGATGGATGCATGAAGCTCAGGACCGTGCTCTGTAACATTCCTTGGGGTAGGCCTATGTTCAGCAGTGGACTCGTGAAGGGCTGTAATGATGAAACTTAGTTTTATAAAATGTGCAGTGTTCGCATAAACATAAGAAATAATTATTTCTTATTTTTTATTCGTGATAAAGCCATTACCAAATATTATAGTTGTAGCACGAATGGTTCACATCGATCGGGGAAGAATCACGCCCTCATGGAACACCAGCGTAAATTGGCTGCTTAATGCTGTTGTATTTCGTATAGCAAGTGTAGAGAACGGGAAACCCTTTTAGAAACTGAAAATGGAGCATTCCATCATAGTCCTTAGAGGTAACAAGGCATTATGCATTTTGATCCATAATTGAAGATAGGTAGATTGATAGATATAATTAAAGATAGGTAGATGTCTATGGGCCACAGCATCCACTTTCCATCAGGTGTATGCTCGTTTTTCATCCTTATTCTATAAAGTATTTTATTTAAAAGAGCGTCGATGCCCCGTCAGTTAAACATCGGAAAACTATATACGTCTTCTCGTTTATGATGATAACTAATTACTCAATTGTTGTTATATACCAATTGAAGATAAAAATATATTACTTACGCCATACTTGCATGTGAACCCGTAAGATTTTAATACGTTAATTGTTTCCGGACACGTCACACAATAAACGGCTTTATTAAAATTAACTGATTTCAAATATTCCGCAATAGCAATCGACGGCACAGTCAAGTTTTCCTGCAAGTGATAAATATAAATACGCTCTGATTAATTAGTTTAGAATAACATTAAAATCATCAACATGGAGCCAAAAGAAAGAAAGAATAATATGTAGTGTTCGCTTATACTTATTATCAAATCATTAAAGAAAAAATTATTTTGATAAAAACTATAAAATTGTACGCTTACAAATCCATTTTTAATACTGGCAGCTTCAAACAAGTCTTCATAATTCTTTTGAGATCTAAGGCTGTTGTTGGATACAAAATGCACAGTCTTTCCCAACTGTTTTATTCGATCGAAGAAATCGCCCACACCTGGTAAAGGCACTTTCGACCAAATTACACCTACAAAAATGAGTAATTTTTAAACTTTTTTCGCATATTATTATTTATTTTAATATAATGAAATATGTAAAATGTGTAACACAGTAGATAAAGCAGGCAATCTTTCTAAAGAGCGGTAGGGAATGAATGAATGAAAAATGTTCGGACTCTGCCTGCAAACAGTAACAAACCGTTAGATCAAACTACACCAGATTACGAATTCAGAATTTCGAGTTTGCATACGATAAAGAAAGAACAACATACTCAAAATGGCTACAATTAATTCTGTATTACTGTCCAAATATATGTGTAACAAGTGATTGGCGTCTCCTTAAATCCGTAGTGTCACACTAACCTATCCTCTGTTCAAATCATTTATGAATATTAAAACTCTCCTAAATCTAAAATGCAATACAAATATAGACCTTTTTTATAGAAAAAAAGAGAGATATCCTTAGATACAACACCATATTTTGTGCCTACTCTTGGATTCATAGCTTAAGTGGAAGGCCTAATTATCTGCTAGCAAGTCCCGAGTTAAAACTTAGATAAACAATATACCCATGTATTAAGGCAGTCTCTGATCCACGCGTACTTCGAAACTTGCTCTTAATGAAACATCTTGGTTACTGAGTTGGATAAGTATCTGCAGAATACTACCAGTTAGAAAACGCTTTATAACCGGTGAGATGGCAAGAAACTTGTCATTATGTTGTCGGTGCCATCCACTAGTACGTTGTTGGTCTAATCCTGTATCGCACATCATACTTTTGGTTTTTCTAAAGAGCGAGTCAGCGATGCGTAGAAGACAGGGGCAAGGCACAGTCGCGTTCGTACATAGACGCAGATTTATTATATTTGTATATTATTCGAAGCATTTTTAAGTGTAGTATATTAGTAGTAATATATTAGTATATGGCATATTCAAAATGATATCTGTGATTCAGAGAACATAATTTATCAATTTTTGTTAGTAGACCTGAATAAAATAAACTAGCAATTTTAACAATGAAACGTTTAATTATTTTTAAGCGCTACCTTAATTTCTAGACAAATTTTAAAACAGGTATTTAGGTATGTAAAACACTTAATTTAATAATAAACTTTATTTATATTATTTACTAATCCGTAATTAGTGACTATAACTTTTAGATAATATCAAAATAAAAATTATTTTAAAGAATTGTATATTCCTATAATACATCGGTCAATGTTGAACCTTGATATTATCACTCTTTATGATAATGATTAATGATAATGCGAACCGCAAAAGCGTGCATATGTGATAATTATGATACAAATTAATTTAACTCACCGTCGCAATCAGAAAACACGTGATCGAAAGAATCAAGGAATTCTTTTAGCTCCGTCAAGTTCAAAGACATTAGATTCACCGGCTCCATATCATTAATATTATGTATTATCACCGATATCGATACGAAGATAAATCACATAGAAGAATAAGTAACACGTGCGGCCGGTACCTAGCCGAGTGTTCCACTGCGCTCGCGTTCACGATTACGTCATGGTATGCGTCAATATACACAATCACACGATGCCAATGTTGGCAATGGACGGTGACGTCACCTACGACAGTGGGTTTCCGAGGGATAATCAAGGATTTTCTCTCTTCAACAAGACTTCTGTTTAATATTTGATCATTCCTAGAAACTATTATAAATCATCATTCTTTTATTAATTCATTACATTACATCTAAAAGACCACTGCTGGACATAGGTTTTTCCCATAATTTGCCGCATAGAAGAATATTTTTCATGATTAAGATATCACAGGTTTTTATTATTTCGAGTAGTAATTAAGAAGATGCTGCTGTTTACTTTCCCACGATCGCCTTTTACGACACTAACGGAATGATATGGGGTAGTGAATACGCTGTCAGTATACGGCATATATCAGACATTTATTTTTTTATTTTGGCTTGATATTAGCTTGCATAATTGTATATATTCAAATAATCTTGCAAAGACCGCACCTTGTATTAGTAATTCAATAACAACGAAAACATCGGAATAATTGTAGAAGCTATCAATGTGCGCTGGATAGGATATTGAAGTTGCAAAACTTCGTACACTATTACTATGACATTGTCATGCGATAAGACCGGATCAAAAAGTATATAGATTACTTTTAGACCAGAGGTAGACTAGGGTGCAGATAAGAACATGGGGGACAAACATACAAACAAAACCGCATAATAAATAATGTTTTTCATTATGGCCTTACATTACATAATGAAAAACATTATTTATTATGTTTGTATGTATTATAGTTTTAATTAATACTTTTGCCTTGTATGTAGAAATATTTTACTTGCTCGTTCAGTCAGGGCACAAAATAAATTCGTAAGCTCTGGCTCTACGTTATAATGGAAAATAACATCGCATCGATCCGCTATTCTACAGCAGTGCCATAGTACTGACCTTGCTTTTTGTTTAACTCGCCGTTTGTTTCAGTAATGCCATTAGAATGTAATTACCAATGGAAATCAATTTGATTCACTACGACCTTTTGCAATGATTAATTATTTGGGAAATGCCGATGACTGTTCTAGTTAGGATTGGTTTTGGTATGGATTATTATTGTACCTATTAATTTACGTAATAGGGGCCATTTTGTTTGGACTCTAGATGTTAAGCTGGGTAAGTATAACCCTCTTAACTTTCTGTGCCGTCCTCTGTTGCATTCCGATTTAAGCGCAAATGAGCCAGTACAGTTACGCGTTACAAGGCACTTACTCTTAGTTCTGCAGGATTTCAACGAATCTGTGGCTATTTATAATTGAGTGGATTGTAGACTTCTTTATTAATGTATGGATGGAAATATTGAAATTGGTTGATGGACCATGCGTCACAGACTTTCTTCTCAGAAACTATTTCACGGAGTTGATTGAAATTTGACTTAGTTCATATTTCTGAGTTTCAAAATGGGAACATTCGATTTAAAATAAAAATATAAGAATGTAGATGATATTACCATGCCTGAAAATTGCCAAAATATAAATAAACTAATCCAATGTTACATTCTTTGGATAAACACTTCAAAAAAGATTCCAATCTAGTCTAGTCCAAAATAAGGTTTCTGATCTTATTTTTCAACATCAGCCGGTAAAAGCCCACTACTGGACATGTGCATTTGACGTTGAAAGAAGAATTTGCTTTGGTCGTAATGCTTGTCAGGTATATTGAGGAACGAAGTACCAGACGTCTCAAACCTTTAACGTACTGGAAAAGGGGAGCACCTATCGCCAGTCTAGGTATTTACAGCTAGTGTAGAGATATGGTTATTCCGCCATATATATGTAACATATAACAATGATATGTTATAGGTAACAATTTCTGATCTCATTAGCACGTGGTGTATTGATAACTAACGAATAAAAATTTAAAGACAAAACCAGCGTCCAGCGTGTTAATTATAGGTCAATCTTTCAAGATGCACAAGCTCTTTCAAGGTAACTTAATAATAGAACATAACACTAAATAATAGAATATATATTATATACTAATATAATTATATAACTAATATAACTTACACATTCTAGGAAAAAATTAAGAACGCTGTAAAAACACATTGATCACTAATAAAAGACTAAATACACAATCAGTGACAAAAAATGACCTTACCGAATGAGCGCCCACTCGAACATTTGGGTGCGCTTTTATTTTTACGTAGATTTGTTGAATACAACTTTAGGCAATGTATTTAAGGTTGAATTTACATAATTGTATATTTATTTCAACTAGAATTACGTCAAAACAATTGGCGATAGTTTTTAGAGAACTTTTGCATGGGATTGTGTATTTAGTTTTTTATCTATAGATGTAGGTTATACGTGGTAGTCAATGTCAATGTTACTTGGATTAGTCTATTTATATTTTGGCAATTTTCACGCATGGTAATATCATATACATTCTAATATTTTTATTTTAAATCGAATGTTCCCATTTTGAACCTAACAAATATAAACAAAGTCAAATTTCAACCAACTTCGTGAAATCGTTTCTGAGAAGTGAAGCATGGTCCATCAACCAATTTCAATATTTCCATCCATACATTAATAAAAAAGTCTACAATCCACTTAATGGCAAACAGCCAAAGATTCGTTGAAATCCTGCAGAACTAAGAGGAAGTGCTTTGAAACGCGTTACTGTACTGGCTCATTTGTCCTTAAATCGGAATGCAAACATTATGGCTGCACCTATGAGCAAAAAATATTCATTCGTAAATAATATATTGATGTAAAAATTACGAAACATGGTCTTGAGGCACCTGCATCGATTTACTGCGTACCAGATCATCACTAAGACTATTGAAACATACTGTTTTTTATATATATGCTATGGCTTCGAAAACAGTAGGTATATTTAAAATAAATAAGTTGGCAACGCTAGTTTGATGTGCAACGATGTGTAAAAAATGATGGTGAAGAAATAAGAAGAAATAAAAACTAAGAACCAGTTTGTATTTTTTATAGTTGTACTATTTACGTTTGTTTTAATAGTGGTTTTGTTGCTGGCCGTAAAAAATTACGTAATTCAACAAGATTGGATTTGAAAGGTATAATTTAAACTAATGAATGCCAGGTGAAAGGGTCACCGATAAAACCTTCGCGTAATGTTTCAACGTCTTTGTTCCGGAGTGATTAAACGACAATTTAATGTTAGGTTCAGACATGATTATCAACATGTCATGAATGCATGCAGACTTCTTAATATACTTTGTCTGTACATATAAACTTTGTTTAGGAGATATGTGAAATGAATTAGTGACATTGTGAGTTGGATTTGGTAAAATTTAGGTACTTATTCTAACTAATTCATCATTGTCATCATTACAGACCTTCATAAATCCACTGCTGAACATAGGCCTCCCCCAAGGAATGCCACAAAGCACGGTCCTGAGCCACCTGCATCAATCGACTTCCTGAATGTCTCACCAGGTCGTCACTCCATCTAGTAGGGGGTCGCTCTACACTTCACTTACTGGAACAAGGCAGCCACTCGAGAACCTTTTTCTCCATCGGTTGTCGGTTCTACAAGCTATATGGCCGGCCCATAGCCCTGAAGTGGCAATGGCCCGGCCATATAGCTCTAATTACTAATCCGTTGGCCTATGTCGGTCACTCTGGTTCTACTGCGGATATCCTCATTTCTAAGTTTATGACGCAGAGAAACCCCGAGCATAGTCCTTTCCATAGCTTGCTAAGCGACCTTGAGCTTCCTCATATGGCCAGCAGTCAGTTCCATAAGTCATCAATGGCAACACGCACTGGTTGTACAGTCTCGTTTTCAAGTTTTGAGGTATACTTGACGAGAAGATGTGTCGTAATTTCCCGAACGTGGCCCAGCCGAGTTGAATCTGTCGATTAACCTCTCGGTCGAAGTTGGACTTACCTAGTTGGACTATTTGTCCCAGGTAGTCATACTCATCAACAACTCAAGCGAACTAAGTGCTCCCTACAAATACCGGCACAAGGGTGACATGGGCGTTATACATGATCTTCGTTTTGTCCATGTTCATCTTAAGAACTTTCCGTTGGGAGGCACTATTGAGGGTTATTGAGCACAGTGCTTAGGTCATCAAACGATTCTGGCATAAGGACTATACCGTCGGCAAATCGAAGATAAGTGATGTACTAGCCGTTGATATTAATGCCGTATTCTTTACAATCCAGTAGCTTGAAAACGTCTTCGAATGCAGCGGTGAAGAGTTTCGAGGATATAACGTCACTCTGTTTCACACCTCTCAACAGTTTAGTAGGTTTCGTTACTCGGATAGCCATCGTAGCCCTACTGTACAAACACTTCAGCACTTCGATATACCGCCAGTAAACTTGGCACCGCTGAAGGGACTGCAGCACCGTCCAACTTTCGACGGAATCGAAGACTTCTCATAGTCTACATACGCAAAATATAGCAAAAAAATTTTACTCCTCGATCTTCTGTACAATTTTCCGAATGGTATGTATGTGGTCTATGGTGCTAACGCCTTTTCGAAAACTGGTTTGTTCGGTAGGCTGGAAGTCGTCAAATCTGCTAATTAATATTTAAAAATAAATAAATTGAAACGTATTCGTTATTGCAGAAGATTTAAAATTGATTACAAATTAATCGACGGATATTGCATTCGAGCTTATTCGACAATTTATAATCCATTGTTTGAGGAACTACTATAGTTCATGGCTACATGCATCCAACTTCACACAAAGAAATCTATATATGTTGTATCAACTCTGAGGACTATGATGGAACGCTTCACAGCCAGTAATTATACTGGCTCTAATCTCTATAACCTACAGACCAGAATACGGCAGAGCAAACCCTGCCATTTGGCGGAGTTTGTGTTTGCTATTTACCGATAAACAATTTTGTATTATTTATTTAATTAATTGACATTGCGACAGATATATTATATGCACCCAACTTTAAACAAAGAAGGTTACAGATTGATATGCAAGACATTGCAGCTCATTTAAAAAATTGCATTTCTCATTGTAAATAAAATTAAAAATATAACTTTGCTATTATTTTACTACTTTATTATGTACTTTAATTACATCTTATTGCAAAATAGAAATAAATAGGGTAAACAGTAGTAATATTGGCACTCCTTCAATGATTGGCACTTTGCTATTTTAATTTTAATATTTAGAATGTTTTCCTTATTCTATATCACAGCAACACAGATATTGCTATTTTTATGTAAAGCGTGAACTATTTTCCTATGAAATCTGTTTTAAAAATGTGTTTGGACAAATCCGTTAAAATTTAACAAACAAATTAAGATTTGGTGGCTAGATTTTAAAACATAAAAGTGATTTTTAGGTAAATTTGTATGCAAGTTTCTATCTATTTTTATTAATTTACGTCATTAAAACAAATTAAAAGTTATTTTATCGTTATGAAAAACAGGCATCGGCTTTTTAAATTGTGCCAATGACTATACTTTAATTTGTTTGACAACATAATTATTGGCATATGTGTCATCGCAATACTTTCTTTCTTATGTCCAAAATCTATTCTTGACACTGCCAATAACTCTATCCTTTGAGTATTGCCTAGTATATTGAGTAGTATATTGAGTATAGCCTTTGAGTATTGAGTATTGTAGTATTGCCAAGGATTATGACTGACCTTTTTCATATTTTGAATTGATGAAGAATATCGATAGTTAAGAGCGGGAACCTTGGAAGCTATGAAAGTGGTATGGAAAAATAATTGCCAAACAAACGTTTGACATACTATGCGCGAATATACAGTTCCCGCTAAATAAGTAAAGTCAAAAAAACTAAGAAGCTGAAAAGCCAAATTGGTCCTGACACAGTTTTCGATCTTTTATATTCACATGAACCATTTTATAGTGGAAGAATAAAACGTCTATGAGGTGGATCATGCCTAATCGAAGTCTTGCATCACTGTTCTTTGGAATAGACGGTAAAACCTACGACTGTTTTCCCCTATAGAAAATGCCAGCAGACGTTCAAAAGTTAGTGCCTAGAGAGAGGGCTATTTACTGTCTTAAATACGTTATTTACTTATCAGAACTTAAAGGCAGAACTTTTTATCCATTAATAAAACGTTTTTCATTAGTCCTACGGAGGGGCACACTGACATGATCGGGAATAGAATATTTCGGATTGAGTTACAATAAAACCTTTATCAGAATTTGAATACTGGCCTCTTAGAAACTTACTGACATTCAAACAATTACAAAAATGATTAAAAACATAAACTATGTTGGTTTCAGTTGGTTTAAAGTTGACACGTCGTTAACAGAAATGAAGCTCACGCGTGAACGTTTCCGTGCCTTAATTTATCACAATTTTCGTCGCAGCTTATCCCAAGATAAATGTCTCAGCGAACTTATTTCGATTTATGATGTTGAAGCACCGAATCAAACGACAATATACCGCTGGAATGCCGAGTTCCGACGCGGTCGTATGTTGCTCAGCACTGTTTCTTCTGCAGCTCGACCAAGAACAGCGGTCACGCCTGAAAACATCGCAGCTGTGCGAACTATTATATTAGATGACCGTCATGCGACATACAAGCAGATGCGGGCTGTTATCAGTATCGGAAAACTGCAATTCAGTCGATATTACATAATGAGCTGTGTGTAAGATAGCTAGTTTCTCGCTGGGTTTCCCACAATTTGTCCGAAGAGCAAAAGGCGGCTCGTATAGATTGGTGCCGGAATACTCTACAACGCTTCAACGGAGGGAAGTCAAATGCTGTTTATAATATCGTCTCAGGTAAACGAATCATGGATTTATTCATACGAACCTGAAAGAAAACATCAGTCAGCAGTTTGGGTCTTCGAAGACGAGTTCAAACCAACGAAAGTGGTTCGCTCCCGCAACGTGTTAAAGAAAATGGTCGCTACGTTTGTCTCGAAAAAGGGGCATGTTGCTACAATTCCTTTACAAGAACGCAAAACGGTTACCGCTGAGTGGTATATCATGGTTTATTTGCCATAAATGATAGCCGAACTCCGAAAAAATAACCTGAAACGTCGCATCATCCTACACCACGATAATGCGGTAGCTCCCATACGGCTCGGAAGACAAATGATTTTTTTAAGCAGGAAAACGTTGAGCTGACGAACCATCGTCCGTACAGTCCTGACCTGAGCTCAAACGATTTCTTTACATTCTCTAGTATGAAATATTTACTACGCGGTCAACGGTTTGAAGACCCCGAAGCAGCTGTGGAAGCGTACAAATCAGCTATTATGTCAACTACAACTTCAGACTGAAATTACTGTTTTAATGATTGGTTTGAACGAATGGAAAAGTGCATTAAGTTGAACGGATAATACTTCGAAAAACAATAAAATACAATTCAGCTATACCGTGCATGTGGTTTCTCTTATTCCCGATCATTTCAGTGTGCCCCACGTACAATAAAGAATGTCATTTTTCAGTGATTATTTTTGTAAATGATCATAAGAGCCACACTTATTTTGAGCTGGCGCAACTTGGCCCAAGTCTTGCCATAATACTTATAGTCCTTAAACTGAATGTAACGCGACTATTGCAACCAGCAGATATCACTGCATTTGGGCCCATTAAAAAATATGTGGCGTAAATCTGTCTTCGAATGGCGCACAAAACAATTTGACAAAAAGGCTAGTAAAACAGATGCAGAATTGACAACACTTTTACCTTATTGTAATAAATCCACGTTATGAAATGGTTTTGAGACATGTAAGTTGTGCCCATTTAGTCCAGACAAAGTGGATCACACAAAGTGTCTGATGCCCTCGAAATCACAGCGGGCTATTTCAGATGACCACCGTTCCGGGCATATGAATTACCAAATATTATAAGAATAACGACTATTAACTACTGAATCAGAAATACCTGTCTCAAATTTGCCTTGTATCCTTTCACTTAATAATGATTTGTCAGTACCAGAACGTATACATGCTGCAAAGATTATAGTTGAGTATAAGAAAGAAAACTAACCCCTATGTTTTTCATCAACTAGACAGATGGGTGATCGTAGATGTCGAAGCAAACAAAAATCTTTTAAAGAGCCCTAAAAATATTTATAGAGATTTTTTCATTGTCAAATACGTATCAAAAAGCAAATAGCAGGTTTATAACACCGTTATTTTGTGCTAACAAGTGAAGATTCGGAAGCAGCGGAGCTAAAAAACAATGAAAAAATTGGGCACAAATGGAAAAAGCAGAATTGAATTAGTCAGCCAAATATATAGTAGAAACAAACAAAACAAGACGAACAAAGCCAAAACCTCTGACATTATAATACTCTCTAAATGTTTCATCTAAAAACCGAAATAAAGATATTTTTCTACAAAATATCGAGAAAACACGAAAGATTCTACTAAAAAAAACACATCAAAAGTGTATCCCAAGAAAGAAAAAACATGGTAGACCAACAAAACTGCTTTCAAGTGAAGATATAAGGAAAATATTGAAGAATATTTGTTCTAAATAAGTCTTTTAACAACAAGATGGAGCTTAAAAAGATCTAGGTATAACTTTTTAAGACTTCCAGTACTTCCAAACATTATATTTAATTTATAGTTCCATTCACTATGCTAAAGTGCCAATGATAATATCATTCCCTAGAAAAAATTTTAATTAGATATTTAAATTAATTAAACATATATTTTTAAAGATAATGCGTTATTATATATATGGCTACCTAAACTGAAATCCAATAAAACAATCAAAAATATAACAAATTTGTTTATTTACGAGAATTAACCACTTAAAAGTAGAAGTCAGATTAAAGTGCCAATCATTATGCTGTTTACCCTACATTAAATCTATTTTATGAAAATTTTATCAACAAAATGTAATGCCCAAAATTATTAGTATTACAATCAAACAAGTTCACTAAAACTGAACAAAGTTCTCCCTCGAAGGCTGCCTAAAAAAGTAGGATTTCAGACAACCAACATACTCGTATATCAACTCCCTGGTACTTGTTACATCTTTTTATTGGTCTTCGTCGTCCGTCGTCTAATGATTATATAGGTAAGGTTTCGTGCTCTGGTTCTCTACACGGATAGCTATCGTAGCCCTACTGCACAAATATTAAAGCACCTTTACATCCCGACAGCCAACGTGGCACCACTGAAAGGATCGCAATACCGCTCAAATTTCGATAGAAACAAAGGCTAAGTCCACGTACGCAAGACAAAGTGGCAGATTGCACTTTTACGTTGTAGAACGAATGGGTCGGCTCGACCGGGGTAGGACCACTCTTTTGCCAAATACCAACGTAAAATAGCAGCTTAATTTTCCTGTGTTTCGTATGGTGAGTGTAGATATCCGAAGATCCTTTTTTACTGGAAACGGGGCATTCCATCTTAGTCCTCAGGGGTAACAACGCACATGCATTTTGTTTCTTAATCGATGATAAATGTTAATATCTATGGGTCACAGCATCCACTTACCATTAGGTAGACTGTGTGTTGGGTTGAATATACACCAGAGGCAACAAATACAGGAATTTTACAGGGCGCGGGATGTAAATGGGCAGGATATCAAAGAGAGAATTTGAAATGCATATATTTTAAAAATATTTGAGGGTGAAAGGTTAGCGCACTCGAAAAACAAATTACACACTTTAAGGACAGATCTTGTGTCTAACCCACATTCTCAGATTGAACCATCCCTAATTCTAAGTTTGGCTAAATGAATCTAATAATTTATAATGTTTAAATGAATACGTATCATAGACAGTGAAATTGAAATAATATAATTTTATTCTTGCTAACTACCTACATGACAGTAATAGGTTCTTCTCATCACGTATTTTGCCCCAATTCAAAATAATATATGTAAATATTTGAAATAATTTAAGAATAGAAATAAATAATTTCGCGGAACCCTGGTAACGTTTTCCATGGAACCCTTAGGTTCCGCGAAACCCACTTTAGTAATCTCTGTACTAAGAGTACAACCATGATCAAAGCGGAGACGACAAACAGTAGTAGTGGTTGCTTAACTGAAGTGGCGATATTTAAAAAAAAACGGAGTTTTGATGGTATATAAATTGGATATTGAGAATAATTTTTATATTTTAATAATTTAGACTGATACTGAATGAGAATGATGAATCACATCGTCATGAAGACAATACATTGGAGCCTGCCTTTATTAAAAGACCATATGCAAAAAAATATTTTTAGGTGGAGAGCCGGATTAAATGTCTTATTTAGCTTACGTATTGAAGGATCTAATTCTAATTACTGCCAATATCATAAATGGACAATCGTCGTCAAGTATCATCAATTTATTTAGAAAATATCTTTTGAAATGATGACTGACAATAACAAATACAATTAAATTAGATATGTGTTTTATTATCCTTCCATAAACAATTTAAAATATCTTACTTCCTCACTATTTATAAGTGTGTAATACTTACTTACTTACTTACTTATCTTCACGCACAATCCCTGACGGGGTAGCCAGAGAGAACAGTTCGCCAAGTGTCACGATCCTTACATACCTCTTTCGCTTCTCTCAGATTCATAATCTTCTTCATACATGCACGTCTAGGTATCCGAGTACTCTTGACCCTCCCCTCTTCGAGCAGTTTGCTCACATGGTCTTCGAAAGTTAGTCTCGGTCTACCTCGACACCTTTTAATATTAACTTTCGCGCTATATATTTTCTTCACCATTCGGTCTTCACTCATTCGCTCAACGTGCCCAAACCATCGAAGCACGCCCTTATCAATTTTTGTGATAAGGTCATCTTTCAAACCTGCCATATTGCGAATCTCTTCGTTTCGCTTTCGGTCGGCCATGGTAACGCCGCACATTTTACGAAGAGATCGCATCTCCACTGCATTCAACTTGCTTTTATGCTTCTTCTGGCATACCCAGGTTTCGCTGCCATATAACAAAGTCGGTACCAACACTGCGTTGTGTATTGCAAGGCGTGCACTCTTCACTACGCCTTGCCTTTTGACTAACGCAGTCAGGGCACCATTGACTTTGTTCCCGGCAGCGACACGCCTGTCCACATCTAAATCACATCTTCCATCCCGGCTAAAAGCACTCCCCAAGTATACAATTTCATTTACCTGTTCTAGACATTCCTGATTTACCCATATTTCACACTTCGTTCTCTCTTCGTCCCTTTCAAATACCAGAACCTTAGTTTTATTGGCATTCAAACGGAGACCTTTAATTTCACATTCCTCTTTCATACACGTGACTAATGCCTGCAGTTCTGCCTCTGATGGTGCAATAAACACTGCATCATCAGCATACAGCAGACAATTTACTTTTATGTCACCCAATTTCACACCCAAACAGCTATCTTTCAACTTCTGTAAACAGCTGTCGAGATACAGTATGAACAGCCAGGAAGACATGACACAACCCTGTTTTACGCCCGTTTGGACGCTAAACATGGGTGACAGGTCATGCCCTACCCGCACACAGGCTTTACAGTCACAGTAAAGTGACTGCACGGCCCTTAGCAATCGACCATCCACACCGTACCCCGGCAACAATTCCCACATTTTCTTCCTTACAACCTTATCAAATGCTTTCTCAAGATCCACAAAAGCACAGAAAATCCTCTGGTTAGCAGCCAGAAGCTTTTCCGTGATCATGCGGAGAGAAAACATTTGATCCGTGCATCCTCTTCCAGGTCTAAATCCGCATTGAGCCTCCCATAGAAATCTTTCCGATTTCTCTTGCATCCTACGTGTCAAAACCTTCGAGTAGACTTTACTTGCTAAACTGGTCAAGCTGATCGCCCGATAGCACCCGCAGTCAAAATGTGAACCTTTACCTTTATATAAAGGCACAATGACTGCGGATCGCCAATCATCCGGGACATCCCCCGTCCGCCAGCACAAATTGCACAGCAGATGAAAGCTGTCCCAGACGCGAGGCCCACCATACTTGACCATTTCAGCAGTAACTCTGTCTAGTCCCGCAGCCTTACCACATTTCAAACTTCGAATCGCACGTTCAATCTCTTTCATACTGATGACCTCAGTGTCATCGAGGTCCAGGTCTGGCGTACCAGTCACGGCGTCATCCCCGGATCCCTCACTAAGATCATCACACGCATACATTTCTCTATAAAATTCGCTCCATCGCTGCATGACGTCCGATTTTTCTGTGAGGACGTCATTAGTTCTCGAAAGCACTTTGTTCATTCTTAAGGCCGTCGCACCACTTCGGGTCCTTCCAACCTCTTTCCAGAAGAGTTTGGAGTTCTCCTTAAAGTTGTGCGACAACCTTTTGTCCGCTTCCATTCTACACCTTTCACGCATTTCCTCAATCAATGCTTTCGTGTGAACTTTCTGCAGCTTATATCTTTCTTTCATCTTCTCTCTCATATCCTTATCATTACTAGAGGCCAAGTAGTCTAACCATGCTTTCTTCTTCTTCTTTACAGCTTCTTTCACTTCATCATTCCACCATGCATCTCTTCTTTTACTACTGCCTCTTTTTATTGTTCCACACACTTCTTCCGCTGCACTTACCATTCCATCCCTTAGGTTCTGCCATGTTCTCTCCACACATTCATTTCTGCCATCGATGGTGTCAAGCTTTTCGGCTACCCTCGCATGATATTTGTCCCTAGTATCCGCTTCCTGAAGCTTCCAACTTCGGATGCGACAGACCGACTGTGGTTCTGTTACCGCCGTCCGGTAGCGCCAACCCGCGAACAGACCCCTAAATCTAGTAATCACTAGATAGTGATCCGTTCCCAGGTCAGCACCCCTGAACACTCGCGTATCCATCACCTGTTTTCGCAGTCGGTCATCCACCAGGAACAAATCGATCATACTTCTCTCATTCTTACTTTCTCTAGTATAGATATGGATCTTCTTGTGATTAAACATAGTGTTTGTCACAAGAAGACCCTTTTCCTTGCATACCGCCAGTATAAGCTTGCCAGCATCATTAACCCTTTTATCGCCAAACTTTCCAAGCACCGACTCGTACCCTGGTCGAGCGGTACCAACCCATCCATTCAAATCACCACATACAACAATTCTTTCGTTTCCCCTAGCCAAATCTAGAACTTCTCTTACATTCTCCCAAAACTCCTCCAGCTCAGCCCTGGACGACGAAGCTACCGGCGCATAAACAGCCAAAAGGAATAACTTCGTCAGTCCCAATTTAAAGCGAACCCAGAGAAGTCTTGAGTTCACAATCTTATATTCAGTCATAACATCGACCAACCGAGACGACAGCAGCACCTCCACTCCCTGGCGGGCGCTCTCGCTCTCCGGGACTCCGGACCATAGAGCTAACGCCCCGCCAGGGAGCTCTTCAGTACCACTGCCCTTCCGTTTGGTCTCCGACATACACACGACATCTAATTCTCTTTCTTTCATTATTTCAATCAACTCATTCGTCTTATCTTTCATGCCTCCTCTAATATTCCACGTGCCAACTCTGCACTCTGTCCTCCACCTTCCGCCGTGTCGGGCTGTGCGTGACGGGTGGCGGTCCCCATCGCCGCTTTGCGCGCTGCATTCCACACCAACGGGGACTAGCTGGTGTGCGTCGCCTTGGGGGGACGCCCTAACCCTCGTTAGCATGGGTGCGCAGCTGTGTAGAATTGCAGCCCTGAAAAGGGCTGGCAGGGGTCGCGACGTGCACGCTTCTACAATGACCAAAAGTGTGTAATAACAGATAAAAATGACATTTCCCAATCATTTTGGCTTTAATGTTGATTTAGGTATGATAATTAATCAGTTAATATATTATCAAACAAAGTTTTGACACCGTGCTATTCTGTCTATCTATTCTATTTAGAAATTATGATTTACTATAATAAATGCAGTTGCATTATAATTTGTGTTTTTATCCCTACATAACCAGTTCAAAAAATCTTTCTTACTATATAGCATGTGTAGGTAATATTATAAATGCACATATTATTTCTGAGTCATCTTGGATTTAATCATATTAATAAAATCTAAAGGCTAAAATCATATTAAAATTGTTATGAGACTGAAATAGAGTGTCTTAATTCAGAAATTTTATCACTTCAAACTTCATTACAAATTATGTCAAATAAGTATAAATCAGCAGGGAATGAGATAAAAAAACACATACTCGCCATGGATAATCTGGTAAAGTCATGTAAATATAACGAGGAACGTTTTGGATCCTTATTAAAATATCAAAATGAATATCAGCGCTCAATGCCAGGTTCTTTAGGGACAGTGTGTGTTAATAACATGACAAGCAGTAATACTTCATTTTCTTTACCTGCACTTTATGATAGTAACATAACAAAGCAGCTAAATTTAAAAAGTAATGAAAAAAATAATGTAATTGTGTATAGTGATGACATAGGCAAAAATTTGGGTATATCATTGAATAACTGTTTAAAAAGGCAACAGATAAGTAATTACTGCTTGCCTGGAGCATCATTCAGTGATATTATGAATAAAATTTTAACTAGTAAATTGAACCCTAATAGTATATTAATAATTTTTGTTAGGAGAAGAGGCAATATGAACAATAATCAATTATTAAAATATATTGAATATCTCAATAACATAAATGTGGTTAAAGTTATCTTGTTTACATTGCCTTACATAGAGGGGTGGCCACAGGAAAATAAACTAAGATATAATTTAAATTTAATGATGCATAATTCGACATGTAATAATAACTTAAATTTGACATTTAATTGTAAGAATAATAATGATAAATTTAATTTAGTTAATATTAATAATTTAATTAAGAAGTTTTTGACCAGAGATAGGTATTACCTATCAAAGTTTAGTTTAAGACTGGTAGCAAATACGCTATCTCATTATTTATATTATAACCCAGCCAAATTATTGGCTACCTTAACACCTGCTTTTATTGAGCAGAAAAATAATTTCACAAATGATTTGGAATTAGTTCTAAGTAATTTAAATTAGATAATAAGACAATAGAGGTAATCTCTAGCAAAGATAACTTAAATACCTTA
The DNA here is from genome assembly GCA_033319125.1 of Parnassius glacialis. Taxonomy (NCBI): domain Eukaryota; kingdom Metazoa; phylum Arthropoda; class Insecta; order Lepidoptera; family Papilionidae; genus Parnassius; species Parnassius glacialis. The sequence goes on from JAVANC010000009.1 coordinate 8,327,010, forward strand.
GAATACAATTCAACAATATTTTCTTGTGTAATTTCACAAAATTGCAATAATAAAAACTTTATTAACCTGGTGCATCAAAATATACAAGGTATGTTAGGCAAAGAACTAGAAATTGAATTATTTTTAAATAGTAACCTTATTCATATTTTATGTATTACTGAACATTGGTTAAAAAATTACAACTCCATATTTAATTTCAGTAATCACCAGGTGGTCAGTTCGTTCAATAGAGATACTAAATTACGTGGTGGCTCCTTAATATTAGCTAATAAATCCTTATCATGTAAAGAACGTTAAGACATTGTTAGCCTCTCTGTTGAGCGTACTGTAGAAATGGCATGTGTTGAGCTTGATCACCTTATTGTTGTCAGTGTTTACAGACCCCCATGTTCAAAATATGATACCTTTGAAAAAATTATGGAAGAAATTTTAGTTAAGCTTAATAAACAGAATTAATCTCTTGTAGTGTGTGGAGACTTTAATATCAATCTCCTGGAAACTTCTTCCATCAGTATTAAATTTTGCTCTTTGTTCAAATTCTATAATCTTGATAATTTATTCTTTGAAGCTACACGTATTGCAGGGTGTAGTGCAACTTGTATTGATAATATTTTTACAGGTGTTATACCAATCAACAAGTCAATAATTCAAAAACTTAGTTCAGATCACTGTGGACAACTGGTTTCATTACCTTATATGCACAAAAAACAGGAAATTGAAAAAATTGTGTTTGTTCCTATTAATGCAAAACGCCTGGAGAGATTTAGAAGTAATATGGTAAAAAACCTTCCATCGCTTTCTTATAAGAACAATGCAGACTTTTTATATGGAGAATTATTTACCCTTATAAACAATGAATTTAATAAAACATTCACTTTCAAAACATTCTCCAGAAACAGTCGCAAGGCATTTAATGAGTGGGCGACAGTAGAAATTCATAAAAGCAGACAAAGGTTATATGACCTTTACCATGAAAGATCATATGAACCTTCTTGTATTGTCTGCTATCTTCTCTAATCACTGTAGTGTAACACAGGCTCGGCACGCAATTAACTAACACGTCCACTCTCGCCCGAGGCTCTCGTGTAACTGACGCGGTGCGCTCGAGACTGTGACTTATATATAAATGTATGTTTGTGTATTTGTGCAAACACTACATCTCTTTCTTATCAAGATAGTTATGCAACCACAAGACCATAGGGTTGTTAGGGTTTGTACCTAGAGAGGGCTGCATAAGCATTAGGCAGTATCAAGTAACTGCAGAGTCAGCGCTTTTGGTTGCATGAGATATCAGGCAGAGCTCATGGGAGCGGCCACTTCGTTTTTGACATCGACTTCTGTCAAGACGTATTAATTAAGTATTTAGAATTATAATTATTGTAATTAGAAATAAATAGATTTTAAATAGTTTTTAAAAAATCATTTTACGTTCCCGTAAACTTGACTAGATTTTTTTTTGTATTTTGTCTCTATCCCTGATATCTGAATCTAAATGATTGTCTGTAATTTATTTCACCTATTGATGGAATTTTATCCCTACTTTTTCGTTGAAAAAAACAGTTCAGACGGTAACCTCCCGGTAACTGTAAGGAGGGGTGCTGTTATACTTTAGAAGATACTCCCACAAACATTCTTTTAAATCCTTCCTCTCGATCTGGCTAATACGGAGACGTTTCAAAATATCTCTGTTTTGTCTTTCAACTTCGCCGATCATTTGAGGCCAATATGGTTCAATACTAAATAACTTAATGTTATATTCTTTGAAGAAAGATCAAAACTCTTCACTAACGAACTGCTTGCCATTGTCTGCGGTGATAGAAATAGGACAACCAAGTCTACTGAACATTTCTTTTACCATTTTAATAATCTGTAAGCTTGTGATGTTTTTGTAATTTTTTACTTCTTTGTATCGACTATAGTAGTCGACCACTACTAACAGATACTCATTACTTGGCAATGGTCCCATTAGATCCATTGTGACGTCTATCCATGGAGCTGCAGGCAACTCTCGTCCCTTTATTGGTGCAGGTGGGTTTGGCAAACACACTAACGTACATACTTTACAGGCCTTTACTAATTGTTCTACGTCTTTATCGATACGGGGCCACCATACCTTTGATCTCAAGCTTCCATTCATCGCTACGATACCTGGATGACCCTCCTATGCAGCATCTAATACACTCTTGAAGAGTTGCTGTGGTATTACCATTTTATTTCCACGAATTAGAATGCTATCGTGGAAACAACTCGATTTCGAAAAATTTGTAACTCTTAATTGAATCGTCCCAGTCGTTCTGATAGACACCTTTTTTCACTTTGTAAATCTCTTGGTCTTTTTTTGACTACGCTACAATAATACTCATTGATATAGCAACTGGTCTAGAATTTTCCACTATTTGGTACACATGCTGGTCTTTTCCTTTTGGTGGGTTATCAGGATAGTTACATAATCGTGACAAAGGATCAAGTATATTTGTTTTCCTGGCTTGTATACAACCTTGAATGAATAAGACTGTAGCCTCAGTACCCATCGTTCAATCCTCGCACATGGTTTTGATTTAGACCCGAACACTATCTTTAGCGGCTTTTGGTCAGCGACTAAATCAAAAGGCTTTCCAAATAAAAAAATATTAATGTTCGACACCCCAAACGAATGCTAGTGCCTCTTTTTCCGTTTGGCTATACCTGTGCTCACAGTCTGTCAAAGTTCGATTACCATAGGCAATAATTCTAGGGACATTTGTATCATTTTGTACAAGGACAGCACCAAGTCCGACAGGGCTAGCATCTGCTATCACCTGTCTTGCATCTCTGACGTCATAATACCCTAAAATCTGTATTTCCGTGAGCATCCCTTTGAGTTTTTTGGAATGCTTTATCTTGTTCCGCAGACCATTGTTTTTTCAAGCTCTTCCTTTTGCTCATCTTCTGTCTTAGCAGGTGCTTCAGAAGTTCTGTCATAGCAGCCAAGTTAGGTATCCATTTGTTTATGTAGTTTAAGTTTTAGATCTTTGGGACCCTAAATTTCATAATCCTCTCAACATACTTGTTGAAGGGTTTACTCCTTCATGTGTAAGCCTGTGTCCCAGAAAATTGACATCCTGCGTTTTATATATACATTTATTGCTATTCAGCACGGCGTTGTTTTTACTAAGTACCTGTAGAACTTTCTTTAGTCATGCGTCATGTTCTTCTTCACTGTTCCCGAATGCCAGGATATCATCAATAAAATTGACGACCCCTTCACAGTTTATCAGCATCCTTTCAATGATCTTCTGAAAAATCTCGGAAGCGCAGGTAATTCCAAGCATTATTCTTTTATCTCTATATAATCTTTTAGGGGTTATAAAAGTCGTTATGTGTCTGGATTCAGAGTGAATTTCCACTTGATGGAAGGCATTTTTTTATGTCTAATTTGTTAAAATATTTAGCTTTCTTAATTTTTTGCAATTATGGTCCATAGTAGGCAGGGGGTGGTTTTCTCGCAATATAGCGGCGTTCGTACATCTCATATCTACGCACAAACGTAATTCATCATTTTCTTTCATGTTTGGAACATTGGTGAAACCCATTTAGACGGGCCTTGCACTTCTTCAATTATATCACTGTTTTGTGATTCCTTAATTTTGGTTGCAACCTTCTCTTTAATGGGGGTCGGTACTCTTCACTTGATTTATCCCGATACCAAGTTTTAAGACACCTAGACAGACTGCTGTGTTCTTACCCAACAGGTCTCTAGTACCCCCCGAAATCACGTAAATGGTTGTATGTTCCTTTCGTCCACCGACTTCGAGTATAGTTTCAAATGAACCCTCTATTGCCAAAGGAGAGTTACTACTATATGCTAATACTGTCTTGTCTGGTCTAAGGCATTTGATTAAAAACATATACTTTTTTGCTTTTTAACTCTTCCCACGTTTTGTAAGATTTACACTTTTCCGCAATTTGATCTATGAGATGATCATCTTGCTTTTCGAATGCACACTTTTCGGCCTGTTGACGCAATCTTATCAAAAACTTCTCAAATTTTTCTCCTTTTTCCTGTTTTAGCAATCGAAAAACATGCCGCTCATAAACTTTGCTCCGTTTAGGTTGAAAATACTCGTAGAGTTTTTTTATGGCTACTTTAAATACATCAACGGTTTCTGATGACTCGACACTGGCACCCGGTAAATTGTAGAATATTTTTTGTAACCCAGAGCCACCAAAATGCAATAGCATAGCTCGTTTATTGAGTGCTGATATAACTTCAGCTGCGTCCAGATAGATTAGACCTTTTCCATTTTTCACACCTTATAGCCAGAGATGTGCTATCACATTAAAACTGATAGCGGTATTATTATTATTATTATTTTAGGGGCAAACTGAAACAGTTTCTTATATTTTTATTTCCAATTTAATGCTGGTATTTTAATACCCAAAGTCCGATTTAATGGTAGTAACTTGTACCCAAAGTCCAATTTAATGGTAGTATCTTAGTACCCAAAGTTCAAATACCCAACTTCCAATTTAATGGTGGTATCTTAATACCCAACTCAATTTAATGATGGTATCTTAGTACCCAACTCAATTTAATGATGGTATCTTAGTACCCAACTCAATTTAATGATGGCATCTTAGTACCCAAATTTAATTTAATGATGGTATCTTAGTACCCAACACCAATTTAATGGTTGGTATCTTGGCACCCAAACTCAATTCCATGATAGTAATATGTTCCAAAACACTCGCCCTTCTCTTTCGGTGTATTTGTTATACCGACTACTTCCATTGCTGTGCCATTCAGGCTTTGGGTGAATTCAATACCTATAATGCGCATTTACAGTATTACTAGTTTTCTACTATGCAATTTACAGAAGTCGTGAAGTGTCCACGATTTTAGAGCCACGCCGCAGCTTTTGCTGTCGCACGGATGGGCCGGCTCGAACCGGGGTGGTACCACGACCTCACAGAAAACCAGCGTGAAGTAGAGGTTCACCTCTGCGTTTCGCTTGGTGAGTGCAGGTGGCCGGAGGCCCTTTTTACTGGAAATGAGGCATTCCATCTTAGTCCTCACGGGTGACAACGCATCTACATTTTGATTTGTAATAGAGGATAGATGTAGATGTCTATGGGCCGCAGCAACCATTTACCATCAGGTGGACTGTGTGATCGTCTGTCACTCTTATCCAATAAAAAAAAAGACATATATGCCCTGAAAGCGGTAAAATTGTATTTTCATTAAAGGCGATAAATATCACACCTACATGTAAAATGCCACTAAAATTTAGCTAACGACATTGTATTTCGGTTCGAATCGAGAGGAGTGATTAGTTACATCTACTTTTTTATTCAAAAATATTTTTAAATAAAAGTTGTGCTAATAGACATATGTTAAAATAAATCATTATTTTATCATTGCTACAGAAACAGAAACTTTTTTTATTCAATATAGATTATAAATAATACTTATTGAAAGTCACTCTTTTGTATAATTACCACTGGTTCGGAAAAAAACTCTGTCCTGGGAAGAACCAGTTAGAAACCCAGCGGGACTTCCTCTTTTAAAACAACAGCTTATAATCATGTATGTTATACAAATCAACAACACAACAAATTAGAAATAGCTTGGGAGCGATCACCTCACTTCCAGGGGTTATTATCATCCATAAATTCTTTAATATTATAATAAACTTTAATACATAAAGAAAATAAATTTTGCACACCATAAGCGTGGTCATATGCGAACATATTATTTATATAAATTATTAAAATGATCATAACAGGGTTAAAACAATAAATCATAATTAATAATCCACAGTTTTTTTTCCGCGGGTACTCTAGGAATTAATTTACAATTGCAATGCTAATAATTGCACATTGCTAACCTATTTTTGATTATATCTATACTAAATAGGTACTTATCTTTTTCCTCGTCGCCAATTGTATTGTCTGCTATCTTCTCTAATCACTGTAGTGTAACACAGGCTTGGCACGCAATTAACTAACACGTCCACTCTCGCCCGAGGCTCTCGTGTAACTGACGCGGTGCGCTCGAGACTGTGACTTATATATAAATGTATGTTTGTGTATTTGTGCAAACACTACACTTCTGATGATTTTAAAGAATATGTCAAAAATTATTCTAAAGTGTTTAAAAGAGTTTTCTCCACAGCCAAATCATTACATATTAGTAACAAAATTAAGACGGCTAAGAATAAAATTAAAATGACGTGGAGTATAATTAACAGCAAAACCGATAAAGAGAAACCTTGTAACTCAAACTATCAATAAAAATTAATAATGAATTGACTAAATCAAATCAAGAAGTTGCAGCGGTGTTTGAGAAATATTTCACTGATATTCCTATTTTGACAACAGAGTATTTGAATACTTCTCCAACTGTCGCCGAGTCATTACTCAAACAGAATGTTAATATCTGTTTAAAAGAATTTAGATTTGAAAAAGTATTACCGCATAATATTGTAAAATACTTCAAAACCATTGATGTAAAGAAAACCGCAGATTTGTCGGGGATTTCCGTTACAGTTATTGCGTCCATAATAGATTTAATTGCACCTCATCTTGCTATTATTTATATACTTGTATCGATTCTCGTGTGTTTCCTGATTTAATGAAGTATAGCAAAGTAATACATTTATTTAAGTCTGGTAGTATATTGGACCCCGTTTATTTTAGACCTATTTCTGTACTACCAACTCTCAGTAAAATTTTTGAAAAAATAATTTTGGATCAATTGTTATTTTTTTTAATACAAATAAATTACTTCATAAAAACCAATTTGGTTTTACAAGGGGTCGCTCGACGTCTGACGCCAGTGTTGAGCTTATGAAATATATTTTTCATGCCTGGGAAAATTCACAGGATGCCTTAGGTGTTTTTTGTGATCTTTCCAAGGCTTTCGATTGCGTTCATCATCGTTAATCAGGAAACTACAACATTACGGTGTAAAAAATTTTGCGCTTAGACTTATAACTTCATATTTAGTCAGTCATCATCAATGGTAAATGTTCCTCAGGATCGGTAGTATCAATGGGCGTTCCTCAGGGCTCGATTCTTGGCCCATTTCTGTTCTAAATCTATATTAATGACTTACCTTATCTTTTAGGGGACAATCACAATATATTATTATTTGCTGACGATACCTCTTTAATTTTCAAGCTCAAACGACAGTCAATTAATTATGAGGATGTACATAATGCTCTATCGAAATTAATACATTGGTTTAACGCCAACAATATGTTCTTAAACGGCAATAAGACAAAGTGTGTTAAATTTACAATACCTAATGTAAAACATTCGAATTCCAATGTGCTATTAAATGGGGAGGAGTTGAGTCTTGTAGATACTACTGTTTCTCTCGGTATTACTATTGACGCGAAACTTCAATGGGGCCCCCATATATCTAAATTAGCAAGCAGACTTACTTCTGCAGCATATGCTGTAAGAAAGATTAGAAGTCTCACAGATGTTGAGACATCTAGATTAGTGTATTTTAGTTACTTTCATAGCGTAATGTCTTATGGAATTTTGCTATGGGGTAATGCGACTGATATTGAAACTATATTTGTTTTGCAAAAGAGAGCCGTTCGGGCGATTTATAACCTAAATTGTAAAGAGTCCCTCAGACAAAAATTTAAAGAAATAAACATATTAACTTTGGCGTCGCAATATATTTATGAAAATGTAATGTATGTACATAAAAACATAAATAGCTTTAATAAGAATAAGGATGTGCATACTTTAAACACTAGGAACAAATATAAGCTTGTAATACCAGTTACTAGACTCCACAGAATCAGTAATTCATTTAGGGTCCAATGTATACGCTATTACAACAAAATTCCAGAACATATTCAGAGTTTATCAATAAACAAGTTTAAAAGTTTTATTAAAGAAAAACTGTACAAAAAGGGTTATTATAATATCAAGGAATACATGAATGAAAATAATCCCTGGGAATAAGGTGATCGCCACCATGCTGGTTCTATTAAAAATCATTCTTCAACAGTGGTAGAGCCACGCGGCAGCTTTTGCTGTCGCACGGATGGGCCGGCTCGAACCGGGGTGGTACCACGACCTCACAGAAGACCAGCGTGAAGTAGAGGTTTACCTCTGCGTTTCGCTTGGTGAGTGCAGGTGGCCGGAGGCCCTTTTTACTGGAAATGAGGCATTCCATCTTAGTCCTCACGGGTGACAACGCATCTGCATTTTGATTTGTAATAGATGATAGATGTAGATGTCTATGGGCCGCAGCAACCACTTACCATCAGGTGGACTGTGTGCTCGTTTGTCACCCTAATCCTATAAAAAAAAATTAAAAATTGTATAAATGAAATTATTGTTAAGTGAAATATGTTTGAAAAAAAAGTCCCGCTGGGTTTCTTGCTGGTTCTTCCCAGGACAGAGGTATTTTCCGAACCAGTGGTAAATAAAAAATGACTTTCAATAAGAATTATGTAATAATCAATATTGAATAAAAAATTATTCTATTCTATTACTTCATTGGTATTTGGGATGTATACACTCAATCAATCAATACATGTACAAAATAGTATCCATACCACATTTCTACCCTGATACGAAAGAAAGCGGCTAAGTCGCAAAAGTATGTTTCGAGAAAATTTAAAAAAGCGCGAAATCAGTTTTCTTGATAGATATCACTGAGAAAAATGTTTCAAATATTGGAATGTATGTAAAAAATTACAAATCTTTCATACACATTTTTGACTGAAATCATTGGCATACTGTTCTGTAAAAATAAAAGTGTAGTTAACGTAAGTATTGAATCATTATATCTCAATGTTTATCGCAATATAAAAGGCAGTTAAGTATACCTTAACTACTTTTTAGTATAGCACTGACAATAATCATAAACAAAAATTAGGCTAACTTTCTTGCTGACGCATTGTTTAAATTTTACTCGTAGACTACGCTTTATTGCTGTTTAGTGATTTGACTGCGCTGAAACTGCACTGAAACGTGCTTTGGCTTAAAAAGAATATCAAAACTTTATTCATGCTTAGCACTAACAACTATTAAGAAAAACCAGACAATGATTTTTATTCTTAAAGAACCTGTTTTTTTTTTTATTTTGAGATGTTATTTTGTGCTCTACTAGACCGTTTCAATTAATATAATTTGTCTGTCTAAATCTATTTTGTTTTTTTTTTTGGTTTTTAATTCTTGACGTTTCGGGGGCTTTCAAGCACCCATGGTCACGGGTTGCTGAGGTAATTGACGTACCGATGTCAGATTTAACCCGGAGTACTTTCAGCTTTTTAACTATTACTTTTGGTCCGATCTAGGCAGAACGAATTTACTTCCTTGAAGTCTCGCAGTATACGTGGGTTTGGTTTTACTTTTATTAATTACAGGATGTCAAGCAGGTGGTAGTACCCAGCGTCCTTATCTATTTAAATTAGAATGTTTTTTTTATTTCAATAGCCTCACATATCATCCTTGGCAGGAATCGATATCTTTTCACGAGAATTAGTGGTCTACCAAATCTGATGTTATGGCGGGGGCCATCTAATATATGACCACAAACTGCAGAGTTTTCTTGTGAAAATGGGACGTCAAACACCTCAGTCTTTGAGACCATGGATAAAGTAATCCAAATGTCGTGAATATAAAATAAGTTAAGGCGCTGTATATTGTCAAACTAGGCTTCACAAAACAGTTTTTTAACAAAGTATATACATTTTAGAGCTGCAAAAAAAAATGTTAATCTTGAACACATGTATTCAAAACACTTTTGCGCTAAATTTTCTCGATAGAAAAAAAAACATAAAATAGCCATTGGAATTGAATTTATAGCAATTGTAACTGTATTATTTATAAGCAAATCTTAATCAAATGAATAACAGTAAAGTAATACATAATGATATGGGGAACTGTTGTTTTTATTTATCGATTGAAATAAAATATTTGTAAGTATTATAATATTTAATGAAAAATAACCCGAACGAATCGATGTTTCACATCGCGCCATCGTGGCGTCTTTTCGCTTCTCTTTCATTTCTACGCTGAGCGACAGTGATCGTACCAACGATCGTACGATCGTTCTTAAGTGACGGACCTGTACCAATTTGTTTCGCTCGCCGTTCAAAAATCATTTACGTATCTGTTTGTTGACGAGTAGAATAAGGTGTGCTGAGTTTAGACTCGTTTTGTTAGTTATGATGAGACCTTACCTCCGGACTTGATGAAGTAACCTGAAGGTGTACATCGTTACTGCTACTGGAACTCCTAGACGAGTAGAACTAGATGTGCCGAGTTTGGGCTCGATTTGTTAGTTATGATAAGACGTTACATCCGGGATTGATGGAGAGACCAGATGGTGTACTTCAGTGACTGCTACTGGAACTCCTTGACGAGTAGAACTAGGTGTACCGAGTTTGGGCTTGGTTGGTTAGTTATGATTAGACCTTACCTCCGGACTTGATAGAGCGACCTGATGGTGTACTTCAGTGACTGCTACTCTGTATCTCCTCGACGAGTAGAACCAGATGTGCCGGGTTTGGGCTCGATTTGCTAGTTATGATGAGACCTTACCTCCTGACTTGATGGAGAGACCAGATGGTCTATTTCAGTGACTGCTACTGGGACTCCTGGACGAGTAGAACTAAGTGTGCCGAGTTTGTGCTCGTTTTGTTAGTTATGATGAGACCTTACCTCCGGACTTGATGGATAGACCTGACGGTGTACTTTGGTGACTGCGACTGGAACTCCTGGTCGAATAGAATAAAGTGTGCCGAGCATAGGCTCGTTTTGTTAGTCATGAGGAGATCTTACCTCCGGAAATGATGGAGAGACCAGATGGTGTACTTCAGTGACTGCTCCTGGAACTCCTGGACGAGCTTGGGCTCGTTTTTTTTAGTTATGATAAGACCTTACCTCCGAACTTGATGCAGAAATCTGACGGTGTACTTCGGTGACGGCGGCAGCAGCTAAGCGTAAGCGTGATGCAGCGATAGCTGAATGAACTTTGAGCAAAATGGCATACCTCTAATAGACATAAATAATACTGACAGCTGTTGGTCATCGCGATCCTACGGAAATAATTATAAGGCATTTTCATTGAATCATACCGTTCAAAAAGTTGAATGCCGAAACCATGTGTTGCGCAATATTTGCAATAAGTTGAGAGCTGTAACCAAAGACACAAAATATGCCTTGGTGCACAGAAAAATGCTGACTGAATTATTTTTCTTTCCACAATTTATATAATTAGATTTCCCTCTGTATGCGTAAATACATCAAAATAATAAAATAAAATTATTTATTAGCATGTTTAATTTTTATGTATTCTTCAAACAGCCCACAAATCCAAAAAAAAAACTGCTATTTTATGCAAAAAGGTTATTCACTCGGGAAAAAATTATGAAACGGCTGTTTTTTTCGAGTTTAGGGCTAGCGCTATAGTAAAATTTGCTCATAATAGTTTGCTTTACTCTTGATTGTGAAGAAAAATATCTATAGGAATAAAAATTATTGTTTTTATAAATTCACAATTTTGACAATTTGCCGTTTCGAGAATAGGCCAATTCTATGATTGACCATTTTGGTCCAAATCCATTTTATTTAAGCATTAATTTATTATTCATTTAATGAATCTGTTACAAAAGTTCTCGATAACCTTTTCTAGAAAATCACAATTATTGATTATTTTAAAATTAAGAAAATAGAATATGTAAATATTTTAAAAATAACAACACGAAAATATGTAGGTACATAATATTTTTAGAATAACTAAACAAAAATATGTACATATTTTAGATACGAAAATAAACGTAGAAACTTTTTTAAAAATACGTATACAAAATATATATCTGATGGGATTCGAACCACCTGACATCGCGGAAACGCGGTGCGAAGGCGGACGGTGGCGCGCTGTATCAATTGTACATTTTACGTCGAGCATCGGCGAGATTCACGCGGTGCACCCCGCAGTAGGCGGGACTACTCGTCCCTTACTTCATCTGCTTCACCCCCTCAAATTCATAAAAGTCGTCTATACACCTCGACTTAAAATACGTGATAGAATCAGAATCCTATACACATTAAAATAAAACTAGTTTTATTTTAATGTATAGTGTTCGCGTTAACATAATAAATCATTATGGTTTACGGTCTTCTGCTTCCCCTTTTATCGCCAGGCATTATTCAATATTTAAAATAAAAAATTATAATATAATTACTCAAGTTATGTAAGAGAAAGGAGGTCAGCTTCCTTACGTTCGGAATGTTTTTATATCAAATTACGGTTTTCTGCTTCCCCTTTTATCACCAGGTATTATTCAATATTTAAAATAAAAAATTATAATATAATTACTCAAGTTATATAAGAGCGAGGAGGTCAGCTTCCTTACGTTCGGAATCTTTTTATATCAAACTAGCTTTTTACGGTCTACGTTTTTAGAAACATCATTAAATGTATTCCACGCCAAATTTAGTAAAGTTCGATCACTTTTCAAGTCAAGTTGGTGTCTGTGTATCTATGTCAGTTTTTCAAAGAATTTTTTGAATTCCCAAAGACTATTGGACCTAGATGATTGAGGGACAGTTGCAGAAATAAGTTTTTCAGAATTGCATTAATATCATATGTCTAGAAATATCTACAATTTTTTTTATATTGGACCTGTCTTTTGATGTATCTATCCATAACAAAGATAAATAGTCTTGGAATCCTTTACCTACTATTATTATTTACTCTTTACATTCATTCATAATTTATTTTTATCAAAATAATGATGAATTCATGGTCTTATATTATGCGATATTTGATTCATATCATTGTTTCCATTTAATATTGATTGGCACCATAAAATAGATTCTTATTTTTTTTCTACGTTTGAGTAGACTTTTCATAAATGCAGTTCTGATAATGATGAATACTACACATATGATAAAACAAATTATAATAAATCACGTTACATTTTAACTTCTATTTAAGCGGGTTGTACAAAACACATCTTTGGAAGAAAGTTCCATAAAAATTTGCGTAAAACAACGTATTGCTGATACGATTGCACCGACGCTCCGAGAAGTCTGAAAGTGTGTCAATATGTTGAGTATCGTCCCAACCATTATATCAGATCTGATAGACAACAAATAAACCCCGGCCCCCCTCTCCATTGGTTCTGTATATTGCCCGAAACGTCATCAATTATAAAAGTTAAAATTAAACACGCTAAAATCCTTATGATTACTTTTATTGCAAATGAAATTCTATTCGCAGTGAACGTAGGTAGAACTACACTCACGATCGAAAGCAGAAAAATATTCGCCTTGTTGTGGCGGCGAAAGAGAATCCGCCACCTCATATCGTTCCGTGTGTGTCCTAAGAGGCGATAGAGTAAAACAAACAGGAGATGGGCAACATCATGTTCCTGACAACAGTTCAAAATAATAAATGCTGCGTATGCCAACCTTCCTGCCAAGCGTGGCAACTATAGCAAATACCCAGCCTATTTGACAAGTTATGGGGGAGACCTACGTTCAGTTCAGTGGACTTTGATAGGTTGTAATGATAACGGTGATGGGTTCTATTCTTTCGAATCTTTGCTACCGTTAATATTTACGGTAGTGTCAAAACAAAAACGTAACATCTCCGTAAATATAAATGATATAAAAACAGCATATCTGCCCCATTAGAACTAAAAAAGTAGCGACTTACATACATGTCACTACTAGGCACAGGCCACAGAGCTTTTGGCCAAAAAAAGTGCCAACGCTGGATCACCTCAGCTGGGGAACTTCTCAGATATTCAGGTTTTCTTTCACCGCCGAGAACGTGGTAAATCGACACTTCAAATTGCATTTAACATATATGTAAAAATATATAATAATGCTTCATCATCATTACAGCCCTTCACAAGTCCACTGCTGAACATAGGCCTCCCCCAAAGAATGCCACAAAGCACGGTCCTGAGCCACCTGCATCCATCGACTTCCTGCATGTCTTACCAGGTCGTCACTCCACCTTGTGGGGGGACGCCCGACACTTCGCCTACCGGTACGAGGCTGCCACTCGAGAACCTTTCTTCCCCACCGGTTGTCGGTTCTTCGAGCTATATGGCCGGCCCACTGTCACTTCAGCTTACTAATCCGTTGGGCTATGTCGGTTACTCTGGTTTTACTGCGGATATCCTCATTCCTAAGTTTATCACGCAGAGAAACTCCGAGCATAGCCCTCTCCATAGCTCGCTGAGCGACCTTGAGCTTCCTCATACGGCCAGCAGTGAAGGACCACGTCTCAGTTCCGTAAGTCATCACTGGCAACACGCACTGGTTGTACAATTTCGTTTTAACGTTTTGAGGTATGTCTGACGAGAAGATGTGTCGTAGCTTCCCGAACGCTGCCCAGCCGAGTTGAATCCGTCGATTGGCCTCTCGGTCGAAGTTGGACTTACCTAGTCGGACTATTTGTCCCAGGTAAACATACTCGTCAACAACTTCGAGATTAGTGCTCCCAACAACTACCGGCATAGGTGTGACATGGACATTAAACATAATCTTTGTTTTGTCCATGTTCATCTTAAGACCTATCCATTGGGAGACACTATTGAGGTCATTGAGCATAGTGCTTAATTCCTCCAGCGATTCTGCCATGAGGACTATATCGTCGGCAAATCGAAGGTGAGTGATGTACTCGCCATTGATGTTAATTCCGTATCCTTTCCAGTCCAGAAGCTTGAAAACGTCTTCCAATGCAGCGGTGAAGAGTTTCGGGGATATAACGTCACCCTGTCTTACACCTCTCTGCAATTGGATAGGTTTCGTACTCTGGTTCTGTACTCGGATAGCCATCGTAGCTCTACTGTACAAACACTTCAGCACTTCGATATACCGACGGTCAACTTGGCACCGCTGAAGGGACTGCAGCACCGCCCAAATTTCGACGGAATCAAAGGCTTTCTCATAGTCCTCATACGCCAGACATAGTGGCAAATTGTACTCTTCGGACTTCTGTACAATTTGCCGAAGGGTATGTATGTGGTCTATGGTGCTAAAGCCCTTTCGGAAACCGGCTTGTTCGGGAGGCTGGAAGTCGTCAAGTCTGCGCGCGAGACGATTCGTAATGACTCTCGAAAACAGCACGTAGACGCGGCTCAGAAGGGAAATCGGTCTGTAGTTCTTCAAGAGAGCGTTGTCACCTTTCTTGAAGAACAAGATCACCGCACTTCTGCTCCACGCCTCCGGTGTAATGCCACCATGGAGGACGGAATTAAAGAGCTTCTGAAGGACTTCAAGTACCGGTCTTCCACCCGCTTTCAGAAGCTCCGCTGTAATTCCATCCTCGCCTGGGGCCTTGCCGTTTTTAAGGTGTTGGAGAGCCATTTTAATCTCGCTCAGACTGACGTCCGGGATATCTTCGGAATAGTGTCGGATAAGACTCGCTCTTGGATCGTTACTCACACTTGCGTGTGGCTCCAATGATGACGTGTACAGCTGCCCATAGAACCTCTCAATCTCACTCAAAATCTCAGGTGCCCCGGAAACGATGCTGCCACATTCGGTCTTCAGCTTTGACAGTTGGCTCTTTCTGGCAGACAGGTCTCTGGCAAAGACTTTGGAGCCTTGGTTCCGCTCGATCGCTTCTTCAATACGAGCTGTATTGAAGTTGCGTAAGTCTCGCCGCATGAATTTAGAGATCTGTCTGTTCAGTTGCCTGTATGCTGTCAAATCTGTTGAAGAATGTAGCCTCATCTCCCGTCTAACAGCCATGAGATTAAGAGTGTGATCGGAGAGTTTTTGTGTTCTTCTGCGGCGGGTCTTGCAAAACTTAGCTCCGACCGCATGGACAGTTTCCACGAGCTTGTCATTCATATCGTCCACTTCATTGCAATCTTCTAGGCACTGAAAACGGTTTCGTAACTCGAGCTGAAAGGTTTCGGGACTTTGGATCAGAGCACGAGGGGGACGGAGCATTGACTTCATCAGACGAGACCTCTCCAACTTAACATTTAGGTTCAGTGTGCCTCTAACCATACGGTGATCGCTGCCGGTTTTCACCCTCGCGATCACTGAGACATCACTGAACAGTTGTCGTCTGGTCATCATAATGAAGTCAATCTCATTTTTTGTCGAACCGTCGGGGCTCGACCAGGTCCACTTCCTGTGGGGCCGCTTCTGGAAGAAAGAGTTCATCATAAAGAGTCCCTCTTTCTCCATGAAGTCGGCCAGCTGCTGGCCCCTTGGGTTCCGTTGCCCTATTCCAAATTTCCCTACTTTCAGCTCACCGTTCTCTCTTGTGCCTAGTTTTGCATTGAAGTCTCCCATTAACACCGTATATTGGGTTTTGGAGGAATGCATGGCTCTAGAGATATCCTCATACATTTCCTCCACCTCCTCATCGGGGTGTGCCGAGGTTGGTGCATAAACCTGTATGACCTTCAGCGAATACCGTTTGGTGATTCTGAGTATAAGGTACGCAACCCTCGTCGACACACTCCCGATCTTTACAACGTTGTTAACGAGAGACTTGTGGACGATAAATCCGACACCTCCTTGGGACAGATGGTCGCCCTCCCGGTGATAGAGCAAGTTGCCGGATTCGAGGATTACCGTGTCCTCCCCCTCTCTTCGGACTTCGGATAATCCTATAATATGCCAGCGCAACTTGTCTATCTCTTCTTCCAGCTCCACGATCTTCTCGTCAGTCCTCAGGGTGCGTGCGTTGTACGTTGCCAGGTCGAGTCGTCTAAGGTGGCAACCGAACCTCCACCGGAGATTCTTAGCACCCCCTGCCCCGCCGTTACCATGGTCGCCACCGTAGCCAGGAATGGCGGGGCCGCCGGGGACTGGGGGCCGTCTGTTTGTTGTTTTGCTCATTGGGGGGTATTTGCCATAGTTGCCACGCTTGGCGAGCGGGTTGGCAACCGCAGTTTTTTATTGTACTTTTGGCTATTATCAGGAAGATGCTGCTGCCCATCTCCCGCCTGTTTCCCTTTGTCGCCTTTTACGACACCCACGGGAGGATATGGGGTAGTGGATATTCTTGACCGCCACTACACGGCAATAATAATGCTTATGTACTATGAAATTTACCTTTGCCTTTGACAAATAAAATAAAATATATCTTTGTTTAAGTAAAATCTGCAATCTTCGATATTTAAATTATTTTTTCGCAACAGCCTGTTCATTTCCATAATGTGAGCTATAAAACCACTACTGTCAAAAAAATCTTGATTTGTCTGATAATATGAAAACTCAAAAATACAAAAATTCAACAATCTGATTTATAAGTCTCCTTAAAGGTATAAAAACTAAAGTAGCAGCTTACATACGTCTCACTACTGTGCACACGGCTCCCCATTACCTATAGTGTTTGTGAGCAGAAAAGAGTATGCCGCAATCCTTCAACTACTACTCCGACATTTAGGTTTGCCCACGAAGATTTTCTTCACCACTTCACTGGGTACCTATGTAGTAAGTCAGTACGTAAAATTTCCTATAACAGATTCATTTGTCCGCAAAGGACTCGTACACGTTTTACTCCCTTGCCGTGATGAAATCTAACGGCGAGCTACACGGCTCTCGTATTTGTTTAAATAAAAATCATAAAAACTGAAACAAAGCTTTTGTACTATTGTTGACCATATCTACCGAATAATTAGAAACCTAACGATAACACGAACTATTCCATCAAATAGAGATAAAATAACACAGTGCACTTAATTTCCAATTATTTACATCAGATAACGTGATAACATATGAAGTAGGTAAAATGAAACCTATGCCGACAGACAACCAATATATTGAACTAAAGAGCTTCTCTCCTAATCTCAGTTTTGTGTACAACAGTGTTGTTAGCCATTTTGCCAAACGTGGTTATTGTGGTAAATAATCCCGATAATGACCACCGGTCTAGATATTTTTAAGTGTGACAATTTTTGATGCTGCACGAATAAGAATTCGGTAGCATTATAAAATTTAATTTTATCAGTTACTTATCATTAGTATATTTAGAGAAAGTAGAGGGCGCTACATTACATTAATACTATGAAAGTCAAAACTATACTATCTAGTAATATCGGCTATAGAAGAAAGAAGGCTCAAGAGCCACCCCAAAACCGGGAACATTTATTTATTATACAAAAAAGGCAATAAGTGATGTTGATTCTGTTAAAAATCTGTTTCCGTTAAAAAACACGCTATCAGCGCCGCTAGCGGTGAAAAACTATTTGACGATATGAAGATATTGTCATGAAATAGCAATATAACTTAGGTAAACATCTCGCTGAAAACTTATTGCCGTCCCCTATGTCCTATAATTCTATTCGTAGCATAAATAACATTAATAGTCCCTCTTCATCCAATTTTTTCGTTCTTTTAGCAACAGATTCAGCAGAAATTAATACAATCATCTGTAGCTTATCTAACGACTCCGCCCCCGGGTGGGATAACATTCCTACTGCTTTTATTAAAATGGCCAAAAATAATCTTATCCCTGTCCTTTGTCACCTGTATAACCTCTGTTTCGATAAAGGCTGTTTCCCCTCTGTTTTCAAAAAGGCTATTGTTACACCCATCTACAAAAGTGGGAATAAAGATGAAATTGAAAATTATAGGCCTATCTCTGTACTTCCAGTTCTGGCAAAAATTTTGGAAAAGCTTATTAACAACCGCATTAAAAATTCCTTTACAAAAACAGACTGCTATCAAATAATCAATTTGGCTTCAGAAATGGCGTCTCCACTGAAGACGCAGTTCTGGCACTTTCCGACACTATCTGCAAGCACCTAGATGCAGGCAATAAATGTGTCGGCGTCTTCCTGGATCTGGCAAAGGCGTTCGACTCTGTTTCAATTCCAATATTATTACATAAGCTATATCACATTGGCATAAGAGGGACACCCCATAAGCTATTCACAGACTACCTAACGAATCGCCTACATCTAAAACTTGGTGACGTTATCAGCCAGTCATCTCCCATTACTTACGGCGTTCCTTGGTTAATTGTTTTTGATATATGTGAATGACCTCTGTAGCCTCAAACTTCCTAATTGTGATATATTTACATATGCGGATGATACCGCCCTGAGTTTCAGTGAAAAGAGTTGGGATTCTCTTAGAATTACGACTGAATAAGGATTATGACATATATCAAATTACTTAAGATCACATCTATTAACTCTTAATGTATCAAAAACCCAATTTGTTCCTTTTGTGATACGAAAATCTACCTTACCACACTCGGGCTTTGCTCTTAAAATTCATAGCTGCTCCCAAAACCAGGTCAACCAAAAAAAATTGTCAATGTGTTGATATTGCTAGATCGTCTACTATTAAATATCTAGGTATTACTATCGACCAGCATCTTATATGGAACAAACAAATTGAGTGTACCTGTTACGGCCGGCAGCTGCCTATCCCAGGAGTAGAATCCTTCGCGGCCCATAGACGAAGAAGCTACAGGCAGATGCTGGTCGGGCGTCCTCACGCCACGGGTTAAAAGTCTAATTACACTAAATAATCCGGGGGGAGCGTTACAATTATTGAACAGAGCTTACTTACCTCTATTCAAGGCGACTGGTCCCTCAGGATTCGGTCAGGTCTCGTGTGGGTGTATTGTGCTAGGAAGTAAAGGTCAGTGATGTGTATTTGGGTGTGGCTGGTAGTGTTATTGACCTTATTTGACCGTTCCCCCTGCAGCAGTTCGGCCCTCAGCTCCTCTCCAAGCTAAGGTCGCCTTCCGCAGTCACTTTCTTCCTTTGTTACGATTTACTCGCGAAAATGAACACAGAACGTACGGGTCAAAGGTCACCGTTATTTCTAGAATATTAACTACCGCACTAGTAACTAATACAGTCGAATCCACTTATACAGATTCTGCGTTAAACCTAAAGTCCCGGGTAAACTCTCAACACGCGCTACCATTCCCAGTGGTATATTTACTATACGCGCCTATCATAAAATTAAGAGCTCCCGACCAAAAAACGGACTGCCTTCTCCTTCGACGCGAAGAAGACTTCTAATTTTTCGCTCTCGACTCCCACCGTTTAGTCAACTCGGACGTTCAACACACACAAACGTCATTCCGTATCGACCGAGCCGAGTGCCATCTAACGTCGATGCCTGACACTAACGCTTTTGCGTGAACAAACCCCCGTCCCGGACATAAGGATTTAGGTCCGCGAGCAAACCGGTCAGCGGGACAGGGTCGCGACGGCAAGTTGCAAGATCGAATCTACAACCAAACTAGGCCACCTTACGCACCCAATCAGATCTTGCAACACTAACCAACGCCCCAAAATTGCAGCCCTAACGTGGGCTAGCCGGAGAGTTGAACTGGATGCCCTTCCTGGACATCGCAGCACATAAATAAGTCCTATTCCTAGACAGAAGTCAGACGACCTCCTTCAAACACCTATCTGCGCTCCTATGATTAGTTCCGCAATTCGACCGGATCAGGTCTGCAAACAGCGACGCGACACGAAGCGGCCCAGAGGGACCTTCAAGCTTCAGTGCAGAGAGCACCCCCAAATTCCACATGAACGTCGTCTGTGGAGAGCTGAACGAAACGCACAGATGGCCCCGAGCAGGTGATCCTATGCTCATATTTCAACTAATTTTTCAAAAGCATCAATGTTCAGTTACAGAATTAATTAAAACAAGTAATCACCGATGCACATAGGTCAACTTGGCAAAGTAAACAAAACAATAAACGTAAGGGACAGCCCTATCTCTTATTTCAAATAAATATCTTAGACAGTGCCAACAAAATCTAAACCAAAAGAGAATTGACTCCTATTTCCTTCGGTAACCACAGGGTTATCTAATTTCAATCTTCCTTATCACAAAGCAAAATGATTAAACACTATCACAAACATATACATAATTTTCAAAATAGAGCGCCATTCAAATTTCAAATGAATTCAAACTTCCCTTCAGCACAGGCGCGACAATCAAATACAATTACAAGCATACGCCCAAGCATTCAAAAAGGGCACACAATTTAATCTCCATTTTCCGTGCAACAACAAACGCAGTGATCAAATGTATTTACAAAACATATGCAGCAGCATTTAAAGGAGTATTTTAAATTCAATTCTTTTAATCACAACCGCTACAATATGAATTTTGCGGAAAACTCAAAGCATTTTAATTTAAATTTAAAGAATTTTTAGCTAAGTGCTCGACCAAACCAAATCTAATACCCCTTGAGAGCGTGATTCAACGCTCCAGGGGGCCCTAATCTTCCCACTACCAAGTGGAGGCCACACCGCGTGAACCCGATACTGACAGAGCGCAACCGCTAACGGTCGCCACTCGGGCTGTACGCCCTCACTAAGGCCGTCGGCAACAGAACAGCTTGACAAGTGGACTGTTGACGGCTTAAGGCTCAGTAGAGGCAGCCATGGTGGGAGCTAAGGCGGCAGCTAGCTAGGGCCGCCTCCATCAAATGGGGTACAGTGGTACACCAGTCGCGGCCACTCAGCTAACGGGAGTGGGAAGGGTCCAGCGGACCGATGAGTGGCCGTGAAGTTCCTCTTCGCACGCTGAGGGGGGGTGATGACACCCCCGCCCCTGGGGGAATTACCCCCCGACTGGTCGGGGGAGGGACCCCTTTCAAACCTAGGGGCCTGGTGGCTAGCCGGCGGGAGCCGAGCGTCGCCCGTCAACGGGCATGGCGGAGCGCCCCCGCCCGTGGGGGTCGAGGGCCTGGCAGCGCCCCGAGAGGAGACGCCGTTCGCACCCAGGCACAGTACGACATGGTGATTGCCCTGGCAATGCAGACAGGGCCGCTGGTGCGGACAGTCTCGCTGGAGGTGCCCTTCCAAACAGGAGTAACACCAGCGGCGCTCCTTGGCGATAGTTCGCCTCGCCGGAACTGGCTTACTTAATAATTTTGGGCAAGACGTTATCCGGTGATCAGATGCTCGACAATAGGAGCAGGGGGGGGTTGACGACGATTGCCCGGCGGAATTCGCCTCTCACTGGGCACGGCTCGTAAGTCGTCGACGGTGCCCGCCGCGTGCTCGATCTGTCGGCACTGCTCCTCCAAAAACCGCAGCAGGTCATAGAAGGGCGGAATATAGGAGGCCTCGTCCCCGCCGTACCTCTCCTCAAAATGCATTTGAAGGTCAAGAGGTAGACGGGACAGCACGATGCGGAGCAACAAGAAGGCCCATTCGCCTACTGGTAAATCCAGCCGCCTCAACGTATTACAGGCCACCAAGACTGGATCCAACAGGTCCGGACGTAGTCTGGCCCGGTTACTAAGCAGCGGAAGTATTAGAAGCTGCTTAACATGTTCGTCGGCAATTCGCCGGACGTTGGCGTATCTTCTGGCTAGGAGGTCCCGAGCAGTCTGGTAGGCGTCGTCCGACAATCTCAAATGGCTGACAACGCCCAGGGCCTCCCCCTCCAGTGAGGCCAGGAGGTACGCCATCTTCTGGCTCGGGGTCAAGTCACTCCGGGCGTGCACTAGGCCGTCGAAAAGACCAATGAAGGTCAGCCATTCGGAAAGGACCCCGGAGAACCTTGGCAAGTCCAGAGTTGGGAGTCGTCCCAACAGCTCCGGCTGAGGCTGCTTCTGAAAGGACTCGGGCAGGCCACTCGTCCGAGCTTCACGCGCCTCCTCGGCATACCTGCCTTCAGCCTCGATCAACTCGTCCGTGAGCGAAAAGAACTGCTCGTAGTCTGCGAAGCAGGAGTCCAGGACTCCCTTTTCCACATCCGAATCCTCGAGCTCAGCGTAAGCCTCCTCCACTGCAGCCCTTCGAGCATCAACCTGCTCGAACCGCTTCATCAAATTATGGACCCTATCCGGTCGACCTATCAAAGCATGGGCGCTGGTGGCCCAGCGTAACTCAGTCCGCAGGCAACGGATTAGCATCTTGGGCGAGGACATCACTACTAAATACAAATTACGACGCTGCTCGAGCACAATTACAAAAATAACAAATAAAAAATACAAAAAAAAATTAACAGCTAACCAATGCAGTCCCTATCAAATCGAGTTGAATAGAAATTACACAAATAAGAACCGCTATTTATTAAATCAAACACAAGTTAGTACAAAAGAAAAGGCAAATCAAATTAACAATAACAAATACTAGTGCGATCAAATCAAGTTAAATTCAAATTACGTAAATACAAAATAACCACTCTTTAGTTCAAATACAAATTACAATACGAAAGATACATAACGAAGATACACATCAACAAAAAATGCCTTGCTCGGAAATCGACCCTTCGATAAGTAATACACCACAACTATCCGCAACGATAATTAACCGATTACGCAAAAATAACCATCTACCTACATGACGCAATCTCCCGCTTGCGCGCTAAACGGGCGCGGTTTTTTAAATTTACCCGCATACAACAAAGCAAGCTAACAAAGAAAGGAATTTTATTATTACGTATATAATAAAAAAAAATATTTTTACGTATTACGGACGGGCGTGATTGTAGACACAAAATTAAACCAATCAACCCAACGCTCCCTGCCACCAAAATTATTTAATTTTTATCAAATACTATGGTCGGTGGATCGACCGGGAATCGATCCCAGCACCGCGTTCTGCTACCAAATGTTACGGCCGGCAGCTGCCTATCCCAGGAGTAGAATCCTTCGCGGCCCATAGACGAAGAAGCTACAGGCAGATGCTGGTCGGGCGTCCTCACGCCACGGGTTAAAAGTCTAATTACACTAAATAATCCGGGGGGAGCGTTACAATTATTGAACAGAGCTTACTTACCTCTATTCAAGGCGACTGGTCCCTCAGGATTCGGTCAGGTCTCGTGTGGGTGTATTGTGCTAGGAAGTAAAGGTCAGTGATGTGTATTTGGGTGTGGCTGGTAGTGTTATTGACCTTATTTGACCGTTCCCCCTGCAGCAGTTCGGCCCTCAGCTCCTCTCCAAGCTAAGGTCGCCTTCCGCAGTCACTTTCTTCCTTTGTTACGATTTACTCGCGAAAATGAACACAGAACGTACGGGTCAAAGGTCACCGTTATTTCTAGAATATTAACTACCGCACTAGTAACTAATACAGTCGAATCCACTTATACAGATTCTGCGTTAAACCTATAGTCCCGAGTAAACTCTCAACACGCGCTACCATTCCCAGTGGTATATTTACTATACGCGCCTATCATAAAATTAAGAGCTCCCGACCAAAAAACGGACTGCCTTCTCCTTCGACGCGAAGAAGACTTCTAATTTTTCGCTCTCGACTCCCACCGTTCAGTCAACTCGGACGTTCAACACACACAAACGTCATTCCGTATCGACCGAGCCGAGTGCCATCTAACGTCGATGCCTGACACTAACGCTTTTGCGTGAACAGTACCATTGACAAGATTTCTTATCTTGAGCTTATGTGGGTTTTTAGAAGGCTCAGACATGTCGCAGATAATAAAATCCTTATATGTACGTATAAAGCTCTAGCCCAATATGTCTTAAGCTACTGCATTACAGCATGGGGTGGAGCAGCTAAATCCTATTTAATAACTCTTGAAAGGGCTCAGAGAGCATTACTGAAAGTGATGTTCTTTAAACCAATCCGTTTCTCAACTCACGAACTACACAAATCTTACAAAATCTTGACAACCCGCCAAATGTACATTTTAAAGAGTGTTATACGAACCCACAGCACTTTACCATACACTGCCCTTCAGACACTAAAACGTAGAATTCTACCTGTTTTCAATATTCCATATTATAGAACTAAATTTAAGAAAAAACAATTTGCCTGTAAATCAAAACATCTATATAATAAATTAAATAGTAGGCTAAATATGTATCCCCTCACTTGTGTTAAATTGAAACATTTGCTAACAACAACTCTGCTTAGCCTCAATTATGAAGAAATAGAACTGCTTATTTGCTAAACACACACACACACACACACACACACACACACACACACACACACACACACGCACGCACGCAGCACGCACGCACGCACGCAGCACGCACGCACGCACGCATGCACGCACGCACGCACGCACGTACGCACGCACGCACACACGCACGCACGCACGCACGCACGCTCGCACGCACGCACGCACGCACGCACGCACGCACGCACGCACGAACGCACGCACGCACGCACGCACGCACGCACGCACGCACGCACGCACGCACGCACGCACGCACGCACGCACGCACGCAGCACGCACGCACGCACGCACGCACGCACGCACGCACGCACGTACGCACGCACGCACGCACGCACGCACGCACGCACGCACGCACGCTCGCACGCACGCACGCACGCACGCACGCACGCACGCACGCACGCACGCACGCACGCACGCACGCACGCACGCACGCACGCACGCACGCACGCACGCACGCGCGCTCGCACGCACGCTCGCACGCACGCACGCACGCACGCTCGCACGCACGCACGCACGCACGCACGCACGCACGCACGCACGCACGCACGCACGCACGCACGCACGCACGCACGCACGCACGCACACACACACACACACACACACACACACACACAACACACAACAGACAACACACATACATACACTTTCATTCTTTCTTAAGTATCTAAAATTTCATCAATTTATGTCTAAAGGATTGTTATTAAAGCACTAATATAATTTAATATCCTATGTTTCAAATTGTTAAAATTTGTCTGTTGGAAGAGCGGGGTACCCCGTAACACAGGTTTTACCAACCCAGTACACTTGTTTGTTACTACCTTTTGAAACGCAATAATCGATTTTTGATTTTTTTGATTTTTGATTTGATATTGTGTTAAGTTAGTCATATCGTTAAACGATCTCTATTCTTCGTTTGGCTAAGCTATATTATGACATGGTCAACAAACAGTGATAAATATCATGAAATGACACCATTTCACGAAATAATGATTTAACGAGAATTTTGTAATAATTGCAGGACGGACCAGTTTTAATCAGTTTACATACAGATATACTTAGTATTAAACGTATGAAAATTGATATGTTTTTAGTTCAAAATAATATAAATGTTCATACGTTTAATAGATGATGTCATGATGTTTTTAGATAATAGGTGTCACTTTTATCTATTATTTTTAAATTTTAATTATTGCACTTTTAAAATGAAATAACAATTAAATTAAGACTAAGGGTTTTAAAATAATTTTATTATTTTAATTATTTAAACATATAAATGTAAGTTATTTATATAATTTATTAGTTACTAAAGGCAAAATGTAAGCTTTTTTCATTTGATGATAGATGGCGCTGTTTTGATAATTAAAACGAATATCGTCAGCGGAGTTTCAAATTGTTATGCAAAGGTTTAACTTATTTAAACTAAATTTACAAATATAATATTTCTATTAAAAACACCCGTCATCCCGCCTATTAACTAAAATAATCATATATAATAGAAAATTAACATCTAAATGAAGAAAAATACTTAACCTTCTTTTTTAAGTTTCGTAATCGGATAAAAAGTAGCCTTTAAGTTGCCCCGGGGTACTAACTACCTACATATAAAATTTTATGAAAATTGGTCTAGTAGTTTTTGCGTGAATCAGTAATACACAGACAGACAAAATTTCTAAAAACCACTAATTTAGCTTCAGCACACTTTATTTAGTAATATGGACTTGTTTTTTCAAAAATATGTTACAATTACAGACACGGCTTTTCTACAGATTTATTATATGTATAGAAGATAAGGAAAAATATTAATTTATGAAATTGGTGTTTAACAGGTATGACAATTTCATTCACTTCATGGACTTCATCCAAACTTATGCACAATAAAGACTGTTGTCATACTTTTGCCCGAGCAGCAGTAGTAGCAGCGCATGCCTGCCTCAAATTGAATTTTGTTATGAATATAAAGCTCATTTTTTACATATTAGAGACATACTAAATTAAATGTACCATTATTGACTACGTTTAGGTACTAACTGAATTAAGGTTTTAAGATATAAAAGTAGCTAAAATTTGAATATTACTTAGGGTCAAGTACTAAGCCGTATGTGGTATGTGGAAAGCTCAATGGAGGTGCCAGTTTAGAAAAAAAAAACTATTGGTAAATCCAATTGTGCATGCCTTACGCGCATTAAAAAATTACGTATAATACACGTCGCCTGCCGGTACGTTTAAGTAAATAAGATATATTATTGAGGATTATCACTATTAAACACAAACTGTTTCTCTGAAAATACAAAGAAACGACATTCAAAGTTCACTAATATCGGCTCCTCTATTATATCCTTTCATTTATGTTTCTACAACTTTGTTATAACAATAAAATCACAGAATAATCTGAACATCACCTGCCATTAAAATGCGCGTCACTCCGATGCGCCCTCTACTCACTTCCACTGATAACGTAATTCACGCGTGAAGCGCGGCAAATTCAATTTAATGAAATGTAATTTTATTAAAAGTATATTTATATATAAATCTTACGTACATTTAGCGACAAAATATTATAATAAAAATCTGTGATTATAAAAATAAGAACGTTGATCAAGTATGTATTTAATTTGGTTTTTGGAATATTTTGTATTTCCAAAGCGATCGATAGTTTGCTGCCTATTACCGCTGCTGTAAGCAAATGATACATCATTTTTAGAAAAAAAAAATTTTAACTAAACAAAACAAAATTAAATGACCGTTTACATTCCATAGCATCCCACATGATAGATGACGAGATTAAATAATAATAGATTGAGTTAAACAATTTATATTTTCAAAAGTTATTGTGTTTACTCTGCCATGCGGACTTTTTAATGTAAAAGTAGCAATTATCGATTTAAAAAAAATCAATAAGTTCAACAATCAATTATCTTTCTGACAATGTTCTTTTTATATCATACAAATGTTTTATATGATTGTTAGATACGAATTCATGTAACAACACGTTGGAATCTTGATTTTTAGGCGCTAGTAGAACATACCTAGGCGCTTTGCGCTTAAGGCCCTTTTTACTGGAAATGAGGCATTCCATCTTAGTCCTCACGGGTGACAACGCATCTACATTTTGATTTGTAATAGACGATAGATGTAGATGTCTATGGGCCGCAGCAACCACTTACCATCAGGTGGACTGTGTGCTCGTTTGTCACCCTTATCCTATAAAAAAAAAAGGCATTCAATTTTAATCTTAAGTTTTAAATGAGCGGCAAATATCATTGTAAAAATAAATATAACTATTTTATTTCATTTAAATTCTATGAAATTTCTTCCTCCCAATTTATGTTTGATCTGCAAGCGGCAAAACGTTGGAGCAAAATTGAGTCTAAAATTCATATTGATTGGAAAATACACATTTATTATCTATATATTTACATTTACATATAAATTTATTCGGGTTGGAAGATAGCTTTTAAAATCAAAATCGAAACCACAGAATATACCTCTGACGCTCGCTGACAAGAGCTCTGTAGTCCATTCAAATAAGGTGTGAAATCAAAATTTGGCACTCAACTCTGCATTTTTGATATAATGTAGTTTTAGGCCTGTATTAATAAATGTTACTCAACGACGAACTCAAGTGCGTAGTCATTTGACATGCCCTTATTACGATATCAGCATTTCTATTTCTTTGCTAATTAATAAACACAAAATCAGTATCCCAAGACGCTGTACTTAGGAATATTGTTCTGTGACTTGAATGCTTGATCTCGTGAACGATTCCGTCACAGATCGAAAAGACAATGCCCATCTGTGCCCCAGAAATGCCCAGATAAAGTATATTACAAGATTGCTCTAATAAATAAAAACTAGAATTATGTTGTTAATTTTAAATCATATGAAGCACTGGATAAAAAATAGAAAAAAAATAAGACGTTCTTGTTGACATTGCAGTACGTATCATCGTTTCAATTATTAATTCATGCTTTATTTATTATGGTATGGAATCATGTCCTTTGGCCCATGTAAAATTCAACATGATTGATATTATTCATAAAAGTGATTACTAAATAATCGAATAATAATATACTGCTTTACAACAAAACCAAAATAAAAATAAGATTTTATAATAAACGTCATCAGATGAAAAAAACATAGCCCAGTTAAGCATTCATTTTTGTTATCAAAAGCCAGAGACAGACTAGTTTTATTTACCAACGCCATTTATGGGACAATTTTATCCTAGTGAAAAACTAATAGCGATGCTGTCTGAAGAGCACAGGGAAAAAAGGAGCTCATTGAAAATTTTACGTTTTTGGAATGAACTATACCATTTTACTTCGTTTTCTATGGCCAATCAGAGCACGTTATTTTCAAACGATAAAAGGCGCTGATTTTGTGTAAAGTGAATTTAAAAAAATTGTACTTTCGGATAAAACGCGCTCATTGCACTCCATACCGCGTAAAAAGGTGTCCATTGTCTGTGAAACCACGCTAGAACGGGCTGATCGCAGCGATTGTAACAGAAAACGCGCTCATAGTCGGCCATCTGTATTATTTTGTCATACAAATGACAGCTGCCAGATAAGCTTCCTTACATAAATTTTACGACTCCTTTAGTGTACGTTAGGTTTTTAAAAGTTTTTGCTTATTTATCTCAAAATGGACAATAATACGTAGGACACTCAATAAGTTTTAGATATACGAAAAGTATTCTAGATATTATTAATATTTATTTTACATATTTTCAAAATATTCTCCATTATGCTCTATACAAAGTTCCATTCACCTAAGTTAACTCTGAAAACACTTTTGTCAATCTTGATCTGACAGGTCGGAAATCGCTTCTTCGTAGGCAGCCACGGCTTCAACACCAGATTCCTCAATAAATGCTTTTGTTCTAAGGGAGGTATGTGAAGAGGCGTTATCGTGATGCAGCATGATTCCCTGAAGCCCTGTAGTATACCGTTCAGAGTTGACTGACCTACAATTTTACAGCTTTGACGTCGACAAATGTCCGCTCCGCGAAAAAAAACTAGCCACCATTTTTTGCCGACGTTGCGAGGTCTTTGCAGTATTGTCATAACTGTCCTTCTGAGTAGACCTATACCGATGATTGCTTTTTATTTTCCGGGTCATATTGATAGATCCATGTCTCGTCACCAGTAACGATTTCTGAAACACGCCTAGTTGCCCCGTTTTCAAAACGTAAACGCATTTCATGGCACCAATCGACAGGAGTCTGTTTTTCGCTTTCGGAGAGCAAACGAGGGATCCATCGACAGCAAAGCTTCCTCACTTCAAGATGTTGATGTAGGATGGGATGAATGCTGCCCAAACTAATGTTTACAATCTTTTCAATGTCCGTATATGTGATTCGTGGGTCTTCTCGCACCAACATTTTAGTAGTTCATACATTTTCTGCCGTTACTGCTGTTTGTAGGGCCCCGGTTCTTTTTTCATCTTTAAAATTAATTTTACCCAAATATATTAACTTACCCAACAAATAAATTTCATGCTAATTAACATGTATTTTATTTCATTAATGTGTTTATGTAATTAGACATTGTTTATGATCACCAATTAATTTGTAAAATGTAAAAAGGAGATAATTGTGACAATGAGCACCTTCTTGCCTTTTACATTTGGGAGTTAGGTAATTAAATTACAAACTATTGTTTATTTACCAACCCAATCTTTTAAAATAACAATATATTATGTTAAATATACACTGTTCCTTTTTTATATGGGTACAAATCATATTCTAGTAGAGTTGTAAGTGTAGAAATTGAAATTTTAGGTTTAATTCTTTAATTACTCGAAACAATGAGAATGTTAATGAGCTCCTTCTTTTCCTGTGCCCTTCGTCTGTAAACGATAAAATGTATAAAAAACCAGTAGGAAGTTATCACGTTTAATGTCCAATATCTTTTCAACCGGTTCTTTATATGATATTAAATCTAGATATCATATAAATACTGTTAAAAAGTTATCATATGACATAGAGCTGCAATTTGGGCATTGCATGGCATTGCTGACTTTCAGCTCCATACTAATATGGGCATGGTCCTTTAATACATCATGCATCACGTGTCGTTTTTGCTATATCTTGAGATTTATTGAATATTTTTATTTTGATAAAACTTAAATAAATCGAGCTCTATCACGTTATAAAGTTGTTTTCTACTTTCGAAAACCTTAAATTGTTAAATACTATTATGTATGTATTTCTAAAGACGGGCTAAATGTTTACTAC
Source organism: Parnassius glacialis (assembly GCA_033319125.1). NCBI lineage: Eukaryota > Metazoa > Arthropoda > Insecta > Lepidoptera > Papilionidae > Parnassius > Parnassius glacialis. The sequence goes on from JAVANC010000009.1 coordinate 8,358,109, forward strand.
TTAATTCAATATGTACAAATAAACTAACACATTAAAGCGACGACAGCGCCAGTGTCAAATATAAAACTGACGTATTATTTTTGACACTGGAAAACATCTTGATTACTTATCTATGATCTCGCGGGAAATTTAATTTATGCAAAAATAGAAAGCAAGAAGCATGTATTTACTCCGATTGAAAAAAAATGCTTTTTCGGTATTTTAAATAAATATAGGACTATGGCGGAAAATAAGTAGACCAATGGCACGTCTATACGTATTAAAAATAAGACCTGGAGCAAAATAACTGTAGAATACAAACGATAGTCCATATGGATCTAGCCTGATAGGTAATTATAGTACTACAAATATCACTTTTTAAATATCGACATAGTAATCTGAATTACATAGCAGCATGTACCTAGTTATGACATTTATTTTATCTTACAAATCGTACAAATCGTGGATGCCCTCAATGCCTGCTTTGAAAATTGATACATTATTTTCATTTAAATAATGAAATAAATTATATCTACTTAAATAAATATACAATATGTACATAACTGTGTACCAACTCACAATACATGATTTTTTAATAAATCTTTTACTGTCCAGTTTATTAAGCTCTGGAATGCCCTACCTTTGCATATACGTGAGGCACAAACTATTGTTATCTTTTAGCGACTACGTAATGAGCATTACTTGTCTCAGTCGTTCGACCTAGGTAGGTCGAACGATTGAGACATCATTGTTTGTATTCCTTTACACCTTTGGTTGCCTGGAAGAGATCGCTATGTAGCGATAAGGCCGCCAAATTGTACATATATAATCTGATTTTTGTTATGACATTTGTATATTTGTTCGTGGTGTACAATAAGAGTATATTCATTTATTCATTCATAACTGAAATAATGCTCTAGACAAAAACCTTAAAGTTAAGTTAATAGGACGGCAACTTCTGGTGAAATTGGAAGACATCTGCTACTGTATTTAAGCAATGAGTCTTTTATTAATGTTGCACTATATATTACTGATCCTTGACCAAATCTGTTTCGTTTTTAAAATGGTTACATCGTAACTTAAAAGATTCGGAGGCATCCCTTATATTTTTTTTTGGTAAACCATATCGCGAAGGCCGTAAAATATCGTCATTGTACTCAATTTCGTCGTAATAATTAATTTCACTTAAAATATTTTCAATCTCCATGTGAACAACCACGATCTTAAGTCACGGACTACCCGCACTCAGATTTAAGCATCTCAAGTACACACACTTGAGAGGCGAGTTTAGTTTATTAATCAGTGCGTCACTCAGATAATATCGTAAGCCTAAGCCACATCTTGATATATGTTTATTAATAAGATCATAACCTCAAGATTGTACTCAAGTGCATGTAATTGAGCTGAGTAACGTTTATTAATACGGGCCTTAATGTTACAAAAACAATGAGTAAAGGATTTCGTGTCTGCGACCACCGGCAAGGGTTAAAAAAATTGTCAAAAGTGTTTTTTCGCAATTACTCGAAAAAGGTAAAAAATTGACAAAATGTTCTAATAAAATGTGTAGAGCACATGTGTATTTTTTTCTCTGATCAAAATGAACCGAGTTAGGGAGGTTTTAAGTTTAAGGGATGAATATAAATTTTAAAAAATCGTAGTTGATAGAAAATTCAGAAAATTTTATATATTAAATTCCTTAAAAAATTCTAATCTTTAATTTTAAGGATACAGATTTTTATTGTTCAAAAATATATAACAATTTTATACTTGCATAAATTCACACCTGCCGAAATATATCAGGTAAAATTTTGTAATGGTAAAAAAAGATGAATAATAGGAATCTAAATATGGCAAAAAATAAATAACTCATTAATTTTTAAGTATTAAAATTTCAACTTGAAAATTTCAAATTGTTATTTTTTTAACTTATTTGACTGGATATTATACTAGTCAATTGAATTCTTCACGCACACATAAACTTTCACATAAACGCTTTTAAGTGTAGCACATTCAGTTTGCCGTTGTTTAAATATTGCTTCAAATATAAAAAAAAGGTTCATCATACACTAAAAAGCCGTGACTCCTTTTTTGGGAAGTATGTGGTTTTAATGTATTTTATTAATTCTACGCTTGAAAGCAGATACGTGTTCTTAGCCGTGTTTTAGCTTCTACTACCATTGTTAACTGCCTTTTAGCATATTATTAAGGTATATCCTAGCCAAACTGCTGCTAAGGAATAAAGCAATTACTACCGCTTAACTGCCTCTTAGCTTAGGAAATGTGTTTAACTGCATTTCTTCTTAGTTTTACAAAATAAAATTTTATACTTCTGCTAAGAAAATAAATTGATAAAATCAATTAACGGTTTTATAGCGTAACGGTGCATAGTAACTGATTTCTAGCGTATTACAGCAAAGAAAATTTTGCACTTAGCCGCCAAAATGCTTAATATATCTCTGGAACTATCAAACGTATAAATATAATTCCAATGTTGGCCGATAGAAATTTTTTTGCTTAGTTTAGTAGTGCTGAAGGCTCAAAATCAACAAAATGCACTTTTTATAGGATAGGGTGACAAACGAGCACACAGTCCACCTGATGGTAAGTGGCTGCTGTGGCCCATAGACATCTACATTATCCTCGTTTGCGAATTAAAATGCAGATGCGTTGCCACCCGTGAGGACTAAGATAGAATTCCTGGTTTCCAGTAAAAAGGGTTTCCAGTATTCTGCACTCACCATACGAAATACAGCAGTGTTAAGCTGCTAATTGACGCTGGTATTATGTGAGCACTTAGCTGCCTTCTTCCGTATCAGGGCAGATTTGTGCACAGACAGGCACAATAAATTGCCAAAACTACTAAAAGGATTTTCCATTGATTTTAAAGTACCTCTAAATGCTGAATGTAACTACAACTTTGTTTTATATTAATAATCATTGAACAGTGTACTAACTTATAATACCGGTGAAAACTAATAGACGATCGCTTATAGTTTGTTTTTAGTTTATAGTAAGATTCATATTTTATTTGCTAACTTCTCAATACTCCGTTTAGATTCCGTAAAACTAATATTACCATTGTAATCCATAGATTATAAGAAATAAATTGACGTGCATTTCATTAAGTGTAGCTAAAATGTTTGGTGGGCCCATTCTCTATACAAAAAGAAACGTCCTCCTTTGCAATATAACATCACATAATTTAATTTAATTTAATCATAATAAAATCACATCAGTATAACGCACACGTACGTGTGATACGATCTAATCTTACAATTAATCACGGCTTATCGAAATTTTACTAGTATCTATCTATCAATGATTTCCAAGAAATTTTTTCTTTAACTATTTCATCTTCTGATTTAAAAAAATATAATTATTGTATGGAGAATAGAATTCTTTGTCGGTATTAGTTTCCCAAACACTGCGCAAACGAGCGTGAAAAGATATTTCCCAGGCTAACATATAACAAACAATAGCTTAAGTAAAAAAAATATTTATAAATATTTGTATTATTGAGTTGCGCCTGTTAGGCGTACAATATTACTTAAAAATCAAAGGCTAAGTTTGTCATTACGATCTCATTTATAATTCGTACATATTTTATACTAACAGTCCATTAAGGCACACAGTTAACCTGATGGTTGATGTGGCCTGTAGACAGCTACGTCTATCCTTTATTAAGAATCAAAATGCAGATGCGTTGTCACTCCCGAGGAATATGTAATAATATCTTAAAAATAAAAAAGCGTCCCGTCTTAATATTTCATAATTTAAATAATATTTATAGCAACCGAATGGTAAAAAGTTTTTATTCAGATTTTGTACCGATCTAGTAGAGAGAATGGTTTTAACCTCTGAAAATATTTTTTACATATTGTACGCCAGTGATTCACTGGTGAAGAAGCCGAAAATAGTAAAGTGCACTAACTTAGCTCTAGAAAAGCTAGTTCATGCTAGTCTTGAAGACTGATGCTGACAAATTATTCCACTCCTTTGCTGTACGCATTATGAACGACGAAGTAAACCATTTGGTTCGAATTCGTTGTACGTCGACAACAAAAGCGTCAAGACCAGCCGAGTAACTAGTGGTCCGATAATGGAATGAAAAGGGAGGAATTAAGTCATGTAATTCCTTTTTTTGTAGGATAGGGTGACAAACGAGCACACAGTCCTCCTGATGGTAAGTGGTTATTGTGACCCATAGATATGTATCCTCAATAAAGAATCAAAATGCAGATTCGTTGTCACCCGTGAGTATTAAGATGTAAGGCCTCTTTTCCAGTAAAAAGGGTCTCCGATTCTCTACACACACCATACGAAACACAGCAGTGTTAAGCTGCTATTTGACGCTCGTATTTTAAGAGAGCGAGGTCCTTCCCCAGTCGAGCCGACCATTTTTGCTACAACTATACTATTAATATAGCTGTAGCATGGCTTTACAATGTATAAAAGTTCACCAATTCCTGCGCACACTCTCCTAAATGTTGGAAGACCGAAAGGGTGGATACTTTTCCTATTATTAGCTAGTGCTTGACTACAATCCGCCTTGATGATAAGTGGTGATGTAACCGAAATTCTTGAATCGCACTGTCTTAGCGTAACAAAAGTCTATTCAGTCTTACCCTAAAGAAATCCACATTGTAATCGAATGGGAAGACAGATTTTGGCAAATTATTCCACTCATTTGCTGAACGCATTTCAAAGAATGAAGCAAATCGTTGTTTTATTTTTCGAACGTGTTGTATGTGGATAACATGGTAAAACTGGTAAGTGGTAGGTGAGGTAATCATTCCTGCGCACACTTCTAACTGTATTCTAAAAGATACAGAATACAGAGGGGCTGTTTAAATTGCGCCCATGCTCGAGATAACAAGAATAATTGTAACCAAATTGTGGTCACCAACAATAAGCTTGCTTTCCCGCTGAGTTCATAGCTGCAGGGAGACATTTTGTACTAATTTCTTCTAGCCGTAAACTATAAAAAAAATTCTTAAGGACTTTTAAAAGTATTTATTGTTTCTTTAAATATAAAAATACACCACATTTTTAAACACTTTTGAGGTACCCTTTTTACTGAAAAAGAGGCATTTCACCTTAGGCCTCAGGGGTGAAATTGCATCTTTTGACGCATCACATCTAGATGTCTATGGACCTCAGTGTCCACTTAACATAAAGTGGACTGTGGCTCGTTTGTCACACTTATTACATAAAAAAGGTAGCCCTCAAACTAAAATCAGCAATCTTCTTTGATATTGATCAACATTTGATCAAGATACTATGTGATATCTTTTCATACAATGAATTAATAAATAATCGTGCACAATGAAAACGGGTCTGTCACAAAAATCTGAATAGAATAAAATAAAATGTAATTAATTAAATAAGGTGCTACTGTCAAAAAATATTTTAAAAAAGATGTTAAAAATAATAAGCTAATACCGGATTGATAAAAAATATAAAATGATTTGTCTTACCCAGTTTGAAGAGCAGCATATTTGGTGCAATAAAGAATAAAATAAATAACTCCAGCCCTGCCTCAATTGCGTAGCACTACCCGCATCACCATTTATTACAACACTCCTAAAGGCAACTACTACACTAGAAAAGACACATTATCGTCGATACTAAAACACGTGTTTCGCTTCTAAATGAGGCATCATCTGGTGAAATAGATTCTGCGGTGGCTGACCGCTATGTCACATGAGTAAATAAACGGAACAGAAATAAAGCTTCATACATCAAATGTCCCCTAGACCAGCTACTCCAATCCCTCCTCGTTTGTCATGTTTGAGACACACCCTAATGAATTTAATAGCGTAATCATGAGCCTGGACTCCGGCATCCAGCCAGGTGGCTGGGATGGTATAAGCACTGCATTTTTAAAACGTGCCAGAGACTTTATGGTCCCATATGTCTGTAAGTTGGCAAACCTTTGTTTTAGTACAGAAGCCTTTCCTAATGCTCTCAACTCCTTCCAATCCCTGTTTACAAGAGTGTAAATAAATCAGACGTCAATAATTATAGGCCAATCTTTGTTTTGAATTCAATTTTAATAATAAGTGGGAAGTTCCTTAATAAAAGGCTGATTAATTATCTTTAAAAACACAATATTTTATCAGAATTTCAATACGGGTTTTGTAATGGAATATCAACTTAAAACACAATTCTAGATTTGATCTCTATTAAAGCTAAGGAAGTCAACAAGGGACACAATTGCCTTACGATCTTTCTAGACCTTAAAAAGGCCTTTGACAACGTTTCTATCTCCATTCTTGTAGACAGGTTAGAAAGCATTGGCATCAGGGGGATTGTGCTCTATCTTTTTAGTAGTTACCTTCGTGACAGAACTCAAACTATAAAAATAGATAGCTTCATTAGTGATGAAGATACCGGTAAAATTGATGTCCCACACCGGAGTGTCATTGGCCCTACTCTTTTATAATTTATATCAATGAATTGTGTAACTTACAGGACGTCGGAGGAAGGATTTTCTCTTATTAGGTTGATACCGCTGTTGTCTTTACTGGCAAAACTCAGGATTCCGTATACCATCTAGCTGCAAAGGGCTTAGCCCGTGTGTCGGATTACTTACTTATTACAAATTCTCTAGAGGTTAAACTTTTTGTTATCTTACTTTTTATAATCTTACTTTTGTAATCCTTAAGGGAAGTAGCAGTTCATCCCCTACACGAGTATCCTCTAATTACTCACTGGGAAGTCTCAGTAATATGTTGTTAACAAGATTACCGAAATAAACGCATTATTTATTTATCTATACAACCGCGCAAATCGGTTGCACTACTACAAGCACGCGGGGCATGTGTACGTGGCCATTGGTCGCTTGTCGCGTACGCGGCGAGACTGCAAAAACCGGTTACGCTGGCACAGCCGGTGGACAACAATATCAGGGTCAGTGCAACGCATGTTGTTTGTTTTGTTAGTTAAAAGCTTAAATATTTTAATGTAAAACGTGGTATTATTAATAATTGTTGTTTATTGTACTGTGTATGTATATGAATAATGCTAGAAGAAATAAAAATATATCATACTTTAACTATCCCAAGGAGTACTAGGAAAGTAAATATTTGATTATTACCTTTTTAAGTAAGTACTTTTATTTTCTGTATGATCCTTATTTTAATAACAATATATTGTACCATCAACACGACGTGTTTTCCCCTTTTTATTACAAGCTTTTACTAAACATTTGTAGTTCATATATCGCAAGTAAGATTTGAACCATTATCCGATGTCTGATTCAGTTAAAATTTTGTATACCGTAACTTCAGTGACAGTGCAATAATATGATAAGTATTGTTTTATTTAATTTCTCTTCACCTATTGTGACAACCCTACAAAAATAGGTAACAATTTTGCACGTTTTTAAGTAGCTTTGCCTCTTTTCCATTTATTTACTCATGTGGATATGTTACTTAGGTAAGACACATCATTTTATTATATTATATTTTTTTATAGTTATATATTTTATGCGAATCTGAGCTAATTAATTTTTAACATCTTTAATTTCATATAAAATATCTTTAATAGCTTTATCAGGCCTGCAGAAATACATTTTCATATGTTATATGCAAGCCTTTGTACAAAAATCTCTTTTTACTTTACTTTTTAATACTTTGTATGTTTACAAAATATAATAATAATGATAAGGCGTAGGGAAGTGACGACCCCATCGCCCGCTGACGTAAGGCGTAGGAAAGTGACGACCCCGACGTCAGCGCAATCAGTCAGCACCTTGCCAAGAGGTGTGAGCGCCGTGCCTCGACAGAATTGAGGGTGCTAATTTGGGCCCGCTTGTGCTTTCGGCCAAATCATGAAACGGTGCCGGGCCTGGGCGTCTCCCGTTAATTGACGCCCGATTTATGGATGATGGAAATAAATAGACTGCGTATAGGGCCGCCGCCTGGAGGTCGCCGGGGCGCGTCTGGAGCTGGCGCTGGACGCGACAGCATGCGGGCTGCCAGCCGAGCGCGAGGTGCTGCACGACCATCTAGCAGCCCCTCGCATCCATCATCCCCACCAGCTGGCTTGGTGTTGGCAGGGACTTCGCGGGCCCAGCAATCAGCACCCGCCACCAAACATACTCGATAGCACCGACCTCGAACGGCTACGACGTGAGGCTGTTCCCTCATCGGATGGCGATGCTACGGCTGAGGGTGCGACGCCACAAGTTGCAGAGCAACCAGCACACGTGGATGCCGCCGTAAATCTTTCAGTTATGGTTGGTTCAGACGATGATGGAACAGTCGCCCAGGAACTAGAACTAGAGCAAATGAGGAGTACATTGGAAGAGGCTATTTTGGAAACGCGCAGTATGCCTCTCGAAAATCGACCGCAACTCCCACGCATGTCCCTGAGCAAGCGTAATCGGGCTGTCGTGAGGGTTCTTAACCCAATGCTGGTGACCTATTTGGAAGCCAGCCGGGATCTTTGCGAGACGGACTCAATTCTTTTTGGCGCCGCACTGGCAGTTTGCCGCATTATTAATGCCAAAGTTCCCATGGCTGGACGCGCTACTAGACAAAGTTGCGCCATCCCAGCCTGGAGAAGAAGGATTGAGGACCGTATCGCAAAGGCAAGGGCCCTCATCGGCAGACTGATAAGCTTCAGGTCGGGCAATAATAGGCCGAGAATTGTGCGCACCGTCAGGATGGCGTTTTCTGGGACAAATATCAGTTAGTCCCAGCCGGATATAACACAAAAACTGACGGAGCGCATAGACAACCTGAAGCAGAGAATAGCTGCTTGAGGGAAGCGGATTCGGTGATATACCGAGAGGACGACACGGTTCAACCAGAATCGTCTCTTCCAGAGTGATCAGAAGAGGCTTTATGAATCACTGGAGCGACCAATGATACGTGGAACGGGCCCGGCACCGAATCAGGCCGACACTATCGCATTCTGGCGCGGCCTGTGGTCAGAGCCGGTAAACCACAGCGAGGGACATTGGACGGAAGTTGTGGCGAGTCAGTGTGCGAATGTTACGCCCATGGACCCCGTCATCATAACGCTGGATGACGTAGCTGAGGCGGTCCGTAGAGCCACGAACTGGAAAAGTCCGGGGCTTGACGGGCTGCATCACTACTGGCTCAAGGGGTTCGTGGTGTGTCACGCTGTACTCGCCCGACAATTTCAAGAGGCTCTCGACCAGAAGTCGTTCGCAAGCCTCTTCACTACTGGGATCACTCATTTGGTTCCTAAAGATCAGGATACCACAGACCGGAGCAAATGCCGCCCCATAACGTGTCTACCCACGATATATAAGACACTACCATCCATTTTGAACGCGAGAATCACTCGTCACCTGAAATCAAATCCGGTTATGTCGCGCGCTCAGAATGGATGTAGGAGTGGTCGTGGAACCAAGAAACCACTCCTCATTGACGCGGTCATTTGCAAGGTGGTTAAACGCAACCGTCGGAACCTCTCCGCCGCCTGGATAGACTACAAAAAGGCATTCGACTCGGTGCCTCATACATGGCTGAAGAGGGTCCTCGAGCTGTACAGGGTTGACTATACAATTCGAGACTTCCTCGAGCAGTGTATGGGGCAGTGGAGTACGATCCTTTGTCATCCAGGTGAGCGGATGATGGCTGCGGAGAACCACATACGGATAAGAAGAGGTATCTTCCAGGGCGATTGTTTGAGTCCAATCTGGTTCTGCCTCCCTCTGAACCCTATCAGTACCCTACTGGAGGGTTCCCGGAGGGGATTTCAGCTTCGGAGAGGAGGTAGAAAAATGACCCACCTTTTCTATATAGATGATCTCAAGTTATTTGCCTCCAGTCGCTCTCACCTTATGGAATTGCTAAACATAACTTGTGATTTTAGCAATTCTATTGGAATGGAGCTGAAGACGGATAAGTGTGCGATCCTCCATGTCGAAAGGGGAAGGGTTGCTAACTCTGAGGGCATAGACTTATCTATGCCCATCAGCATAAGAACCATTTCCAAAGCTGAAACATACCGATACCTGGGTATGTCACAGAACATCGGTGTAGATGAGGCGGGTATGAAATGGTCAGTTTGCGATGTGTTTTATAAACGCTTGACCAAAGTGCTTAATAGCCTTTTGTCCGGTGTGAATAAGACGCACGCACATAACGGTTGGATCATGCCTGTTCTCATGTATACCTTTGGCATACTCAGGTGGACTCAGACCGAACTGAACGCTCTGGACAGAAAAGTCCGCACTATAATGACGTCCCACAGGATGCATCATCCGAGATCGTCAGTAATGAGGCTGTACTTGCTGCGGAAGCATGGTGGGCGCGGCTTTTTAAGCGTGCTTACCATGCATAATCGCGAAGTGTGCAACCTCCGTAATTACTTTCTGACGAGAGCGGATGATCCATACTATAGGGACGTTATTTCTTGTGATAAAGGACTTACCCCGCTATCCTTAGCCAACGAGCAATGGCAAGACCCGGCAGTACAGAGCATTTCCGACCGGGAGCCCGTATGGAAGGAGAAAGAGCTCCACGGGAGGTTCTACAAGGTCCTTCATGAGCCTTTCGTAGACACAGTCGCCTCCCTCCACTGGCTACGTTTCGGTGACCTCTTTGGGTAAACTGAGGGTTTTGTCTGTGCAATACAGGATCAGGTTATTAAGACCAACAATGATCGGAAATACATCCTGTAGGATGGCACCGTCGACATCTGTCGAGCTTGTCGCCATCCCGGTGAGTCACTTAGGCATATCATCTCCGGTTGTCCGGCGCTTTCTAACTCTGAGTATTTGCACAGACACAACCTAGTAGCCAGGTTCCTACACCAGGAGCTCGCTCTAAAACACGGTCTCGTGGATCGGAAACTGTCATATTATAAGTAGTTGCCGGAAGCCGTGCTCGAAAATGACCGCGCCAGGCTCTACTGGGACCGGGCCATCGTCACAGATAGGACTATTATTGCGAATAAGCCTGATATTGTGCTGATGGACCGGGCACAGTCAAGGATATTTTTGGTCGACATTACCATTCTTATGACGAGAACCTTGTGAAAGCCGAAACAGATAAGCTGACAAAATATCTGGACCTGGCTCAATTGGTGACCGACATGTGGGGTGGTCTGCCGGCCGAAATTATTCCTGTGGTCGTTTCTGCGAACGGGTTAATCCCAGTTAGCCTCTCGGGTCATCTGAGGCGACTGGGACTCCGTGACGGACCGCTCCAAGCTCAAATGCAGGAGGCGGTGCTCCTCGATACCGCCCGCATCGTCCGCCGGTTTCTTTCCCTTTCCCCCTAACCCTCGGCCGTTTGGTCTCCCCTGCCGAGGGCTTCCATCTGGTTGGGTTTTTATATATTTATGTAATTTTTATGTATTTATTCTATTTTATTGATATTTATGTATGTTTATATATTTTGTTTACAATTATATATTTAAACAGCCCAACCAGATGAGAAAACTTTAAAGATAACCCCAATAATAATAATAATAATAATGTCCTCCAGACTGAATTTCCGCCACGGCGGCCAGTCTCAACGGAGACTAGCCATCTGCGCAGGACAAGATTATAGTGCCCAAGTGTATGCGCAAGTACAAGTGCACTCTCTTTTCCCTCACTCTCATAGCCCGATGGGACGGGAAACCGACACGACCGGAGAGAGATCAGGCGCAGGACCAACGGCTTTACGTGCTTTCCGAGGCACGGGGGTGAAACACCGCCAACTTCCCGAATCCGGGCGGCTTTTCTTATTAAGAATTTCTTGATGGAGAAAACTGATTTTTTGGCCCGACCCGGGATTCAAACCCGGGACCTCATGATTAGCAGTCGCACTACTACAACCACTAGACCGACGAGGCAGTCAAAATATAAATAAATAAATGAAATTATGTTATAGGTCATTTTCATATTCATTAAATTGTCTCGTTGGTCTAGTAGTCGTTAACGCGACTGATAATCTTAAGGTTCTGAGTTTAAGTCTCGGGTCGGGTCAAAATTAGTTATTTGGTTGTTCTGACAATAAATTCTCAGTAGCAGCCCGAAGTTAATGAAGTTTTCGGTGTTTCACCCCCGTGCTTCAGAAAAAAACGTAAAACTTTTGGTTCTGCGCCTGATCTCTACCTACCGAGATGGATGGAGAAAGAAAAAGTGTCCAACCAAGTAGTAAATGAAATAATATATTTTCTACTTCAGTATATTTAAGATCGCGTTTCGTGCATCGATAGAAATTGTTCCAAGCGTAATCGTTAGTATTAATAGCGTAGGTCAGTACGGCGTGCTGGTTATTGCATGCATATAATATTCCCATTTTGCAGACAGTCTGACAGAATATGTAATAATGCCGTAAGTCACTCATGATAGGCTTATTTATGATTCCTCTTACATATATGTATATTGAAGGCAAGCTAATCTTCCGTTGCTAGTTTGCGTAGGTTGGATCTAATTTCGTAGAACTCCAACCGTTCTTACTCTATCACGATCTTTTGTCCAACTATTAGCATAATGAAAATTCTGGTATACTTTCCTTGTATCAGTGTCATAATTCGTATTTTAATAACAAAAAATATGGATCAGAAATGCTTCGTATAAGACAGAGAATTCATTCTTGAACAAATTACTAATTTTTTGATGACTATAGATCAATGATTGCAACAATACTGGTATCATTAGATCAGAATAGCTACTTACACACAATAATAAGAAGCAATTTTTGGAACAGAGTATAAATTGATTTTGGCAAATGATGAAGAAAATTAATTAAAAAAATGGTTAAACATTCTGTCCTTTTTATCTTTTAAATTCAATATATGTGGCAATGCATTATTTTAACTGATTTAAACTGTCATTCATATATATCTAACGTCTACTAATTTATTACGCACACACACATTTGTACAGGTCTACTGGTCGGCAAAAACGTTGTGAATTGAATCGTACACAAAGGAGCGCGCATACGCGTAGTTGTTGACCATAAATCACATTAATTTTGGGATAATGTCAAATAAAAGTAGAAGCCAAAGAAAAACTGCAATGACAGTATATAATTGCTTATATATTTCAACTTAAGTTTAAAAGTTTGATAATCTTTGAAAAATAACCCTGTATGATATAATATTAAATTTATGAATATTTATTGAATTCTCAAGAAATAAAATATTTTTGGTTCTTCCTTTTTTCGACGGCTATTACTTTTATTTCTTTTTATGTACCTATCAAAAACATTTTTACTAGAAACATTTTAGTCTCCAGGGGTGACAACATACATTTAGATTTTTAATCGTGGATAAATCTTGATGTGTATGGGCCTGAGCATCCACATACCATGTATATTGTATGCTCGTTTGACACTCTTATAATAAAATTTAAAAAATATAGTCTTGATACAGGTTTAGAATGTACTTACGTTTGCATTCAAACTTTCGAAAATATTAGGATTAGTCACTGACCAGTTTTCATTGCTCGCGAGTTTAAATGAAATATTTTTATCAAGATTATCAAATATATAAAATAGCGGTTAGCTTTGATTAGCGGTAGATAGCACAAGGCGCGTTAGAAAATGGCAAAATATTTTGTATCATTCCTGCTTCTAGCAACGCTTTTTTGCCAAGGTATTGTATGCACTTCTAATATTTTGCTATGATATCTACGTAGATATTTGAAAATTTTGTCAACTTTATATAACTTTGTACTTTCAGGTTACAGCGTAGATGAGATTTGGCTAGATGAGAGAAATGTAGAATATATCAGTGATGATTACTTGGGAACGTCCATTAGTATCCCAAAATTCGTGTTTGATACTTTAATAACATGCCAAATCATATTCCCTAATAGTGCCATGTACGAGGCGTACCCCAACAATAAAATTCCAAACAATAATATTTTCTTCATGAAGGCAGTTGAACCATTTTTGGCATGCGCTGTTGGTTTCAGAGGTGTTGGTGTTGAGTCCAGTGGTACCTATGAATTACTGTCCTACGTAAAGCATGTAAAAGATAATAGCACCACACTGACACGACAAAGGTTTAATTTAAAAGTCACCCTCCCGGATTTAACAAAGTAGTTTATGGTATCTAGATTGAGCTCAAAGGAGTGTTAATTAATATTCTACTGTTTCTAAATAGTTAGCAATTTTGAACTTTATTTAAAATTTATATTTATTTATTTCTTATTAAAAATCTGTTTATTTTGTTATATGTAATTTTACTAATAAGAATGTTCATTGCCAGTTTTTACTACTTTCAAAATATTGATTAATATTTCTTAAACATGTATATAATTAAAACTATAATTAAAAACGTAATTGTTATTATTATTACTAATGTTTAATAATTGTTATCCCTTCTTCTTACACTACTTTATTCCTTTGTTTGTTCTTATCAGTTTTATTGCAACAATAACAAATAGCAATGATACTTAACATCTATATTTCTATATAATCACAAGTACAGCCCATCCAATTGTATATAAAATAACTCTGATTTTTAGTTTAATATCTCTGATATTAAGAAATATTTAAAGTTTATAAGAAGTATCCTAATATGAGTGTTTGATTTGGTAATTTTACTCAAAACAACGCGAGGAAACCTGCAAGTCTGATAAAAAAAAAACAAAATCGAAAACATGTGAAGTTTACCAACACGCACGTCCTATAACTCCCTCAGCAAAGAGAGGAGACCTGTGCCCAGCTTTGGGAACCTATATACCACATAGGCTGTATGTAACTTTTCATCATTGTAATGATATTCATATAAACGAGACTTACCTACTGACTAAGTAAGATCAAATTAATTCAAAAGAAAATGCTTGTGTGGAGCTTGCTTTAATTTGTTATTAATCTGCAAACTTAGGAGGTTCAGAGTTGAATTGTCACTTTTCATGAAAAATTAATCTTGAATAATGAAATTAGAAACGTTTTTTGCAATGTTTGGTCTAGGAGTACCAGGCAAACCATATTCTTAAGGCAAATTTAGTGAAATGAAGCTGCTTGTGCCTATACATTGTAGCCAGCCAGCATTATTAATTACAATTTCGCAACAATTACTACTGAGATAAACTAAAGAAAAATTAATAATTGGAAATAATATGTACGATGTGATGACATATTCGTTATTAAACGTCCGAGGTTGGTTAATTAAATGCTCTAGTCATCTGATTTGTCTATACAACACTTGCCCACGGAATGCAGACCGGAATTATAGGAGGTCAAAACTCCTGGTAACTCGGTATCATCTAGCTTCAATTTTACTTTTTTATATTTTTTTTAGTATTATTTTCTTTAATTTTTGTCATTTTATACATATATCGTGTATTGACGTACATATTAATAAGCATGTTCGATAAGCGAAGTATAGAGCGGTCCTCCACTATATAGAGACAACCTCGTAAGATACGCAGAAGGTCGATGAATGCAGAATGTCGATGGATGCACGTGGCTGAGGACCGTGCTTTGTTGTATTCCTTGGTGGAAGCCTAAGTTCAGCAGTGGATTTGTGAAAGGCTAGAATGATGATGATAATGATTTTTAAATTTGTTTATTAATAAATGATACTGTATTGGACATCAGTTTGCGATCCTAATAAAATAATCTTTGAATATAAACCAAATTTTGTGGTGCTGTGTGAGAGTGATACGGATAATAATCCTTTAAGGAGCCTGTAAAGCATATAACCCATCTCTCTATTTAGAATCTGGAAAGGGAGGATACTGTCAAACTTATAACGGTTAAAACAGCCTGCAGTTACGCCCGTGATGTATTTTCAACGATTTGACTAAAGTACAATGGAATACTTAACCAAACAAAAATCAGGGTAAATACAAAAATGGAGACTTAGTATTCAAATTCACGATCAAGCCAAAGACATAAGAAATTAGTGTATGGTATTTGTCTTAAAAGGACCTATTGTGCTGTTTAGATTTCAAGAAAGTCAAATGCCGGAAAGACTCATTCGTTATTTCTTTTGTTGTGAATTTAGTTTCACCTAAATTCTGTTTGATTAAATATTCACAGAGGAGGCGGAAATTGCGTTCGCAAATCAGAGCCTTCAATTATTTCTAAAACGAATTTAAATGTTCGAATTTTTTATGAGTTTGGTATTTAAATTTTACATAATTAATATATATTTATATTAAAAATAATCAAAGACAATTATCTTAAATCCAAACAACATTTAAATCATAATATTTTATTACGCTTATTGTTACATTTGTCAAAATTTCTCCTCGTTAGCTGGCAAATAAGTGCGTAATATTTTGAACTTATTTTCATTGTAAATTGTGGGGCTATACACGTGTCCCGTAAATTTATATCATGCCCCTGACATATTTTTACGATTTCGCTACTAAAAATTATAGATAAGTAGTACTAGTACGAATACTTATGTTTCTGTTAAACAAGTCATATTAGTTGAACAACTCCTTATTTAATTGAAAATTTTTCTTATTCTACCAAAGATTGTATCACAATGAAAGTAAGGTACAAACATTTCAAAAATTGTTCGAAATAAAACTCAAATTACAAATAAACTTAAAAAAGAAAAACAATATTTTGAAAGTACGTGGTGGTTAACTGACTAATTACTCTGGTAATGGATAAGATAGTTTATTTTATTTATCCGGGTTTTTGTATTTATAAATACAGAAAGCTGGATACAACTAGATGTAGCCAATTCCTGCTAGTATACTTAGCTGTATATGACCTTGTGAAAAGAACCTGTATCCAAAGATTATCTTTAACATTATCTTTAATACTTCTAAGCTTAAATAGCTTGTGTTAACCGACATTCATCGAATAGTGGATTAGTATCCACGACTTAAATTGCACATGCACTAATATCCAGACCCCAAACAATTATTTTTAATCCGTACAATTAATTGAAGCGTGCTCAATTCGAACCCCCTGCCCGCAGCGCCACCGCCACCATCAAATACTAAGCCTCTGAGCTATCAAGCTAAAATTATCACACAAAACATTTGAGCGCATCTTCCTAAATTTCACAATCTGAGTATAACTATAATAATCAAGCGCCTACACTGTAATTATCATTACACTTTACGAACATAATTCATACATTACAATTACAATTATTTTGAATTAATGCTCCGTAGTAAATGTAAAGCAGCTACAATTTGAACGCAGTATTGTGGTTTAGCACGAATTTACGAAATTGGGTCATACTGCTATTGTGTCCCTTTTTGTTGAATGAACACTTTTGTGTAATACACGCTGTAGTTGATATATCTGAGCAAATAGGAGCAAATTTATTATCATTGCAATTTCTTGGTATTGTGTTGGGATTTTAGCGCGAGTAAGTCGTGGCAGTGGCATAATCCACTATCCCGTATAATCCTGTGGGTGTCTTAAGAGGCGATAGAGGGAAATAAATCAGGAGATGGGCAGCAACATCTTCTTAATAACGACTAAAAAAAGACTGTGGCTTCTAACCAGCATACTAAGCGTGGCACCTATGGCAAGTATTTCCCCTATAAGGCAATCTAGCAGTGTACTTTAATAGGCTGTGACTGTTACGAATGGGTCGTCTCGTCCGGGGATGGACTATGCTCTCACGGAATACCAGCTAAATTAGCAACTTAATGCTGCTTTGTTTCGTATGTTGCTTGTAAAAACAAGGAGACCCTTTATATTGGGAACTTGGCATTTCATCTTAGTTCGCAGAGTAACAACGCATCTGCATTTTATTTCTCTTTCGAAGATAGAATGTATATGTAAATGGGACACAGCATCCACTTATCATCAGATGAACTGTGTGCTCGTTTGTCACCTACATTTTATAAAATAAATGTAAACCACATCGACACTCATTATTGTCTTCATTTGAGTCTATTTAAATTCCATGACTGAACCTAAGGAATGCGGCTTTGCCACCTGCATCCATCGTATTCATACATCGACTGTAAAAGATGCATAAGGCAAATTCAACCTACAATGCGAGAGATCCTTTTAGAAATATAATACGTCATGTGATATACAGTGGAGCCTTGGTAATCCGTACCCTGCCTAATCCGGTGGTCGCAGTAGTCTGGACGGGGCAGACATAGCGTCGTTAGTACTATAAAATATGCGTCCAGTTCTTCAAAATCTATGGGGGACTTTATAAATAAATATGTTCAATCAATTTAATTCTTAGTTTTTGCGTTGATTTTTTGTACGTTATTAAGTATATTGTTTATTTTATGTTTGCGTCTAGTAATATAATTAATCTTTGAAAAGTAAAAACTGCCTTTACAGGTCTTAATAGAATATATTCATCGAAATTGGTTGAAAAGAAAGAGTTGTTAACAAGAATTTTATGCTTAAATTCCTTCCCTCTCTTTCCACTATTGGACAACCAGGCGGTAGGCAGGACTTCACCTCTTTGTTGCCGATATTATACGTATTCGAACGGTTTGCTTCAGCTCTTAGCAAATTGCACTGTGCGATTTCTTCCTTGTGCGACTTTTTTGTGGAATTATCTAACACCGGCGATTTTCCCGCACTAATAAGACTTGGGGACCTTCATGAAGCGAGCTGCAATACCTGTGTGGTGTTGCAGTTGTTCATGGGCGCTTGAATCTTACTTAGGTGAGCCGCACGGTCAATATTTCAAAATATTTAATAAAATAATATAAATAATAATTATAAGGTATAACAAGAGTGCCTACCTAAATAATACCCGTTGAGTACAACTAGTAAGTTATTCAATAGTACAAACCAAAATGTGTAAGTTCGGAATGATTTTGGAGTGACTAGTTAATTACATTTAGATTAAGCTTAAACGTGACCCGTCTTTCGGTTAACCGTAACTTAGGGGTATAATCAGTTTATTGGCAACACCGAAGCTTTCGAAGACCTTATCGCTTAATTATCTGGATGATATGACATTATTTATTGGTGATTTAGTTTATGTAATTAGGATAGCATAGGCATGATACAGTTTATATAATGAGGATAGTATGTACTCGTATAATTAGGGTAGGCATTGCGATTTTTAAGCCAATGATATTTAGGGTTGCGCTTTCGCGAAATATGTTTGAAAAAAAAACATCTTCGAAGTTACTAACAGTGTTACTAATTTGTTTTGGATATTTATATTACTATACAGTGTGCCGGCCGAAATTATTTCTGTAGTCGTTTCTGCAAACGAGTACCTAAGTCCCGGTCAACCTCTTGTGTTATTTAACGTGACTGGGACTCCGTGTAGGAACTCCGAGCTCAAATGCAGAAGTCGGTACTCCTCGGCTTGATATGATAAAAACCAATCCAGTGCTTCGAGTGAAACGATTGAAAGGGAAAGGATGGAAAGCAGAATGTCATAACTAATGGTATTTACGGTAGGCGTTCGAAAACTCAACTAAAACTAACACAGGGACTTTAGTGTTTTCTATGTCTGACCAAATATAACCAAACAAACTTTCAGGAGTGCAGAAACGGTACAATGACCGGATCTAAAGCCAGACTGCAAGGAATTTAATAAGTTGTTACAAGATATAAAAAGCTGCTTGTACATACATATACACAGGCCTCAATGACTTTGGATAAGAAAGGAAGAATAGATATAGGTCAAAAATTAATGGGTAAAGTGGGATTTGAAATATTGTGTAACGGAATAACGTAAACCTTAGGCCACAGTGAAGAGAAATATTCAAAACCTAAGGAGAAGTTAATGATGTGCGAGATACTACTGGGTTATTTGGTCAAGTATATATAATCATCCGTCGGCTGATATTGTCATAACCTCAGGCATTAAAATTAAATTTTACTACAGCTGTTTAGTTTATTTCTCTCCTAATTCAGGATTTATTCTTCTTGTTTATTATCAATCCATAGAGTCCAACTTCGAAGATCAGTTTTTCAAATTTGAAAGGATTTATCGTAACCTTTATGGTTGGCAAGAAAATTAACGAAAACAGTTTGACAAACGCGCTTTTCTCGACATATTTTCAGTAAATGAAAAAATTATATCATGGGAAACACTCTGACATAGTTATGGGTGTACTCTCTCGCCACTCCATAATGTCTTCTTTTAGAATTATGCCATGCAATATTAAAATTAAAGGAACTCACATTTTTAATTATTTTATATTAATTTAAAACTAAATTATTAATCGAAATATTTTAAATTCATAATTTACCAACAATCGGACGAAAATATAACCCGGTCGCTGTTTTAACACGAGCTATCCTCGTTACACCATCGGTTCCAGGAAAAACCTCTTCAATGATACCTAATGGACAATAAGATGCGTCTCGTTCTCTTTAGCGAGAATAACTACAGTTCCGGCAGTAATTGGGTTAGCTGGTGTATACCATTTCTGCCGCGACTGCAATATATGAAAACATTCCGCCCTCCAACGTTTCCAAAATGACATGTACAAGCTTTTTTAATAAGGTATGACGTGAAAGAACATGAAGTTTAACATCATCTTTATCTAAAGCGGGTAAGTACTTCAAAGGAGTAAGGTTTAAAAATGTGTTGGAGTCAAAGCTAGTAGCTCTGATGGGTCTCTAGAAAGCATACGACATAAAGGACGGCTATTCATAACGAACTCGATTTGTGCGAGTACAGCGCTCATTTCTTCAAAAGACAAAATTTGATCTCTGATTACGCGATATAAATGACTCTTTAGACTTTTAATATTGGTCTCCCAATTTCCCTCAAAATGACTTACAGCGGGGACGTTGAGCGACCAACCGATGCGGTTTTCAGCTCAAACATGTTGCTAACTCTGAATAACTATTAAATATTTAGTACTTAAGAAGTCGTCTAACTCTGATAAGATACGATTTGCTCCGACGTAGTTCGTACCGTTATCCGCGTACACTCTACCTATTGGGCCGCGGCGAGAAAGAAATCTTTTAAATGCACCCATGAAGCTAACCTTACTCAGATCTCTGGCGAGCTCTATGTGCATAGCGGGAGTAGTTAGAGATACGAAAATACAAACATACGCCTTTGTGGATCTAACACCACGTCCACGAGTAAGTGTAACCTAAAACGAACCAGCAAAATATGAACCTGTGTGCATAAAAAGCTTTGCGGATTGTGTTACACGACAGGACCTATGTACCACCATTTCTGGAAATGACGGCTTAGGATGAAATCGAAAACAACTACAGTGACGACGCTATCATTAGTGACATTTATGTACCCTATTGCGAACTTAGTTACATATGGACAGAATCCAGTAGTTTTGACGCAAAATAGATATCAAAAAATCTGGACCAGCATGTAAATTCAATTTGTGGTGATAATCAACTAATAAATTCAAAATATGATCCTTAAAATGTAATCGGTAAAACAATAGGGTAACGTTGAGCGAAATTTAGAGTCAAGTTAGACAAACGACCACCCACTCTAATAATTCCGTCCTTTAAGAATGGTTTTAAGCGTTGAAAACGACGACAATAAAGATTGCCTTATTGCAACGTTGCAATCTCGTCGGTAAAGTATAAGCGTCGAAATTCGCGAAATATTAATAATTCTGCATAGTCGTAATCGGCTGCGGTAATATAACGACGTGACGGCAAAAGCTTTTTGCAAAGCGACAAACGTAAATTACGCTACGCAATTATTTCGACCAAGAAGAGAAACGACTTGCTAAAGTAATGATTGGAGAAACTTCACTTGAAGTATTCGCAATCAGAGAATGTTTCTTCTCTTCCGGGGGTTGTCATATTGAAGGCCTACTAAAATCAACTATGGGTCATTTCGAGGGTTCTAAATGAATCCAAGAACCTACCCTAACAGAAACCAAAGTGGGCGATCTATAATTTTCACCGGAGTAAGTTCACGCGATAAACAGTCAGCAGTATTTTCTAGACCGGGCACATTATAGAAATTTTGCGATATCAACTCGCTTTGTCTCTTGGCTACTCGATCCGTGACAAAAGCATCCCAGCAAGCGGGCAAAAAATGAACCTAAAATAAAGCAACTGTTGAATCTGAAAAGGCGAATATCTTATTGATATTGATGAGGCTATTGCATTCGTTAACAATAGTTTTAATGAGCTTGGCAAAAACCAAAATTGCGCAAAGCTCACGGCGTGCGAGAAACACAACCTCACGAGGGGGAACTTTCGATTTAGCGCTTATAAGGCTGACCAAACTCTCACCAGTGTTTCGGTCGTGGAAATATACAAAGCCCCCGTAAGCTTCTTCGCTAGCGTCTGCGAAACCAACTACAGTGACGACGCTATCTTTAGTGACATTTTCATGACGCGTAATTTTAATTTAACTTAGTAAAGGGAGTTCTTCCCTAAAGCGTAGCCATGAAAAAACAACTTCATCGAGCTGTGTCCTCTCAAATACATTTACACAACCAAAGTTGTTTAATCAAAAGTTTAGCATACAACACCACAGGCGCTACAAATCCCATAACATCCCATAGTCTAGCAACACATAATAGTATCTTGCGCTTTGTGCAGGTCTCAGCGGATTTTTCTACTTTAAGACTAAATACATCTGGTTCAGGCAACCAACACAAATCCGGGACCTTAAGCGAATAAAAATCGTCAGATTCCTTTACGGCCGAAAGACAATCTGACGGTGGAACTGTATATGCAAAACAACACGCGAGTTACTTCTACTTGATGAGGAAAAGTTGACCTGTTTTCATAAGTGTTACAACTTCGGCGGTGGTTGAGATGACTTTCTCTTCATTGTCAACTGAGTATACGAAATCGTCCACATAAAGACCACTCTCAATTATTTCCTTAGCTTTACATGAGCTGCGAACTGCGTCATAGTCCGCAGTGCATGAAATGGGCTTGACTTTAAGACAAAGTGAACGCGGTTAACTTCAAAAACTTTTAGGGGCTCCTTTGGACTAAAGCGATCTAAAATTCGCTGGAACCAGCGATCATATTCAATAATTCGAAAACAAAGAAACATTTGGCACATATCAGCGGATAGTGCAATAAGAAACATACCAAAGCTTATAACTATGTTAAAAAGGTTGCCCTGAAGATTCTGTCCACTATAAAGGATGTCGTTAAGGTTGACGCGGGTGCCAGTTTTGGCACTAGCATCAAGTATTAAACGTTACTTAAATGTAAGTTTGTCTTCCCTAAAAGGTGATGTATAAAATATGATGGCGTCTCTATGGCAGAGCCATCCATGCCTGTTAAAGCAGGCGATATATATTCCTTCCTTAGGTATTCTTTAATAATCGTCATAAGCTTCCTTTAATTTGGGCGAAGCAAGCATCTTGCGCTCCAAACAATAGAAACGTTTCTTTGCCATCTGACGCAAATCACCCAAAGACAAAATGTTCCCTTTAAAGAGCAGAGCTACGACATATCGAAATTTCCACGCATAATCTATCATCAGTGTAAAGTATGGGCGAACCATTTACTTCCTAAATTTCCCAAAATTTATGAACTAATAATACTACAGTTTTGAAGGCGATGCAACAACAAGAAACTGCCGAGATATTATCAACGGCAGGAGCGGAACCAACAATGACATAACATAAAACGGTTTCCAATGCGCGAGGTGTGATACCGGAGGAGTTGCCATTAAACTATTTATATAACAAGAGGTGAGGAAAAATAGATACCCCAATGATCATATCAATGTCTCCAGGAATGGAGTAAGTATCATCCGCTAAAGCCAAATTATTAATATTTGTAATTAATAAATGAAATAGTGGGCAGATGCTCGGTCACTTTATCTACGACCAATGAATTTATACTAAAGTTAACACTGCGATCGAAGCGCGAATAAAATTTTTATTTACCGAAAAAATTTCCTTCACTACGGGACATGAAGGTGTCTTATTTTTACAAATTATCCTAGGCGTTGATAACATTGATGCGTTATAAAATTACTTTGAGATGCATTATTGATTGGCGCGTCTCAGAGTAATTTTATAACACAAACACTAAGTTCATCTCCATACGAATCTATAACTATAACGCGTGCGGTAACAAGAAGCACAATAGCAGGAGCGTGAGTAATTTCTTTTGTCGTCAAGGCACGCATGCGGCGATGCCCAATGCCTAACGAACCTGCTTGGTTTTTGTGGTTGCGGTTCGAATCTATATGGGGCAGGACGTCCGTGTCGGTCACAATTGGCGAAATTTGTTACTCACAGGTTTGCACGACCTGGATGCGGGATTATTTTCAAACTGTAGCATAGTATGATGTCTACTGCGACACCTATGACACACTGAATTAGAATTACAGTTAGACACAAGATGTTTGTTACTGAAGAAATTAATGCATAGATTATTTACTATTTCGTAGCGTTCGCCCGGTGAGCGCTTGCGAAAAATTGCACAGTTATATAAAGGACCATGTTGAGTTTTACATAAACAACATGCGTCGTGTGAAAATGCAGGTGCGGTGTTTACATATGTTAGCAATTTTATTGGCCTCGACTGCGTATGTATTCGTCGGTCGACGCATTTTTTAGCTTCTTGTTTTGCATTAGATGAGCTTTGCAATATTTTAATTTGGTTTCGCACAAAAGATGCCAAGACGGCGAATGATGGTATGTCAGAGCCACGATTTGCCATTTCGAAGGAGCGTACTGTGTCCGGATCCAACTTACTTACTTAATGTTATATGCAAAAATACAAAATCTATAACATTATTAAATTTAAGATTTTTGAGAGCAGCTACCGATGTTGCGAATTTATCTAAACATTATTCGAGATTAGAAACATTTGGGGACATAGTTTAAATATTAAATATTTGATCGAAATATAAAGAAGACAATTTTTTTTTATCTTTGTATTTATTTTTAACGATTCAAAAATTTACAAATAATTATCAGCTATCGGGTTGATACCAGCACACACAGATTGTGCCTTACCACTTAGCTTGCCAATCAAATAATAGAATTTTGTATAGTATTCTGAAAGCTACCGAAAAGTAACGGTTTGTATGTCATGTTTATATATCACCATTAAATATTGGGATATCGATAGGTGGCAATCTAAGCGCATTGTATGAGTGTACTCGAACTGCAGGCTTCACGTGACGCTGAGATACAGGTTGGAGCCGCCTGGCAGCTCGCTTCACGCGACAAATAAATCTTCAAACGACGAAAGCGATTGGTAATTTATTACATAATCGGGATCAATTTGCAATTCAAAATTATTTATTTTATCTAACACACTCTCAAAATCTGAACGCAACGAATTCATATTTTCAATTTCATACAAAAATGTTTCCAGAACGAATTCCAAACGCATGTTTTTTGCATGATCACAAATATTCTGCATACGAGAAAACAACATGTCTCTTTTAGCGTAAAGGGCCTTAAGTTGCATTTCGTTCGCATTAACTGCCATTTTACAGTACAAAAAATAATATCAAACTATTTAAGAAAAAAGGGGTGGGGAACGGTAAAACCTGCGTATTTACTATGTACGAGTAGATAACTATTACGAAGCAGTAAGAATCTATTCCTAAACAACAATAAATCAGGTAATGTTTAGCAAGTAAAGCGTTACTGACCCACGAAATAATAATATTAATTACCGTTCCATGAAATAATATTTATATAGGTACCTACGCAAATGAACTTCTTATGCAGGTATGTACTAAAGGGATGTGAAAATTTGTAATAAGAAGCGCGGTCGGATGCAAGATGTCGCTAAGCGGAGCAATGACGGATGGACGAATTTTTACTACGAAGGAACAAGGATGGTTATTTGCACTATGAAATAATAACAATCAAATGATTTATGTGGGAATGCACTAGCATATAAATATATTCTAAATTGCGTTAATATAAAATAATATAAATATATTTTAATAAAACGATATAAGTAAAAAGACACCTAATACGACGACTAACTAAATAAAATAGGTGTTTATGTACTTAATTATATAATACTTAATGTATTGTGATTGTGTTACTAATAGAAGGGAACCTATTAAGTTTTTTAGTGATATGAAAAACCTAGTAGTGTGGAACGAAATTTAGATCTACCTAGGTATTAAGCTGACTGAACTAAGCCAATTATTTTGTCCAAATTAAAGTTCAACAATTATTAACAAAGATTCGACTAATAAATCCGGCTCAAATAGTACCAAACATATAATGGTTAAGCGGCAAAAAGTGGCAGAGAGAAATAATTACAGGAGCAATGGACTTCTGGTAGTCTACAATGAATGAATGAATAAGTGGAACGAAACATCACAAGCCTCCTCGAACTGATTTGATGTGTCAATAACAGCTTAATGCCACTGTGTCTCGTATAGTGAGTCTAGACTACTGGAAATCCTTTTTTCTGAGACATTTTATCTCAGTTCTCAAGTTTTTAATCGATGATTTATGTAGATGTCATAGGGCCACATCATGCACTTACCATAAAGTGGACTGTATGCTCGTTTATCACCCTTCTATAAAAAAAGTTAAAAAAAAAGTGTAGCACCGATAGCTTTTCTGCACTGAAATACTGTGTACTGTGTACAGTGCCGACTACTGAAAACCCGTTTTTCTGAGACATTTCACCTCAGTCCTTACGTGTTACATCGCATCTTCATTTTGATTCTTAATCAAGGATTAATGTAAATTTCAAAGTGCCACATCGTCCACTTAGGTGGATTGTGTGCTCGTTTATCACCCTTCTAAAAAAAAAGTTTAAAAAAAGTGTAGCACCGATAGTTGTTTTCTGCACGGAAATATTTTGGTTGTTATAGAATTATATAACTTTTATTGAAACAAATATATAAAAAATAAAATAATAAGGTCCCGTTTCCGTTGATCGAAAATAATTTACTACGTTCGTTTACGACAGGCACCGCTATAAATTTGACGTATAAGCTGTGAAGGCCGTCATGAAAATAAGGTGATTGCTCCAAAGCTAATCCTGTCAAATTATTTATTTTGGGAAACGAATGTAAGATCAGATGTTGGTACTTTAATGACAGTTGAGAAGTTGCACATTTGGCATTTATTAACTTGTGCCACATCTGTGTTGTCTATTTCATTTACAATTGTTAAAGAGCTATTCATTAAATTAATGAACGATTGTTTTAAATGGATTACAAAGACAACATTCAGAGTTCGTAGTAGATCAGATAACACCAAGTTTTTTTACGTAATAGGACCCGGCTGCAGCTATATTATGGTTGTAGCACGAATGTTTCGACTTAACTGGGGTAGGAAAAAGCTCTCACAGAATACTTGGGTGAGAAAACAGCTCTTAAAAATATTCTTTTAAAAATAAATCTTACTGTTAGTCCCGCAAGACAGGAGTAATAAAATGCCGATCATAAAATTAAATTTAAATTCAGAACAATGACCCATCTCTATTCCAGTTGCCGCGAAAGTAAACAAATTTCATATGCATTTATTCTCAACCTAGCCTAGATTTATTTGAATAACTAGAGAATAACCCGGTGGTAAATTATGTATCAAGGAAGGCACAGTTTTATGGGAAGATTTTAAATTGCGAAAAAAGGAAGAGGTTTAAAATATTACTGCATCTTTTTGTATGCATGTTACACGTTACCTTCGTCAATTGTGAACAGATTTAGATTTTCCTCTTTTTATTAAATAGGTAATACCTCTTTACTTGCGAGAGGTTTTTAAAAAAAATTCAAAAAAAAAATAGGGCATGTAATACTTCATATAACTGTTAATAAGATAGAAAGCTTGTGATATTTCTTATAGCCTTTGCGATATAGCATGGTGCGGGTGACAGCTTACACTTTTGGCGTGTCTAGAAATGGAACATTGTTAAATCGATCTAAAAGAGGCGATTAACGATACACAAAGCTAAGCAAAAATTATCGATTATCTATCCATATAAAAATTAAAACCGAAACATATTTTTCTTTATAAACTACAATGCATATAAAATTACGTTAAAGTTTAATAGAAATTATGAGATAATAGTTACATAATAGCTGTTCCCGGATCTTGCCTGCTTTGTATTTATTACGATTGGATTTCATGCTTTATTATATATTCATGATTTGATTAGTTATCTATCAGTGCCACCTATAAGCCAGAACAACAGACAGTAAGTCAAACATTTTAAAAATTGATTTTGTCTTTTTGTTATAAATACCGTATATAATTTCAGATGTATTTAGTAAAAGACTGTTATTATGATTTACAAACAGACACTTTGTCGTGAAGCGACAATTAAAAGAGAAGGAAAACCTAACCTACGATCAGCAAAACAACCAAATAGACCAAGACAATAATATATTTAAGTTTTTAAAAGAGTATTTACAATTTTATAAAAAAAATGAAATATGAAGATGATGGATGATGTGATTTACAAACTATATTTAAAAAAAAGGTAATAAAAAAAAGATTTATGTCGTAGCTGAGTCCGAAGATCCCAAGCGTGCTCTCAGCGCCTGGAACGAGCACGCACGGCGTAGGTGGGTAGGCGTGGGCGTCTCTAGGCGACGACCTCAGGTGAATGCGGCGATTGCAGGATCGGCTACTTCAGCCCAGACAGGAGCTTGCAGGATCCTCAGCGACTTCAGACAGCGCAGTGGCCTGCAGGATCCGGTGACTGCAGGCGGGACAGAGGTTTGTAGGTTCCGGTGATTTCGGGCGGAACAGAGGTTTGTAGGTTCCGGCGACTCCAGGTAGAGTAGAGACTTGTGGGATCTCGGCGACTTCAGGCAGAGCAACGTTTTGTAGGATCCGGCGACTTCAGGCAGAGCAACGGATCGTAGAGTCCAGTGGCTTCAGGCAGGATAGAGGCTTGCAGGATCCCGGGGCTGAGCGGCCCCGGGATAAGGCCTTTAGAAGATGCTTCCGATACGAGAACTGAAGCAAGACTGAATTTCTTCACCGATTGTTCGGCTTTTATATCTTTCTAGAGAGAACGGAAAAATTATTTAAATTAAAAGGAAATTTATTGTAAATGACCTACAGCCAAAAAGTATTTATGAAGAAAGAACATCAAACCAGAGACGAATTTGAATAAAAGTTACCATGACAACTACAAAAACAATGGTTATCAAATATAAAATTTTTGGTTTTTAGGAATATAATTGGAAAATCTTTACCTTTAAGTAAGAAATGAGATATTATTCAAATAGGAAAAACTGATGCGCGACAGCGCACCGAAGCCTGAAATTGTAGAGTTACAGAGAATTCAATAAAAGACCAAAAAAAGGTAAGGCTTCGTTGACAGCTAGTTTAAAAGTACTAAATAGTGTGAAAATACGCAGTAAAATGATATGTTATTGTGTAAAAACGTTACAGGATCCTATATAAATAAAGGTGATGCAAAATATAAATGCAGAGAATCAAAAACAGAATGAAAAAAATAGTATAAAGTGATGCAAAACATGAATGCAGAATATCAAAACAGAATGGAGAATTAGTGTACAATGAAATGTAAGTTGCATAACACTACAACTTTAATGTATAGATTATACTATGTATTAATTTGTAAATAAAAATCATCTATTTTATGTTGATCGCAACATTCATATTGACATTTAAACAAATAAAATGGCTGCCAGCATCTGTAATTTTCAGTACGGCATGGACTGCACCAGCAGCTTTTCAAGGTACGAGTGCTAACACCTTTTGCTATATGTGTATTAGTTTCGCCAGGTCGAATGGGCCAAATATCGAGACGAAAGGTAAAAATAATCGAGAATTTGGTTTATAAATCTAATGAAATAAAAATAAAAAATAAGTTTTTTTAGCCATTTTGACCGCCATGAGTTATGATAAAGTCTTTTTGACACAATGCGTAATTTGCTTTATAATTATTTTTTTCCTGAGCTGACCAACGAATAATTTATCGTCCATGCATCGGAAACACTGCATATTCGTTATGTTTTGTTTCCGTAAATCAGAATTTGTTGAACGATTAGTTCCAATAAGGGTTAATAATTTTCTGCTCACCAGATGTTGCTAGTTAATACTAAGGTAAAGTGTTTTGTTACACAAATGTCGTTTAATTGAGAAGTTAGTTTTTTAAAAAAAGTTTATCAGTTTATAGATAATTATATTAATACACAAAACAATGCTTCACTGGTTTGCCCTTTAATTTCTTGCACATTTTTAACATTTCAAAATTTTTCTACCCTTATGATTACTTATCTGTGGTTTGATTTATTTATTTTTAATCTTATTAATATAAAATATAGCTAATAGTACAGAAAGAAACAATAAACTTTAAATTTTACGAACAAATTAACTTCCCCGCTTTGAAATCTGTCAAATTTTAAACCTCACTATCTAGTGGCGCCGCCCTGGTGACAGAAAAAGTCGTGGTCCCGTTCCAATTCATATTTACGTGACTTTTATATATTTGATTTGTTTCAAAACCGAATTTTGATAGTCTGTGGTTGTTCGCTATGGTATGGCATAGTTTAGCGTGTCACATCACTGTCGTAAGTGGACGGTACCCATCCTGGAAATATAACAATATCTGTATGACAGTTTATCCGTTTACAGACAGGTTATCAGTTTAGTTTTAACAGTGGTAGAGCCACGCGGCAGCTTTGTTGTCGCACGGATGGGCCGGCTCGAACCGGGGTGGTACCACGACCTCACAGAAAACCAGCGTGAAGTAGAGGTTTACCTCTGCGTTTCGCTTGGTGAGTGCAGGTGGCCGGAGGCCCTTTTTACTGGAAATGAGGCATTCCATCTTAGTCCTCACGGGTGACAATGCATCTATATTTTGATTTGTAATAGAGGATAGATGTAGATGTCTATGGGCCGCAGCAACCACTTACCATCAGGTGGCCTGTATGCTCGTTTGTCACCCTTATTCTATAAAAAAAAAATCCAAGAAATAAGAAACTTCATAGGCGTGAGCAGTCACCCGAACCATGCTATAAAGTAAAGACTATATAATCTACTGAAAAGGGTAAAAATATTTACTTTCCACATTCTTATTGATATTATTACAAGCTGACTTCGAAGAACTAAAAAGAATAAAATATTTTCCACGTATCAGCTTCTGAGGTGATAGCACAATTTTTATATATGTAACTACACTATGTCTTAGCACCGACTTCAGGAATGTGAAATTATTTCATTCTTTTTCTTTGATACGGCTTTCCTTTTTATTCTTTTTTATATGCACCTTAATTTTAAATGGCGTAATCAATTGCTTTTGGATTGCATAGAATTGAATTTTAAGAATTACTAGAAAGTACATAAACCTTAGTATATTAAAGTAATATAATTATTATATAATCTGATTTTATTAAAGTCATAAGTTACCTTGCAAAAATTATATTATCCTTCTATATAAAAAATACGAAACGCCTCTATTGAAAAAAAAAATAAAACATCTGCAGAAATAAGAAATTATTACTGTGCAAAACAAAAGAAAATAGTGCCTAACGCAATTACAGTCATATTGTTTTATTACGATATTTGTTACAAGTGACAGACTCAACGTCCAATAACGCAGTCTGAATAAATGATTTGGCAGGATTAGCTTTGGAACAATCGCCCTATTTTCATGTCGGCCTTCAACGCTTGTACGTCAAATTTATAGCGGTGCCTGTCGTAAACGAACGTAGTAAATTATTTTCGATCAACGGAAACGGCACCTTATTATTTTATTTTTTATATATTTGTTTCAATAAAAGTTATATAATTCTATAACAACCAAAATATTTCCGTGCAGAAAACAACTATCGGTGCTACACTTTTTTTAAACTTTTTTTTTAGAAGGGTGATAAACGAGCACACAATCCACCTAAGTGGACGATGTGGCACTTTGACATTTACATTAATCCTTGATTAAGAATCAAAATGAAGATGCGATGTAACACGTGAGGACTGAGGTGAAATGTCTCAGAAAAACGGGTTTTCAGTAGTCGGCACTCACTATAAGAGACACCCGTTCACATCCGTTCGAGGAGGCTTCTGATGTGTCTTTCTATTCACTCATTCGTTCATTGTAGACTATCTCAATATGTACAACGATCTTTATGCTCCGATCTGCAAGAAATCTGGTGATCCAGGTGCATTATTTCTCGGGAACCAAGCTTCGAAAGAAGCGCTTTGTGCCAAACGCGATCGAAGGTCTTCGCAATATCCAAACTAAAGGCCAATGCCTCCTCATTGGACTCTACTGTCTCCGACTATCTATGAGTAAGGTAGACAAGAAGATTACCAACTAATCGACTCCGACAATAACTGTATTGGCGGTCACTAATCACCTGGTTATCTTCAAGGTACCTCATAAGCTGGCAGTTTATAATAGACTCCATTATTTTGGAAAACAAGGAGGTGATGCCGATAGGCCTGTAGTTGGACGGGTCTGAGCGGTCGCCTTTTTTAGGGATCGGGTGCACCAAAGCTGTCTTCCATGAATTCGGGACTACGCCTTGGGAGTAGGAGTACCAGGAAAGACGCGTTAAAACCCGTGCCAAATACGGAGCACACGTCTTCAGCGCAATGCTTCAAAACAACACAAAATTTGCGAACTAAGCTCTTCGCAATGCACTCTTTTCCCTGGACATCAGCAAGTCGAGTGGGCCTAAGATGGGGACTCCATTAGGCGCACTCAACTTGCAGACGTCCAGGGAGAAGAGTGTTTTTCGAACCGAGCTCTGTGTTAACCGCACATTCGGCATAAGGCACTCACACCGCGGGATGGTCGGCGGTGTGTTCCCCCCTTTATCAAGAGGCGAGTTGGACGCAAAAAGAGAGCTCAACAGATCGGCTTTCTCATTTGCGGCATGGGCCAGTGAGTCGTCATCTCTGTGCAGAGATGGAATAGATGACTGACAGAAGTTCCCTTGAACATCCTTGGCGAGAGACCAGAATGCACGGCTTCCCGAAAGAAGGCGAACTAGCTTCTCGCCAATTCTGCCTATGTGCTCTACCTTGCCTTGGCAATGACTCCTTTCAAGGACCTGGAAAAAGAATTACCATTTTTAAAGAATGCTGGTGTTTACATCCCGAGACATTGATGCGTCAACCCAGGCCCGGTAGTACTCCTGCTTATAGCGTGATGCTATTTTATAGAAGCGACCAAACCATAGCTGGGATCTGCCTCCGATGGTTACCACAGAGGATGGAAGAAAATCTTCCATACTCTCAACTATCACATCAGCAATAGAATTAGCAAAAACGATGGGAAATTGCGGCGAGAAGCAAACACGCCCCCAAGGGTAGGATGGAAAAAAATCGCACCTATCCCAATCGGCCGACCTATAGTGCCAAATACGGTGACAGCCTACAAAATGCAACCTTGACGTTAGTTTGAGTGGCACCACACTCCGGACAAGACAATGTTCCGACGAGCCTAAAGGAGCGTCGACGGAAACCTGATATCCCTTCGGATGAGAGGTCAGCAGAAGGTCCAATAGAAAAGGTGCATTATCCTCCACATCAGGAAATCGCGTAGGTGAAGCAACCAGCTGTGTAAGACCGTATGCCAAAGCAAAGACATAAACAGATTTACTTACATGATCTGTTGAACGTAAACCGAGCCATTCGGCGTGGTGGGCGTTAAAATCGCCAAGGATCACGATCTATGCGGATGGGACCTGTTGTAGCAAGGAATCTGTAGCCATTTAGGCGTGGTTGATGAGTCGGTCTGTTTCGGCATTACCGCTATGGGACCTATAGAGGCACCCATAGACGCGAAGATGGTCTTTGCTGTCTAGGCGCAGCCATAGGATGGACAGGTCCGTACCTTCAAGACTGCTGAAGCGTCTAAAACAGATGTCCTCTCTGACATATACGCAAAGTCCAGTCCTGGGCAAAAAGAAGTGTTCTAATTTGTATCCCTGGTAGGAGAAGTATAAAGTATCCACCGCAGAGGACACCTGAGTTTCGGTTAAAAAGAGCAAGGCCAACTTCGCCGTTTCTAGATGGTAGTGGACAGCGTTAAAGTTGGAATGAAGTCCTCTGATGTTAGAAATTTACTTTAAATTCATGGATAGCGTGACAGGAGTCGCCTTGGTCTTATTGCTCTGCTTGCTCCGAGCAGTATTAGACGCGATCGGAATTTAGTCTTTCTTGCTTAAATTGGTTGCAGGTTTTCCAACTGTCGCCGAGTCATTACTTAAACACAATGTTAATACCTGTTCAAAAAAGAATTTAGATTTAAAAGGTATTACCGCATAATATTGTAAAATACTTCAAAACCATTGATATTAAGAAAACCGCAGATTTGTGGGGGATTTCCGTTACAGTGATTGCGTCCATAATAGATTTAATTGCACCTCATCTTGCTATTATTTTTAATACTTGTATCGATTCTGGTGTGTTTCCTGATTTAATGAAATATAGTAAAGTCAAATCACAACATATTAGTATAAAAAGTAATATCTTTATTTAAATCTGGTAGTACATCGGACCCCGCTAATTAAATACCATTTCTGTACTACCAACTCTTATTAAAATTTTTGAAAAAAATAATTTTGGATCATTTGTTTATTTTTTTTATAATACAAATAAATTACTTCATAAAAACCAATTTGGTTTAACAAGGGGTCGCTCGACATCTGACGCCGGTGTTGAACTTTTGAAATATATTTTTAATGCCTGGGAGAATTCACAAGATGCCTTAGGTATTTTCTGTGACCTTTCCAAGGCTTGCGATTGTGTTCATCATGAGACATTAATCAGGAAACTACAAAATTACGGTGTAACAAACAAAGTTGGCGCTTTGACATATTACTTTGTAGTGTTATGCTACTTACATATCATTTTACACTATTTTTCCATTCTGTTTTTGATTTTCTGCATTCATATTTTGCATCACTTTTCACGCTATCAGTTATGCTACTTACATATCATTTTACACTATTTTTCCATTCTGTTTTTTATTTTCTGCATTTATATTTTGCATCACCTTTATTTCCATAGGATCCTGTAACGTTTTTACACAATAACAAATCACTTTCACTTCGTATTTTCACGCTATCAGCACCGTTTAAATCGCTGTCAATGGAGTCTTACCTTTTTCTATCTTTTATTGAATTCTCCGTAACTCTGCAATTTCAGGTTTCGTGCGCGCTGCCGCGCTATAGTTTTTCCTATATGAATAATATCTCATTTCTTACTTAAATGTAACTGTTTTTTTCAATTATATACCTAAAACCAAAAATTTATATTTTTGACAACCATTATTTATATGGTTGTTATGGTAACTTTTATTCAAATTCGTCACTGGTCTGATGTTCTTATTTCAATATTTCCACATAAATACTCTTTTGCTCTAGGTCATTTACAATAAATTTCCTTTTAATTCAAATAATTTCTCGTTCTCTCTAAAAAGGTATAAAAGCCGAACAATCGGAGAATACAGGGGTTCTCGCTTCAGTTTTCAAACGTGAAGCATCTACTAAAGGCCTTATCCCGGGGCCGCATTGCCCCGGGATCCTGCAAGCCTCCATCTACATTTGAAGTCGTCGGCGTAGTCTACTTCAAGCACGGGGCCACACTACTCCGGGCGCTACGACTGCTTGCTCCAGGCGCTGAGTGCACCTACTGCCCGCGCTACCTTTGGGCGCTACGACTGCTTGCTCCAGGGGCTGAGTGCACCTACTGCTCGCGCTACCTTTGGGGGCTGCGACTGCTTGCTCTAGGCGCTGAGTGCACCTACTCCAGGCGCTACGTGCGCCGGCTCCGGACGCTGCGTGTGCCCAGTCCAGGCGCTGCGTGCCGTCGCCGCCAAAAAACTACAAGCTCAGCGTGTGCCTACTTCTACTCCAAGCGCAGCGTGCGTCACTTCGACTTTTAGGCTCCACTACAATACAATATTCTTTACTTTTTTTATCTAATTATAATTACACGTCATCCATCATCATCATCATATTTCATTTTTTTATAAATTGTAAATACCTTTTTAAAAATTTAAATATATTATTTTCTTGTTCTACTTTTGTTGTTTTGTTGTTCTTAGGTTAGGTTATATTTTTTTTAATTGTCTCTTCACGACAACTTCATATTTAAGTAACACAACTCAAAAAGTCGTAATCAATGGTAAAGATTCCTCCGGATCGATAGTATCAATGGGCGTTCCTCAAGGCTCGATTCTTGGCCAATTCCTGCTCTTAATCTATATTAATGACTTACCTTATCTCGTAGGGGACAATCACGATATAGTATTATTTGCTGACGATATCTCTTTAATTTTCAATACTTAAACGGCAGTCAATTAATTATGACGATGTAAATAATGCTCTATCGGAATTAGTACATTGGTTTAATGCCAACAATTTGCTATTAAATGGCAATAAGACCAAATGTATTAAATTTACAATACCTAATGTTAAACTTTCTAAAACCAATGTGCTCTTAAATGGGTGGAGTTGAGTCTTGTGGATACCACTGTTTTTCTTGGTATTACTGTTGACGCGAAACTTCAAAGGGACCCCCATATATCTAAATTAGCAAGCAGACTTAGTTCTGCAGCATGTGCTGTAAGAAAGATTAGAAGTCTAACAGATGTTGAGCCAGCTAGGTTAGTGTATTTTAGTAACTTTCATAGCGTAATGGCTTATGGAATTTTGCTATGGGGTAATGCGACTGATATTGAAGCTATATTTATTTGCGTACGGGCAATTTATAATCTAAATTGTAAAAAGTTCCTCAGAGAAAAAGTTGAAGAAATAAACATATAAACTTTGGCAACTATATATTTGACGGGACCAGCACCATTGCACGTGCGTTGCGGTAGCCGTCGGTGCAATTAGACAGAATTCTTGTAAATAACACGTGTTCCGCACACCTGCGCCAGGCACCTGCGGTGGCGCCCGTCCTGCTTGTATAAAATGGACGGAGCGGCCGCCGTTAAGGCAGTCTTGGCTCTGACGTGGAACGGTGCGCTTCTCGTATTCCGTTAATAGTTTATCCTCGACTCGTTGGATAATTAATTCGTGTAAACGAATTAATTATTATTCCCAACTACAAAATTAGTCTCTGTACTATACTCAATTACCCTTTCTACATCAGAAGTGGGTTCAAGTCCCCATTTTGCCCACATATAATCTTCGAATAGTATGAGAATTATTACATTTGTGGAAGACTGTAATGCATTCCGCATTGATGAATCTGTTTTTATGTTAAATACCGTAATGAAATTTGCTAAGCTACTTACGATATTTTCGTATCATTAAAGTGTAGAGAAAAGATCAAGTGAAATTATTTAAGCCATTTTTTTTAATTTGTTCGATTTGTATTAAAAGTACCCCGCAAGTATTTTCATTATTTCTTGATGTACCTAAATATGTTAACAAATGTCGAAAGAAGTTGGAGGCTTTCTAATTAACTTATTCAAGTTATGTTGTAATTTGATAGTTCACGCGAAACATGATTAGTGATTCCGGACTAGCAATTAGTACTTGAAAAAAAAAAGTAAGAAAAAAATAGTTCTTACTATCATTGCAGGGCTTTGTGCCGGTCCAATGATATGGCTGTAGGGAATAGTGATTCCGGACTAGCGAAAACAGTACTTGAAAAAAAAAGAGAAAATAGAAAAGCTACAGACTTATCGTTCCGATCTCGCATAAAGTTGATTAAAGTTTTGTGGAGCTTACTGCCGGAACAAAACTGATTGTCACCCAAGTCTGAAGGGGTTAAAAGATTATATTTTAAAAGATAGATGCTTAATTGGTTGTGCACAAGACATTCAAGAACTTTGGAAAGGAAAGGCAAGATAGAGATAGGTCTATAATCAGAAAAACTAGACGGATTCGACTTTTTCGAAAGAGGAACTACAAATGCATATTTCCAAGCTGATGGGAAAATAGAAGAATTCAGTGAATTATTCAGGATGGAAGTGATTACACGTGAAAGCAGATCAATGAGAGGGATGACCATTTTCCGACTAATGCAGTCACTACCAATTGAATTTGAATGGATGGACATTATGGCTTTCATAACATCACAACTGTTAAATTGACTAAAATTAAAAGCAGAGGTGTCCGGAGCGGGAGCTTTTGAAAGAGAATCCTAAGTATTGTGTTTTGCTTTATCGTTAATGCAAGACGAAGATGAGAAATGCAAATTAAGTTTATTGAGATCAAAGTTAAGGTGAGTGAAATTTTGTCGTAATTTCCCAACTCCTAAAGACTTAAGAAATTTCCAGACCCTAGCAGGGTCAGGATCTTGTACTGATTCATGGATATGGCGTCGTTGTGCTTTTCTACACATATTGTTGCAACGGTTCCGTACTAATCTATACTTCTCTCGATTCAGGTCGCTAGGAACTGACTTGTATTGCACCATACTGGTTCTATGAATATTCATTTAAAAATGAAGGGCACAGGAAAAGAAGGAGCTCATTAACATTCTCATTGCTTCGAATAATTAAAGAATTAAACCTAAAATTTCAATTTCTACATTTACATCTCTACTAAAATATGATTTGTACCCATATAAAAAGTAACAGTGTATATTTAACATAAATATTGTTATTTTAAAAGATTGGGTTAGTAAATAAACAATAGTTTGTAATTTAATTACCTAACTCCCAAATGTAAAAGGCAAGAAGGTGCTCATTGTCACTATGATCTCCTTTTTACATTTTACAAATTAATTAGTGATCATAAACAATGTCTAATTACATAAACCGAGGAGAACATAAACACACTAATGAAATAAAATACATGTTAATTAGCATGAAGTTTATTTGTGGGGTCTTTACACTTCAAAGCTATATGGACATCACTTACACAACAAGGAGTCTATCAGAAATATATAAACATAATCAAGAGTATATATTCAAAATGTCTAGCAAAAGTGCGCCTAGAACGTGAAGGTACAGAATTCCCTATACAAAAAGGAGTAAGGCAGGGAGACCCTCTCT
This sequence comes from Parnassius glacialis, assembly GCA_033319125.1. Lineage (NCBI taxonomy): Eukaryota > Metazoa > Arthropoda > Insecta > Lepidoptera > Papilionidae > Parnassius > Parnassius glacialis. The sequence goes on from JAVANC010000009.1 coordinate 8,396,781, forward strand.
CTCCGAAGTTGTTTTCAGCGGTGCTCGAATCTATTTTCAGACTTCTAAATTGGGAAAAGAAAGGAATACGGGTAGATGGAGAACTACTGAACCACTTGCGCTTCGCGGACGACATAGTAGTCTTCGCATAAAGTGCTACCGAATTGGAGAATATGGTGTTCGAACTAGCAATGGAAAATAAAAAGGTGGGACTGTCAATGAACACGATGAAAACCAAGATTCTAACCAACGGGGTACCTCGGGACATTATAATAGCAAATGAAAAAATTGAATATGTAAAAGAATATGAATACTGAGGACAGCTAGTATCATTTGTAAACAATACAGAAAAAGAAATAGCAAGAAGAATAAGTCTAGCCTGGAGGAAATATTGGGGATTGAGAAAAATAATGAAAAATAAGGATATCAATATAAATATAAAGAAAAAACTCTATAAAATAGCGATATTGCCATGCCTGACAAATGGTTGCCAGACGTGGTCATTGAGAAAAGAAGACGAAGAAAGAATTGCTATCTGTCAACGCAAAATTTTAACAGCGGTAGAGCCAGGCGGCAGCTTTTGCTGTCGCATGGATGGGCCGGCTCGAACCGGGGTGGTACCACGACCTCACAGAAAACCAGCGTGAAGGAGAAGTTTACCTCTGCGTTTCGCTTGGTGAGTGCAGGTGGCCGGAGGCCCTTTTTACTGGAAATGAGGCATTCTATCCTAGTCCTCACGGGTGAAAACGCATCTGCATTTTGATCTGTAGCAGAGGATGGATGTAGATGTCTATGGGCCGCAGCAACCACTTACCATCAGGTGGACTGTGTGCTCGTTTTTCACCCTAATCCTAAAAAAAAAGAAAAAATGGAAAGAAGCATGCTTGGTCTAAAACTATCAGATGAGGTTAACAACGTCAACATCAGGAAAAAAACAAAAATAAGAGATGTAAGAAAAAGAACAAGACTTCTCAAGTGGAACTGGGCAGGACATATCTGTAGAATGAAAAATAACAGATGGACTAAACGTCTAACAGAATGGATACCAAGGGACAGGAAGAGAAAAAAAGGGAGACCAAGTAAAATGTGGAGAGACATTTTTAATCAGAGATGTGGACCCCTATGGATGCGAGTGGCTCGGGAAAGAGATATGTGGAAAGGTTTATGAGAGGCCTACTCCGCAGAGGCGACTACTACTAATATTAATTAAGTCATATATATACATACATAATTATACATATAACAAAAATACATAATATTAATTATACTATACTATTATAACCTAGATTAATCATATGTCAAGTTTGCATTGTAGTAGAAATAAAGGCTATTTTATTTATTTATTTTATTTATTTATTTGTGGAGTAAGTTAATATATTCGGGTAAAATTAATTTTAAAGATTTAAAAAAAACCGGGGCCCTACAAAAAGCAGTAACGGCAGAAAATGTATGAACTACTGAAATGTTGGTGCGAGAAGACCCACGAATCACATATACGGACATCGAAAAGATTGTAGGCATTAGTTCGGGCAGCATTCATACCATCCTACATCAATCATCCTCATTTTCAACAGTGGTAGAGCCACGCGGCAGAATTGCTGTCGCATGGATGGCCCGGCTCGAACCAGGGTGGTAGCACGACCTCACATAATACCAGCGTGAAGTAGAGGTTTACCTCTGCGTTTCGTTTGGTGAGTGCAGGTGGCCGGAGGCCCTTTTTACTGGAAATGAGGCATTTCATCTTAGTCCTCACGGGTGACAACGCATCTGCATTTTGATTCGCAAACGAGGATAGATGTAGATGTCTATGTGCCGCAGTAACCACTTACCATCAGGTGGACTGTGTGCTCGTTTGTCACCCTTATCCTATAAAAAAAATCCTCGTTTGCTCTCCGAAAGCGAAAAACAGACTTCTGTCGATTGGTGCCATGAAATGCGTCTACGTTTTGAAAACGGGGCATCTAGGCGTGTTTCAGAAATCGTTACTGGTGACGAGACATGGATCTATCCATATGATCTGGAAAATAAAAGGCAGTCATCGGCATAGGTCTACTCGCACTACTCGGTCGGTCGCAGCGGTGTTTGAGAAATATTTCACTGATATTCCTATCTTGACAACCGAGTCATTGAATACTTCTCCAACTATCGCCGAGTCATTACTCAAACAGAATGTTAACACCTGTTTAAAAGAATTTAGATTTGAAAAAGTATAATCGCAAGATGTTGTAAAATACTTCAAAACCATTGATATAAAGAAGACCGCAGATTTGTGGGGGATTTCCGTTACAGTTATTGCGTCCATAATAGATTTAATTGCACCTCATCTTGCTATTATTTTTAATACTTGTATCGATTCTGGTGTGTTTCCTAATTTAATGAAGTATAGTAAAGTAATACCGTTATTTAAATCTGATAGTACATTGGACCCCGCTAACTTTAGACCTATTTCTGTACTAACTCAATTGTTAATATTTTTTAATACAAATAAATTACTTAATAAAAACCATTTTGGTTTTACAAGGGGTCGCTCGACGTCTGACGCCGGTGTTGAGCTTCTGAAATATATTTTTGATGCCTAGGAGAATTCACAAGATGCCTTAGGTATTTTCTGTGATCTTTCCAAGGCTTTCGATTGTGTTCATCATGAGACATTAATCAGGAAACTACAACATTACGGTGTAAAAAACTTAGCGCTTAGACTTATTACTTCATATTTAAGTAACAGAATTCAAAAAGTAGTGATTAATGGTAAAAGTATCAATGGGCGTTCCTCAGGGCTCAATTTTTGGCCCATTCCTGTTTTTAATCTATATTAATGACTTACCTTATCTTGTAGGGGACAATCACGATATAGTATTATTTGCTGACGATACCTCTTTGATTTTCAAACTCAAACGACAGTTAATTAGTTATGACGATGTAAATAATGCTCTATCGAAATTAGTACATTGGTTTAACGCCAACAATATGCTCTTAAACGGCAATAAGACAAAGTGTGTTAAATTTACAATACCTATTGCAAAACATTCGAATACCAATGAGCTATTAAATGGGGAGGAGTTGAATCTTTTGGATACTATTATTTTTCTCGGTATTACTATTGACGCGAAACTTCAATAGGGCCCCCATATATCTAAGTTAGCAAGCAGACTTAGTTCTGTAGCATATGCTGTAAGAAAGATAAGAAGTCTCACTGATTTTGAGACAGCTAGATTAGTGTATTTTAGTTACTTTCATAGCGTAATGTCTTATGGAATTTTGCTATGGGGTAATGCGACTGATATTGAAGCTATATTTGTTTTGCAAAAGAGAGCCGTACGGGCGATTTATAACCTAAATTGAAAGAGTCCCTCAGAGAAAAATTTAAAGAAAAAATATATTAACTTATTTATTTTTATAACTATTTATGAGAATGTAATTAATGTGCATAAAAACAAAAATAGCTTTAATAAGAATAAGGATGTGCATACTTTAAATACTAGGAACAAACATAAGCTTGTAATGCCAGTTACTAGACTCCACAGAATCAGTAATTCATTTATGGGGCAATGTATACGCTTTTACAACAAAATCCCAGAACATATTCAAAGTTTGTCAATAAACAAGTTTAAAAGTTTTATTAAAGAAAAACTGTACAAGAAGGGTTATTATAATATCAAGGAATACATGAAAGAAAATAACCCCTGGGAATAGGGTGATCGCAACCATGCTGGTTCTATGAAAATATCATTTAAAAATTGTATAAACAAAATTATTGTTAAGTGAAATTATGTTTAAAAAAAGTCCCAGCTATTATATGGCGGTTTGCACTAGGGTCTTGTGACTTACATAGAAACTATATTTGTTTTTACAAAACAGAGTCATAAGAGCAATTTACAACTTAGGATCGAAGGAATCCTTAGAGAAAATTAAAAAAAATAAAAATATTGACTTTGGTCTCTCGTCTCTAAACAAAAATAGTTAAATTAAAATAGTGCGATACATTCTGTAAATACTAGGAACAAGCATAAGTTAGTAATACCAGTTACTCTACTCCAAAAAGTCAGTAATTCCTTCACGGTTCGTATATACGTTTTTACAATAAATACCCAGAAAATATGCAGACCTTGTATATCAAAAGGTATAAAATTTTTATTTAGCAAAAATTATCTGGTAAGGGTTATTAAACTACTAAAGAGTACATGACTGATAATAACCCCTGGGAATGAGGTGACCATGCTGTTTCTAAATGTCTTTATAACAATTGTATAAAATATAATATTGTTGCGCGCCACAATTAATACATGTTACATTACGACACTAGTTACCACTAGCACACTCTAGTATCGAGAAGCAGAACTAGGAGAGTCAAGAACATTCTAGAAATTTCCATGGAAGAACTTTCTACAACTATCGACATCTAGTCAATCGGGACCGATATGTAGTCGAACATTCTAAAAGTTTCTACCGTAGAAGGTTCTGGAAACTACCTAAGGCATTATATAAGGCCGGTATAGACCGCAATTGAATTGGCGATACAAGCGAATACTTCGAAGCGATACAACTGTGAACTTAAGTGATCAGTAGTACAATTGTTTTTCTTATTATTAGTGTGTCGGCAGTTTTTAATTGTCTTGAACCCCAAGCTCATAACAATATTGTAAATTGTGCTTTTTAAAAAGTCCATATGGGTTTCTTGATCTCCCAGGACAGAGGTTTTGTCAAACCAGTGGTAAAAGTAAAAAATAAGTATAACTGTAATCTACATTTAATTAAAATGATTTTATCCTATTCTATTCAATCCAGATCGAATTTCGGCCCCAACGGCAAGTATCAAAGGAGACTAGCCATCTGCGCAGAATAGGATACTAGTACACCAGTATGTACCCAAGCACAGGTACATTCTCTATTCCATTACTATTATAGTCCGATGGGACTAGAATATTAATCAGACTCCGATTCGCTTGAGGAGGTGGTGTCTTCATCACCATCTTCGCCTACATGTATAATTATATTATTATCAATAACAGAATCAATCCTGATATCTCGGTCAAAATGTTCCACAATCAGGTTTTTAGTCTTCTCAACAACCATTGCCCAGTCATCTCTTGTGACTTCCCCGCAGGCTTCTTTTAATAGGGTCATCATCTTTTTCGTGCTGAATGGCGGGGAAGTATTGTGGCGGGCGGCGTAACCTTTTATTTGAGCCCAGGTTAGCTCAATTAGCGATATATTGGCAATGATACGGTGGAATTCTTAGAACGCGATGACCGTACTCCAGAGCCAGTTCATCGATTTCGTATCGCACATTTGCCGCTTTATTTTCTTTAACTAATTTAATTAGCTCTGGTTTTAGCATCTGCATATTTGCGTCAATGCCTTTTGCTTGTAACCAAGCCACCATTTCTTCTTTTTTATTAGCTTGGGTAGGTGGTTTCTGTATTTGAACCGAGTGATAGGAGGCATTATCCATGAATATTACAGAAGGCTCTGGTAGGCTGGGCAAAAGCACGTTCTGGAATTACTCTTTAAATGTAGTGGCATTCATTTCCTCGTGGTAGTCATTTGTGGTTTTTGATTGAAATACCAGTAACGCGTTCTCCAAAAAGCCGTATTTTGCAGAACCTGCGTGGCATATTATTAGACGGGCCCCCTTACCCATTGGTACTTTCGACGTTGACGCTTGTGTATCATCCGTCCAAGAACGGGAAACCGTATGATTGGCGTTTAGCTATGTCTCGTCAATGAACACGACATTATCCCAGTTATCAATATCATTTGCTTCTCTCAAAAAACTTATCCGTTTTAAAATTATGTCGTATCGTTCTAAGAAAATTTTTCTTTTGTCTGTTTTTTTATACGAAAAACCAATATCTTTTAAAATTTTGGTTAAAGCAGTTTTACCCCCGCTAAACAGTCCAGCTTCTCTTAACGATGCCAAAATATAAAAATGCTACTTTCTTTCGCACGTTCGGTTTGGTCGTAGTTTTATTTTTATATTTAATGAAAGTTATCTTATAGTCCATTATTTTCAAATTCTTAAAAAGAAAAACAAAACGTATTATTTTATAAAGTATAACTGTATAAGAACAGATTACGATACTGTTATTGCCTGATATTGTTAGCACAGAACTACAAATATAAAGCGCTGACATAACCGCAGAGATTTCCGAATCCTGTCCACTTTGTTTTCAGTTCTTAATGATCCTTCCTCACCCCTTTATCTAAAAGAAAGATTTCAATTCTGTAGTGACACTCATTCTCTCAATCTCCGTTCTTCACACAGTTTAATCCTGTCTACTCCTCTCCACCATTCTGGGTCTATGTCAAATTCTTTCACAGTTACTTCTATTACCCTCTGGAACAAATTGCCTGTTGACCTGCGAACAATACCTGTCAAAAATGTTTTTGAAAGAAAACTATATGAGCATATCCGTAGCCTACAAAGTTGAATCAACTTTCTTTATATATTTATAGTTATTTAAATATACATTTACATATATATATATATATATATATATATATATATATATATATATATATATATATATATATATATATATATATATATATATGTAAATGTGTGTATTTATTTATATATGTATATAAATTATATATATTTTATATATGTGTTGCATGTACATATATTTGAACTGAATAATATCATGACAACTTTACTGCCCAAACTCACTTTCTGTTCTACCCAAGGTTAGCTGGTAGAGAATGACATATAGCATTAAGCTCGCCTTTTGTACAAATATTTGGTGCAAAAAAGAATAAATAAATAAATAAACCTTGTAATAGCGCAGTACAGATTTAGAAAAATATTGTTTACCAAGTTATTTGACGCTCAGTTTGGCACAAAATTATAACATTCATTGATTATTGATATAATAATGTTGTTTTAATGCTCATCAATTGTTAAAACGGTAAACAACCAGCAAAAATATTTTTATCGTAACTGCAACGCCATTACAAAGTTACGTCGTCAGTTCAATCGCGACGTGTCAGGAACGCATTCTCTGAACGGCCGAACTATATCACCTCTTACGACATCCAGCAGCGAAATTTCGTGGAAAGTTTCTCTTGCGTTGCTAACATAGGGATGAAAGCTTAGAACAATATCTTAAATTACATTTTTACGATATTAAGTCAGCCAGGGCCAATAATATTATAGTATGATAATATTTAAGAGTAAAAATTACATATTCACCTCTGAGGTCGAGCCGTTAAACTAAATTTCCACCATAATGTTACTGTAATGACGTCATTACTGACGTTGTGGTGCAGCAAACGATGAAAAGGCACCTGCAATTAATTTTAATGCGATACCTCATTTTCACTGCATTAAGTTTGGAGTGCATTTGAAAATTTCTTTCATCAAAAAAGTTTCAGCTACCCACTCCCTTGTAAAACATAATTGCTATTGTAAAATTTATTTTAAAACACGTTATGTCTCTTTTGTTATTTTTTTTGTTATATCACTTTTTAATATCATAGATATAATATGTTCAATAATTAAAAAAAAACAATAATAAAAATTAAATAATGTTGATTTAATTATTTTAAACTTATAATGTTTTTGTTCTGGTATTAAAAAAAAATTATTAAATTTACCGGCAAAAAATTCATTAATAATAATGTCCTCCTGACAGAACTTCGGACACGGTGGTCAGTCAGAACAGAGACTAGCCATCTCCGTAGATCGAGATTAAATTGTAAGTGTGCGCAAGTTCAAAAGTATCTGAGTATCTGAACGATATTCTATAGTAAAATTGTAATCCTGAACGAGCAGCCACCACTTTGCTGTATGCGTTACAAGGTTGATGACGCAGTACTCTTTCTTTGTAGTAACATTCCTGCTAATCTTTTTTTTATAGGAGAGGGGGCAAACCAAACGAGCATGCAGCTCACCTGATGGTAAGTGACTACCGCCGCCCATGAACAACCGCAACACCAGGGGAATTGCAGATGCGTTGCCGGCCTTTTAAAAAGGAGTAGGCTCTTTTCTTGAAGGTCCCTCTGAAGTCTGAAGTCGTATCTGTCCGGAAAAATTGCTGGTGGTAAACTATTCCACAAGGAAGCAAGCGAGGAAGAAAACATCTTCTAAATCGCACAGTGGTGGACCGCCAATCATCCAGATTGTGTGGATGGTATCGGGAGTTCTGCCGCGATGTGCGTTCGAGAAATTTGGCGGCTGAGATTAATCCGACCAATTCCTCAGAGCACTCCCCGTGGTAAATGCGAAAGAAAATGCAAAGAGATGCAACATCTCTTCGCAGCGCCAATGAGTCGAGCCGATCAGAAAGGACTCGGTCGTCGACGATTCGACCCGCTCTACGTTGGATGCGGTCAAGTGGAAGGAGCTGGCACTGGGTAGCGCCAGCCCAGAGATGAGAACAGTATTCCATGTGAGGCCGAACCTGCGCCTTGTAAAGTTGCAGGCGTTGTGCCGGCATGAAATACAGTCCTGCTCTAATAAATAAATAAATAAATAAATCTAAATCCTTAACATCTTGCGCCCGTGGACTTTTGATACTTAGGATTTAACATTATGGGTATTTTTATTAATTTTTATTTTATTATGGTTATTATACAAGAATAATTAACAATCTGTGACTAAATATCCGGATCATTTAGTACAACGGAAAATCTTTTTTGGGCACTTATTAACTATGGGGCCTTTTTCGCCATAACTGTAGCATAATACTGCTAATAAGTATCTAGCTATCTACGAATGATTCAGATGGTTTCCTAGACAAAGCATAACCTTCGTTTCTATCATTATACTGGCTATTTATTAGCCATGCATAGTTAGATTTAGTTTAAATATTCCACAAATAATTTAATACCTGTTCTGGTTCGTCATATTGAACTCCTAGAACGTGCACGTGTGATACAATCAACTGAATGGCGGCCTTTTAATTCACACCTGTTTATTAGCATGATCGTATCGTAATAATATTCGACAAGCGTTTAATTTTTACGATTTAGCGTCTCAGATAATAGGTAACCAAAATTCTGGACACTAGGAATGCGTTCAGCAGTTTTATTTGTCATTCAGACCAGCGCATTTTACACTAGTAAGACCATCGTACCATTTTTTCGCCATCTCTGTTAACTTAGACACATAATAAAAACATTTAGCTTGTAATTGTACTCATAAATCTCCGCGGATTCATTTATTTTTGAAAGCCATTCTTTTGTCGTTTGCTATTTGGATTTTGGGTCGAATTCACTTATTATATTTTGAACTCCTTGTGTATGAGTAGTAACGCTTATCCAAGAATCACTCAAGGCTTTTACTAAATTTTGTAATAAACTATCGTTTTTAGTTTCTTTCGTAATCTTTTTCCACATTGAAGATGGGCTTGCAGATTTTGAATTAGATGTAGAACTACGATGACAGTGGTGACGAAAAACTGCTGTGGAACTTACGCAAGCACTAGCACCCTCTATTCCCTCACTGTCATAGAACGGTTATCTGACACGATCGGAGAGAGATCAGGCGTAGGACCAGCGACTTAACGTGCTTTGCGAGACACGGAGGTGAAGCACTGCCAACTTCCTAACTCCGAGCTGCTACTGCGAATAACTTACCATAAAAACCCAATAACTGATTTTGGCCCGACCCGCGATTTCAACCTAAGACTTCATCTTGATCAGCAACCGTTTTTACGTCTACTAGACCAACAAGGTAATCATAACTACGTTTTGTGAATTATACCGCAATATATTTAAATTATTCTAACTCTCGACTTTTACGGAGCGGTAATAAAAATGTGATAACTTTTCGAAAGTACTTCTTTTCAAAAGGTGTTGATGTTCAAAAGGTGTTAAATCTTCTATTTAATATAAACATAAGCTACCAGTTATAATAGACTGATTATAATATCTTATTTGCAATTGAAAAAAACTCCAATTAAATAGAATCAATGGTTCAAATGGTTCTATATTTATGTCAAGCTTCAATAAAATTCGTCTTTTCCTCTAAGTTTCAAAAGTTCATTTTATTCTAAACTTTCTTTACTTCCAGAGGACATCACTCTCTTTAACTTATTTAGCTTTCTGGTTAAGTTAAAGTGAAAGTGCATTTCGTGATTACCTTTCCAATAAGTTTGTAAGATTTAATAAATTAGTTAAAAGCCTTTAATAATTTCTTCTTACATGCCCATGGCTTTTTGTTGTCCATTGTACTTTTTAAGCTGCTGATGATGCGGAAGAATGTAATTACACATCATCATATCAAGGGCAATTTTCAATCCATCAAATAAATTAAGATTTGAATATACCATAGAAATATAAAAAATATCCTACTTAATAGCCTGCTTCGTTTGAAGTTGGTTGCAGGTGTCCATAGGCTTCAGTAGCCTCTTACCATCAGGTGAACTCTACGTTCGTTTGTCCTTTCAGTTTAAAAAAAGAAGAACGGATTTCTTAGGTTCTTGCGAAACCACCACACAGCATACACCCAACTTCGCGGCACTATTCCTATTATTGAGCACTTCAACAAAACTAATCTATACATATATCTTATCTATACATATAATAAATCTGTAGAAAAGTCGTGTCTGTAATTCTGTAATTCTAATATATTCTTGAAAAAACAAGTCCAGAGGACCAAATAAAGGGTTTTTAAGCCAAATTAGTGGTTTTTAGAATTTTTGTCTGTCTGTCCGTCTGTGTATTCCGGATTCACGCAAAAACTACTGAACCGATTTACATGAAATTTTGAATGTAGGTAGTGAGTAGCCCGAAACAACTTACTTTTTATCCGATTACGGAACTTCAAAAAAGGAAGGTTAAGTATTTTATTTCCTTTAGATGTTAATTTTCTATTATATCTTAGTTATAGGCGGGATGACGGGTGTTTTTCAAATATATACCATATTTGTAAATAAAGTTTAAATATAGTTATAATTTTGGTAAAATAATTTGAAACTACACCGATTTGGTTTTCAAAACAGCGCCATCTATCATTAAATGGAAAAAGTTGTATATTTTGCCTTCAGTTACTAATAAAAGAAATAATATGAATAACTAACACTTTATATGATTAAAAATATTTAGATTTTTAAAGTTATTAAAAATCTCTAACGTTTAATTTTTGTAGTATTTTTGTTATTTTATTTTAAAAGTGTAATAATTTCAATAGATAATAGTGACGTCTATCAAAAATATGAAAATTGGTTGTTGTAGATTCAAGTAGGTTATTAGTCAGAGAAAAATACTGGCAGCTATTGCCTATGGTTATACAAAATATGTATATTACTTTTTATTCTGACTTTGATCTATGATGTTTTAAAATGAAAAAGTAACGAAATGATGTTTTAAAGATATGAAGAAAATATTATAATGCATAACTGTTTTAACTTGTTGTCTTGATTATATTGATTAAAGTAATAAATATAGAAAAGTCTTTAATTGCAACAACCACATATGGCGACCGTGAGGCAAAGAATTTAACTTATTAAAAGTCCGGAATATCTGCTGTAGTTCGTGCTCAAATAAGTAAGTCTGATTATGATTATAATAAAATAAATAGTTTGGAGGATTTGAGTACATAATATATTAAATAAAAATGGAGACTGCAGCGGCGATTTAAGAGAACCGGGAGCGAGAGCAACTAAGAAGAATTTTCAACCAAACAGCGACGAAGCTGGAAGATGATATAAAAGTCAAAAATTTCTCGCAAGTGATGATCGACATTGAATTTCTTAAGAGTAAGGTTGAGCGATCAGAAGCTTTAGATAAAATAATACAAGATCGCATGTTAGAAAGCGACAGTTATGATGAAGAATCCTTCAGCATTGAAATTGATACAGCGGATACGTATAAATACAGATGGCACACAATTAACAATCAGATAAAGACAGGTATGTCGTCAAAAATTCCTCTTGATAAGATTGAAGATGTAAAGCTAGTCAGGAATTACAATTTAACTAAGTATGAGCTAAAGAAATTTGATGATAACCTGAAGAACTGGTTAGCTTATTGGGGCCAATTTAAGAAAATTGACGAAGATCACTCATTGTCTGGAGAGGATAAGTATCAGTACCTCCTTCAATCATTGAAGGAAGATAGTAACGCTCGAATATTGGTGGAAAGTTTCCCTCCGTCTGCTGAAAATTATACAAAGGCTATTGAACAACTCAAGGCAAGATTTGGACGGGAGGATCTTCTCATACAGGTTTATGTTAGGGAATTATTAAGTTTAGTTTTAAACAATAATAAAAAACAAGTATCTATTAGACTATTATATGACAAAACTTCAACATATTTGATGTCTTTAGAAACGTTAGGTATTGTTAAACAGAAATATGAAATAGTTTTGTATCCCCTTGTAGAATCAGCAATTCCCGAAACAATTCTTATTGCTTGGAATAGATGTAACACTGATCCATCTCTTGGTAACCAATTGACAAGTTTATTAAATTTTCTTAAAAACGAAGTAGAAACAGAAGAGCGAATTAATTTAGCAAGGTCCGATTTTAATTGAATTGGTACTAATCACACTCTCCACAGGGAACAAAAAGGCAGCTTACCAACAGCAGCATCGTTAGTAACAAATATAAAACCAAAGGAGTCAGGTAAAGTAGTCAATGTTATTTGCTGTTTTTGTGACAAAAGCAATCATAGTTCTTTTGAATGTAGTAGAGCTAATTAGATGTCCCTAGAGGATAAAAAGGAGGCAATAAAAAAGAAAGGCTGCTGCTACATATGTCTTAAAAAAGGTCACATGGCTAATAAATGTAAAAGTTTTGTTAGATGTTTATCATGTGAAAAAAGACACTATGTGATTTTATGTCCGGAAATTCATAAGAAAGAAAAGAGTGGAACATTGGAAAATGTTTCGTTATGTGCCAGAACTAATATGACAACTTTGTTAAAAACACTCATTGTCAATATCACCTATCAAAGAAAAATCAAGAAGGTGAGAGTTTTGTTAGACAGTGGTTCGCAAAGGTCGTATGTAAAAGCCAAAGTTGTTGAAGAATTAGGATTGCATGAGACTGGCACAGAAATAATAGGTCACACATTATTTGGGGGTGTGGATCAGCCTGCCAAGGTATATAAATGCTTTGATGTTTTGGTAAGTAGCTTAGACAATAGGTTTTCTGTTAGAATCAATGCTCTACAGCAGTCTGATTTATGTGGGCAACTGCCAAAAATTAATAATGAAAAAATATTAGAGAAGTTACGGGACTTGAATATTGTGATCAGTGATTTTGATTATACAGATACTGAGATAAGTCTCTTGATTGGGTCGGATTACTTAGGATCCATCATACATAATGAGATGGTTAGTTTAGGTAACAACCTGATGGCTGTTAATACCAAGTTAGGATGGACATTACAGGGACCAATAAAAGTTCAAAGTACAGTCAATACATCAAGCACTACATGCTTTTCAAAAACAAATCTTTCTGATTTGTGGAGTATTGAGTTATTAGGAATTCGAGACCCTTATGAAACTAAGTCTAAAAAGGATACTGAAGTCGAGGTTTTGAAAACTTTCAATGATAACATTTCAGTAAATGCACAAGGACGCTATGAAGTTTCATTGTTATGGAAAGAGGGGTGTGCAGGACTCAAGACAAATTATGAAGTTGCATTTAAACGATTGGAATCAACCACAAAAAAGTTAATGTAAACTGGTAACCTAAAAATGTATGATCATGTTCTTCAAGACTGGAAGAAAAATGATATCATTGAGAGGGTTATAAATGATACAAATACAGGCCACTATTTGCCACATCATAGTGTTATTAAATTATCTAGTATGACAACACGTGTACGTCCAGTATTTGATGCTTCTACAAAAGACAACAATGGATGGACTCTTAACGGTTGTTTAGATAAAGGTATTAATATGATTGAATTGTTACCAAAATTATTAATACAATTTAGAAAAGGTGCTTATGGAGTTATATCTGATATAAAACAAGCATTTTTACAGATATCTATTGCAGAAAAAGATCGAGATTACTTGAAATTTCTCTGGTGGGAAAATATAGAAACTTGTAATGAAATAGTTTCATATAGACACAAAAGAGTGGTTTTTGGAATTACGTGTAGTCCATTTTTGTTGAGTGCCACAATAATGTATCATTTGAGTAAGTATTCAGAAAAGTACAGGAAAACTGTTAACAAATTGAAAAAAATCTTTTTATGTAGACAATTGTGTTGCAAGATTTGATAATGTAGATGAAATGAATATATTTATATCTGAATCTAAGGAAATAATGGCAAAAGGTATGTTTGATCTGCGTGGATGGGTAACAGCACCTCACAGAATAGATAGCATTGTTGAAGTTCCTGTGCTTGGGATGACATGGAATACAATTCTAGATAATTTAAGATGTAATGTCAACATAAGTGAAGCAAGATCGGAGAAAATAACTAAAAGGTATGTGATTGCTGTGGCACAACATATATTTGATCCACTGGGACTTGTTTGCCCAGCAACTTTAATACCCAAACTTATTATGCAGAAAATTTGGGAACATAACATAGATTAGGATCATGAAATACCCGAAGAGTTAGCCCAAGAGTTCAACACCTAGTTAAGTAAAGCACATTTCATCAATCAATGTCTGTTCCCTAGACATATCTCAATCGCACCTTTAGAAAAATGTCAGACAAGTCTTCATATATTTTGTGATGCCAGCCTAACATCTTTTTCTGTATGTTTGTTTTTAAGAACAAAATTAAACGAACAGGTAAAAGTCCAATTAGTTTTAGCGAAAAATCGGGTAACCCCAGCTAAAAGAAAAATGTCTTTACCAAGACTAGAACTTATGGGGGCGCTCATTGCAACTCGACTATACAAAGAGGTTTTAGAGTCAAGATTGCTAACAAAATGTAAGGAATACAAGGTTTATTTTTGGACTGACTCTGCTGTGGTGCTATCATGGCTAAAAAGACAAGCACAGTGGAAACCATTTGTTTCCAATAGAGTGAAAGAAATATGCTCAACAACCAATCGTGACGATTGGTACCATCTACCTGGTGAGTACAACCCATCAGATCTTCCATCACGAGGTTGTGACGGAACGAAGCTTATGGAAAGTAGATGGTGGAAAGGCCCGGCATGGTTGAAGCTTAATGAGAAGGATTGGCCAAAATCAAACATTATAAATGCCAATGAAGAGATTGTAGAAGCAGAAGTAACCAAAAAGGCCAAGATTAATACAAATGTCACAATAAAACCATTCAGTAAAAAATTGACATATTTTTCAAAATATAACCGCATAGTTAGACTTGTGGCAAGGATACTTCGTATGAATTCTAAAGTAAAAATAAAGTTTGACATAAAGGGGCCAGACATAACAAATGATGAATATATCAATGCAGAAAAGACACTAATTAAATTATTACAGAAAGAGAATTTTACAGGAGGGTTTTCGTTGCATAATATAAATACAGAAATAGATGCCGATGGGGTCATAAGAATAAAAACAGGTTTAGATTTGAGTAAAGAAGACAAGGATTTTGTAAGGCCAATACTTCTCCCAGGAAAAAACGAAATCGTACAGCGGTTAGTGCGACAGAGACATGAAAAATTAAATCATGGAGGAACTCAGCTCTTACTATGCAACCTCAGAAACAATTTATGGATTTTAAACCTAAGACGTCTTGTTAAAAGTGTTGTGTCTAAATGTGTTATATGTAAGAGATACAAGACAAAACATTACGAGGTTCCTGAAGCACCATTGCCATCAAACAGAGTTGAGGCAAATGCAGCATTCCAGATAACTGGTATAGATTTAGCGGGGCCTCTACATCTCCGTGACCAAAGCAAATGTTGGATAGTATTATTTACTTGTGCTACATATAGAGCAGTTCACCTAGAGCTTGTGGAATCTTTATCCACAAATAGTTTCTTGATGGCCTTACGTCGTTTCATAGCTCGAAGGGGCCGCATAAACATTATATATACTGATTGTGGTACGAATTTTCAAGGTTCAGCCAATTTATTAAAAGAGGTTGATTGGGCAAAAGTCGAAGCAGCAACTAGCATAGTTCCACCAGCTATCAAGTGGCGTTTTGTACCTCCACGTGCGCCCTGGTGGGGAGGATGGTGGGAGCGCCTTATAAAGGTAGTAAAGGAAATGTTAAGAAGAATCTTGGGAAAACAATCTTTAACTTGGATTGAATTATCAACAATACTTTGTGACTGCGAAGCAATCATTAACAGCCGACCATTGACATACGTAGCAACAGCTGATGACTCTCTTAAACCACTTACTCCAATGATGTTTTTACATCCCTTAGATAATAGTGAGATGCCTGATTTAAATCTGATTGATGCAAAAAATATAAATATTCGTTTACAATATTTAAACAAATTACGTGCAGATTTCCGACAACGTTTTAGAAACGAATATATTGCTTTAATTTGTAGTAAAGATAGATGTAAACAAAATTTGCCGAAATTAAACGATATTGTTCTTATTGAAACTGACTTTAGTCGGTTATATTGGCCATTAGGTATTATAAAGGAGTTAATTATAGGTGCTGATGGTAATTGTAGGGTTGCAAAAGTACAAACAGCTACCGGTGAATTGGTAAGAGCTGTATAAAGTCTTTACCCACTGGAATTAACAACAGTTAAAAACGAATGGCACAGGGCCAACCCATCTACTAATAGAAATAAGACAGAGACTAACCCTAACATTAAGGATTATAGTCCCCAGGCGACTTTGAATTCGGACATAATATCATCTGATTTACCTCAAACATCTTCTATTAGTACTAAACATGGTAGAGTAATTAATGTTCCAAGAAGATTCTTAGATTAAGGTGACGAAATGCATTTAGTCAATTAGTTAGGAATGTTTATTTAAAATAATGCTCTCTAATTAACATTAAAATTAATTAAAATAGGGTTAAATTCATCTATAATAATAATAATAATAATTTTTATTGCTCAAAACAATACACTTTAAACTAAATGGTGACAGGAGTCCCCTTTTAAGCTATGGAGCCTGTGACAGGGGGCACCGCTTTTTCTTAAGTTTATAATTATCATGAAGCTGATAGTTTTAAAGCAGTACTACAATAAAATTAAAACTAAAATTAAAATTAAAACTTTACCCAGTTCATATATATAAAAAAAAAATAAGTAAAAAAAGGAAAAAGATGTGTGTGTGTGTGTGTGTGTGTGTGTGTGTGTGTGTGTGTGTGTGTGTGTGTGTGTGTGTGTGCGTGCGTGCGTGCGTGAGTGTGTCTGTGTGTTTGTGAAAGTGCACTAGCCATATGAATGAAATACACACCACTATAATGTGGATATTCTATTTTACTTTGTCTAGTAAAGTTTCTGTCTGCTCATAGTTTTTCGTTTCTAACCATTTTTGCAAAAGCTTTTTACATTCAAGGTATGTTTTACCATATATATTTAGGTATTTGTTAATACTTTTATAAAGGTACGCCGAACGAGCAATATACTGCATGGTAGCAAAAGTAGTATTTGATTTCGGGATATCTATTATTATCTGCCTTCTTTTTGTAGCCTTAACTGGATCATATATAATAGTTTTATGCTTTTTGAGGATGGTTTGTGATATATATAGTTTCCTAACTGAAAGGAGTCGACTACTTTGGTATAGTTTCTCAGTCGAGAATCTTCGCTCTTTGAAAAACATAACCTTTATGAGGCTGCGCTGAGCTCGTTCGAGCTCAAGGAAGCGTGTTTTAGCAGCTCCGCCCCATATATATGCAGTATATAAGTATTGACTGTACCAGTGATATATAAATATCCCTGAGAAGATTTCTATTCATATCTCCTGACTTTGTATCTGCTTTTGGCACTACATGCCGCAATGTCTTGAAAATCCACGTAAGTTTTCTTATTCTTTGAGTGACGTGTTCAAGATGTGTGTACCAAGACAATCTTTGGTCTAATAATACACCCAAGTATTTTACCTCTTCTACTTTATGCATAGTAGGACAATGGCAATTTTGTGAAAAATCTGTTGTACTCTTACATTTATGTATCTTTACATCAAAATGGTCAGGTTGAGTGTAATTGTTAATGCTAAAACAAACATAACTACTTTTAGCAGTGTTTAGTGTAAGAAGATTACAACACAGCCATTTTCCTATTTGCTGCAGACCCTTTTCTGCATTCTCTTTAACTTTCTTCCAGGAATTCCCAGTAAAAACAACGGCAGTGTCATCTGCGTAGGAGAATATCTTAGCGTTCTTGATTGTCATGTAACACAGATCATTTAAATATATTAAGAAAAGTGTGGGTCCAAGAACACTTCCTTGAGGGACACCGAACGATACGTTTATGCTCTCACTGATATAATCTCCCAATTTGACCATCTGCTTCCTATCTGTCAAATAGTCACTAAACAGTCGAAGTGGGGTTCCTCTAATACCGATCCGTTCCAGTTTGTGTATAAGGATAGGAAGAGAAACAGTATCAAACGCCTTTTGCAAATCTAAGAATGCTGTCATACATTTATTATGGTTATCCACTTATTTAACTACCAACGAACTTAGTGCACAAACCGCGTCTTCGGTTGATGTTCCTTGTCTAAATCCAAACTGAGAAGTAGATAGTAGATCATATCTGTTTAAATACGACATTAGTCTAGAATTTAATAATTTTTCGAGAATTTTGGAGATCGCTGGTAATACAGATATAGGCATGTAGTTGCTCACATCGGCTTTATCGCCAGTCTTGTAAATAGGGGTGATAATAGATTGCTTTAAGGGAGCAGGAAATATTCCTTTTTCAAAGCAAAGATTCGCGAGATGGGTAACGATGGGAATAATTTCAGTACTCGCATATTTTAGAAAAGTAGTTGGGATATTATCCCATCCCGGGGCACTTGCTGACTTAAGGTTCATCAAGATACTATTGACTTCATCATGCTTAGCGTGTATAAGACCGAAGGAGTTTGGCTGAGATGGTAAGTTATGTAGATATGTATTCACGTCATTTACTTCAGGATTTACTTGTTCAGCAAGCTGTTTACCTATATTAGCAAAGTAGTTATTTACGGAATTCGTAGATGCACTATAGTTCTCATTAATGCGAAATAACTCTTTATTCAAGTTATTATTAATTTTATTAGTATATGTGATATTTTTTATATTTTTCCACAATTGTTTGTTATTTTTTACTGATTTAGCTAGTAAGTCTCTCTCATAATTCCTTTTTAATTTTTTAAGAAGGTTGTTACAATAGTTCCTGTATCGTCGGTAAATTACTAAGTTTATATCATTAGAAGGGTCACTTCGCGCTTTTTCTTGTAACTTATTACGGTTTTTGATGCATCGTAAAATACCGGGTGTTATCCACGGTTTCAAAGTACGATAGTTTTTAGGTATATTTGTTACTATCGTGTGTTTTGTCAGGGAGTCTGTTATTTCATGTATTAATTTTTGGGTTACCAACGTAGGATCATCACATAATAATAACTCTTCTATGTTTTTAGTTTTAAGGTGAATTAGAGCTTTATCAAAGTCAAGGGAAGTTTTTGTTTTTATTGTCTGATGCTTAGGTTTAATCTTGGATAGTGAGAGGAGCGTTGCGAAATGATCAGTAGTAGTTGTACGCAAAACAGCTATTGATGCCTGAAATTTGAGCTTGCTGATGTTGAGCATGATGTGGTCTAAGCAGTTTATACCCCGAGTAGGGATAGTGTGACCAGCTAATATACCGTACGCGGACAACATATTTAAATATTTTAGTCTGTTTTTTTGTTCATAAAATGTCTCAATTTGTTTGAGAGCAATATTTATATTGATATCACCCGTTATCACAATATTTTTGGACGAATTCAAAGTATCTAAGTGTGCATTTAAAGTATTTATAAAGTCATCGGCATTCAAATTTGACGGAGACCTATAGATACATAGAACTGTATAGTTTAAAATATCGAGCTGAAGGCATGACGCATGGGCTAAACGTATTTCTTTAATTTTGTGTTCCAAAGTATGTTTCACGTAGACTACCACCCCATCGTTCTGATTTAGCCGACATTCCGTGTAATATGAGGAGTAATTATATAGCTGGGGTATGGGTTTATTACTATTGATTCTACACTTCGTCAAAACAACAACATCCGTGTTAAATTTAAAGTTGGACAAAGTCAATATAAAGTCGTCAAAATTACAATATATGCTTCTTATATTTTGAGTGATAATAGTAAAGTCATTCATTTTTACATGTAAATGCTTACTTAACTCAGTAATATCACATTGAAATGAGTGTGCCAACTCTAGTTCGTCTATTTCTTGTAGTGTTTCTATTGTATCACTCATATATGTAGATATTTAAAGAAAAATACGTCATCTCTATAAATACGTCATCTATATTTGTAATGAATGTGTGGATACACTTAAAATTAACTTAATTCGATTACATGTTATGTTTAAGGACGCGTTTACAAAATTGATAGGTATAGAATCGAACTACTACATTGACACGGGTCACACACACAAGTGTACGCACGGTTAGCTGCGGGAATCGCAATCAAGTATATAAACATTTTGATAATTTGAAAGATTGTTTTTTGTTTCATATTTCTTATACCTACAAAAATATACTTAGATACGAAATATAAATGTCTGCTCCAGAGACAGCCAGGCACTAGAAGCCCTCTACAGGGAGTGAGATGGTGGCTGTGGACTTTGGGCTGGTTTTGTTAGTTATAATAACTTCAGCTCCGGACTTGATGGAATGACCTGAAGGTGTACTTCGGTACCTGCTATTGGAACTCCTGGACGAGTAGAACTAGGTATGCCAAGTTTGGGCTTGTTTTGATAGTTATGACGAGACCTTACCTTCGGACTTGACGGAGAGACCTGATGGTGTACTTCAGTGACTACTAGTGGAACTCATGGACGAGTAGAACTAGGTGTGCCGAGTTTGGGCTCGGTTAATTAGTTATAATGGGACCTTACCTCCGGAATTGACGGAGAGACCTGATGGTGTACTTCAGTGACTACTAGTGGAACACCTGGACGAGTAGAACTAGGTATGCCAAGTTTGGGCTCATTTTGTTAGTTATTACGAGACCTTACCTCCGGACTTGACAGAATGACCTGATGGTGTATGTTGGTGACTACTACTGCAACTTCTGGACGAGTAGAACTAGGTATGCCGAACTTGGGCTCGTTTTGTTGGTTATGACGAGATCTTACCTCCGGACTTGATGGAGAGACCTGATGGTGTACTTCAGTGACTGCTACTCTGTAACTCCACGATGAGTAGCTAGGTGTGCCGCGTTTGGGTTTGATTTGTAAGTTATGATGAGGCCTTACCTCCGGACTTGATGAAGCGACCTGATGGTGTACTTCAGTGACTACTAGAGGAACTCATGGACGAGTAGAACTAGGTGTGCCGAGTTTTGGCTCGGTTAGTTAGTTATGATGGGACCTTACCTCCGGAATTGATGGAGAGACCTGATGGTGTACTTCAGTGACTACTAGTGGAACACCTGGACGAGTAGAACTAGGTGTGCCGAGTTTGTTAGTTATGATGCGCAGTTGCCCTTGAATTCGGTAATACCATTTATATTTTCTCCGACGTGCCTAAGCTCGGCACACCCAGTTCTATTCTACAAGGAGTTACGAAGTACACCATCAGGTCTCTCATCAAGTTCGGAGGTAAGATCTCGTCATAACCAACAAAACGAGCCCAAGTTCGGCATACCTAGTTCTACTCGTCCAGAAGTTGCAGTAGTAGTCACCAACGCACACCATCAGGTCATTATGTCAAGTCCGGAGGTAAGTTCTCGTCATAACTAACAAAATGAGCCCAAACTTGGCATACCTAGTTCTACTCGTCCAGGAGTTCCACTAGCAGTTACCGAAGTACACCTTCAGGTCATTCCATCAAGTCCGGAGGTAAGGTCTCGTCATGAGCCCAAACTCGGCACACCTAGTTCAACTCGTCGAGGAGTTCTAGTAGCATTCACCGTATACTTTCAGATCACTCCATAAAGTCCAAGACGAATAGGATTTATATATATTTATATATTATAAATCCCACTTGCTTTTAGCGAAACAAAACATTATAATAAGAATTTGTGATTATAAAAATATTTATAATTATTTTACTTTGTCAGGTCATGTACCTATGTATTCAAATTCGAATATTTTGTGTTTGTACAGCGATCTTTTTCAGCTGCTGCAGGCGATACAGCGACAACCCGCGATAGCGGCCGAGCGCCGACTGTGGTTTTATCGAAATTTTTGTATAACAAATCAAAACAGGCACTAAAAATAAAATAACCCTTATTGCAATCCATTAGGATTCATTCGTATCAGCAAAATATGTCAAAAAATAAGCATCAGTTTTTATTTTTTTTACGACCATTTGTGACATTTTGATAAAAAGTAATCACCAGCATTTTTTATTGAATATGTCTGCCTACTTACAGTATTTTTAGAATCTTAATATATGTTGATAATAGAACAAAAAATGTACCGAAACATGAGCCGGTATCGTTAATTTTGTAGAAAATGGCTAGGGAAGATCCTTTTTACAATGTAAATAACTATTATTTTCAACAAAAAAGTTACCACCATTTGAAGATAAAGAACCATTCTATACGTTGTAGTTATTAGTTATATTTGATTTGGTTTAATTTTGTCACAAAATGTACCGAAAAATAGCATGATTTGGCCCGATTTGCAAACGCACCCTTAAGTATTTTGAATTATATTATATCGTCTCAACTATCATATTTTTCTGTGTGGGGAGGATGTTGTAGATTCAAGTAGGTTATTAGTCAGAGAAAAATACTGGCAGCTATTGCCTATGGTTATACAAAATATGTATATTTCTTTTTATTCTGACTTTGATCTATGATGTTTTAAAATGAAAAAGTAACGAAATGATGTTTTAAAGATATGAAGAAAATATTATAATGCATAACTGTTTTAACTTGTTGTCTTGATTATATTGATTAAAGTAATAAATATAGAAAAGTCTTTAATTGCAACAACCACATTTTATTTATTTCAATTACTAATATATATGTAAAGTAATTAAAACTGGTCTGTCTGCAATTGTTGCAAAATTTTCATTATCATTATAGTTTTATTCAAGAGATTTTTTATGTATGTCGTGGCCAGATCGTAGAATTGATCATAATATATCATAAAGTAGTCTATCATTTCGTGAAATGGTGCGGTAATTTCGTGATATTTAACACTATTTGTTGACCATGTCATGATATAGCTTGACCAAATCAATGAATAGAAATCGTTTGAAGATATTAATAACTAAACACAACGTTGCTATTTCATAATATAGTCATAAGACGATATCATTAAATCGTTTTCCACCGCTAGCGGCGCTGATAGCGTATTTTTAACAGAAACAGAAACTTTTAAGAGAATTGACATCACTTTATCCCTTATTGATATAATAAATAAATTTTCGCTTCTATTGCTGATTACTAGATGGTATGGTTTTGGCTTTCTTTATTTCATCTAATATTAGCGCCACCTACTTACTTCTAAATAAACTAAAATGGCAAGTCATTGATAAAATGAAATTATACAATGCTACTGAATATACGATGTAAAACATTGAATCATTACCATTACATTCATCCCGCGTTGGAATCAGCGCAGCGAACACTTTTTTGGCCAAAAACTCTGCGGCCTGTGCCCATTAGTAACATTTATGTAAGATGCTACTTTTTTTACTTTTCATGTAGCAATATATGCAGTTTTTATTTCATTCGTGTTTTCGGGTATGTTACTTTTTTGTTTTCACTCTACCGTAAATATTAAGGGTAGCAAAGATGAGTAGAACTCATCATCGTCAGCCTATCAAAAGTCCACTGAAATGAACATAGGCCTCCCCCATAAATTGTCAAGTAGCTGGATGTTTGCTATAGTTGCCATGCTTGGTAGGCGGGTTGGCAACCGCAGCTATTATTATTTTGATCTGTTGACAAGAAGATGATGCTGCCCATCTCCAATTTGCTTTCCTATGTCGCCTCTTATGACAGGACGATTTGAGGTGGTGGATTTTCTTTCACGGCCACTACAGGGCGAACATTTTTCTACTCTCGTTCATGAGTAAAGTAATGATCCTCACATTCACTGTGAATAATATTTATAAGGAAAAAAAATAATTTTAAAGATTTTATCGCGTTTAATTTTAACTTTTTAAATTCCCGATGTTTTGGGCACTTTACAGCACCCTTGGTCACGGGAGGGGTAGGAGAACTGAGGTGTTTGACGAACGTCATAGTTAAAATAGAATAGAATAAATGCAGTAGTAGTTTGAATTTAATTTTATTAATTATGGGGTCCTTAGCAGTTAGCAGTAGCACTCAGCCATCTTCCCTATTAAAATTAGGATATTTTTAATTTCAATAGCCTAGCGAATCATCATTGGTAGGATTCGGTGTTCTATTGCAAGGATTTGTTGTCTTTCAGATCCGATATAATGGTTGGGACGATACTAAACATGTTTGGAGTTTTGGTGCTTCACATCAACGATATGTTCTTTTACTCGGAACTTTCATCCAAGATGCGTAAAAAAGCCCGTAACATTAATTTTAATCCATGTGTAGCATTCATTATTAAAGAACTGTATTTATGAAATTTTCAAGTCTAGTCGAAGTAAAAAAAAATATCTACATCTATTTTATGGTGCCAATCGATATTAAATAGGACCAATTATATGAATAAAATGTCTCAAATAAACATTATATTACTTTGTTAAAATTAAATTAACTTTAGCTATGAATAAATGTAAAGAGTAAAATGTAAATAATATTAATACGTTTTGATTTCAAGACTATTTACCTTTCTTATGTATATACATCGGAATCGGAAGACACGCCCGATATAAAAAATACTTAGTAGCTGTTTCTAGACACATATATTCACGTGTTTCTGTAGCACGTTACTAATCATCTACGTCTAATAGTATTTTAGAATGAAAAAAATCTCTGACAGACATTTTTAACAGTGGTAGAGCTATGCGGCAGCTTTCTGCTGTCGCACGGATGGGCCGGCTCGAACCGGGGTAGTACCACGACCTCACAGAATACCAGCGTGAAGTAGAGGTTTACCTCTGCGTTTCGCTTGGTGAGTGCAGGTGGCCGGAGGCCCTTTTTACTGGAAATGAGGCATTCCATCTTAGTCCTCACGGGTGACAACGCATCTGCATTTTGATTCGCAAACGAGGATAGATGTAGATGTCTATGGGCCGCAGCAACCACTTACCATCAGGTGGACTGTGTGCTCGTTTGTCACCCTTATCCTATAAAAAAAAAACATAGAGACTTAGACATCGAGGTGACTCTAAAAATGATCGAATTTTTCTTAATTTGGCACGGAACAGCATTTAATGATGTTCCTAAATTCAAGCGCACGCGAGCGAAGCCGCGGGTAAAAAGCTAGTGAAATATATAACAGAAACATATAATTAGCGATGATTATATTACGGTATTTTTGCGCAAAATTATCTCGTCCATAGTTTCACCATTATTTTATACCCTTATTTGTAAAGAAAAAGCTTTGTAGATAACACATATAAACAAGGCTGCCTGTGACTAAATATATTGCTACAAGCAATTTCCTTATTTTCCTTAGCTTTAACGTTAGATTTCCTAATGAGCTCGGGTGCTAATTAAGTTAAAAAAATGTTATTTCAGCTAGTAATGTTGAAGATAAGTGGAAAAAAGGATAAATTATTCCTTGGGTTATATGTTAAATCTTTATCTTTTTCTTAAAGTGACAAAAATATTGCTATTACTCCGTAAATAGTACCACGGTAATACTATATCATATTCTTTGCTATTACTAGAAAAATCTTCAATTTATGGAAAGGCGTGAACATGTTTCCTGCCATGAACATGAGATTTTTGATATATCAACATTAATAATGATTTCTTATATTTACGCGAACACTACACATCTACATAAAACTAGTTTTACGGTTTTTATCACGTATATTAACTTATTTTATATTCCCGACGTTTCGAGCACTTTACAACACCCATGGCCACGGGGTCTTATATTCCAGACGTTTCGAGCACTTAACAGCACAAGGTTTTTTTATAGCATAGGATGACAAACAAGCACACAGTCCACCTGATGGAAAGTGGTTGCTGTGACCCATAGACATCCACATTTATCCTCAAAAAAGAATCAAAATGCAGATACGTTGTCACACGTGAGAGCTAAGATGGAATGCCTCTTTTCCAGTAAAATGTGTCTCCGGTTCTCTATACTCACTATACGAAACACAGCAGCATTAAGCTGCTATTCTACGCTGGTTTTCTGTGAGAGCGTGGTCCTTCCCCGGTCGAGCAGACCCATTCGTGCCACAACTATACTACTAATATAGCTGCAGCATTGCTCTACCACGTGGTGCTGTAAAGTGCCCGCAACTTCGGGAATACAAAATAAGTTAATATACGCGATAAAATCCGTAAAATTAGTTCTATTCAAATATCAACATTAATGTTGCTATTCTTTTAATAAATGTTATCTAAACATATAAATAAAATTGAAGTGTCTGACTGTAATAACAAAATAACTGACTTTTGAGCTCAGGGAGTTATTTGCGTGATATTATTGCATGGTACACCATTTGTTAAATTTGTGTCCAACTGTCTGTCGGTCCGGGCTAATATCCGAAGTTGCTGTACATACTCGTATTGTGATGAAACTTCATCAAAACAGAGCAATGCCAGGGTCACTGTAAGCTATATTTTATCCGAATAACTAGAAGTTTTGTGTGAAATTTAAAAACTTGTCATTTAAGATCATTATAAGAAATCTAAATTACGCGACATTAACAGGTCCCACCCAGGTGAAACCGGGTCGGGTCGTTAGTATATTAGCGTCAGTACGTTTGTTAATGATCGAGTTACTTCGTAAGTTATTACTAAATTTTATAGTTATACTGTAAAAAGTCCGGAGTAAAAGCGGGAAGAAACTTATTGCACCACCTACCAGAAAGAATAGAAAAACGTCTGCCGGATCAGCTTGTATTTAATGAAATAGGAATAGATGCGCTTATTTAGATAAATAGTTTTAAAATGTTTCTTTAGTCTCTTTCTATAGTCTTTGTTTAAAGGCGTTTTTTTTTTATTTCACCACTTATGATGTTTCATGAGACCTTCCTAGATAGTGCAACTAAAATATACATCCCAACATGCGACGTGATAGAATGAATGACCTGATGATGATATACCCTAAATGCCATAGTTACAAATTTTAGATCCAGAACGTGAATTATTAACAAAATGATATCAAATAATTATGCACAGGTAGGTTATGAAAACACATGTCATCAAAGATAGTTTAACGTTTTTCAATTATATATCATATTCCTTCAGATAGAGGTAAAGTCCTAGTGTAGGTTGCTACTAGCGTAGACACTTTGGCGGCCTCTCATCTCAAGGGTACCTCGTTTAGAGCCAGAGCGGCATCAAAGGCGTCTGAACTGAGTATGTGACGCAAATATGAGTCTCTGAGGGATGACTACATATTTGTGCCATTTGCTGTAGAGACTATCGGTCTGTGGGGTCCACGTGTGGTGAAATTCCTAAAGGAACTCTATCCGCGACTGGTCGTTGCTGCTATTGTTACGAGGGTTGCTCATCTTTTCTCGCTGAAAGGCTAAGATAGCCATTCAGCGAGGAAACGCAGACAGCGTTCTTGGCACGATACCACGGGGAGTAGGACTGTATGATAATTAAGCTATTAGTATTTTTTATAACAGTTTTTTGATATTGCATATAATAAAATATTGTATATTATGTGATTTAAATAAATGTATTATTTATTCATTACAATATATGTAAGTCCAACGCTAAACATAGATACTTCGCTTATGGGCCCCGAAGATTGAACTTTGTAGGAATAGCCGCAGGCCGTATCAGATAGGCCTCCTTCATAGATTGCCGTAGTTGCCACGCTTGGCAGGCGGGTAGGCAACCGCAATTTGTTATTATTTTGAGTTGATATTAAAGAAGATACAGTAGCCCGTTTCCTGTTTTATTTCCATCTGACACCCACGTGATATTTTCGTGTAGTAATATTTATTACGCCGTCTCTACAAGATAACCTTTAGGTCCGTTTAAAAATTATTTGTATCTAGTAATTATTTAATTTACATAGTAACCATGTGTTTATTAAGACGCGTTTGTGTAGGTATATCTGTTCGGGTCTAATTTAGTAATTGATGAACTTACGTATGAGATACAGACTTGAAATTTTAAATATAGCTCAGAATCGGATGACGATGTAAGAATATGAAAATGACGTGGTATATAAAAAATGTATACATTTTTATTTTGATTTCACTTGTTTTTGTTTTTAATTTGTTTTGAAAATATTTATACATAGCAATATATTTCTATTTCTATTATTTTAGTTTATTTTTATTTCAATAAACTGTACATTTAATGCGAACAAGGCCTTGATCTTAAAATAGTCTACAGTAACAGGTACTTAAACTAGGATAAACCTATGTGATATGCGTTTCATAAATAAAATAAAGTTCTAATTAATTCGACCAGATAACCAACAATAAATCACACAATATAACACAAAAATATGGTTATTTTACTAAAAAAAATATGTAAGTTAACTATTATAAATCTAAGTAAATAAAATAGGTATTGATGAACGCTCTTAATGTAACGAATTTATTAAGCCCCATTCATTAACTTGCATTCCGTGAATAGTAAATTTCACGAGCTTCAACGATAAGTGCAGATGCAATTGAAGTGTAAAAAATGTGTTAAAATGCACAGGTTAATGTACATAATACATAATTCACACTATAATTCATAAAGTAAATTTCGTATTTCAGGCGTAATCTCTCTACTAATTTATTTAAGCTTAATCCTGCATACACCAGAACACATTGTTAATATTTGTGTCACTTTAGGTTGTGAACGTGATCATCATAACAACCCTTCACAAGTCCAATGCTGAACATAGGCCTCTACCAAAGAATGCCACAAAGCACGGTCCTGAGCCACCTGCATCCATCGACTTCCTACATGTTTTACAAGGTCGTCACTCCATCTCGTGGGGAGTCGCCCTACACTTCGCCTACCAGTACGAGGCTGCCACTCGAGAACCTTTCTTCCCCATCGGTTGTCGGTTCTTCGAGCTATATGGTCGGTCCACTGCTACTTCAGCTTACTAATCCGTTGGGCTATATCGGTTGCTCTGGTTCTACTGCGGATATACTCATTTCGAAGTTTATCACGCAAAGGAACCCCGAGCATAGCCTTCTCCACAGCTCGCTGAGCGACCTTGAGCTTCCTCATCCGTCCAGCGGTGAAGGGCCATGTCTCAGTTCCATAGGTCATCACTGGCAATACGCACTGGTTGTACGGTCTCGTTTTCAAGTTCTGAGGTATACCTGACGAGATGTGCCGTAATTTCCCGAACGCTGCCCAGCGGAGTTGAATCCCTCGATTGACCTCTCGGTCGAAGTTGAACTTACCTAGTCGGATTATTTGTTCTAGGTAAACATTCTCATCAACAATTTCGAGCTTAGTGCTCCCAACAACCACCGGCATAGGTGTGACATGGACGTTATACATCTTCATTTTGTACATATTCATCTTAAGACCTATCCGTTGGGAGGTACTTTTGAGGTCATTGAGTATAGTGCTTAGGTACTCCAGCGATTCTGCCATAAGGACTATATCTTCGGCAAATTGAAGGTGAGTGATGTACTCGCCGTTGATGTGAATACCGTATTCTTTCCAGTCCAGAAGCTTGAAAACGTATTCCAATGCAGCGGTGAAGTTTCGGGGATGTAACGTCGCCCTGTCTAACACCTCTTTGCATTTTGATGGGTTTGGCCATCATATGATAGATAGCCATCGTAGCACTGTACAAACACTTCAGCACTTTGACATACCGATAGTCAACCTGGAACCGCTGAAAGTACTGCAGCACTGCCCAAATTTCGACGGAATCCAAGGCTTTCTTCATAGTCCACATACGCCATACACAGTGGCAAATTGTACTAATCTAACTTCTGTACAATTGGCCGTAGGGTATGAATGTGGTCTACGGTGCTAAAGCTTTTTCGAAAACCGGCTTGTTCAGGAGGTTGGAAGTCGTCGATTCTGCAAGCAAGACAATTCACAATGACTCTCAAAAACAGCACGATAACGCGGGTCAGAATGTAAATCGGTCTGTAGTCATTCAAGAGAGCTGCTGGCCTCTCAGGTTCCGTTGCTCAATTTTAAATATCTCTATCTTCACCTTACAGTTCTCTCTTGTGCCTAGTTTTGCGTTGAAGTCTCCCATTAACACCATGGGTTTTGGAGGAATGCATGGCTCATACATTTCCTTCACCTTCTTATCGGGATTTGCCTAGGTTGGTGCCTAAACCTGTATGACCTTCAGCGAATACCGCTTGGTGATTCTGAGTATAAGGTAGGTAAGGTAAGCCCTAGTCGACACACTCTCAATCTTTACAATGTCGTTAACGAGAGACTTGTAGACGATAAATTCGACACCTCCTTGGGATATACTTTTTTTTAGAATAATTATGAAAACGAGCACACAGTCCACCTGATTTAAGTGGCCTGTACAGTGGCCCATAGACATCTTCATCTATCCTCGATTAAGAATCAAAATGCAGTAAAATGATGTAATGACTAAGATGTATTGCCTCGTTACCAGAAAAATGGTTTCCGATTGTTTACACTCACTTTACGAAATACAGCAGCATTATGCTACTATTATACGCTAGTATCCTGTGAGAGCATGGTCTTTTCCCGGACGAGGTGGCCCTTTCGTGCTACAACTATTATATAGCTGAATCATGGCTGTAACACTTGTAAAAATTCTGATTTCTTCTCTTGCCCTCTTAATTATTTCTTATTTCTCAAACGTGCAGATTTACTCATGACGTTTTTTATCACCGCCGATTACTTGGTGGTTCTCTTGTCTCATTTCTCTGTGTCACCTTTTAAAACATCCCCACAAGTCACCACAACAATATGACTTGTTATCTATACCGATATTATTTTGTGTGGTTACGAAATAAGTTTAACCGTAAAAAGTCCTGTTAAGAAGTAAAAAAAATATTCCATATTTTAAGTGTGTAACTCGCACCACGGGTAGACTTATTATTTGGAAACAACTAAACAGTTCAATTTCAACTTTACATATCTGTTTGTGGAAATAAAAGAGAATCTTGGCCAGAAAATGATTTATAATGCAATATATAAAGGAATTATTTATTAGACGATTACATGAGCAATAATTGCCTACCTAACTAATGAAAATTGCTTTCAGCTAGGGAATTTTTCTCGTTATTCATAGTTTTATGAACGCTACAAGCTAAATTATTATGTTTGTGTTTATTCACTTATTATTTATTTTACATTTACTCTGTCAAACAAAAAAGGTATGTAAGTAACATGTGACATAACAAAATATAACATTTACAAATTCCTTCAAAGCCTCCCATAGATCCTCATAGATAGAATCATAAAAGAGATACGAGTATTTCACAGTTGCTACGCTTGCCAAGTAGATTGGCAATGGCAGTTTTTTATTATTGATGAGTTTTTTTTTATAAAAAATAATGGATAGTGGATTTTCTTATGTCGCCACTCAACAGCCAACAGGTGATTTTTTTCATTCTTTCATATATTTGAATGAATTAATAAATTCATGATCGTATTTGAATCAATAAAAATGTAAAATAAAATATAAGAAGCACTTAAATGAAAGAAGGAATATAATATTCAATCTTCAATCAATTCAAAATTTTATTGGGCATTCAATAAACTGTTTGGATTTTGACGGCACAAGTGAAGATGCTACTAGCACAAAGTGTGATATCGCTAATAAATAACAATATGATATATATGTACTTAAATATTAAATAATAAACAAAAATTTCCTAGTGTCGAGTTTTGTTGCTTTATAAAATAAAAATCAATAATGTTTTAACATACCATTCCATCACAAGTTCAGTGCTAAACACAGACCTCCGAAAGGAAAAGGTTTCCACGGTTATGAGACTACTCCCGCGATTTCCTGCATGTTTTGCTAAGTTAGTGTCTTGTGTGCGGCAAGTTGTGGCGTACAAGAGAATTTGTCTGTACACAGGAAGATATACTACCCCGCGTCGCAAGCAATAATACAAGATGGGGATGGGGCAGCAGTATTTTCCCGATGAAAACTTAAAATAATAAAAAACTGTGGTGGCCAACCAGCATAACGCATATTTTCACACAGGCGTAGCAACTTTGGCAAAAGTCATCCTATGAGGATGTCTAGGGAAGGCCTTTTTAGGTGACTTACTTATGGTTAGGTGACTTAATCATGTTACCTGATGGTTAAGGTGGTAAAGTGTTTTAATTAATACACATTGTAAAGCATCAACAAAGGGTTTGTTTTTGTAATATTTTGGTATATATTTTCAACAGTGGTAGAGCCACGCGGCAGCTTTTGCTGTCGCACGGAGGGGCTGGCTCGAACAGGGGTGGTACCACGACCTCACAGAATACCAGCGTGAAGTAGAGGTTTACCCTTGCGTTTCGCTTGGTGAGTGCAGGTGGCCGTAGGCCCTTTTTTCTGGAAATGAGGCATCCTATCGTAGTCCTTACGGGTGACAACGCATTGCATTTTGATTCGCAAACGAGGATAGATGTAGATGTCTATGGGCCGCAGCAACCACTTACCATCAGGTGGACTGTGTGCTCGTTTGTCACCCTTATCCTATAAAAAAATCACTATTATATTAAAGAATTAAAATGTGTTTATACCGAAATAGTTTAGTACATTAAAAGTCATCATGTAGTGGTTAACTGGATAAAATTTCCCAACATTTAGTTTCAATGTTGTAGTATGTAATGAAAATTAAAGAAATGCAATTAACCTTTTTAATATATTTTGATAATGTAGAAAGACGTTATCACTTATATCAGATCTACGAGGTGTAATCGAAATATCCAAATGCTAACCTTATCTGTGCACAGTGCATCATTCAAACACGGCAGAATTATGCTGCTATTTTACGCAGCGGGGTCCTTCCTCGGTAAAGCCTACCCATTAATAAAGTAGCTATACTACGTTGTGGTATAACTCTATTAACAATGCTCTGACGAAAGACAAATGGCGCTACAGTTATAGCAGTATATTTCAAAATGTAGAATTCGATGAATTGACCGATAATAATCAATGGAACGATGAGAGATGCTCATGCCCAACGGTGGGCTTTTACAGGCCTATGAATATATTCCTATAATTGACTGCTGCACTGCATTGTTTAATTCCTTAAATCATATTTGTTCCATGTTTAGATGTTTGTCTATGTGTAGTAAGAGAAAGTAAGTATTTAATAAAAATACAATTTTCAGTACAGATATAGTATCAAAACATAAAGTAGCAAAAACATACAACAAAGTACGTGAAATAGTCGCATGTACGAATAGTGTTGAATAAGTTTCTTAATACAATGCATTATAATTTAAACCCTGAGGACTCACAATGCAGAGAGCCATGATTTGAATAATGTGATACGTGTCTACTAAATACAGGGAAGGTACTATATTCCATTCCGGAAACAAAAATAATTTTAATACTACGTACATCACACATAAACAAGATGCAATTTTTTTTTTCAGATTGAATGGATTTTTGTATTTAGTATAGATTACATGTAACTCTTATTATATATATACTATATGTATTAAATAACCTGTGGTTCCCGTTAAGTGCGTTATCAGAATTAGTATTCAAACACATAGAAAATAACTTTACTTCAGAAAACTCGACATAAAAATAATCAAATTAAATTTAAATTCAATAATATTTGTAAATTGTTAGTGGAGTGATTACCTCTGCTATCATATGTCTATGATAACGCGCCAAAGCGAAACAGCAAGCCGCAGCGACCAGCGGTGGCAAACACGCGCATCATACTTACACTTCTTATACTATTAGTTATTCTGTGCCTACACTAAGTGCATCGACGTCGTAAACTCGTCACATCACTCAGCTGTTATCATTTTAGTAATCGATTATCACAACTTTTTTAAATTTTACTTCCACTGATAGTGCTAATTATGCACAAACCCTAATTCATCACTATAATATCTAATTGACGACCACCTTTTCTCTCTATTCACTTGTGAAACCGGCTTATATTAAGGTTATTAGGTTTGAACACTCGCGTTGCAGAACAAATATTTCAGACTTTATTTTTGAAGATACTGCGACTATTCGCACTCATTTTCGCCCCGGTATCGAATATTTTTTTTAAATACGAAGGTGTGAGATCAGATGATCGTGCCAGCCAGTTGACAGGTCCACCACGGCCAATCCATCTTTCACCGAACTTTCCAAGACACATGAATATATGTATTAAAATATTCCTCGTTTGAGGTTTGAATAAGACATCGGATATAAATCACTCACGCCTGTTACTTAATTTCACAATGTAAAAAAACAAATCCAGCCGGAAGTAATTTACGCAGGCGAATATTTTCTTCGGAGGCAAAACGTTTAAAAGCTATCAGGGCTCACGCACTACATATTGGTGGTTAGTGATGCTTCAGAATTTTCGCCTTTCCTAGCTTTCTTGTTAAGTCGGCGTCAGATACAGCTTTAAACATATGAACACGTGTTTGAAGCTATGTGTGGCACCAGAATTGGAATCAATATTCAAATAAGTGCATAAATAAAT
This sequence comes from Parnassius glacialis, assembly GCA_033319125.1. Classification (NCBI taxonomy): domain Eukaryota; kingdom Metazoa; phylum Arthropoda; class Insecta; order Lepidoptera; family Papilionidae; genus Parnassius; species Parnassius glacialis. The sequence continues at coordinate 8,431,423 of JAVANC010000009.1, forward strand.
GCACTTTGCAAAGCGGTTTCGGTTTTTTGGCACACATTAAAGCGTTCAAAGTCAACAGTGTTCAAATGTTTACCTGCCACACTTGCGCAAAGTTCACTCATGCGAGCGATGTCCAGCGGGACGGTTGTGCGCAGTACGTTTTAAAAATAGGTCCAAGCATATAGACAATCGAATGAATGTTATTTATATGGTCATCTGTTATCTGTACTAATGAATGACTTAGATGATCTTGAATTTAAATATTTTATTTTATTATATTTAGTGTGGTATTTTTGCACATGTAATAAATAATGACATGCACTTAAATAATACAGGCACACTGTATCCACAAAATCGTCGTCCATCTTGTTTTTCATTTATTAACGTACTGTGGAGAGATTGCGCCAATATGTGTTGAAACAAGTGTTCAAAGTCCTTCAAATAAGTGTTCAAATGTTATTACTGTATCTGCCACCGGCTTTATGTACAGTCGCTTTGTCATTGCAACGCCATAGCAAAGCGACTGTAGCCTGCTAATATTATGAATTGGCGAGAAGCTAGTTCGCCTTCCTTCGGGAACGCGTGCATTCTGGTCTCTCGCTAAGGCTGTCCAAGGGAACTTCTGTCAGCCATCTCTTGCATCTCTGCACAGGGAGGACGACTCACTGGCCGCAAAGGAGAAAGCCGATCTGTTGAGCTCTCTTTTTGCGTCCAACTCGACTCTAGATGACGGGGGGAACACACCGCCGACCATCCCGCGATGTAAGTGCTCCATGCTGGATGTGCGATTTACACAGCGCTCGGTCGGCAAAGCACTCTTCTCCCTGGACGTCAGCAAGTCGAGTGGGCCCGATGGAGTCCCTCCCATTGTGCTGAAGACTTGTACTCCGGAGTTGGCACCGGTTTAAACGCGTCTTTTCCGGTACTCCTACTCCCAAGGCGTAGTCCCGAACCCACGGAAGACAGCTATGGTGCACCCGATCCCTAAAAAAGGCGACCGCTCAGACCCGTCCAACTACAGGCCTATCGCCATCACCTCCTTGTTCTCCAAAATAATGGAAGCCGTTATAAACTGCCAGTTCATGAGGTACCTTGAGGATCACCAGCTGATTAGTGACCGCCAGTACGGTTTTCGTCGAGGTCGATCAGCTGGTGATCTTCTAGTCTACTTATCTCATAGATGGGCGGAGGCAGTAGAGTCCAAGGGGGAGGCATTAGCCGTTAGTTTGGACGTAGCGAAGGCCTTTGATCGGGTCTGGCACAAAGCGCTTCTTTCGAAGCTTCCTGCCTATGGGCTTCCCGAAAAATTGTGCAAATGGATCACCAGTTTCCTTGCTGATCGGAGCATCAAGGTCGTAGTAGACGGTGCATGCTCTGATCTCAAGCCTATCAACGCTGGTGTTCCACAAGGCTGCGTGCTATCACCAACGCTGTTTCTCCTGCATATCAATGATATTTTGCTAACTGGTAGCATTCATTGCTATGCAGACGACAGCACTGGTGATGCCTTATATACCGGCTGTGCCAATATTTCTCGGGAAAACGTCGCCGAGTACCGGCACAAACTTGTGTCTGAAGTCGAGTCTTTGCAAAAGTCTCGGATTGGGGCCGACTAAATCTAGTCCAGTTTAATCCCCAGAAGACACAAGTTTGCGCGTTTACCGCTAAAAAGAACCCCTTTGTCGTATCTCCTCAGTTTCAAGGCACTCCCCTTGCTGCTTCAGCCAGTACCAGAATCCTTGGCGTCGACATATCGAATTGTGTGCAGTTTCGTGGTCACTTGGAAGGGAAGGCCAAATTGGCCTCTAAAAAGCTTGGCGTGCTCAGCAGAGCGGGAGAGTATTTCATGCCGGCACATCGCTTGCAACTTTACAAAGCGCAAGTTCGGCCCCACATGGAATACTGTTCTCATCTCTGGGCCGGGGCACCCCAGTGCCAGCTCCTTCCACTTGACCGCATCCAGCGCAGAGCAGTTCGAATCGTCGACGACCGAGTTCTTTCTGATCGGTTCGATACACTGGCACTGCGTAGAGATGTTGCATCTCTTTGCGTATTTTATCGCATCTATCACGGGGAGTGCTCTGAGGAATTGTTCGGACTAATTCCAGCCGCTCAATTTCACCATCGCACATCGCGACAAAACTCGCGTTACCATCCATACCATCTGGATGATTGGCTGTTCCACCACTGTGCGATTTAGAAGAAGTTTTCTCCCTCGCACGACTTTCTTGTGGAATCAATTACCACCAGCGAATTTTCCGGACCGATACGACTTAGGAACCTTCAAGAAAAGAGCTTACACCTTTCTAAAAGGTCGGCAACGCATCTGTAATTCCCCTGGTGTTGCGGTTGTTCATGGGCGGCGGTAGTCACTTACCATCAGGTGAGCCGCATGCTCGTTTGCCCCCTATTACATAAAAAATGTATATTTTATGAATCAACGAATTTGTTGCGATTTTTGTTGTATTTTATTCTCATATTTTGTAAAATCTACGAATTATTGTTGAATATTTTCAACGCGTTAAATGCATGTAAAGAAAATACAAAATCTTAATTAATATAGACATTTTTTATCGATCGTTGATAAACAACTCGTAATTTTATATATTTTCTTGGCTACTGAATTGTAAATAAATTTTATTTTTATTTACAACTAGCTGTTCCCCGCGACTTCGCTCGCGTAATAGGGTTTTTATGTTTTTGCGGGGAACCCTAATCCTATTTCCAAAATAAAAGAAGCCTAAGTTACTTCTTATAAAATCAGCTATCTGCCAGTGAAAGTCTCGTCAAAATCGGTCCATCCGTTTCGGAAATTAACCGAAACAAACAGACAAACAGACAGACAGACCGACAGACAGACAAAAATTTTAAAAATTGTGTTTTTGTTATAAGTACAGTATACACTTTCATATGCTCTTTAGACATTACAAACAGACACTTCAATTTTATTTATTTGTATAGATATATTGATGATTGATTTTCAAGATTGTTAGCTTGGGTGCTTGTCTTTTAAAACATGTTTTCATGTATCTCAGTATCAAATGATAATAATCTTTTATAGTACACTGCTTTACAATATGTTGATGCGTCACATTGCGTAGTCCTTGGGCGATCTTGACGGCTACTTGAGCCAACAGACAGTTGGCGATAGTATCTCAAGGCGTCTAAGCAGATGTGTCTAACATACGCTATATATATTTATGTATATATATAACACATAACAATTTTGTACAGAAATGAAACATCGGGAATTAAAAAGTAAAATTAAACGCGATAGAATCCGAAAAAAGATGTTTAATTTAATAAAACAAAGAAGTACTTTTTACTTAGTAGAGCCATGTTTCAGCTATATTAGTAGTATAGTTGTAGCACGAATGGGTCGGCTCGACCGGGGAAGGACCACGCTCTCACAGAATACCAGTGTCAAATAGCAGCTTAACACTGCTGTGTTTCGTATGGTGAGTGTAGAGAAGCGGAGACACTTTTTACTGGAAAAGAGGCATTCCATCTTAGTCCTGACGGGTGACAACGCATCTGCATTTTGATTCGCGAACGAGGATAGATGTAGATTTCTATGGGCCACAGCAGCCACTTGCCATCAGGTGGACTGTGTGCTCGTTTGTAACCCTATCCTATAAAAAAAGTACAATAATCAAACATTATATTTATTTTATTTTAGGAAGTTTTACATTATTTATTTTTACACATTTATTTTAATTGACTTAGCTTTAATTTTCAACAGAAAACAAGTATTAAATTAATTATAAAAGTTTATGAATGCTATACACGATCCAGTTTGCCATTAAGTTCGCAGAGCGCTTGAAGTGGCGTCCAGTAAACTTGACGGTGTATGGCTATCAGTGTTCATGACAAGTATACTTGAAGAAACAATTTAATTTCTATTTTGCCGACTTGGTCAAGCTTGCAGCGTCAAGTAAATTTACACGTTTGTATAAGCGGACAAATATGCATGTCGTTAGTCGGAGCAATAAGCGAGAGACGCCATGGCTTCAACTGGTGCAGCTTCATGCAAACTTGACGGTGAACTTGAACGTGAGTGGTCTTTAAGGATACACTGTAAACTGGAATTCCGTTTATATATTTGGTGCAATACCGTCATATTTATCTTTACTAAATTTAAATAACTTCGATTCATGTACTACAATAAACAAATAAATAGAGAAAGTTGTAAAATTAAAAAAAGGAATTAAATATATTTTTAATTTATTCCGCCATTTTGTTGATCTCGATTAAATTAATCTCGAAGGCGAATGACTAAGCCCCTCGCTTGACTCGCCTTAACAATGTTTTTGTTTGTTTTGGTTTTTAAATAAGCAAACTCTACTAATAGCAAAAATTTACTTAAAAACACAATAATAAAATCAGTAATCGATAGTAAAAGCAATATAACTAGAAATTACAAAACGGCCGATAGGTACTTCATACAAAACGCTAGGCGCTAGCATAGATTATGCACATTTGTGTTGCCAGATGTCCCTATTTGCGCGGGACGTCCCTATTTTCAGGGTTTTAGTGACACGTACCGATTCACCCTTGAGCGGGACGCCAAATATCTCGATTTTTACGTTTCGATAATTGAGACCAAAAAAAGTGGCTGCTACATTTAAATATTTTAGCTCTGACATTTCATATTTCCTCACCAAACTCGGATTAACATATTGTGTTGGCGAGATACGAAATATCATTCATGCTGTTTTGTTTTTTCTCTCAATGAGTTATGCCGTCCGCTCAGCCACGCTTTGTACCGGCGTCATTAATTCGACCATTACTTATTATTTTATTAGTAATTAGTACAGTACCTAACATACATGCTGCGGTTTTTCAAAGGTCTTGTGGGTCAATTATTCTACTAAGTCATTTTTTCAAGCGGTTGTAAGTATTGTTGTTTTCAATAAATAATGTGATATTATAAATGCGATGCGATGCGTCAATCGACGGATTTAACTCGGCTGGGCAGCGTTCGGGAAGCTGCGACACATCTTCTCGTCAGACATACCTCAAAACCAGTGATGACTTACGGATCTGAGACGTGGCCCTTCACTGCTAGTCATATGAGGAAGCTCAAGGTCGCTCAGCCAGCTATGGAGAGGGCTATGCTCGGAGTTTCTCTGCGTGATAAACTTAGGAATGAGGACATCCGCAGTAGAACCAGAGTAACCGACATAGCCCAACGGATTAGTAAGCTGAAGTGGCAGTGGGCCGGCCATATAGCTCGAAGAACGGACAACCGATGGGGAAGAAAGGTTCTTGAGTGGCAGCCTCATACCGGTAGGTGGAGTGTAGGGCGACCCCCCACGAGATGGAGTGACGACCTTGTATGACATGTAGGAAGTCGATGGATGCAGGTGGCTCAGGACCGTGCTTTGTGGCATTCCTTGGGGGAGGCCTATGTTCAGCAGTGGACTTATGAAAGGCTGTAATGATGATGATAATGATAAATGCGATGGAACGATTTAATCTGTGTGTTTCATGTCATAATTTTATTATGAATGAATGAATGCTTTTTTATTGTATGATGCTGTTTTTAAGGGTTTTTTTAAGTGAATGCGTGTTGGTTTCATAAGATTTATTACTTTTTTCTGAATAACATCAAATTGAGTCATTCAGAAAATTCAGAGTGCAGACGTTAACTAATCGTTTAACAAGTTCTGATATGCCAAAAAAAAGCTATACAATTTTTCAAAAGTTTGGACGATAAATTATTCGTTCAAAAAATAATTGTAAAGCACATTGCGCATTTTAAAATAAATATAAGAAATCATCACATTGCGCTTTGTATCAAAAATACTTTAGTATAACTCATGTAGGCCAAAATGCCTACAAAACACCTGCTTTTTATTTAAATTTTATTAGATTTGTAAACCAAAATCTCGATGTTTTTTACCTTCCGTCCCGATATTTCACCTGGCAACACTTATGTAACACTAAAGCGAAGGCCGCTAGCACTCGTATCTAATAAAGCTGCAGGTGTAGTCAACTTATTGCCAGAAATCACAGGTACTGTAGTCATTTTATTTATATTAATGTTAAGAAAAATATAGCAATTGACAGCTCCGTGGTACAGTAGCTTAGCAATGAGTTGCTGCGCTGGGGGCCGCGGGTTCGAATCCCGCACGCAACAAGTATTTGTATGGCCTACAAATAATTGTTCCGCGTCTGGGTGTTTGTCCTTGTGCAATTTGTATTTGTAAACTGCCTCCACGATATACGATATACATAAAATTTTCTTCGTAAAATTATTACGGATGTTTACGTAAAATTTTTTTCATTTGTTTTTAAAGTAGCAAAATAAAGTGTATTTATACAAAATATGAGACAGAGAGTTAAAGTGTTTTTTTGAAATTAATTACTCATGTTATCGTATAAGTGCAAATTGGTTGTGGTGGAGGTAATTTAAGAGCTAAAAATTTCTTGACCTTAACTTGTCGAGAGTAAAGTACAACCTCAATCGCTTCACGCTATTGGGCGTGCTATATTTGAAAAAAAGGAAAATGTGTATTTTACGAAAATATATGGAATCCGAACAAAAACAGTTTCACTGTAAAAAAATCGCGCCAAGTACACTTTCAACGATAGTCACAAAAAATCATGGTTACATATTTACAAAAAAATATAAAAACAACAAAAGACCAAGAACATAATCGTTTCAGATTCGAAAAAATAATTTGCAGGGAAAAAGTATTATTAAATAATTTGGTGTACTTGGTGTGCATTTATACTTGAATGATCGAAAGTCTTAATCATGCACACCCAGTACGTCTATAATATATATATATATATATATATATATATATATATATATATATATATATCATCATCATCATCATCATTACAGCCCTTCACAAGTCCACTGCTGAACATAGGCCTCCCCCAAGGAATGCCACAAAGCACGGTCCCGAGCCACCAGCATCCATCGACTTCCTGCATGTCTTACCAGGTCGTCACTCCATCTTGTGGGGGGACGCCCTACACTTCGCCTACCGGTACGAGGCTGCCACTCGAGAACCTTTCTTCCCCATCGGTTGTCGGTTCTTCGAGCTATATGGCCGGCCCACTGCCACTTCAGCTTACTAATCCGTTGGGCTATGTCGGTTACTCTGGTTCTACTGCGGATATCCTCATTCCTAAGTTTATCACGCAGAGAAACTCCGAGCATAGCCCTCTCCATAGCTCGCTGAGCGACCTTGAGCTTCCTCATACGGCCAGCAGTGAAGAACCACGTCTCAGTTCCGTAAGTCATTACTGGCAACACGCACTGGTTGTACAATTTTGTTTTAAGGTTTTGAGGTATTTCTGACGAGAAGATGTGTCGTAGCTTCCCGAACGCTGCCCAGCCGAGTTGATCCGTTTTATATATATATATATAAAATTTTATATCTATGCTCTGATGAATAAGGAAAATATGTGACGATAGAATCATTCTTTAGGAAAAATCGTTAATTCACAATTGCTCGAAGCAATTTTCTAAAATGTTCACTAACTTTGTTTTTGAAAAGAAAGTTGTTGGAACCTTTTTTCCTATAAGAATATCACGGAGACTATGGAAAGAGCTGTAATATTCAACTACTACTACTACTAATCTAGCTGTTTAGAAGCTACTGAGATCTCGAATCTTTTTACAGTATAATCTGCAGAGCTTAGTCTACCTGGTCGATATTATGATGCAATATCATTTATGTTTATTATGCGGCCGTATGTACGAAACTTTCTATATATTATTATTTCTTTTACAACAGCAATATCTGATCAATAACTGATTATAAATAACTTTATCAAGAACTTTGCTTAGTACAGGTTGTATGGACAGATCAATAGGTCTAAAATTACCAGGATCACTTTTTGTACCAAATTTAATAATTAGATATTCTTAAGGCTACGAATAAGAATGTCTAGTACAGTTAATTAACCTAAAACCTTGACCCTCTTTGGAATAAGAATATTTATTATTCCCCAAATTGTTTTATGATTAAAACGAATAAGGTGCAATGAGTAATAAAAGCGAGGATTAAAGATAAATGAAAAACTACCTATATATGTAGGAATAAAAAACAATATAATAAGCAAGTACATAAAGGACATTGCTAAAACTCGCCTAAGAACCAACATATATTTGATAATTACCAAAATTCTTATCCTTAATTATGCATTAGATAACATTCATTACATAGTAACGGACACTTCTGAATTGTGAAATCAAAATAAAAAGGACTTTTTTGATTTTGAACTTTGAACCTATTTTTTAATACTTATGTGCTGCGTTTATGGCCTCGTGTGATTTGGCCAATCGCAAAATACCTTCACTCATATATTTCAAAAGTTGTCATAAACTCAAATATATTATGAAAACGTATTTTAAAATATATCTCAGATTAATATATGCCACAAAGAATTTGGGTACAGTGAAGTCATCTGTTTCATTAAAAATAACAATACTATTGTATTGTCATTGGGAAATCAGCATTGTGCCAAACAAATAAAGTCAATAACGTTGACAGATGACAAGACGTCAAAATAGATAGACGTCAGACGTGCGATCATCTGGGGGCACGGCTAGAGTTGTCATCTCCTAAAATGAAAAAGCCGGACTCGGCGCCCTAAAAAGCCGAACTTTTGGCCCTAAAAGCCGGACAGTAATTTTTAGCCAAACATACCTTTCTGAGGCCATGCAAGCCAAAAAACTCACCAACTCCAGCCCCCCGAGAAAAAAAACTAAAATCTCCGTTACATACATTAATTGTTTACTAATCAATCACAGCACAGTTTCAAGTGTATATATTGTTTTTTTATTTATTCTGCAAGCGATGTGTGCAACGCGTCACACTGACAAAAGCCGGACAGGCCGGACACTTAATAATTTGGCTGGACACAACACGAAAAAGCCAAACATGTCACATGACAGATGGCAACCCTAGACACAGCAGTGCCCCCGCCAAGTCAAGCAAAACAGCCGCACGGCTGTACCATCCTTTTCTCGAAGCAGTTCAGGCCATTTTCGAAACCCTATAACTTCGTTGTGGATTAAACTAGAAGCCTGAATTTTCATTAACCATGTAGGCATTTTATAAACTCGGTATAATTTCATTACATTTGAACCAGTAGTTTAAGAATGATTACAAGTCAAAGTTTCTTAATTTTGTCACTCACTGATTGACCGATCATCAAAACTCTAAGGCACTTCTAGCAGACATAGAAGCTTCAAATTTGGAACACAATTATTGTTTAATATATAAATTAAGGAAAATTTAAAATATTTTGCAATTTCGGTCCAGTTTTCGAGATACATAAACTGCATAAATAACTTTGTAATCCCATATAAATATATAGGATTACAAAGTTATATTTGCAGTTAATGAATCAGTGTACCTATATATGTATAATATAATGGAATAATAGGTGTAGATAGGTCCCTAGATACAACTATCTACAAAAAGAAATGAGATGCCATCAAAAACATAACTTGTAAAAAAGCCAAGTCTCGCAACTCAGTTCTTCTACCGTAAAAAGTTGTGAGATCCATGTTATACAATGTCGGTTAATTCATTCAGACCCTACTTAAGGGTCCTTCTGTCTCAAGTTATTACGTAATTAGCTAACCTAACAACATCTTATAGTGAGCATATCAATATCAAAAATCTTTTATATTTTAAATAAATAGATTGACTTGGACATCACATGAAAACACAATGTATCTCTAGAGTAATACATTTTTTATTAAATTAGATTGTTTAGTGCGATTGCCAAGTCAATTTATTTATTTAAAATATAAAAGATTTTTAGTATTTATGTGGTCACTATAAGACGTTGTTAGGTTAGCTAATTGCGTAATAACTTGAGACAGAAGGAACCTTAAGTAGGGTCTGAATAAATTAACCGACTTTGTATAACATGGATCTCAAAACTTTTTACGGTAGAAGAACTGAGTTGCGAGACTTGGCTTTTTTACAACTTATGGTTTTGATGGCATTTTGATTTCATTCAAATGTCTTCGGAATCTAAGTGCACTGTGTAGTTAGTTTGTTACGCGATAAGTTTTTATAAATTACGGCTCGACTTGAACAACGCATATCGATACTTTTCTTTAGCGACATATCTGGGTTGAATCACGAACTTTAACCAAATGAGACTGTATAACTTGTATTTATTTGTTATGAACAAAGTAAATACCTAATTGCAACCTAATATGTTTTATTTACCGTATAAATGCTAAGCTAAGACTGAACTGCTTTCATTAGCATTAACATAGTAATGTTTCATAAAAATAAAACATAAACTCAACATATCTATGATAACTGCTAATATCTAAGTTTTCAGAAGTGTCCGTCAGGAGTTATAGTTCTTACATACAATTATGTGTAATTTTGGACTTAAAAAGTATTTTTTTCATTGTTAGTTCTTAGGCAAACATTGTATGGACGCAGAAGAAAGTCCTTTTCAATTTGACTGCCTATACAAAATTGTTTTAAAAGCTTTTATTTATCTTGCAATGTTTGTATGTTTATTAGGGTCAAATCTTGCAACTGAATTTTAAAGCCTTAAGTTTAAATTTTTCATACTTGTTTATTTTGAATGCCAATGTACGGTTCGCTAAATACGTCATTCTAAATCCAAATATTGAGGACCGTTCAAGATGGCGGACTAGTTATTTTCTATGCACCCCCAAGATATAGGTATCAAATGAAAGGTTAAGAAGATGAAATTTAAATGATGTCATTCTAAATCTTATATGGTGGACACCCAAAGATGGATCACTATATTTTTTATGCATCCGTTTTATGATATGGATACGAATAAAATGACGTCCGCGTTCAGCTTTCCAAAGCGATGGCGTACTACTGCAAGGCTGAAAAGTAAGACTTAGGGGGTTCGTGTCATAACTAATATCGATCTTCACCCTGGGCAAATTCAGGCGGTGCTAAAAATTACGAATAAAATGGCCGCAATACCAATTTTAAAGAGTCTCGGAACTCTGCATAGGTTAGGGATATTTGGGTAGCGTCCAAACATACAACATATATACAACGGACCGACAAGGGTCAACTTTTACGTGGTAGAGCCATGCTGCAGCTATATTAGTAGTATAGTCGTAGCACGAATGGGTCGGCTCGACCGGGGAAGGACCACGCTCTCACAGAATACCAGCGTAAAATAGCAGCTTAACACTGCTGTGTTTCGTATGGTGAGTGTATAAAACCGGAGACCATTTTTACTGGAAAAGAGGCATACCATCTTATTCCTCACGGGTGACAACGCATCTACATTTTGATTCGCAAACAAGGACATATGTCTATGGGCCACAGCAACCACTTACCATCAGGTGGACTGTGTGCTCGTTTGTCACCCTATCCTATAAAAAAACTGCTGCCCATAAAAATTCAAGATGGCGATCAAAAACTAAGTTGCTCCAATGCGTCTGTAATTTTTTTATCCCGGAGTTGTTGGAGTTGGACTACGTTTTGGTGTCGAATTTTTCGGGTTAAATTTTGCAACTGAATTTTAAAAGTACGCCTAGCTAAATGATGTCATTCTAAATCCAAAATGCCAAACCGTCCAAAATGGTGAAATAATTATTTTTTATACAATTCCATGATGTGGGTATCAAAAGAAAGTTTGCTGAGAAGCCACAGTAAAGTGGAATCACTATAAATCTAATATGGCGGACTTCCAAAGATGGCGGACTATTTTTTTTAGTCACCACATGATATGGATATCAATTAAAAGGTTTCACTGATAAGAATACGAATAAAATGAGATGATGTACTATTGCCCGACTAAACAGTAAAACATAGTTGAGTCGTGCCTTAACTAATATTGACCCGTACCCTGGGCAAATTTAAGTGTTGGTGAAAAAAATAAAGCGGTAGAAAACAAGGTGGCTACCATACTAATTTTAAAGAGTTATAACTCTACAAAGGTTAGAGATAGTTTGATGGTACTCGAACAAATATAGGGACCGACAAGAGTCAACTGCTGAAAAAAATTCAAGATGGTGAATCTAAGGTGGCGTTCAAAAACCAACAATGACGCATTAAATGAAATGAACAGACTTAGAAGGCAGTAATAACTAAAACATATATTTTTTAAAAAACGCTTTTATTTAAATGATCTAAAAAGAAAATAAATCAACTAATTTTAAATTGAAGAAACCCATTAATTTATTACATTACACTATTTGAATGATATAAAAGATTTTCGCGATATTTACTTGTGTACATAAACAAGAATACAATATCATGTGACTTGATATTGACATAATATGTAGGTAGGTCTGAAACAATGTTTTTTATAAAATAGGTAAATCTCGGGACACGTTTTAAATCATCTAAATTGTGTAATGTAAAAAACTATTGGGTTTGATTTAATTTAAAGTTTATTTTCTTGTTTTTAGTTTTTTTTACCACGTTTTTATTAAGTCACATTCTTGTTTGTCTGTCATTTTGTGTGGAATTTATTTTAAAATAACTTGGCGAAGAGCTGGAAACTTGAAATTTTGGATATAGCTTAAATTCAGATGACAATGCAAAAATATCATAAAAAACGTGGTATTTTTTTAATTTCACTTTTTGGAAATGTAATAAATGTAAAATTACATTTTAACAAGTTTTCAAAAAATATTATAATATCTATTAATATAATTGACGTTATACATCAAAAGTTTGTGTATGCAGTATTGGTAACAGAACACTTCAGTTTTTTTCAGATAGATTAGTTATTAAACTAAAAATCATTTCGATTTTCAGATTTTCGATACATGTCACTATTACATATCTATTTATATTAATACACTTTTAAAATGAAATGACGAAAAAACTATGTAAGTAGCGAAAATCAGAATTTCTTAAGCATTTTTCATAAATATAATAATTTAAACATGTACATCTTGGTAGTTCCTATTTAATTTATTAATAACTGAAGGCAAAATATACTACTTTTGCATTTAATAATAGATGTCACTATATTAAAAAGGTAAAACGTAGATCGTTAGCGTAGTTTCTACTCGTAATAATTACACATTGGTTAAAAAAAAACTTATTTTTAATTTTATTTATAAACATGATTTTTTTAAGAACCATTCGTTTTTTTTTTAATAAACTGTTAATAAATAGAATCGTTAATAACTATTATAATTACAAAATTCTAAATTCCTTTAGCAAAAAATATAAACATAATTTTTAAAAGTTCCGTACACGGATAAAAAGTAATATATAAGCTGCCTCCGGTTATTAACTATCTACGTACAAAATGTCATGAAAATCTGTTCCGTATTTTTTGAGTGACTCGTGAATACACAGACAGACAGACTGACAAAAATTCTAAAAATTACTCATTTGGTTTTAGTATCCTTTATTGTAGACTTATTTTTTCCTCAATAAGGCAATAGGCTGCGAAAAAAATCTCATACTTTATTTAGAACCGGCACTAAACTACCCAAAGAATCCGCATAATAATCCGGTTTCAAGTGTGGATGCGCCATCATATCTTCACGCGTATTATTTGTAAGTACTAAAAGAGTTTTGAAACCAGTTGCTCTCCCCAAGCCAACATCTTGTTCAATCCTGAAATAAAAAAGAAATTGTAAGTTTCAAATCTATAACGTATGACATGGACCTTCTCTACGGAATCATTATAGTACAACTAAGACAAGGAACGAATGTAGAGTGTAAAAGGTACGTTAATAAATTTTATTTACAAGCTGGTTAGGCAGACGTTACTCTGGCCTTTCTGGTAGGTACCGCGAAGAGTTTCACTCCGGAATTTATTATAAATCTACTACAGCACCACCTAGCGAGTCCAGATTTTGAGATTTTCTTTTGGGCTCATAACCATTATATTAAATTGTGTATATTTTTTATAGAATAAGAATAACAAACAAGCACAAAGTTCACCTTATGTTTTTTTTTTATTTTCCGCCAGAGTTTACACCATCCCTAGCGGCCGTTTATTAACTAATAATGTTACACATTTTTTTATATAGTCTTGTTAACAAGTTCAGAATTATTCTACAAAGACTGGTAATTACAAACAGCACTGCGATTGATAGAGTGGCGTTGGTTTGGCCGTACGAGTAAATAATTATAAATTTACGAGTTTCTGTACTATTTACAAGTTTTCTTATTATATACACTGTATATACTACTGTGAAAAATTGAACGTTTTAGGATTATTAAAGAAAATGTGTTTAATATAAAATCATTTAAACAAAAGAAAAGTCTCAAGTAGTGACATTTTCTCTGGATACTAGTTAATATAAAGTAATGAAATTACAAACAAAATCAAACTTAAATTGTAATACATACACATATAATCACGCCTCTTTCCCGTAGGGGTAGGCGAAGACCACTTCTTTCTACTTGCTACGATCCTTACATACTTGTTTCGCTTCGTCCACTTTCATTATTCCCTTCATACATGCTCTTCGGTTTAGGGTACTCTTGACCTGGCCTTTTTTCAAGACGTCCCTGATTTGATCTAGAAACGTCCGCCCTTCCAACACTTTCATTCACACTCGCCTTATACACCTTTTTCGTCAATCGTTCTTCATTTATTCTTCGAATTGTAATAGGTACCATAAAATTAAAAGTTTTATCTATATTATGTCCAGGTATTATTAATTTTTTTAAAGTCTGTTTACAATTGTTTTAATGAATTTAACAAAGGAGTTCAGAGTTGATTCTTTCTTAATAAGTTCGACTATTTTAAAGTGAGACAGACACACGGGATATGCTACAGATTAACTAATGATCATTTCTCGCGGCACTAAACGCGTGACATTGTTGGAGTAGATGTTCAATAGTTTGCATAGCTGAATAATTTGAAGGCCATTTGTCATCCGTGGTGATTTTAAATCTGAACAAATAATTTTTATGGTATCCGTGGCCGGTGAGAACCAAAGTCAAGTGGAAACTCATATTGGTAGCCGCTCTTAGTTCCTGTATGAGTTCCAGCGTTGGTAGTAATTCTGTGGTATGTTTACCTGTTTCAGAGCTTTCATACCTGGTTTTCCAAAGAGTGTACGTCTGAACTTTGATTCTGTATTTTATGTAAGACGTAGGTGATGTTAAATAGATGCTGTCGCCAATTAACATCTGCATTTATCCTCAATCTAAAATCAAAATCCTAAATGCGTTGTCACCCATAAGGACTACGATGGAATGCCTAGCTTCCAGTAAAACGGGTCGCCGGTTGCCAGAATAATCTGAAATACGATCTTGTGGATCGGAAACTGCCTCATTCCAGACTTTCCAGAAGCCGTGCTTGAAAATGACCGCGATAAGGCTCTACTGGGACCGGGTCATCATCACAGACAGGACTATTCTTGCGAATAAGCCTAATATTGTGCTGATAGACCGTGCATGACACAGTCAAGTATATTTTTGGTCGACATTACCATTCCGTATGACGAGAACCTCGTGAAAGCCGAAACAGATAAGCGAACAAAATATCTGGACCTGGCTCATGAGGTGACTGACATGTAGGGTGGATTGCCGACCGAAATTATACCTGTAGTCGTTTCTGCGAACGAGTTAATTCCAGTCAGCCTCTTGGGTCATTTGAGGCGTCTGGGACTCCGTGACGGACAGCTCCAAGCTCAAATGCAGAAGGCGGTGCTCGTCGATAGCACCCGCCGGTTTTTTTCCCTTTCCCCTTACCTTTACAGCAGGGAAGACCAAACGGCCGTTTGGTCTCCCCTGCCGAGGGCTTCTATCTGGTTGGGTTTTAGTTATTTATGTATTTTTATATATTTATTTAATAATAAAAAATACTAAAACTAGAAACTTAATTATCATATAGTCCTACTCCCCGCTGTATCGTGCTAAGAACGCTGGCTGCGTTTCCCCGCTGAGTGGCTATACTTAGCCTTTGGGCGAGAAAAGTACCAGCCCTCTTATCACCAGTTGCAACGGCCAGCCGCGGATGGATTTTCTTTAGGAACTTCACCGCTCGTGGACCCTACGGACCGATAGTCTCTACAGCAAATGGCACAAATATGTAGTCATCCCTCAGAGACTCATATTTGCGCCACTTACTGAGTTCAGCTGCCTCTAATGCCACCTCGGCTCTAAGCGAGGTACCCTTGAGATGAGAGACCGCCAGAGTGTCTACGTAAGTAGCATCTATTATAGGTACTAAAAACTTCTATATTATTACTATGTTTAGAAGAAAAAAAAACTAATTTCACATCGCTACGTAAGACCAATATGAACTACATTTCAAATTTAAGGGCGCTGTACATGACACTTTCGTGGACAAAACTGTGATGCAATAAAAATGTGATATGATGCAGCTTAATCCGTATACAAGAAAATAAAGCACAAAAAATTACCATTTAATATATGCTCAATAGATGCAAGTGGATCGGGGCCGTGTTTCGTGGGTTTACGTCGGCATTACTTATCATTACATACATTTATTTGTAAGGCAATTAGCAATGTAATTGTGAAAGACTGTAATAGTGATGATGATAATGATGACTCAATACACAAAAATTGACTGTATTTTGTGGCAATCTATTCGGGAGCCCTATGTTCAACAGCGAACTTGTGATAAGCTGTAGTGATAGTGATAGTGTATGCATAAATATAAAAAAGAAAGCAACTTTGTCTTGAGTGTTGGAAGTAACTTATAAAGTGTTTTTATAAAACTCACATATCTCCAATGAAAAGAACTCGGCTAGGATCTGTAACGCCTGCACGTTTCATAGCAAACTCCCCGAATAATTTTCCTGGTTTACCTAGCGAAATAGGTTCTCGATTTGCCTCTTCGCTGACCATGTCAGTAAATATCCCCGTTCCTGTGAAAGATTTATTAAGTTTTACTAACGCTAAATTTGTTTATCTTTCTTTTATATAAATATAATTATTATACGCTTTTGTTAATATATTAACTCCCTTTGGTATCTGTCTGTTCGTTTATTTGTCATCCGTTTTTTTTTTTTTTATAGGATAAGGGTGACAAACGAGCACACAGTCCACCTGATGGTAAGTGGTTGCTGCGGCCCATAGACATCTACATCTATCCTCGTTTGCGAATCAAAATGCAGATGCGTTGTCACCCGTTAGGACTAAGATGGAAAGCCTCATTTCCAGTAAAAAGGGCTTCTTAGTTATGTTTAGACTTTCAATTCTCAAGCTCTTTGGGAAGTTAGTCTGATTTGATTTCAAAATTTACATCGAACAACTAATCTAACAGACAAACGAGAAATCAAGCTAATACTGCTTTGTCTTACTTATCTCATCGTGAAGTTAGTTTAAAATCGATTCCAAAATTTTTATCGCAGTTAGCATAATGTTTTCTGATTTCGGCATCCACCGTTTTTTTTTTCGGATTCTGCATGCGTGTTGCATAAGTTTTAATTAAAACTCTAAATTGCTGTTTTCAAGAGTCATTACGAATCGTCTCGCAAGCAGGCTCGTCGATTTCCAGCCTCCCGAACAAGCCAGTCTCCGAAAAGGCATTAGCGCCATAGACCACATAAATACACTTTGGTAAATTACAGAAGTCAGATTAGTACAATGCCACTATGTATGGTTTATGTAGACTATAAGAAAGCCTTTGATTGTGTCAAAATTTGGGCAGTGTTGCGGTCCCTCCAGCGATGCCAAGTTAACTGTCAGTATATCGACGTGCTGAAGGGTTTTCACAGTAGGGTTGCGACGGTTATTCGTATACAGAACCAGAGTACGAAACCTATCCAACTGCAAAGAGGTATAAGAGAGGGTGACGTTATATCCCCGAAATTCTTCACCGCTGCATTGCTTACAATGCAACATTTTCAAGCTTCTGGACTGGAAAGGATACGGTATTTACATTAATGGCTAGAACATCACTCACCTTCGATTTGCCGATGATATAATCCTCATGGGAGAATCGCTGGAGGACCTAAGTACTATGATCAATGAGCTCAATAGTGCCTCCTAACGGATAGATCTGAAGACGAACATGGGCTAAACAAATATCATGTATATCGTCCATGTATCACCTATGCCAGTAGTTGTTGGGAACACTAAGCTCGAAGTTCTTAACGAGTATGTTTACAACAAATAGTCCGACTAAGTAAGTCCAACTTCGACCAAGAAGTCGAACTTGACGAGAACTTGAAACGAGACTGTTCAGCCAGTGCGTGTTGCCAGTGATGACCTATGGATCTGAGACGTGGTCCTTTATTGCTGGCCGTATGAGGATGCTCAAGGTTGCTCAGCGAGTTATGGAGATGACTATGCTCGGAGTTTCTCTGCGTGATAAACTTATAAATGCGGATATCCGCAGAAGAACCAGAGTGACCGAAATGGCCCAACGGAATTGTAAACTGAAGTGGCATTGGGCCGGCCATATAGCTCGAAGAACCGACAACCGATGGGAAAAAAATTCTCTAGTGGCGGCCTCATACCGGCGGACGGAGTATAGGGCGTCCCCCCACTAGATGGAGTGACGACCTGGTTAGACATGCAGCAAGTCGAAGAATGCAGGTGGGTCAGGACCGTGCTATGTGGCATTCCTTGGGGGAGGCCTATGTTCAGCAGTGGACTTGTGAAGGGTTTTTATGATGATGATGATGATAGTTGGATTTTATCATTATCAAATATTCTTTCAAGGAATAAGCTATTTTGGAACGAAGTTCTTTGTCGGACGTTACGGATTTGGCGGATGGGGTTTTGAACGACAAAAGGTGTAAGATTTTTCCGTCACGAATCCTTCTGACGTAGTGTGAATGGGCTTGGTACCTATAAGGAAGCGAGATGGAATAATATCCATACCCCTCCCCTTTTTCTTATCTTGCTATAAAAAAAAATATTATTTTATTTTAAATGATGCTTTATTTTAATAGGCCCTAGTTCATTTATTTATATTTGTTCAATCAATTATAATAATAAAATACTATGAAAGGAACTTCCTTCCAATCGAGTGTTCCAAGACACTTACGCATGTTTTTGTTTTATTTCATATTTCGGCATTTCTAACCTGTAATGCGATTCAAATAAGAATAGGACTGACCTAGCGCTATATTGTGACATCATATTTGTTAATTCAAACAAGTTTTTACAAAAGAACCATTAACGAAAAAGAATTAATTTGAATCTAGCAATTCAATTTCGCTCATCTCTGCATTACTATCTGAGTAGTCATCACTGCTGACTTTCCCTTATAAAAACAGAACATGGATTTATGTAGGTAGTTAAAATATCCGACATGTATCAATATTTTAAAATAAATTAAAAAAAAATATTATTTGTTAAATAGATTTAGTATCACTAAGACTCAGTTAAATAAAGTGGAAAAAAACCTTCTTAATACGCAAATTAATTTTCTTTACAACAACCCGTGCTTTTCAAGTGATAGTTGGCAGATCGCGGTCATTGAGGTTCTAATTCTTATTTAAATCACTTTGTACAATTAATATTAAGTAAATAGGTAATTAAAAGTTATAATGTAATATTTATGTTTAAATACACCTCCTATCATTGCTGGGAGGGTCTTGTAGCAAGAAACGATCCCCGCTCTGTCTCGATGCGTTTTAACAGAGCAAACAGAGTTTGATCCCCGCCAACAGTAATAAAATTGGTAATTGCAATGTTGAGGTAACGTATTTATAACGTGGCAATAAATGAAAACATCCCAGGAAAACCTGAATGTCTGAAGAATATAATATATTTCGAGGATATGTGAGGTCCACTAAATCGCAATGAATGAGCCCGGTGGCCTAATTTTTCTTTTAGAAATGAGAATAATGTTGATACTCCTTCACTTTACTGTTTTTACTACCGTAATTTTGCATATGGACAAAAGAAGACAGTAATGTTGAATATTTCCTCCAAGTAGTTAAATAATCGATTCATTATTACTATACTTACTTATTATAATCACGTTGGACATAACTATAGTGGACTAAGCCAAATAATGTCATTACAAATAGTCCTATAAAAAAACCTAACTTTACTAGGAGTCTCTGAATGATCGTAAAGACTTTTCACGTAGATACATCAAATTTTAATTTTACTGAAGATACAGCATTTTGTCTGGTGTAACATGCCCATATGCAGTGGTGCAAACAAAATCGTTTTTAAACGCCGATATTGAACCCTCTGAATTTATTAAACACAGCCACTAATCAGAATTAGACACTTCTCATACTACACACCTGTACTAATCACCCGCAGTTACTTATCACCTGAAATCGTACTAATCAAAGTGAATGCAGGGCTTAAATCTTTGAAGGCCAGTACGCTGAACCTTCAAAACTTTTAACCTACTTCTTCGGCATCCCATAACAGTCCACAGTTTAACAACGGCCCCGTTGTAGGAAGGATTTGTCTTAATCTTCACGCTTGGTAGGTGGATTGACGATCGTATTACCAAACGTCGTATTTCTGCCACTGCTCACCGTCACAAGTCTGGGTATTTTACTCTTGATCTAAAGGATTGTAATACATGTATGTAATCATTTCAATTACACTTAAAACTTCCACGTGATTAAGCCATGTTGCAACTTTATAGTTGAAGCACGAATTGGTCGGTTTGACCGGGAAAGGACCACGCTTTCGTATGGTGAATGGCTTGGAGACCCTTTTTACTAGTCACTTGACATTTTATCTTAGTCCTCTGGGGTGACATCTACATTTTGATTCTTAATCGATTATAGATATAGATGTCCATGGGCCTTGGCATCCACTTACCATCAGGTGGACTGTGTGCTCGTTAGTCACCCCTATTATTAAAAAAATTGTAGAGTTTTAAATAAATTACCTAAACATAAACATCCCGGCTTCATAGGCACATATCGATCTGTTGCTCCGCTAAAATATAGCACTTCGGGTCTTTCAAGGTAGTTAATCGCTTTGTACATTTTCGCCAGGTTCACGTTGAAGTCACTGTCAAACACGACCGCCCCGATTTCCTTGTCGTCTTCTAAATATTGCAGGTAGTCTGAATGTAATGGCGCACCGATATCAGGCTGAAATAGGTCTAGAATTAGGCGCTAATAGCCTTATGTATTTATCGTATACCAAACTAAACGTTAATCGTCGTTTTTAACAGTGGTAGAGCCACGCGGCAGCTTTTGCTATCGTACGGATGGGCCGGCTCGAACCGGGGTGGTACCACGACCTTACAGAATACCAGCGTGAAGTAGAGGTTTACCTCTGCGTTTCGCTTGGTGAGTGCAGGTGGCCGGAGGCCCTTTTTACTGGAAATGAGGCATTCCATCTTAGTCCTCACGGGTGACAACGCATCTGCATCTTGATTCGCAAACAAGGATAGATGTAGATGTATATGGGCCGCAACAACCACTTACCATCAGGTGGACTGTGTGCTCGTTTGTCACCCTTATCCTATAAAAAAATCTATTTTTCGGTAGATTTAAACACTTGTTAACAGTATTACATATAATAATAAAAAAATGGTGATTTTATGTGAAGATTGCAATATCGATATATTCAAAAATGATAATAATACAAGAGAACTAAATTCCATATTAATTAATTATAACATATTTACTCGTGTACATAAGCTTACAAGAAATAATAGATCTATTGATCAAATAGCATCTAACTTAAATATTTCAAACATTAGATGTAGTAGACACAATTAAGGACTATCGGATAACGACATAGCACATACTTTGATAATACAAATTAAGGAAAAAAAGCAGAAAAAATATTAGAAACGTTTTCCAGTTTAGGCGTGACTATTGAAAAGAAATTCTTAATAAACGACCATGCCCATTATTCATACATTTAAAAATATGATAGTAAAAGTTTATGTATAGTTATAAGGTATAGTAGAAAAACTTCCTGTAAGTTTAGAAAATAATGTCATGTATTATTTTTACGATTTGAACGCTACCAGGCCTCTGTCACTCTTGCTACCTGCGTGAAATAATTACCTACAATCGCCCCAGGGATAGATCGCAGTCGGTGCTAGCGCGGGTCTAGGCAATTGAATGTTAAAGTTTTTTTTTAAACGCTGTTTACGTAAATATTTATTTTTAAATACTCGATGAAATACTCGTCGAAATAGTTTTTGTTCAGTGTTTAGTATATTTAATTGTAGAATAAAATAGTTGAAAAAGGTTTAATGTAATTTAAGAATAATCTTTATATATAAAAATTACGTCTCACGTTGTTTATCCGCGATGGACTCCTAAACTACTGAACTGATTTCAACGAAATTTTGCACACTGTGTGCATTTTGGTCCAACTTGAGAGATAGGATAGTTTTTATCCCGATAAATAACCTTAAAAAAATTTTATTGCGAATTTAAGGATTTTAATAAGAAAGGTCTTTGGAAAGGGCAGAACAACGTCTGCCTGGCGAGCTAGTATATATATATATATATGTTTGTATGTATGTATATATGTATATTACCTATCTATTTGATAAATTATAATGGCAAAACGTCGTTCCTACTATAATTGTTGTGGGGATGGATGCTTAATGAGCAATTAAAAAGATTCATATATTAGTTTTTTGAGTTACCGAAGGATAATGAAAGGTAAATTTATTTCATATTTTTGTTAGATAGGTACTTATATGCGAAAAAATAATTAAGTAATAATTTAACTACAGAAGTAATACCTAAGTACTTAATTACAAAACTTAGTTGAAATTATACTCTACTCGTCTTTGTAAATAAAATATTTAAATTATAATAGCACAAAATACTGAAATTAAAACTTTGTTTACAAGGTTTTCAACTAAGTAGATTACGATCATTTTTCTGTTAGGAATCGTATTTCGGGTTTATTTGTTGTTTACGCTATCTACCTATACGAACCAAGTATCCCGATTCCCAACGAATGGCCTTGCAAGTTGCATGCGTTGGGCATCACAGAACTCACATAGTAGATAATATGGTCGATAATAGTTAGCATAGGTGCTTTACCTAAGTAACTTACAATTTCACAATAATTTTTTAAACTCTTTATTAATAGCTCGTAGCAACCACGGAAAGTCCGTTGTGACGTAGTAAGGAGAAAACATGCAAAGTAATACGGACAATCGCGCGCAGCGATAGTTTTATTTAGCTTGCGTGCGTTTAACATTAACATTAACATTGTAAATATTGGTAGTGAAATATTAAAACGTGTGCAAGATTGTAATTTGGTATGCCATGTAAGTGCTTTCCAATAGATTATTCAAAAAAAAACATTTCTGAAGAATAATAATTATAAAAATAAAATATTTTGAATACATAGTTTGTCAAAAAATATTCTATCTTAAGAATCTTTTTAAATATGATAAACGTTTTGTTTATTTAATTTTATCCTCCTGTGCCAACCCTACCAAAATAGGTAAGAATTTTGACAGCTCCTTAGAGCTTTGCCTCTGTACAGTTTCTTTACTAATGTGATATAATTAAACATAATACAAACTTAACTGGTGACGCAAAAGAAATTGGAAAAATAAAAAATAATGACATTATTTACAATAAACCTATTGACATCTGAACCATTTAACAATTATTTTATAAATTTGAAAATACCTAAAAAGGCACTATGGTCTATGGATACCTGACTAACTTAAAATACATCAAAAATGAAGCAAAGAGTATATTTCTTGCGGCAGTTAATCAAAGTGATATATTGATCAACATTAACTTTACTGGAAATGATGAGTTGAATACAAAATAATAAAAATAATCGTTCTCTACATAGCAATATGTGTATATTGTATGTGTTGCATGTATATATTTGAACTGAATTATATCATGACAACTTAACTACCCGACCTCACTCTCTGTTCTACCCAAGATTAGCTAGTAGATAATGTCATATAGCATTAAGCTCGCCTTTTGAACCAATATTTGATGCAATAAAGAATAAATAAATAAATAGCAGCTCTCCTTTCTACACTCGTAAATAGATCGTTTGAGCAAGGTGTTTTTCCGGAACGCTTAAAACATCTATTGTAAAACCGCTATATAAAAAAGCTGATCGTACTTATATGGGTAACAACAGACCAATAATGTTTGTACCAATACTTTCAAAAGTTTTTTTTTACTTTTATGATAAAACAAATTACAAACTTTCGAGAAAAAAATAATATGTTATTACCTTATCAATTTAGCTTTCAGAAGTAAAGTTCAACGACATTAGCGTGTTTTCTTATAGTAAAAAAAAATGTTGAAGCCCTAAATAACAAAATGTCAGTTCATCTATATTTTTAGACATGAGCAAAGCATTTGACTATGTATGCCACAAACTACTCAAAAAGCTTGAAAATTACCATATAAGAGGGAAAGCATCTGTCTATATAATGAGCTATTTATCAAATCGCAAACAACGCACGGAAATCGATAAAATAATAAACAAGATGAAAGTCATCTTTAAATCTGAGCTAATAAATAACAATTGCAGTATGTACGTCACAAGAATCGGTTTTTGCTTCATTTCTCTTCTTGCTTTACATACACGATCTACCAAAAGCAATTGATCTGAAGTATATATTATTCGCAGATTATACAAAGTTTATTATAAAATATAAAAATAAAAATTAAATTCAATTATTAGCCACGGAACAGTTTAAGAATGCAATAAATTGAATCGAAAGTTACCATCTAAAAATAAATTTTGATAAAACTAAAATAATTAAATCCGAACCATGTAATTATACAAAGCCCACATTCGCCTTATAGTAGGCCAAGCCGCTACTTTCGCACACAAACGCCACCCCTAATATTTTTCCAAACGTAACCACACGAGAGACCCATAGAATGCAACCTTCGCCACATACCGACGGGGTTACGGGAAAAATGGTAGGTGCTTCTGTTTAAAGCGTGTCATTTTTGGCCCCGGAGAGTAGAAAAAACAGTGCAGTGAGCTCACCAAGCTCTCTCAGAGCCACCTCAGATCATCTCCTCAACTCAGGCGCGCCATTTGAGTTCATCTTATTTCACCGTACGTAACGAAGTTACGGTGACTAAGCTCTGCCACGGATGGAAAGAATCCGTTCTTGGACGGGACTGTTATTATTGGGAGTATAATGATAATGGTTGTTAGTATTACTTACAAAATAGTACATAGAGCGGAGCTGTTTTCATGTCGTCTCTGTGAGGGATTTAGAATACCCGAAAAATCAAGAAAAGATATTCAATAAGGAGAGTTAAAAAGAATTCACCGTCTACCTCAACTAATCATTTTATAAAATTCCATCCATCCATCGATCCAAAAGTCCACTGCTGGACATAGGCTTGCCCTATATGTTGCGTCATAGGGGAGATATTGACATAGTTGCCACGCATGGCATGCGGGTTGGCAACCGCTGTTTTATTTTTATTTTTTTTGAGCTGTTATGAGGAAGATTTAGCTGCTCATCTCTTGTTTCAGTTCCCCTCTATCGCCTCTTACGATACCCACGGAGCGATATGGGGTACTGGATATTCTAACAATGCCACTACAATAAATAATACTATAAAGTTAAAATCATTTTATTCCGAAATATTTGATTTATTTTTTATTTATTACTACCCGTTTCCGAGTGGAATTTATTACGATTAAATTTCATGGGTTTCAATTTTTATGCGCGAATTTTTTTTAGCTTAAGATATTTTTTATAACATCAGCTAACTTCCAGTGAAAATTACATCAAAACCGATGCAGCCATTTTGGAGATTAGCCGGAATAAACAGAGAGACAGAGAAAAATGTTAAATATTGTGTTTTTGTTATAAATACAGTTTAGTATATATCTCTTCTCTTCTTTTATTACTATACTATCATACGCATTTAATTAAAAGATGTTATGTTCATAATATAAACAGACACTCAATTTTATTTATTTGTATGTATAAATTAGTAGAGTGATGCCCTTTGGCGCATAAATTTTAAATACCAAAAGATAACACGGCTTTCAAACGAAAATTATTATCTTTCATGTTTTTATGCGAGATTGAGTCATTACCAGATATTATGATTGTAGCACAAATAACAACACTTTATAAATTTTGATCAATGATTGAAGGTAGATGTAGATGTCAATGGGCCACAGCATCCACTTCCCATCAGGTGGACTGTGTGCTCGTTTGTTCCATTAAGTAAAAATAAATTAAAAGAGCATCGATGCCTCGGCAGTTTAAGGTATACTTTAAACGACATTTACGATTATTCTTAGTTACATAATTTTTGTATTTTACCGATTAAAGACAAAAATATATTACTTACACCATACTTGCATGTGAACCCATGAGATTTTAATACGTTAATTGTTTCCGGACATGTAACGCAATAAACCGCTTTGTTAAAATCAATCGATTTCAAATATTCCACAATAGCAATCGACGGCACAGTCAAGTTTTCCTGAAAGTAAACAAATATAAATACTCAGTGATTAATTAATTTAGATAAATGATAAAGCATTAAAATTGTGCCAAATGGAAGAATTTTATTCAAATAGTACACTTACATATCCATTTTTAATATTGGCGGCTTCAAACAAGCCCTCATAGTTCTTCCGAGATCTCATGCTGTTATTGGAGACAAAGTGCACAGTCTTTCCCAACTTTTTCATTCGATCGAAGAAAGCGCCCACACCTGGTGAAGGTACTTTCGACCAAATGACACCTACAAAAATGAGACATGTTTTGGATATTTTTCGCATATTATTTCTTATTTTAATATTATGATGCATGAAAAAATGTGAGGCAGTGAATAAATTTGTCAACCTTTCTTTAGAGTAGTAGACAATACCCGGACTCTTCCTAAGAACAGCAACAAACTGTTAGATCAAACTACACCACGCATACTGTAATGAAAGGACAATATACTCAAAATGGCTGGCATCTAATTTATTTTAAATTCTTCATTTACTGTCCAAATATCGTGTTACTGATTGGTCGGCGTATCCTTAGATATAAAAATAATCTCTCTTCTAAACCTCAAAATCAATATAAATTGAGATCTCATAGACATACAGTTTAATTTGTGCCTACTTTTGGACCCATAGTATAAGCAAACAAATCTTGAGTTCAAACTACAATGTGAACTAAATTTCATTACAATATGGGTGTCTTCAAGGCAAGACTGAATAGGTTTTTGTTAAGTCAGTGCGCTTCACCATCTTAGGCTACATCACCACTTACCATCAGGTGGGCTTAGAATAATATAAAAAAAGAAACAATATAATCATATAGTAAGGCAGTATTTGATCCACGAGTACTTCTGAACGTACTCCTGATGAAGCATCCTAGATAATAAGTTGGATAATGGTTATTGGTCTTAATCCTGTATAGCACTTCAAACTTTTGAAATCTCTAAAGCGCAAGCCACCGAACGTGAAAACAATTAGGGGGAGGCTAATGTTTTACGCAGTATCATAATTAAATGTAATTATTTGAATATTATTTGAATTATTATAACTAGGCATATGTCAAACAAGTTTTGTGATTAAGAGAACATAAAATGATCTATTTTTGTTACTAGACTAAAAACAAATAACAAGCCAATTTTAATAATAACAACGTTTAGTTATTTTTAAGCGCTTCACCAATTTCAACATAAATTTTAAAAAGGGCATATACTCAATATAATAAGAAAATTTACTTTTAAATGTTAAAGTTAAGTTAGAGGTACAGCCTACGCCCAACTGCAGGGCATAGGGCTTTCCTCCTATTTGTTTTGAGTGGGTAGCTTTACTTTTATTAATTGCTTAATAAATAGCTATAGATATTATAGATAATATCAATATAAAAAAAAATATTTAAGGAATTGTATTTCTCTTTAATACATTTGTCAATGTTGAACCTTAACACGTTCACTGTCCGGTTTTCAAACACAATAGTAAGACAATAGCAATGACCTATATGTAGTGCACGGGACAGCGAAAGAGTTAATAGTATTACTTTATAGGATAATCATTAATGATAGTGTGAACTGAAAAAAGCGTACGCATGTGATAATTATGATAACAATTCATATAACTCACCGTCGCAATCAGAAAACACATGATCGAAAGAATCAAGGAATTCTTTTAGTTTAGTCGAGTTCAAAGACATTAGATTCACCGGTTCCGTAACATTAATATGTATTTTTGTCATTGTTATCGATTCGAAGATAAATCAAATAGAAGAATAAGCAACACGTGTGATCGTAACCTAGTCTAGAGTGCGACTGCGCTCGCGATCAATGGTTTCGTTACAGTATGAATTAATATACACAATCAGGGCCCGATCTACCTATTTAGCCGCTCCGGGCAAAGATAATTTTCGCCGCCCTTTACATACACAAAACCATATAAGTCATGAGCTAGTTATGTTGGGAAATGTTAAGTATACAAGTACCTACATAAAATACGATTATAGCTACCTATTATATTCACGTCGGTCTATTGGGTCTTCTGAAGAAGTACCTATACGAAAGTTGATGAGTGTTTTTATGTTAGTAAGTATAAAATGTACATACAATGTACATTAGGTATATTTCTATTATTCAATCCCAAGGTTTAATAATAGAAATATACCTAATTATCATGGTCATCCGCTCAGTTTTGATAGCGTAAGGAGTGCGCTCTAAAATAATAGAATAATTTTTCGATGTAATGATAGCTTCCATAATATGTTTTCTATGCCGTCTAAAATTGTATTAATGAAATCATTTTGAATTGTTTTACTTAAGTAGGTTGCTTATTTCTCCTCTTTTTCAAAACTCTGCGTAAATGTTCCTGCATAACGCGATCGAATTCGGCTAACAAATCTACTAGTTTAAAAAAAATTACCATTGTTATGTTGATACAGATTATCAGAAGTACCTTGAAAAGCCAAGCCATTTTTAGCCAATATTTTGATGATTGTGGCAATTCGTAACAATAATCAGTTCCAGTGTTCTATTTCTGATTTAATTATTCTCTGTGACTTAGCATCTATCGTACGACATTATTTGAGCCAACGTGAAAGTTCTACCCAAGATTTTACAGCTTCTACATGGTTTAGTTATGCCACATGAGATTTAAGCATATCACCTACATGCTTTTATAATTCTCAGCTATAGCATCGGTTTCTGATATGGGTGACGATGGTTTGTTTAACTCAACTTTTTTTCAAAAGGGACTCTAATCCCCTGCTAGCTTTTGTCGCTCTGCGTCTTTTTCAAGTCTTCGTTTTTTATATTGATGTCTGACAAGCGTGATCTATCATCAACCATTCTGTATGGTAAAAAGTAAAAATATGATATAAATTTAAATAGATGTAATAGGTAACATTGCTAATATTAAAAATTCGAAAGTCATTCTGTTTGCTCTGGCTGCTAAAATTTTTCGATTAAACCAATGAATAAATTTGAATAAATTATGGTATGTAGATATAGTTTGAAGCTTGGAAAAGGACATTTACATAGGCTAATTTTTACCTCAGAAAAGTTACTCATTCCCACGAGAATAATAATTATGGTGGGCGCGTGAACGAAGCCCCGGGTGACTGCTAGTGAGGAGTCAAAGATGAGAATTAACAAGCCGAAAGAGGAGCAATGTAAATTTTCACACGATTAACATACCACTTAAAACATTTTTAACATACCTTGCGGTCAATACTAAATTAAGGGCCGGTTTCACTACCTGTTACTAAAGTCGCGAATAGCCTTTTTGTCAAATAAGAACCGTCAAAACTCATACAACAACTGTCAAAAAACGGAAAACTTTTTTGACGAATAGGCTAACCGGAGATTGGCACTAAAACTACTTTTCTATTTACCTTAAGAAACAAAAAGTAAGTACACTTTTTAGCAAGGTGTGTTCAATATTACGTTTTTTATACGTACTACAATTTACTTCATAAAACAGATAGATACTTACGTACTAAATTCACACGCAAGCTTCTATATTTTTATGATTATTCTGCCCCACTAAAAGTCACGTCACTTTTAAATTTAAGAATAAAACCAACTTGTAGACTTAGTATATATATATTTCACATAAATAGATAAACCATTTTAATTATGTATTACTTATTAACCACTACATTATTCACGAATATGACGATAATTTGTTTCTAGGGCAGAACATTTTTACCAGAAGTCTTTTGAATAAGTAATGGAAAAATAGTACCTACAATCTTTTGCTTATATATGATATTTAAGCGATTTGCCTAAAATATCGCGTTGTATGAATGTAGCTAAAGGGTATTCCTCCGAAAGTTTGAGGGAAATTCCTATCAAACATAAACAGACTGAAAGGGTTGCCAGTTCAAATATGTAAAATCGGCAGAAAATTTAGAAGAACTTAGTGTTCCACAAAATTTCAAAAGTATCGATACTGTACTCGATACCAGTATCGTATCAGATTAACGACACTGAGAAAGAAACATAATTATCGATATTGTTACTGTTAGGTACCGAGTATTTTTAATTTATTTTTAAAACTTCCGATCGAGTAATATCCCTAACATCAAATAATATCCGAGAAATATCGGAACTTGGAGTTCGGAACTTATCGCCAATGAGACAATTTAAATTTACACGTAAAAATAAATTAGAGCAATAGTTAAAAAGTAAATCAGGATTAAAGTGTATTAAATCATTATTTACTTAATTGATAAAAATAAATCTACTTAATAGGTACCAATCACGAGAAACTAGCAACACACGCTCTAAACATAACTTTTTGCCTATAGAAGGGTAATCCCCAACTCCTACGATCCAAATCTAATGATGTGCCTCAAATTTTGTTAAAAGTATCGAGTACTTATAAAAGTATCGATAGCTCAAAAATATCGGAACAAAAGTATCGTGTCCAAATATACTTAGTACCTAAATGAAAATATCGATACTACTCAAGTATCGGTACTTTTTGGGTATCCCTACTTCTTCTTTCTTTTTTTTTTGAACTAAAATAATTCAGTTAAGTATAATACCATATATGTATATACATAAAATTCTCAACCTGCCAACTTGGGTGGTGGATGGCTAATGACTAGGTTGGATGATAGGAGTAAGTCATTTTTGCCGCCCTGGGCAAATGCCCGACTTGCCCCTCTTTAGATCAGGCCTGTACACAATCACACGAGGTCAATGTCGGCTATGGATGTTGATTTCACTGATCGACATACAGAAAGTTTACGAGAGAATTCAGTATTGGTACAAAACCTCTATTTATTATTTGAAGAATTCCTTGAAACTAGTATAAATTATCGTTTATTTATTATTTAATTACAGCCTATCCAAAAGATTACTGCTTAACGTGGGCCTCCCCTATGGATTGCCTCAATAATATTTGACATAGTTAGCCTGCTTAGCGGACTGGCAACCACAGATTTTTATTACTTCGAGTAGTTATCGCAAAGGTTGGAATGCTGTTTCATTTCGCTCAGTTGCCTCTTACGACGGGATAATATGGGGAAAAAAATAATTGTAATTATTTAAATAATTTATTTGATAGTTTGAGCCTTAATAAAATAAATTAAAAGTGAAAAACATTGCTAAAACCATCTTTAATTGAAATGCTCTAAAAAGAAGAATTTATACTTTAAATCAGCCTTTTATTTTAATTTACTGAGTCGTTGTTAATTTTTGATCGCCATCTTAGATCCACCATCTTGATTTTTTTTATCACCAGCAGTTGACCCTTGTCTGTATCTACAACATTTGTTCGAATACAATCAAACTACTCGTATTCCTAACCTTTTTTAACCGAGTTATATAACACTTAAAAATTGGTATGGTGACAAACTCCGCATGCAAGGATATTAATAAGAAATAGGGAACCAGTTGATGTAATTCTGAAGCTAATAAAAAAAACCCGGTCTCGACACGTAATTTTTTCGGGAGTTACCGAAATTTTTTAATTTTTTTTTGAATCCGTTTTTTTTTTAAAGTAGCAATATAAAATATGTTTTTAGAAAATACAAGATGGATGAGTTAGTATTTTATTGATATACGGCTACTCATATTATCGTATAAGTGTATTATGATTATGATAGAGGCATTTTAAGTGCACAAAATTGCTTAAAATTGATGTGTGGAGAGTAGGACATGCCTATAACGCATCGCGTTATGAGGCGTGCAATACTTAAACATATCTAAGCCCTCGAGCAAAAACCTGGTAATGTGCTATTATGAGATGTTTACTATTATATCAGATTCGTAATTTATAGATTAGAATGAACTTTGATAATTTTTCTAGCTTTATTTAAAGTTAAAGTTAGAGCCTATATATAAGACTCACTGGTGGTCACAGACCTCTTCTAATTTATGATAGGTTTACGAATTTATGAAAATAAAAAGGAAATGTCCGTCGCGCTGCCCCAATGTATGTTGGCGAACTTCACATGTCTTTCAATTGCATGTCAATTTTTTTCTCAGTCATGCAGGTTTTTCAGTCATGATGTTTTTCTTCACCGCTGAACATGTGGTAAACCAGCACTTAAAATTGCAATTAACAATTTCATTGGTACTGGCGGGGATCGAACCCGGGTTGCTCGCGTAATGTGTAATTTACAGCGAGTGCTTAGCCCCTGAGATATGACGGCTCTTATCAAGCTTTACATAAGGAGATATAATAAAAAACACTTTTAGTGTACGGAAATTCACAAGCTTGATAATAACCAGAAAAGTTTTGTTATGTCAATTTTTGTATATCAAAACAAACACATTTGTTTGTGTTTGATATGGTAAATTACTATTACCGCAGTATTGACGCAAAAAAATATAAATAAAGTGCTAAGTAAATGCGATTAATATAATTTTGTAGTTTTATTTTAAACTAGCTGTTCCCCGCAACTTCGCCCGCGTGTTATTTGGGGTTTTAATATTTTTGCGCGGAACCATTGTCGTGAAGCGACAATTAAAAGAGAAGGGAAACCTAACCTACGATCAGCAAAACAACCAAATAGACCAAGACAATAATATATTTAAGTTTTTAAAAGAGTATTTACAATTTTATATATCAAAAATGGAGTATGAATGTGAGGATGGATGATGTGATTTACAAATTATTTTTTTAAAAAAAAGGTAATAAAAAAAAGATTTATGTCGTAGCTGAGTCCGAAGATCCCAAGCGTGCTCTCAGCGCCTGGAACGAGCACGCACGGCGTAGGTGGGTAGGCGTGGGCGTCTCTAGGCGACGACCTCAGGTGAATGCGGCGATTGCAGGATCGGCGACTTCAGCCCAGACAGGAGCTTGCAGGATCCTCAGCGACTTCAGACAGCGCAGTGGCCTGCAGGATCCGGTGACTGCAGGCGGGACAGAGGTTTGTAGGTTCCGGTGATTTCGGGCGGAACAGAGGTTTGTAGGTTCCGGCGACTCCAGGTAGAGTAGAGACTTGTGGGATCTCGGCGACTTCAGGCAGAGCAACGTTTTGTAGGATCCGGCGACTTCAGGCAGAGCAACGGATCGTAGAGTCCAGTGGCTTCAGGCAGGATAGAGGCTTGCAGGATCCCGGGGCTGAGCGGCCCCGGGATAAGGCCTTTAGAAGATGCTTCCGATACGAGAACTGAAGCAAGACTGAATTTCTTCACCGATTGTTCGGCTTTTATATCTTTCTAGAGAGAACGGAAAAATTATTTAAATTAAAAGGAAATTTATTGTAAATGACCTAGAGCAAAAGAGTATTTATGTGAAAATATCGAGATAAAACATTATATCGGTAACGAATTTGAATAAAAATTGCCATGACAACGGTATAAATAGTAGTTGTCATAAAAACCAAGTTTTGGTTTTTGGACTTTTATTAAGAAATTATTACATTTAAGTATGAATTGAGATATGATTCACATAGGAAAAACTTATGCACGGCTGCGTGCATGAAGCCTGAAATTGTAGAGTTACAGAGAATTCAATAAAATACCATAAAAGGTAAGACTTCATTGACAGCTATTTTAAAAGTGATAAATAGTGTGAAAATACGAAGTAAAATGATATGTTATTGTGTAAAAACGTTACAGGATCCTATAGAAATAAAGGTGATGCAAAATATAAATGCAGAAAATCAAAAACAGAATGAAAAAAAATAGTATAAAGTGATGCAAAACATGAATGCAGAATATCAAAACAAAATGAAGAATTAGTGTACAATGAAATGTAAGTAGTATAACACTACACCATAATTATTATAAAAGTAGCCTAAGTTACTCCTTTTGACATTAGCTATTTGCCAGTGAAAATCCCGCCAAAATCGGTCCAGCCGTTTCGGGGACTAGCCGGAACAAACAGACAGACAGACGGGCAGACAGACAGATGGACAGACAGATAGACAAAGATATTTAAAAATTGCTTTTTGTTATTAGTACTGTATATAATTGCATATGCATTTAGTAAAATACTGTAATTTTGACATTATAGCCTGAGAGCTGGCGACGAATTTTGGGAAGGTCCTTTGGGCAAGTTGAAATTGTGAAAAAATATAATTTCTTCAATTGGCGAATCCAGTCCTGCGAGTCTGGTAGAGCGTTTGCGGTTATTTCGTTACTGCGCAGCATATAACATTTGCAAAAAAAAAATCCAAAAAATGTTTATTTGGCAACTTGATTTCTTTTTTATCTTTTAATTTAGTTTTTATTTAATTCCAAAAAAATAATCCCAGACGTTTTTGTCAGTTATAAAGTATTATCAGACCTCGCCAAAAATATTTTTTTTAAATTCCCAAAAAATATACTTTTGACAATCTTAAATTTTAATCACGTATTTATTGAGTAATTTTTAATAATACCTGCAGATCGTCAGACAAATTTAGCGGTTTTAAACAATTCCCAGGCGTGAACAAAGTTTAAAAAATGAATATGACAAAATAGTCTTATGCATAGCCATAATTGCGAGAAAGGTAGTTTATTCGATAAACTGCATCGATATGCAGACATCGGATGGCGACCTAAGCTCCTCGCGCTGTGATTGGTTACTAAGAAATATCTTTTTTAAAGATTTTAAGATTAAATTATTGTTTTGGGATTTAGCATGTATGGATGCGCATATATGACCATGTAAATATCTGTATATAAAGTTTGAATTATTTTATATCAGTGCTGTAATAATTTATTATTTATTTGTAATAGCTCTTAATTTTAACGTAATATTAATTAACCTTGGCAAAAATATGTTTTGATAATTACCACCCGATGTTCTTAAAAATCGAAATTGTACAACCAGTGCGTGTTGCTAGTGATGACTTACGGAACTGAGACGTGGTCCTTCACTGCTGGCCGTATGAGGAAGCTCAAGGTCGCTCAGCGAGCTATGGAGTGGGCTATGCTCGGAGTTTCTCTGCGTGATAAACTTAGGAATAAGGATATCCGCAGTAGAACCAGAGTAACCGACATAGCCCAACGGATTAGTAAGCTGAAGTGGCAGTGGGCCGGCCATATAGCTCGAAGAACCGACAACCGATGGGGAAGAAAGGTTCTCAAGTGGCAGCCTCGTACCGGTAGGCGAAGTGTAGGGCGTCCCCCCACGAGATGGAGTGACGACCTGGTAAGACATGCAGGAAGTCGATGGATGCAGGTGGCTCAGGAGCATGCTTTGTGGCATTCTTTGGGGGAGGCCTATGTTCAGCAGTGGACTTGTGAAGGGCTGTAATGATGATGATGATGATGATGATGTTCTTAAAAAGAGACAATATGTATAAAGTGCTTACCGCCCAGAGATGAAGGTGGAAAAAATAACAAGTTGCACGTTCTCTACAGCCGTAACTTTTTTCACAGTGATGTGGTACAGATATAGATGAATTTTGATTTACCTAAATGTAGTTTTATTATGTTCTTTTTTTAGGGCAGTACTTGTATAAGTAGATATTTTTAAACTGTGCTTTAAATATTACACTAGGCCGATAGCTATGAAATAAGTTAAATTAAAGATACTAGACATACACTTTTATTATCAATTACAAAGAGAACACTAAACAAAATCACATTACTCTTATCACCAATTAGTGTAAAAAACTAAAACGGGGTAATTGAAACCTCATAAATTATAATATTTGGATAAAACGACTCCATGCCATAAGATCTGGAACCAGACAGTGAAAAAAAAAACAGTTAATAAAATGATAAATCTCTATAAATTTACTTTAGTGTTATAGAAAAAACAAAATTGTTAAACTTATGAACACCGGAAATATAAAAGAATTATTGAATGATTTAATCCGTTAACCTAAAAATTATTGTTCCTGTTAAGATAAAACAATAATTGTAGACCGTGGCCTAGTTTCTGATTTTTTGAGTTTTAATAGTAATTAATAAGAAATGGTTGACTTGAATCCTACTAATATTATAAAAGTGAAAATTTGGGAGGATATATAGATATATATAGTATGAATGTTTGTTACACTTCCACGCAAGAACTACTGAATGAATTTTAAAGAAACTTTACATTAAATAGCTCATATACAACTTCATTTAGGTAGTTCAAAAGTCATCTATATTTGTACCACATCACTGTGAAAAAAGTTACGGCTGTAAAGAATGTGCAACTTGTTATTTTTCACCTTCATCTCTGGGCGGTAAGCACTTTATACATATTGTAACTTTTTAAAAATATGGGGTGGTAATTATCAAAACATATTTTTGCCAAGGTTGCTATTGATAAGAGGTTAAAATTAATAGCTGTTATACAAACTATTATAGCATTGATCTATAATAATTCAAACTATATATACAGATATTTACATGGTCATATATGCTCATACATACATGCTAAATCCCAAAACAAGAATTTAATCTTAAAATCTTTAAAAAAGATATTTCTTAGTAACCAATTACAGCGCGAGGAGCTTGGGTCGCCATCCGATGTTTGCATGGTGAACCATATACCATAAGCTATCTTTCTCGCACTAATGAACGTAAGACTATTTTGTCGTATTCATTTTAAAACTATGTTCACGCCTGGGAACTGTTTAAAACCGCTAAATTTGTATGGCGATCTGCAGGTCCAGCAGCAGCAGATCCTCAGTTTCAAAGCACTCCCCTTGTTGCCTCAGCCAGTATCCGAATCCTCGGTGTCGATATATCGAGTGACGTGCAGTTTCGTGGTCGCTTGGAAGAGAAGGCCAAATTGGCCTCTAAAAAGCTTGGCGTGCTCAGCAGAGCGGGACAGTATTTCATGCGGGCACACCGCTTGCAACTTTACAAGGCGCAGGTTCGGCCTCACATGGAATACTGTTCCCATCTCTGGGCAGGGGCCCCCCAGTGCCAGCTCCTTCCACTTGACCGCATCCAGCGCAGAGCGGTTCGAATCGTCGACGACCGAGTTCTTTCCGATCGGCTTGACTCACTGGCACTGCGTAGAGAGGTTGCATCTCTTTGCGTATTTTATCGCATCTACCAAGGGGAGTGCTCTGAGGAATTGTTCGGACTAATTCCAGCCGCTCAATTTCACCATCGCACATCGCGACAGAACTTGCGATACCATCCATATCATCTAGATGATTGGCGGTCCACCACTGTGCGATTCAGAAGAAGTTTTCTCCCTTGCACAACTTCCTTGTGGAATCAATTACCACCAGCGAATTTTCCGGACCGATACGACTTAGGGACCTTCAAGAAAAGAGCCTACTCCTTTTTAAAAGGCCGGCAACGCATCTGCGATCCCCTGGTTTTGCAGTTGTTCATGGGCGGCGGTAGTCACTTACCATCAGGTAAACCGCATGCTCGTTTGCCCCCTCTCCTATATAAAAAAAGGTATTATTAAAAATTACTCAATAAAAACGTGATTAAAATTTGAGATTGCCAAAAGTATATTTTTTGGAAATTTAAAAAAAATATTTTTAGCGAGGTCTGGTAATACTTTATAACCGACATAAACGTCTGGGATTATTTTTTTGGAATTATATAAAAACTATATTAAAAGATAAAAAAGAAATCAAGTTGCCCAAATAACATTTTTCTGGAATTTTTTTTTGCAAATATTATATGCTGCGCAGTAACGAAATAACCGCAAACGCTCGGCCAGACTCGCAGGACTGGATTCGCTAATTGACGAAATTATATTTTTTCACAATTTCAACTTGCCCAAAGGACTTTCCCAATATTCGTATTGTACAAATTAATTATATATATATATATATATATATATATATATATTATATTCAATAACGACATTTGCGCATATTTTATTTAATAGTCGTACAAGTCCCTCCTTACATCGTAGCGAGTTGTTTTTTTAGATTTCGACATTAATGTTTTTATTTTGCGGTCCGACTGTTCGTAAAGCATAACATCATGTTTCGTTACATACCGTTAGAAACTAATAAATGTAGATAAAGACTTCCAATCGAAAATACTAATCAGAAAGCCTTAAAATCTCAAAAATGTATTCTTTATAAATTGCATTTTATTCAGTAACAACAACAAGATTAGGACAATTATCAGATAGCCACTTTACGTCAATATGAAACATTTTTCCACACAAAATAACTATATGATAATTATTCATATCCCAAACCTATATACAAGATAAAATCTCTATGCGAGAACATTGATCCTTATTGTTTTGAAGAGGCTAACTACACAATAAAAGCATCTCTAGTAAAAAAATAGTTACCGTTTTGAACAGGGGTCGGCAAACTGCGCATGTGCCTTTTTCGATGTAAGTTGCAGCTCTTCATTTCGATACGCAAAAATTTATTATTTCATTATTAGTCTAGCTAAAGCACGTTAATATATTTAGCAAAAACATTTGTACGTTTTTATATGAAATAATTACTATTTCTTATGAAATTCGTTGATTTTTAGTGATTGTAATATTGAAACATTTTAGTGACTCTTTCAAAACTGGTCATTTTTCTATATTATAACTTTTATCACTTCCGTCCCGAAAGGTCGCCGACCCCTGGTTTAGAATGAAAAGAAAATATATTGGACTGAAAGGCAGAAATAAATACAGCTGAGTTTTGAGTTTACCACAATTTAATGTGGGTATCATAGGTGGATAATATCTACTGCAAACGAAAGTATCCAGTCTATAATTTTACTATTTTTGACGCACTACACAAAATAATATTACTATATATGACACTACGAAGAAGAGTAATGAAAATAGTTTTTTGTTGGTTGATCTTTTTTAAAACTGAAAATGAAACAGGTTTTCAGTTTTTCTGATTTCTCCATTCTCCATTTTCCAGTATATAATTACTACGTTTTTGCTATGTGTCTATGGCTATGCTGGTAAATTAATTGAAATTGAACACAAGTTTTTTCGAAACTAAGCACTATTAAATAAGGACGATTCCGTACATATATTATACAGAAAGGAACATAAAAAATAAAGTTAACTATTTGAACAATGTGAAACTAGGCACAACTAAAACAAGGAAGATTCCCTGCATCTCTGTACAGAGAGGAACGTAAAAAATAAAGTTAACTATCTAAACAAAGCTACAACATTGTTTTTAATTCTATATAGGTGAAAAATATAAATTTATTTGTGCAATCTGATTGATGTTGTAAGAGGCGAAAGAGGTAAAATAATAGGAGATTGACAGCAGCGTCTACCTGATAACATTAAAAAAATAACAAAAAAACTGCAGTTGCTAACCCACCTGCCATGCGTGAGAGCTACGACAAATATACCCAAAGAGAATATAATCACTCCGTTTATGAGGCGGGAATTCCTAAGAAAAAGTAAATGTATGAAAGGGCGCCAAACTACTCTACCAACAACAAGACATAACATTTAATTTTTAATAAACAGTTCTGACAACATAGACGAATTATAATAGTGCTGTAAATATCTGTCCTTGTATAATTTTATCCATACAACGTTTATCGATATATTGTTTATCGATATTTTAACATAATAGAAGTTAGATCTCTGTCTTAATTAAAAGAAATATTTTCGAATGAGAAATATTTTTTTTTAATTAACGTGGGGATTGAGTAAAAATGCCGATGAGGATAAGAAATCAATGTATTTTACATACAGCAATTTGTAATTATATCTCTACAATTATTAAGTACAAAAATATGCATACAGAAAATAAAAAATGAAAAACTCACTATTATGCTAGTAATTAAGTAAAAAAATAAATGACGACTCCGTTGCACTGTGGCTAAGCGTTTGACTGCGGCACTGCAGGATCGAGGCTTCCTTCCCACACTGAACAAGTGTTTCTATGTTGTAAAATATATAAAATTTATAGTCTGCGTCTGGATGCTTGTTTTCAATATTAGTTTTTTTAAGTGTAAAAATATTGGGTTTTTAACACTGATTGGATTAAATTGCTTTTAAGTGTAACAAATACTATGTAAAAATCGCTAGGCTTCTTCACAGAGGTACCTATGCACATACTACTCGCAGAGATCATTTAATAGAAGTCGCTTTCAAAATGAGTGCTCATTATAGCAAATGTTTGTAGATGCATCTATAACAAATATTTATAAACAGGTAGTTACAAATAACTTTGAATTTAGTTACATAATCGAATTCTTACCAAAATGTGAATTTAGAGGTATATTATTTGTTTATACATGTAAATTAAACTACATAACACACATAATAATTGTAGAAGTTGTAATTATTCTTATATTAAGATTCTTATATAAAGATTCAAGCCAAAAATAAATATAAATTTCCACTTTGGTATATATATAATGATACTATTAAGATTCAAGACAAAAATTAAATATTAATTTCCACTTTGGTAAATATATAATGATACTGCAAACACTGCGTCCTCTGGGAGACAATTGCACACATGGGGAAAACGAGTAGTCGCTTCCGTATATTTTACTCTTAATGTCAAAGTTACAGCTTACATACGTTACACAGCTGAGCACAGGCCTCATTTTTAAGGGGTTTCAGGACAAGGAATTGTACGCCGTGGGTTGGCGAACTTCACATCTTTCAAATGTATGTCAATTTTTTTCTTATTTCTCAGTCATGCAGGTTTTCTCAAGATATTTTCCTTCAGCGTCAAGGACGTGGTAAATCAGCATAATAAATTTCATTGGTGCCGACGGGGATCGAACTCTGGTTGCTCGCGTACTGTGAAATTTACATCGCCCCTGAGCTACAAGAGTAAAGTACTGAGTAAAGAGTGACTCACCGAGCCGTCCATACACAGATATAGTTAGACACTTCAATGGCGCGTGATCTTGTTTGTTTACAACACTTTTGTAAATGTCTTCCATGTTTCAGACTTTGAAATGATAAAATATATCTTAATTTCATAAATTTAATAATACAATAAATACTTTATTATTTTAAAGCGACAAAAAGTTCAAATTGGTTATAAAAACAATATAATTAACACGGAGTTTTAACAATAACACAGTGAGCCAATTTGGCAAAGCTGATAAGAATGATTTTTTTAGAATAGAATAAAATAACCTTGCAAAGACCTTGTATTTGTATTTCAATAACAAGGAAATGATTTTAGAAGCTATGAAATGGATATTTCCCAGTAAGATAGTTAAACTCGTTCTATAGTTATATCCCTAGGAATATAGCTATAAACTATAATGTAGTTATATGAAAAAGATTCATAACTATCTTACTAGTCTAATCTAGTGAAATAATTGTAATTTTAGTTTGTTTGTAATTTGTTAGTCAAAACTACTTTAAACTTGTAATATTTGATTTTTTTAATCAAAACGTTAAATTCTTTCAATATTACATTGTTATCATTATAATGTACGCAGCTTTAGGGTAGCCCAGGAGTCACACCAGCCGCACCTTAACCTACTGTCAGAAAAGGAACATGAACAACAACACAATAGGAAAGTTCCTGTTGTGAAACTTAAGATCCAATATCAATATCCCGAAATTTGTTTCTCCTGTACATTCAATTTAAAATTATAATTTTTTCACTAGATTAGTCTAGTAAGATAGTTATAAAGCGCTTTCTCATAAGTATAATACGGTTTATAGCTATATCCCTAGGGATATAACTATATCACGGTTTTAACTATATTACTGTAACATATATATTAAAATGACAGAAGTTCGCACACTATTAATATGACAACGCTTATGCAATTCGACCAGGGCTGTACGGGTGACGTGTGCTCCGAAGTTGGTACCAGTATTAACGCGTCTTTTTCGATACTCATTCCGTACTCATGAAAGATAGCTTTGTTACACCCGATCCCTAAAAATGGCGACCGTTTTGTATCGTCCAACTACAGGCCTATTGGTTTCACCTCCTTGTTCTTTAAAATAACAGAAACCATTATAAACTGCTAGCATATGAGGTACCTTGAGAATCACCAGCTAATTAGTGACCGCCAGTACGGTCTACGTCGGGGTCGCTCAGCTGATGCTCTTTTGGTTTACCTGACTCATAGATGGGTGGAGGCAGTAGAGTACAAGGGACAGGCTATGGCTGTTAATTTGGACATTGCAAAGGCCTTTGATCAGGTTTGGCTCAGAGCGCTTCTTTGGAAGCTTCTTCCCTATGAGCTTCCTGAGAAATTGTGCAATTGGACTCCCAATTTTCTTGAAAATTGGAACATCAAGGTCGTAGTAGCTGGTGCAAACTCCGACTACAAGCCTATTAGTGCTGGTGTTCCACAAGGCTGCGTGCTATTACCTACGCTGTTTCTTCTGCATAACAACGATATCATGTTGCAAACCAGTAACATTAATTGTTATGCGAACGACAGTACTGGTGATGTTTTATATTTCGGCCGTATTAACATTTCTCAGGAAAACGTCGCCAAGTACCAGAACAAACTTATGTCTGTAGTTTTTGTTGAACAATGTCTTGGATTGGGAGCGACTAAATCTAGCCCAGTTTAATCTCTAAAAGGCATAAGTTTACGCGATTACCGCTAAAACGTATTGCGGCTTGATTAATTGGTGCTGCGAAGATATGCTCAGCAATAAGCAATAACCAGTAGCAAAATAATGGAAGTAAGTAAACACCTCTACAATATTTATAAAAATGATAATGCGATCACTGGCGATCGTATAAAATATTTATTTTTTATTTTTATAAAACCAAAGTAACAAAGTACCCTAAACCGTAGAGCATGTATGAAGGGAATAATGAAAGTGGACGAAGCGAAACAAGTATGTAAGGATCGTAGCAAGTGGAAAGAAGTGGTCTCTGCCTACCCCTACGGGAAAGAGGCGTGATTATATGTATGTATGTAAAGTAACATACGAACTTACAGTTTACCTGATGGTAAGTGGATACTGTAGTTCATGGTCACCTGCAGACAACTTTACACAAAGAAGGCTACAGATGCGTTGTCATCTCTGAGGACTAAGATGGAAGGCCTCACAGACTGTAATTATTCTGGCTCTTTATACACCTCAGACCGGAATACAGTAGTACAAGCAAGAAATAGGCACCAACCCAGACGGACTCCAAGTCAGAAACGAAGTCCTACCACTAAGTACGAGTATGATATCATCGTCATCATCATCATTACAGCCTTTCATAAGTCCACTGCTGAACATAGGCCTCCCCCAAGGAATGCCACAAAGCACGGTCCTGAGCCACCTGCATCCATCGACTTCCTGCATGTCTTACCAGGTCGTCACTCCATCTCGTGGGGGGTCGCCCTACACTTCGCCTACCGGTACGAGGCTCCCACTCAAGAACCTTTCTTCCTCATCGGTTGTCGGTTCTTCGAGCTATTTGGCCGGCCCACTGCCACTTCAGCTTACTAATCCGTTGGGCTATGTCGGTTACTCTGGTTCTACTGCGGATATACTCATTTCTAAGTTTATCACGCAGAGAAACTCCGAGCATAGCCCTCTCCGTAGCTCGCTGAGCGACCTTGAGCTTCCTCATACGGCCAGCAGTGTATAATATATTTTAAAGATATTGTTAGTCGAAAATTGTTATTAAATCGTACCGTCGGAGACCCGTGCTGTCAAATAGCCATAAAAGGAAGGACAGGTGAATGTTTAGAATTTAGATTTTACGTACGCTTTATAATTTTATGGTTTACTTGGACTGTGTTTCAATAATATAATTGTAAAATAAGTGTGATAATTACGATTATTAAAGCTCACTACTGGTGACTCTCTTTGGATATTTAATTAATTTATAAACATTAATCTAACATTAAAATTGTGTTTCTATACTATGAACTTGTAAAATATTAAATTTATCTCAAAAATATAGACAATAGTAATTCCGGAAGAATTTAATTTACATTTCAGTGTAATGCCTGAAACTTTCTAAACAAGGATGACTTGCATTTACACACATGAAGTACCGTGCACAATTAATTTCAATTATGATTATGGAGAGAAGAAATAAAATGTGCGCATATTAGCTAGTATAAAGATGGCTATATAATTATTGGGATTTTATTTTTACTCACGACACCATTTCATACCATGGTTTTTGAGCCTGTCATTATATTTTACCAAGCCCAGGGTTGAATACGACATTAAGTTAACCTTTTGAAACCCTTTATGTTTAAGGTGGTCTAGTAGATTAGGATTTAGTTTCGTAGGTTCAAATCCCGTATAACTAGATCCAGTAAAACTAGATTATACTGCACTAAGTATACTGCCTCCATGTTGGAGAAAATCCTAGAGTGGTGGTAATGTATTAAAAAAAAAGCAGAAAGAAAAAATGGCAATGAAAAGTGTTAAGAAATAAATATTTAATCTTCAATAAAGCCGTGAAGGTAAATTCTAGTATGATCATGTAAACGACGTTGAAGTTCAGGTTAGTTGCTAATGTATCAAGTCTGCAGTTTCATAG
Source organism: Parnassius glacialis (assembly GCA_033319125.1). NCBI lineage: Eukaryota > Metazoa > Arthropoda > Insecta > Lepidoptera > Papilionidae > Parnassius > Parnassius glacialis. The sequence continues at coordinate 8,475,991 of JAVANC010000009.1, forward strand.
AACGCAAGCAACATAGTTCGATAAACCGTACAGACTACAATGAAAATCACCGACAACTGGTAAATTACTTCTATAAAAAATATTCAGCTACCGCAATAGCTTATATTATCCTCGATTAAGAATTACTATGCTACTATAAGGCATCCTTAGTACCTCCGAGGAAGAAAGATGGAATGCCTCTTTATCTGTAAAATGGCTCTTCGGTTCTTTACACTACATTGCAAATAATTAATAGAATCAGGCGTTACTTTGCGGAAATCGATTATATTAAAGTTGGTAAAAATTATCTTTGCGGTAAGCCACCGCAGAGTCTACATTACCTGAAGATGCCTCGTGTAGAGTTTTCATTTTCGTCAGAGGTGTGTCTTTCTTTGTGTAGTGGTGTTGGGAGTAGTGGTGCTGGGATTAGTGGTGACGAGGATAGTGCACGCAATTGAGGGAGGGCGGGAGGTGCTCTTCAATCTAGGTAAGACACATCAGTTTATTTTATCGAGCGTATTTACGCCAGGTATTTTTTACTAACTTTAATACAATGAACATGCTAATAGAATTATAATTAGTTCTATTTCACGCTGGCATCCTGTACGAGAGTAGCCCATTCTCGATTGTACCTACTTGTTTTGCAGCCATACTGTCATAATAAACTGCAGCGTGGCTCTTCACTTAAGAATGGAAATTCAGCAGAGCATGAGGTACCATAAAACTCTTTAAACTTTTTTAGATGCTAATGTGGATAAGCAAGTTATACCTACACAAAAATCAAAAGTATTGATTAAAAACTAATATTCCTTGAAAGAACCCATCAAGTTATGTTGTGTGAATCCGTTTATATTTAATATTTACCATATCACCTTGTTTTGAATGTATAGGCCTACTATATTGCTCGGCCCAGGTTCAACCCGTGCAAAAAAATGTTGTTTACTTTTGAGTCTGGTTGTTGATTGATTGTCCCGCCTGTCCATGACACTGCATACCTAGCCTATCTCTGTTTTAAATGTAATGATATAATATACTCTTTGATCTGGTCTAATCGCATAAGCGTTATCATAGTAATAGTGGACGAACCTTTGCCGCTTAAATGTATCTAACGCTCTTGAACTTGATAGCTTCTACAATTATTCCGATGATTTCGTTGTTATCGGAATACTAATACAAGGTTCTGAAAGGTTATTCGCATATATACAAATGTCAACTTTATATTTTTTAAGCAAATTCGAGCCAAATTATTAATTAAAATCGATGATTACCCCATTAAGAGTACCCTATATTATGCCATGGGTGCCACAAGAGGCAACCAAGGGAAATGAAACAGCGTCTACCTCAATATTCTCGCCAAACATAGCAACCACACAAATCTTCTATATTTATGATTTTTTTTATTAAGTATTTCTTGATAATCTTCTCCATCGCCATCATCATCATCAAAAACCAGTAAAAGTTCATTGCTGGACATATATTTTGCACCTGTGGCGCTGTTAAGAACCACTGCTTTGAGTATTTTACGTCTGGCGTAAACTACATGGTTAGTCTGCCATCAAACGGATGCTATTAATTATTTTTGGCAATTTCCATAGTAGCCTCATTTGAAATTTACGGAAAAAAATGGTGTGAGAGATTTTTTTACTTTGTAATTGCTGCTGCCAAACTTCTAGATTAACGAGAACTTGAAAACCAATATTTTTTAGAATTAAATTTTCCTAGGCCATTTGGCCGAAATGTCAAATAGATATTTTATAAAAAAAAAAACTTCCGCAAATAGGACAACACTAACAACCCTCAAAGAAATTTCTAACTGTTGCTTAAAGATTCCTTCAACGTTTCCTTTAAATTTCTCCCGAAGCTGAACTTGACAAGTATTTCCTTATTAAACTTCGTTGTGAATTTGTTAAGGATCTCTTATGTTAAGGAAGTTAATTCGATAAGTACCATTAGTAAGCATAAAATTATTAAACAATTTTGACTTGCGCCTTCTCGAATTATATTAACAATATTTTAAACTTGGCAACGCGATCGCTAATTACTAAAAAACCCTTGAGTTTCGAGGGTCCTTCAGGGAGGGCTTTACCGTCTAACAATAAACTGTTTTGATAATAAAGTTTCAGGCATTTAACCCATTCAACAAAATTTCTATCAGTATCAAACATTTATATTAATATATTATACGTGGTAGAGCCATGCTGCTGCTATATAGCTGCAGCATGTCTCTTGCCACAACTAGATAGTATAGTGACGTATCGTGTATTAGATAGCACTAGTATAGTTCTACAACTATACTACTATACTAGTAACATAGTTGTAACATGATTGGGTCGGCTCGACCAAAGAAGAACCACGCTCTCACAGAATACCATCGTAAAATGTCAGCTTGACACTGCTTTGTTTCGTATGGTGAGTGTAGAGAACCGGAGACCGTTTTTACTGGAAAAGAGGCATTCCATCTTAGTCATCACGGGTGATGACGCATCTGCATTGATTTTTCACCTGGTTCAATTTGTCGAAATTGAGGATAAATGTAAATGTCTATGGGTCACAGTAATCACATATCATCAGGTGGACTGTGTGCTCGTTTGTCACCCTATCCTATAATATTATTTTATCGTAAATTTAATAAATTTTACGAAAACTATATGGCATTCGTTAATTCGTCAAGTGGCATAGAATAAGGGTAACAAGCTAGCAAACCTGATGGAAAGTCGATTCTCTGGCCCATAGATATCTACATCTATCGTCGATTAAGATTAAAAGTGCAGATACGTTGTCATCTCCGAGGACTAAAATAGAATACTGAGGTATCCAGTGCAAAGAGCATCTGGTTCTCTACATACGAAACACAGCAACATTAAGCTGATATTTTACGCTAGTGTTCTGTGAGAACATGATCCTTCCCCGGTAGAACCAACCCAGTCGTACTACGACCATAGTATAGTTGCAACGTGGCTCTACCGCGTATAAAAGTGTTACCTAAGTATTTTGGTTACAAACTCCCCAACCATATCGTTACAGACACACGTTATATTCTGCTTTTTCCAGTAAAAGAGAGGTCTTTTGAAAATATAGTAGTAACAAATTTACAACAACCACATCTATTATTTAAGAATCTTTCTTTAAATGTCAGGCTTCAAAGAAAGTAAAATGTGAACTGAAAATTATTTGAACCTTATAAATAAAAATATTAAGCATATAAAGTAAGTTTTGTAATATCTGGAACTTTTAGACGGAGTAAATATTTTGCAGTAAAACTCTATATAACGCGTTACCCATGCATTTGATTATTTTATGAATATTTTCTAATCAAGTGCGGGTAAAATATTAGGCTATTCCCAGTAGTCGGACCAAGCGGTTTTACTAGTAAGACTGAGTAATATTCGTCCCCATACATTTACTTGTAAGACTACTAGGAAACTTCATGGCGTAGTGCATGCTCAATAGTCGTACAAATAAGATTACTATGAATATTCTTTCCAAGTAGGCCTTTCTGGTAAAACCACTGGGGAATAAAATTCTCAGTAGTCCTTACTCTACTTTCATATAAAGTACACGGAAGTTGTATTTGTTTATATTAGGAATAGTACTGTATGCAATATATAAAATCCTGCAAGAGGCAATAGGATTATTCTAATGTATTTTTTATAGGTTAGGGTGACAAACTAGCACTCAGTCCACCTGATGGTAAGTGATTGCTGTGACTCATAGACATCCACATCTATCCTCAATAAAATACAGATGCGTTGTCACCCATGAGGACTAAGATGGAATGCCTCATTTCTAGTAAAAAGGGTCTCCAGTTCCCTACACTCACCGTACGAAACACAGCAGCGTTAAGCTGCTATTTTTCGCTGGTATTCTATGAAAGCGTGGTCCCTCCCCGGTCAAGCCGACCCATTCGTACTAGAATTATACTACTTATATATCTGCAGCATGGCTCTACCACGTACAAAACATAGTTTGTATATTTTATACACTTATACTACTTAAATTGACTGTTCACCTGATACTTTTTTTTGATGTTACTGATTTAACAGTGGTAGAGCCACGCGGCGGCAGATGGGCCGGCTCAAACCGGGGTGGTACCACGACCTCACAGAAAACCAGCGTGAAGTAGAGGTTTACCTCTGCGTTTCGCTTGGTGAGTGCAGGTGGCCGGAGGCTCTTTTTATTGGAAATTAGGCATTCCATCTTAATCCTCACGGGTGACAACGGTTCTACATTTTGATTTCTAATAGAGGATAGATGTAGATGTCTATGGGCCGCAGCAACCACTAACCATCAGGTGGACTGTGTGCTCGTCTGTCACCCTTATCCTATAAAAAGAATATAAAGAGAATTCGCCTGTGCTTGCGCATCATCGGGCGCGCTAAGTCAGGGACTATAACTCAGTAGTCTTACCAGTAAGACAACTTGGTAAGAATGCTGGGCAATCTATACAAGAGGCCTATGTTTTGTAGTGAACTTTGATAGGATGTAACTGTAAAAAGACGGTTTTGCTTAGAAGGAGCTTCCTCGTTAAAATTATATAATTATGAGAATCCTCCGCGACATGCATACATGGGTTTTAGTGGCTATAAATATTTTTCTTTTATTACTAAAGTTGGGTAGCATAGAAGAATACTCTCAAGAACATTATTAACGTATTCGAAGCTCGAATTAAATGTTCAGATGCAGTGTTAAAGTTAATGTTGCGTAAGCAGACATAAAATTTAAGTTATCTCTGTGACCGGAATTAATTAAAAGGTCGATAACGATTTTAACAATAAAAATGGGAAATAAGTATGTGTGACTACTTATAGAGTATATAGACATAGAGATATATAGATCTTAATGTCTATCTATCTGTAGGTCACATAATATGTAGACAGACGTATTCAAGTGTATAGACGATTTAAATTCTAGTCATCTTACAAACATCTTAGTCCTCACGGAAGACAACGCATCTGAATTTTGATTCGCAAACGAGGATAGATGTGGATGTCTATGGGCCACAGCAACCACTTACCATTAGGGGGACTGTGTGCTTGTTTGTCATCCTATCTTATAAAAAAAGTTTCTTATTTTTTATCTATATTTTGTAAATTTTTCATTGCATGCCTCATAACGAGAAGCATTATTATTAATGCTTTATTCTCGACTCGTCAAGGTCAAGCAATTATGTGTTCTTACAGTGCCTCTATCATAACCATATTGCACTTAGACGATAATATGAGTAGCCGTATATCAAGAAAAACTTTTATAAATACATCTCATTTTTTCTAAAAAATCATTTTACATTACCACTGTGGAAAAAATGGTTTGGAAAAAATTTGACGTTGACGTCCGGATGTTGATTTTGTATGTGGGTACGATAACTCCCGAAAGAAATTACGTATCGAGACCGGTATTTTTTTATTAGCTTCAAAATTACATTAACTGGTTAAATTCTTTGACACACTGACATAGAGGCACAGACACCGAAGTGACTCTAAAAGTGATAGAATTTTGCTAAATTTGGCACGGAATAGCATTTAATAATGTTTTTAAATTGAAGACCACGCGAGCGAAGCCGCGGGTAAAAGCTAGTAAAGGGCTATGTATATTTTTCATTCATTCATTACATTGTATCAAAATCCCTTTATTTGCCAAAGTCACCGTGTTAGGCGCGATGTCAACCGAGGCTTTTTTGTTATTTTGACTATTTTACGACAGCCACCATTCTGTCACCTCTTACAACAGCCACGGGGAAATGTGAGGTGGTGGCTTCTTTTACACGTCCACAGTACGTCAATTAAAGTATAAAGTTGAGTAAATGAATGTCATGTAAAATAAATTGCGTAGTGTGTATATATATCTATATTATCCCTTCTACTGCATTTGATATGCAAACCACTATTAAATGTATTGGGTTTTAATCTGTTGCAGATATGCTTTATTTATGTGTCAGTAATATACAACAAGTGCTGCACTAATCCACTGGGAAGATAGATTAGTGAGGTGCTTACCTACAAATGCTGTTAAGAATATTAGACAAACACAATAGAGCACGCATTTAACACAGTAATTTCCTGAATTATAGGTAAATTCTAAAAATTGTATAGGTACAAGCACATAAATTTGTTGAGACGTGATATTTAAGGGGCTAATTGATCGCTGTAAATTTCAAAGCAGCGAACTCGAGCCCCATTGGCACCAATGAAATCGTGATTGCAATTATAAGCACTAATTTAACACATCCTCGGCGGTGAAGGAAAATAACGTGAGGAAACCTGCACATCTGAAAAATATAAAAATATATTTTGGGGATTATAATTGGGGAGCGTGTTTAATATTCCTTTGCCCTGAGACCCTCTCAGTAAAGAGATGATGTCGTTGCCCAACTGTGGGACGTATATAAGCTGTAGCTTAACTTTTATACTTTTTAATGTCTATCAAAAGTTAATTGCTCTACATAGCCAATAAAAGAACTTCATAAATTGTAAATATTATTTATTTGCATCTGTTTTCCTATGTGTATAAAAGTGGTTGATTGTTTTTGAGCTGTCAATAAGATACGCGACTCTCTGCGATTGAGAAGTGACAGACGACCGTTGGCGGAATTTTCCTGTGTTGATTGGAAGTGTCATTACTAGTGTGAACTGAATACTCGTTGGCAAAACCAATTTTGTGTGTTCAGTTCCTATTTACTAAGTTGGAGTGTGAATATTTTTATAAAGAAATTTATCATGGGGCATATAAAAAGTAAAGTAAAGTAAAGGTGCAGCATATTTACGTCCTACTGCTGGGCACAGGCCTCCTCTCATTTCTGAGAGGGTTTTAGGGCAAGGAAATATCCACCGCGCTGCCCCAATGCGTGTTGGCGAACTTCACATGTCTTCGAAATATTTTTTTTTCTTATTTCTCAGACATGCAGGTGTGACGATGTTTTCCTTCACAGTCAAATCAGCACAAATCAGCACTTAAAATTGCAATTAACAATTTCATTGGTGCCGGCGGGGATCGAACCCGGGTTTCTGGAGTATTGTGAAACTTACAGCGAGCGCTAACCATCTGAGCTACCACGGCTCTTCTGAGCTACCACGGCTGCTATGGGGCATATAATACAAACATTGCATATTGTACCATATACATCTTATAAATAAAATTTACATATTGTAACAAATACAGACATTATAGCAGTAAGTGAAAAATACACGTCTAGGAACTAATCTTATATCTTTTGTATGGGATGTAAGTTAAAACTTTAATACTATGAACTCAGAATTATACAGACTTTATTATTTTAAATCGCTAACACTTGTTTTAACTATCGGCACTAACTGCTACTTAGTATACATACTTAAAGGTATTAATTTTCACACTTAAGCGAACCATGTATGTTCTTGATGAGAAATATGCCCGATATTTTATCCTGCGCATGATTTACGATTATTACGATTTACGATGGGTTACGATGTCATCTTCTTCTATCACCGTAATAGAAATAAGCCTTCTTAAAATCCTTATTACTGTTATACTTTTCTATTATAAAAATGCTACCTTTCTATCATAAAAATATGTTTTGTTTATATATATATATATATAATTGTATACTAAAGTCTTGAGAATACGTCGAAAGAAAGTAATTATAAGCTTCTATGTTATTATAAAATATTTGCTTGAGTAAAAAATTAACAACTTTGCAGCACTGTTGTGTTGTGTTCGTATTCAAAAGTGAACAAAAATCAATTTTCGCTTTAGTTTTCTTTATTTTTTTCCTCATCGCAAATGGCTAGCTTGTTCTCAATCCTCATAATTACTTTTATTAATTTCTTCTGACATCAACGCGTGTCGAAATATAAGTTTGAAAATCACTATAGACTTGCGAATGATTAACTGTATCTACGTGTCGACAGTTTATCTAAGTTCTGATAATCTCATCACTCAATTTAATCTATCGGATTATCTCTAGAGGTTATTTTATATTAGTCTGTGGCTTAGGTTACGGTCTTAATTTATTGGTTATAGGATTTTAATAACGTATTTGTAAGAAAATGAAATTTACGTGTTTCAGTTTGCATTAAATTATTTTACTACTTAATTTAACATAAATGACAAAATTTAAAACAGTTTTTTCTTTGACTACTGAACCAGTATTAATTATGAATCTGCAAACCTTAGCATAAATTTATATTGTTTTCATCATCATTATCATTGCAGTCTTTCAAAGTCTTCTCTGAACATTGGCATTCCCCATATATTGCGTCATAGTTTAGATATTTGCCATAATTTCCACGCTTGAGAAGCGTGTTGCCAACCACAATTTTTATTTTTTTACTTGTTATAAGGGAGTTACTGGTTTTTCCCCTATGTCGCCTCCCACGAAACCCATAGGACGGAATGAGGTATCGGATACTTTTACACTGTCATTACAAGTTAGCTATTTGGGTGGTTAAGTCTGTTACAGATAACATTTCAGGCAAGTACACAACACTGGACATTTAAGGTATATCACAGAATAAGCTTTGTAGCAATTATTTTCAAAACATTAGTATTCATTCAATTTAACGTAAGTAGTTAATCGATAAAAATAATTTCGATATGCTTTCTATCACATTATTTTCACAACGTGCGGTTTCCTTAATATTGTCATAACAGGTTAATTATCATGGTTAACACTAGAGGAAATGGAAAACTAATTAATGCGATTATCTGTTTATTGTCACATAAATCGGAGGAAGTCCAATCAACAAATTAATACTGATTAACAAATGTATTTGCGTGTAAGCGGCTGACAGTATACTGCCATATTTCATCCCGTGGATACTATATCCACCCGTTAAATGGTGAAATAGTTATCTCATCAACTTGATAATAATATACGAGTATGTAGAGTTGGCGAAGTGCTTAGAAAAATAATTTTAATAAATTTCTTAACAAATTAATAAAGCAATCTATGTTCTTGGCACGATACCGCGGGGAGTAGGACTATATGATATTTAAGTTTCTAGTTTTAGTTTTTTTTTTATTATAGTTTTTAGTATTGTATATTTTAATAAATATATTTGTTATTTTAAAAAAAATCTATGTTAAAATTGAACAAATTCAATAAAATGATAAGAAAATTCGATTGTCGAGCGAAAGTTCGGGGCTCGATTCCCGGTCCAAAGTTAATTCCACAAAAGTTTTTTTTTATAGGATAAGGGTTAAACGAGCACACAGTCCACCTGATGGTAAGTGGTTGCTGCGGCCCATAGACATCTACATCTATTCTCGTTTGCGAATCAAAATGCAGATGCGTTGTCACCCGTGAGGACTAAGATGAAATGCCTCATTTCCAGTAAACAGGGCCTCCGGCCACCTGCACTCACCAAGCGAAACGCAGAGGTAAACCTTTACTTCACGCTGGTATTCTGTGAGGTCGTGGTACCACCCCGGTTCGAGCCGGCCCATCCGTGCGACAGCAAAAGCTGCCGCGTGGCTCTACCACTGTTAAAAAGTTTGTTTATAGATTAACTTAGAGTTATTTGTTACAAAGTAATCGGTTATGTAATACGAATAAAAGTCTTATATTAAATTAGATACTTATTATAGTTACAAATATATTTTGTTCTTGTGATAAGAGAGAAGATATATAATGGCTAGATAGGAATAGCATATGCGAATAAATAATGGTTTTTAAGGAACATAGATAGCTGTAAGCTGTAGCTGTGTTTAGACAACGAAAGCACTCGCCTCTTACTGAGTTGATGAGGGTCGTGCAGAGATTCGTCGTTCATGTTGTATGGGACTCAAACAGTGTCTAAATGATTTACTATGAAAATAAAAAATAATTGTTTAATATATGTACATAAACAATAATTGGTTCAGGATTATTTTGTATAATATTAAGATAAGCGATGTGTTAAAAGTGTATAAATTTGTGCTTAACATAAGCAAATAATAACAGATTTGTATAAGAAAATTAATTAAACTGTAAAAAAATTAAAGAGCTGCTAATGATGTTTAAAGGTTTTCATTTGTGAATTAAACTATTGTATTAGTTACGGTATTCATGTTTATTAATAAAGGTTGTTGTTTTGAACATGTGTGATTTTTAAAATTTATAACTTGAAATATGTTCTGTAAAATCAGTGTACTTTGTTGAATATCTTAATATGTTTTATGTGATAACGATGTAATGTATATCATAATGATAAGACTTTGTATGTGTTTCGTATAAATAAAATTATCTAACTATATGTTTTTAAGAAATAATGATATGGGGTTAAATACAACGGTGCGATGATGAATATTAGTATCAGAATATGTCGAAATGGCGCGTGGTTCTCTTTAGCGTATAGCTCGTGTACTAGGATAGGAGGCTGGTAATTTGGAAATTCGTTCGGGACTAAAGTGGGGCCAGGGACCAAGTTTAAATCAAGGTAGAAGATAGTAGGAAAATTGATAGGAAAATGTAGTGATAGTTTCAATGTCGCACTCTTAAGGGAAAATTACGAAGATAAATCGATGTTTTATTTCCAACTCCACTAGAAGCCATTACAGTCCAATAACGACAGATGTCAAGACTACCCATCCATTCCATAGGGACCCGTCATCTTAGTCGTCTAATCTTTCTTTTCAGAAAGGGGACAGATGGTCTTTGAGTGGCACATATTCTCAGGGGTCACGTTTACTTCGTTGTTCCTGAACTCAATGTGGTATGATATTAGTTTCCTGTAATAGAAGGTCACTGACCACTTGATCTCTGCTGCAGGGGTTACCAGAGCCGTTGTGCGACCCTTTCATGTAGTACCTATGATTCACGAAATAAATGATTCTGATTCTGATTTTGGATCAAAAATATAAAATATAAAAAATAGATGAATCATCATCATCATCATTACAGCGCTTCACAAGTCCACTGCTGAACAGGGGTCTCCCCCAAAGAATGCCACAAAGCACGGTCCTGAGCCCCCTGCATCCATCGACTTCCTGCATATCTTACCAGGTCGTTACTCCATCTAGTGGGGGGACGCCCTACACTTCGCCCGCCGGTACGAGGCTGCCACTCGAGAACCTTTCTTCCCGTACGGTTGTTGGTTCTTCGAGCTATATGGCCGGCCCATTGCCACTTCAGCTTACTAATCCGTTGGGCTATGTCGGTCACTCTGGTTCTACTGCGGATATCCTCATTTCTGAGTTTATCACGCAGAGAAACTCCGAGCATAGCCCTCTCCATAGCTCGCTGAGCGACGTTGAGCTTCCTCATCCGGCCAACAGTGAAGGACCACGTCTCAGTTCCGTATGTCATTACTGGCAACACGCACTGGGTGTACAGTCTCGTTTTCAAGTTTTGAGGTATACCTGACGAGAATATGTGCCGTAATTTCCCGAACGCTGCCCAACCGAGTTGAATCCGTCTATTGACCTCTCGGTCGAAGTTGGACTTACCTATTCGGACTATTTGTCCCAGGTAAACATACTCATCAACAACTTCGAGCTTAGTGTTCCCAACAACTACCGGCATAGGTGTGACATCGACATTAAACATGATTTTTGTTTTGTCCATGTTCATCTTAAGACCTATCCGTTGGGAAACACTATTGAGGTTATTGAGCATAGTGCTTAGGTCCTCCAGCGATTCTGCCATAAGGACTATATGGACGGCAAATCGAAGTTGAGTGATGTACTCGCCATTGATGTTGATACCGTATCCTTTCTAGTCCAGAAGCTTGAAAACGTCTTCCAATGCAGCGGTGAAGAGTTTCGGGGATATGACGTCACCCTGTCTTACACCTCTCTGCAGTTGGATAGGTTTCGTACTCTGGTTCTGTACGCGGATAGCCATCGTAGCTCTACTGTACAAACACTTCAGCTCTTCGATATACAGACAGTCAACTTAGCACCGCTAAAGGGACTGCAGCACCGCCCAAATTTCGACGGAATCAAAGGCTTTCTCATAGTCCACATACGCCAGACATATCTATACATTTTTTTATGGAATAGGGGCAAACGAGCATGCGGCTCACCTGATGGTAAGTGACAACCGCCGCCTATGAACAACCGCAACACCAGGGGAATTGCAGATGCGTTGCCAACCTTTTAGAAAGGTGTAAGCTCTTTTCTTGAAGGTTCCTAAGTCGTATCGGTCCGGAAAATTCGCTGGTGGTAATTGAATCCACAAGGAAGTGGTGCGAGGGAGAAAACTTCTTCTAAATCGCATAGTGGTGGACCGCCAATCATCCAGATGGTATGGATGGTAACGCGAGTTTGTCGCGATGTGCGATGGTGAAATTGAGCGACTGGAAGTAGTCCGAACAATTCCTCAGAGCACTCCCCGTGATAGATGCGATAAAATACGCAAAGAGTATCGAGCCAATCAGAAAGAACTCGGGCGTCGACGATTCGAACTGCTCTGCGCTGGATGCGGTCAAGTGGAAGGAGCTGGCACTGGGGTGCCCCGGCCCAGAGATGAGAACAGTATTCCATGTGGGGCCGAACTTGCGCTTTGTAAAGTTGCAAGCGAGGTGCCGGCATGAAATACTGTCTCACTCTGCTGAGCACGCCAAGCTTTTTAGAGGCCAATTTGGCCTTCCCTTCCAAGTGACCACGAAACTGCACACAATTCGATATGGTGACGCCAAGGATTCCGATACTGGCTGAGGCAGCAAGGGTGCCTTGAAACTGAGGAGATACGACAAAGGGGTTCTTTTTAGCGGTAAACGCGCAAACTTGTAGTCTTCTAGGGATTGAACTGGACTAGATTTAGTCGGCCCCAATCAGAGACTTTGTTAAGCAAAGACTCGACTTCAGACACAAGTTTGTCCCGGTACTCGGCGATGTTTTCCCGAGAAATATTGGCACGGCCGGTATATAAGGCATCACCAGTGCTGTCGTCTGCATAGCAATGAATGCTACCAGTTAGCAACATATCATTGATATGCGGGAGAAACAGCGTTGGTGATAGCACGCAGCCTTGTGGAACACCAGCGTTGATAGGCTTGAGATCAGAGCATGCACCGTCTACTACGACCTTGATGCTCTGATCAGCAAGGAAACTGGTGATCCATTTGCACAATTTCTCGGGAAGCCCAGCTGCACCAGCTGATCGACCCCGACGAAAACCGTACTGGCGGTCACTAATCAACTGGTAATCCTCAAGGTACCTCATGAGCTGGTAGTTTATAACGGCTTCCATTATTTTGGAGAACAAGGAGGTGATGGCGATAGGCCTGTAGTTGGACGGGTCTGAGCGGTCGCCGTTTTTAGGGATCGGGTGCACCAAAGCTGTCTTCCATGAATTCGGGACTACGCCTTGGGAGTAGGAGTACCGGAAAAGACACGTTAAAACCGGTGCCAACTCCGGAGCACACGTCTTCAGCACAATGGGAGGGACTCCATCGGGCCCACTCGACTTGCTGACGTCCAGGGAGAAGAGTGCTTTGCGGACCGAGCCCTGTGTAAATCGCACATCCGGCATGGAGCACTCACATCGCGGGATGGGCGGCGGTGTGTTCTCCCCGTCATCTAGAGTCGAATTGGACGCAAAAAGAGAGCTCAACAGATCGGCTTTCTCTTTTGCGGCATGGGCCAGTGAGTCGTCCTTCCTGTGCAGAGATGGAAGAGATGGCAGACAGAAGTTCCCTTGAAAAGCCTTAGCGAGAGACCAGAATGCACGCCTTCCCGAAGGAAGGCGAACTAGCTTCTCGCCAATTCTGCCGATGTGCTCAGACCTTGCCTTGGCAATGACGCTTTTGAAGGACCTGGAGGCGGAATTATACTTCTTTTTAAGTGCGCTTGTGTTAACATCCCGAGACGTTGATGCGTCAGCCCAGGCCTGGTAGCACTCCTGCTTATAGCGTGATGCTATTTTACAGAAGCGTTCAAACCATGGCTAGGATCTGCCTCCGATGGGCACCACAGAGGATGGAATAAAAAATCCATACCCTGAAGTACCACATCAGCAACAGAATCGGCAACAACGCTGGGATCTTCCGGCGAAAAGCAAACCCGCCCCCAAGGGTAGGATGCAAAAAAGGACCGCATCCCGTCCCAATCATTTGACCTATAGTGCCAAACACGGCGGCAAGCTGTAGATCGCAACTGCGATTGGAGCGTGAGTGGCACCGTACTCCGGATCAGACAATGGTCCGAAGAGCCCAGAGGGGCATCGACGGAGACCTGATATCCGTCCGGATGAGAGGTCAGCAGAAGGTCCAACAGGGAAGGTACATGGTCTTCCACATCTGGGATCCGCGTAGGAAAGTAACCAGTTGTGTTAGACCATATGCCAAAGCAAAGTCATAGACCGATCTACCCGCATGATCGGTTAAACGAGAACCAAGCCATTCAGCGTGGTGGGCGTTGAAATCACCGAGTATCACGATCTCTACGGATGGGACCTGTTGTAGCACGGAGTCTGCAGCCATTTGGACGTGGTCGATGAGTCGGTCTGTGTCGGCATTACTGCTATGGGATCTATAGAGGCACGCTCCAGCTCGGGGCACAAACGAGTGTTCTAATTTGTACCCAGGGTAGAAGAGATACGAAGTATCAGCCGGAGAGGACACCTGTGTCTCGGTTAGAAAGACCAAGGCCGGCTTAGCTATCTCCAGATGGTAGTGGATTGCGTTAAGGTTTGAATGAAGTCCCCTGATATTGCAGAAATCTACGGTAAGCGCGGCAGGGATTGCCTTTGTCTTCTTGCTCCGCTTGCCCCGAGCAGGTTTAGTCTTGAGCGGAATTTTGCCCCTCACCCCCCCAGAATACGCGGGGCAGCCTGAGCACCCACACCCAGGAGTGGAGTAGTTTGGTCGTGGATGCTCAGCGAGGGATTCTCCGGGGGTGCTGGTACTCTCCTGGGGTAGACTTTTATTTAATTCCACTACCATGTTGAGGGGGGGGGGGGATTGGGCCTATACACATAATATAAATGAATGAATATAATATTAGAAATTATTACACTTCCGATGTCAGAAATTATTCTCAAAAGTATTTAAATATAATTTAAAATTAAAAATTTTGTACAGCCGACTTCAATATAGGTTATTTGAGAATAACTCAATAACCATTGGTCTGACCTTGATCAAATTGGGTGGGATCATATGGGACCACACGAGAACTATCAGCTTTCATATAAAAAAAGAATCATCGAAATCGGTTCGCCCAGTACAAAGTTATGAGGTAACACACATAAAAAAAAAAAACGAAAAAAAAAAAACATACACTCGAATTGAGTACAGTCTCCTTTTTGGAAGTCGGCAGAAAATAATGTTACTCGTATTAGAATTAACTCTGAAGGTTAATTGTTAAAAATAATAAAAGTGTGAGAGCGGATGTTCAACTTGCTCTCTTGCTTACGCGATTGATCATTATCAGGAATAAGACAGCGTACAGCACTACACATTCAGTATAGAGCAAATACAGTTCGACCAACCGTAATATGTACCAGACACAATCACACATTAGTGTAACGTGAAGGACATAATTACATGATAACATCAAAGTATGCAAAGCAACAGCTACACTACTCCTGTCGATGTAACACCGGGCAGCTTCTCAGCAACACGATCTTCCTTGCTTACTCTAGAAGAACTACTACACCGTATCTCCGTGTGGAGGTAATGTTTTAGCTCAACGGTCATAATAACGATATGAGACTAGTAGAAGTACAGATTGACTGATCCCTCTTAGTCGACTGCGTGATACTTTATACTGCTAAAACAAGTGGGAGATTATAGTTCTACCTTCAACATTTCTTATTTTCTTTTATTATTTTACCCTCATTCCTAACACGGCCTTCCCTGACAATTCACACGTCCCCGTGTGAAGCCTAGAGTAACGTTACCGGCTTCAATGTAACTTAACCGTCTCAGCCTTGTCTGACCATGAAATACATAGGTACTAAGTTTTTGCAGAATTGAAAACATCGTCCAAATCAGATTTTAGTATACAAAGCTTCCTACTAGAGCTTAACACACGCTACAGATAACACAAGTCTTCTCAGAGGAACACTGTGCACATAGCACAGATCGTATCACAGACGACGCACTACACTGAAGACGCAGGCCAACCAACTAAACGCGCTCCAAAGAACGGTTCCGGTATGTTCAGCACTTGCGTCGCCCTTGCGGCAGCGAGCCGTCGCGTAGCACTAGTGGCAGCGAGCTGTCTAGGCGTACCCACCCCCGCACTAGTGAGCTGTCTCGGTGCACCCGCACCAGCGAGCTGTCTCGGTGCACCCCGCACCAGCGAGCTGTCTCGGTGCACCCCGCACCAGCGAGCTGTCTCGGTGCACCCCGCACCAGCGAGCTGTCTCGGCGCACCCGCACCAGCGAGCTGTCTCGGCGCACCCGCACCAGCGAGCTGTCTCGGCGCACCCGCACCAGCGAGCTGTCTCGGCGCACCCGCACCAGCGAGCTGTCTCGGCGCACCCGCACCAGCGAGCTGTCTCGGCGCACCCGCACCAGCGAGCTGTCTCGGCGCACCCGCACCAGCGAGCTGTCTCGGCGCACCCGCACCAGCGAGCTGTCTCGACGCACTCGCACCAGCGAGCTGTCTCGGCGCACCCGCACCAGCGAGCTGTCTCGGCGCACCCGCACCAGCGAGCTGTCTCGGCGCACCCGCACCAGCGAGCTGTCTCGGCGCACCCGCACCAGCGAGCTGTCTCGGCGCACCCGCACCATCGAGCTGTCTCGGCGCACCCGCACCAGCGAGCTGTCTCGGCGCACCCGCACCAGCGAGCTGTCTCGGCGCACCCGCACCAGCGAGCTGTCTCGGCGCACCCGCACCTGCGAGCTGTCTCGGCGCACCCGCACCAGCGAGCTGTCTCGGCGCACCCGCACCAGCGAGCTGTCTCGGCGCACCCGCACCAGCGAGCTGTCTCGGCGCACCCGCACCAGCGAGCTGTCTCGGCGCACCCGCACCAGCGAGCTGTCTCGGCGCACCCGCACCAGCGAGCTGTCTCGGCGCACCCGCACTAGCGAGCTGTCTCGGCGCACCCGCACTAGCGAGCTGTCTCGGTGCACCCGAACTAGCGAGCTGTCTCGGCGCACCCGCACTAGCGAGCTGTTTTGGCGCACCTGCACTAGCGAGCTGTCTCGGCGCACTCGCACTAGCGAGCTGTCTCGGCGCACTCGCACTAGCGAGCTGTCTCGGCGCACTCGCACTAGCGAGCTGTCCAGGCTTCAATACTGTAGGAAGGATAGGCATCAAGTTTAAATACCTCTCAGTGGCTGTTGACATACAAAGTTAGCGTTAATTAGTACCTGAAACCTTTTTCATATTGGAATATACTCCAAGTAGTTTTGATGTAAAATTTTAAGTACACAACAGTCCAAGCAAAATACTACGTTAGGTGCGCCAGCGTGCATTCAAGCGCATCCAACACTAGTTTCACAAAATAAATAACTAAAGTAATTTACGATTGGAATAGATGTAAAAAGTTCCAGGTGCATGAAACAAATAAATAATCTGCTTTGCAATATAAAAATTTAAAATTTGCAATAGATAACTGTATTGCAAACCATAGAATTCCGGACTTCTAAATTTCACCACACATAGTCATAAGAAACGGCAGCTGTCACACGTGGAAACAAGAGCACACGCCATAAATCATAGGCATAAACCAAACGCGCACGTGGCTATTAAAACAGCACAGCACATGCCAAAGTTAGCTGCCATGAGGCAAGCGCATGTGGCTAAAAGAACACAGCACATGCCATACGGTAGCCGTCATGAGGCAAGCGCACGTGGCCAAAACAACAGCACAGGGCGTGCTGCACTCGCACAGCTAGCTGTCGCGCCACACCAGCGCCAGCGATACGCTGCGCCACGTCACGTACTCGAAGCGTCAACGGGAGCAGCACCTGAGATCTCACAGGCATCGTCGGGGTTGTAGTCATCGTGATCTGCGTGAAAAACAAGTTGTTAATTATCAAGACAACATACACCGTTGCCTATTCTCTCATCTATCACGCATACGAGACCCTCAAACAAAAATACGCTCTCATACCGCAGACTACACAATAAAGAACTTCGCTTTCACAAGTATGCATACATCTCCATACGAAGTATCTCTTACATACTCGTACTTGAACTTGCAAGTTCCCACGTTAAAGACGTGAACCAGGACAGCGCCTGCCAGGACAGCGGCTGATGCATGTTCAGAAAACATGACTTCCGCGCACACAGCGCCGCGCACACAGCGCATCGCACACAGCGACCCAGGACAGCGCCTGCCAGGACAGCGACTGATGCATGTTCAGAAAACATGACTTCAGCGCACACTGCGCTCGCGCACACGGCGCCACGCTCACAGCGCCGCAGGTCAGCGCCTGATGCATGTTCACAGAACACGACTTCAGCGCACACAGTGCCTCAGGACAGCGCCTGATGAATGTTCACAAAACATGTCTTCCGCGCACACAGCGCCGCGCACACAGCGCCACAGGACAGCGCCTGCCAGGACAGCCACGATGTACAGCATACACGCGCTCCGCGACTGCGCCCGCCATGCGTACAGCAAACGCGCGCTCTGGGATGGCACCCGCCATGCATGCAGCACACGCATCCGTCGAAACCAGGCCATGTTACAGCTGGACCCAGCATTCCAGCTCCAACGAGCAAGGCACACACGCTTCACACTTGCGTACATGTAATCACATCACACTTGCTACTGTAACACACAGCGCGTATTAAAAGGATTCAGTCTGAATACACTTTCAAAAAATGCAGCACCACTCTCGGAACACTATTCGCCTTTCCAGGGAACCATATACTGAGCTGCGGCCTGTGTAGTCTTGCATCTAGCTCCAGATAATAACTTCAGCTCGTACTGATCACTTGATAACATTTAGTTATTCGGTGTGGACCCTTTT
Organism: Parnassius glacialis; assembly: GCA_033319125.1. NCBI lineage: Eukaryota > Metazoa > Arthropoda > Insecta > Lepidoptera > Papilionidae > Parnassius > Parnassius glacialis. The sequence goes on from JAVANC010000009.1 coordinate 8,494,797, forward strand.
GCATCCCCTGTCGATTCAAAAGGCTACTCAGGAAAACGCAGTGGATTTTCCAACAAAATAGCTGATTCAATGCTTGACTTGCCTTTACATAAATTTAAAATACAGTAATTATTAAATAAATGTTACTCATCCCAGGATCAAGTTTCCCAAACGCTCGGCGGCGCCCGGCAGTCCGGCCTAGAGATCCCCCAAGAAACAGCAGCTTATAGCGGCGTAGCCTCAACTTTACCAAGGCTCGGCCACGCACCCGACCATGTCCAATTAGCCGTTGACTATTTGGAGTAAACTGTAACACTTATCAATACATTAGAATACAAACAGGCTATTTATTTTTTTCAATTCATAGCACGTTAAATTTAATCCTTTGTTTGATATATCGCTTAAACATTATAAACTTTAAAATGTATGCGCTACATTATTTCGTAGGCTATGTACGTATTTTCATATCATTTCACAAAACATCAAAACTCGACAGTCAAAAATTACAACAACAGTTTTCACTGGATGCAACTAACACATTTAGTTAAAACCTTTTTCAATTTTTTTTTCAACATTTGTTAACATTTGGTTTAACTTATAGCTCAAAACATATTAAGCTTTGACTTTACTGGTACGTCCATAGGAAATCAAATTTAATTACGACATCAAACATAAAAACAAAGGTATCAATGCGAAGCGCATCATAGTCTTTCACGAACGTATTAAAAATTAAACAAAAGGATCGAACTTTTGGTTTAAAACATTTCACTTGTATACTTTCACTATATACTTTAGCGATTCGTCAATGTCGTAAATACGACTACAAACTTTATTTAATTTCTTAAATTCTGATTTCTCAAACATAAAAACAAGAAGCGAGGCACAGTCATATTCTTTCACCAACGTAATAACCCTCACAATATTCAAAGTTTATATGTGGACAGTAACAGGGACTTTATCCCACTTCTGATATTAGAAACAATTACACTTCCGATGTTAGAAATTATTCTCAAAAGTATTTAAATAAAATAATGTTACTCGTATTAGAATTAACTCTGAAGGTTAATTGTTAAAAATAATAAAAGTGTGAGAGCGGATGTTCAACTTGCTCTCTTGCTTACGCAATTGATCATTATCAGGAATAAGACAGCGTACAGCACTACACATTCAGTATAGAGCAAATACAGTTCGACCAACCGTAATATGTACCAGACACAATCACACATTAGTGTAACGTGAAGGACATAATTACATGATAACATCAAAGTATGCAAAGCAATAGCTACACTACTCCTGTCGATGTAACACCGGGCAGCCTCTCAGCAACACGATCTTCCTTGCTTACACTAGAAGAACTACTACACCGTATCTCCGTGTGGAGGTAATGTTTTAGCTCAACGGGCATAATAACGATATGAGACTAGTAGAAGTACAGATTGACTGATCCCTCTTAGTCGACTGCGTGATACTTTATACTGCTAAAACAAGTGGGAGATTATAGTTCTACCTTCAACATTTCTTATTTTCTTTTATTATTTTACCCTCATTCCTAACAATAACATATAAATGAAATTGAAGGGAACCGGGGTCTGTCTGTAACATCGAAATAGCTGCCTTATTGATGATGCTTAGAGGGTTATTTGCATAATATTTAGATATGTATAACCATTTTTAAAACTTTTGTCTGTCTGTCTGTCTGCATGCCTGTCTGTCAGTCTGTCTGCCTATATGTTACGCCTATACGGACTAATCTTCGGGTTTGCTTAACTGATTGTAATAAAACAGTGCCTAATTAATATAAAGCAGTGCCTTAGGTGTGATGTAGGCTATGTTTTATCCAAAATAAAAAAGAAAAAAATTAAAACGGACGTTTTTTAAAATAAAAACGAATAGTTGATAACAAATGCTCATTGATTATCTTAAATCAAACTAACGCCACATTTATAGATCCAACCTAGGTGAAGCGTCCCACTGCTGGGCATAGGCGTCCTCTCATATCTGAGATTGTTTTTGGGCAAGCAAATGTCCACCGCGCTGTGCCAATACGTGTAAGCGAACTTCACGTGTCTTTAAAATATTTTTACATGCAGGTTTCCTCGCGATGTCTTCCTTCACCGCCGAGCACGTGTGCACTTAAAATTGCAATTAACAATTTCATTGGTGCCGGCGGGGATCGGACCCGGGTTACTCGCGTACTATGAAACTTATAGCGAGCGCTAACCATCTGAGCTACCACTAGTCTTAGTCAGGCTAGTTAAATAATAAAATAATACTTTAACAAAATTATAATGGCCGTAGCATACTAAAACGTGCACGTGGAGTGAGCAACAAGTATACGTGGAGATCCTAATTGTAATATTGACAGCTAGGTAGCGCAGTATTTAAGCTTTTGGCTGCGGCTCTGGTCGTGGGTTCGTGGTTTAACTCCCGCTTGATACAACTCTTGCGTGCTCTACAAATCTCTCTAGATGGAAACTTCTTTTGTACCAAGGAGTCCGTCTAAGTAGGTAACATCTTCTAACCTATTTATGCCGCCAAATATCCGGACTGAAGTGTAAAGAGAACCAGTATATCACAGACTGTGAGGCAACTTATTTTAGTCCTCAGGGAGGACATTACACCGGCTTTCATTTTAAGTTAGCTGCAGGTGTCCATAAACTGCATTAGTTACTTACTATTAGGTGCTCTATAAGTCTGTTTGTCACTTTTGTTTTATAAATGAAAATCGTTGCTCCAGATCTGTAAAGCGCGAACGATACAGCGAAAATTTCTAAGATGGCTATAAATTTTATTAAATATGAAAACAAATACACTTAAACCTTTGTGTATCTCAGGCTGATAGTGACAACGGTGACACATTTAAAAATAGCCTTAATACAAAGTTAGACTTAGTTTTAGACTTAGACTAGTTATCCTTTTTCTTACTCTCATCAGCCTGTAGGAAGTTTTAGGCGTAATCGCGATGCCTGGTGGGATTAGTGATCATATTTTTATATATTAGAGAGTCAAATAAGTTTAAGGTCGCTCTGATGGAAAGAGTCTACTGCGGCCTATAAATGCATATAACAACATCAAACAAAGAAATCCAAAGATATGTTTTCACCCCTAAAGACTTAGTTACGAGGGTGCGTTTTTAAGTTCGCGGAGTGCCGTTATAAAGTTCCTTACCAAGCGTGAAAAATCAGTTCAGAATATACTGAAAGAGATGCCGTCCAATTACGGAGACTGTTGTCCAAGTAAAACTATGGTTTACAAGTGGCATTCCCTATTTCAAACAAGGCAAAGAGTCACTTGTAGACAAACCACGGTCAAGAAGGCTGATCGAGGTGACCACTTTGGAAATTATTCAAAAAGTCGAAAAACTAATATTAAAAGATGCCCGCTTAAGACAAAACTGCTCACAGAAATGGTTGGAGTATCAGACACAACCATGTTCAAAATTCTTCACGACCATCTTGGCATGACTAAAGTCAGCGGAAGATGGGTGCCTCAAAGGGAACAGCGCGTTGAGGATTCTCGTGCATTTTTGTGTGAGTGTGAGTGTGAGTGTTGGCTCGAATTGTTACTGGTAACGAAACTTGGGTTCACCGTTATGAAACTGAGTCCAAGCAGGACTCTTTGCAGTGGCGCAAAAAAGGCACACCACCACCCAAAAAATTTAAGGTGGCACAATCGGCAGAGAAAATCATGGCGACAGTCGTTTAGGACTCAGAACTCTATTGATTAATTATAAAGATAAAGGTATCTTCATAACCCGAAATTACTACGCTTTAATCCTAAAACAATTGAAGGAAGCCATAAAGGAGAAAAGAAGGGGAAAATTGACCAAAGAGATCCTTCTTCTGCACGACAACGCGCCTGTTCACAAGTGCCATTGTAACGACCCCCCCCCCCCCCCTTCTCATCTCTTCACTCTTTCTATATATATTTATACCTTTATTTCCTTAGAATCTATTTCTATAAGTTATACAAGTATATCTAACTTACGTGACCAGTATATTAATCATACATTGATCTTTCTAAAGGTTCAAATATAGGCCGTATAATAAATTTATGGCGTGATCGTCTTAGTTAGGACCCTTATTTACGTTGTGTTTGTATAGTAACTAAGTTCTTTTAGGTGTATCTTGGAAGAATGAATATTTGCGAGAGCAATCGAAAGTCACGAAGACAGAGCTCAAATAAAAGTTAAGAACAATAAATTGTCCTTATTCCACTTGTATCAGGTTCACAACAGTCAATTCCTTATTAATTAATCCCTTCCCGCTTGGAAAAGGCTCACAATATTTATATCAAATACCAGATACAAGGGCTTCGCTCTTCCACATTAAAAAAAAATGTGGAGGAGGTACACGGCTCCGCACACGCCGCGCACGGTGAGCGCCAACCATTTTAATGCGCTCCCCCCGAAGGGTACGCAAATTTGGGAACTGGACCGTAGTCCACAGCAAAATAACTGGCGAACCAGTAAAAGAGGACTTGGCCCCTTGATAGTGCGTAAGCACAAACATCGACCGAAGTCGCGCATGTCAATGCGTGTAAACGCCATACAGAATACGATCAAATCCAGCCACAGTGAATGTACGTCACACGGGTTAGGCAACAATAGGCACATTAGCCATAAAAAGCCGTCCGTGAGCGCCACCACCTGCCAGACCGCCGTTCCTGCAGACGTGATGTAAGTGTAAGGCATCACCACCAACTGCATGGTCAGCACGGCCAATTGGCCGCAGAGCGTGTCATGAGTCTACCGCTCACCTCAAGGGAATGGGGTCCCACGTTGCGCGGCTTTCGGCCGCAGCCTTGAGAGCCTCCTCAGATTCTCCCTCCAGCTACCACCCGCATGAGGTTGACACATATGCTCCACCAACCAATACAATGGCAGATATAGCCAATAGGCAGTTATAAGATATTAGTAATAATTCGCTATCAGAAAGGGTTTGTGTCACTGACGTTGAGTATATGCATTTTTCGATCATGTTTGTCTCACCCACCAACAAGTTGCCTTCAATCTTTCAAAGGTGGGAACTTTATAGAGATATATTAATATGTTGTTATATAAAACATCATGGAGGGCAGACAGTCTGCAGCCCCGCTATGAAGGGACCCGACTTGGGCAAAGCTACTTGGGTTGTGAATCAAACCAAGATGCAGAGAGCGCCATTGAGAAGAGCGACCCGCCAAACAACCATCGCAGAGACGCAATGCTGCAGAATGCAACAAGCATCAATACGACTATCGTCGGGCTTACACCATCCCAAGGTCCCCCATACAGTCCCAGTAGACATCACCACCCGCATACCTCCATCGACCAGAACCACAAGATGCGTCGAATCAGGTGCAGCACACCCGCAGATCCATCACAAGATGCAATACTGCAAGTAGCAATAAGCATCAATGCAACTATCATACGGATGGCGCCCCCTCACAACACACCCACATGATCCCTATCGACTTTGGTAACAAAATTGATAATGTTGTTAACTAAAAATACCACCAACGTATCATAGTAGCACGGTACTAAGACGTCAGTAGCCAAAACTCCACGTATCATAGCGCTATTGCACTAAGACATGAAGTTGAGTATGCTTGCTGCACTTAAAAGTACTACCAAACACACTCACCCTAATCCGAAAGATAGCCGACGTATCATAACGCTATGCGTTAAGACGCCGCCCACAAACGGTAGGGTTGTGCGATGTCCACGGGCAAGTCGTATTGCTACAACAAACCCGCTTACCACCGGCACTAAGATGATATGTCAAGGACACATCGGTTAGCGAGTCCAAGTTTACCTCGGTCTCGGATGCTGTGAAACAATCTACACGCCACTATAATAATTCTTTTCAAGTCCCAATTCTTTCAATATAATGCTTTTACATATTTGAGACCTTCAACATATTTGCTTTATTTCATAGACCATACTATTGTATGTCTTATTCATATGGAACTTCAAGTCATAACTCTGCTATCATAATGCTTATGCATCATAAAGACCTTCTATATTAATGCTTTGGTTCGTTAGACCTTACTATCATAAGTCCCTAATATAGGACTAGTCATTGTGCAACATTAGTACTAGCAGTCGGTCAGCCGACCACCCCATATATATGTATAACCTTGGGTATGTGTCTCCGGCAACGCCCCTTATTATGGAGACCATTACAAGAACACTTTCATCAACTTAGAAATTTTCCGACTAATACAAGAACACCTTCTTCAACTTTTTTATCCATTTTGTCTATTATATTACAAATGTTATTTATCCTTATTATTGTAATATAATCGACTTGTATTTATATAATTTAATATATTTTGAATATCTTAAACAAGATTTTAATAAATTTAGAGATTTTTTAGAGACAATTTATGCGTTAACTATACTATAATATTCAATATTCCCAATGAACATATTTGAACTTTATACTTAATTTTAAACATTATAATTGTTTAAAATATAAATTCTAAGACATTTTTAAATGCCTTTACATTGAATTTAATTATTATTTATTAATAATAATTATGAGGCGTCACAATCCACCCCCAAATTTTATGTTAATGACCCACATAGTGGAGTTGTTAATATAAAATTTAAGTATTTTGAGAGCATATACTCTACACTCAAATAATTGTTATATATCTGTTCTTTCCTCTTTTAATCTGTTACAATACAGTATATGTTATCAATTTGCCCTTCCCCAGGGAATGGCCGCCACCAACACCCCTTCAACCATATCCATCACAATGTGATAACATCTTAATTCAAGTTATTGTATATCGTGTTGTTAGTAAAGTTTCCAGTCAATTGTCGATTTCTCATTTTATTAATTTATCTTTAAATCTTTGAAACATTATTTCAATAGTGTCACACTTTTTGTGCATACAATTCAGTTGGATATTTGTTGAGATCAGTTGAGTACCACACAGGATAAATGTGATTGAGCCATTCACCCTGACCCAGCTGCCATATTTATTTAATAAAAATGATTACAAAATTATCTTACGTTCTATATTTACAATTCTTCATTAATTATTAATTACGTTCTTCTATCATATAGCAAATATCTTGCTCATAACTTTAATAATTTTAGTCTATTAATTTAACAATAATTTCATGGGCCACCCACAAGACCCTTTCATGCTACAATATTTATTTAACTATACTAATAATTTATATAAAATAAAATTATTATTTAAAATATTTTAATAAGTGAATAGCATTGAAAATTCCTCTAATTTCATTTGTCTCTGGATTTGCTAAGGTATATACATTGTCAAATGGTACAGCTGCTATTACATAAGGCCCTTCATATGCCAAATTGAACTTACTCATAACTTTATTATCGGCATCTGATCTACTAGATCTTGAAATTTTTACTAAGTCGCCAATGTTATATTTTATTAATCTATTTCGCCTATCAAATTTTGTGTTTCTTATTCGACTTGCTTCTTTTAAATTTTTACGCACTTGTTGTCTAATTTGCTCGACATTATGTTTGTCTTTACTTTTAGAAATTATTTTGTCAAAAGACATCTCATTAGACTCACCATAAAGTATCTCACAAGGCGTAAAGCCTGTACTATTGTGATAAGAATTATTATACAATTCTTCTAATTTCGGCAATATTAACGCCCAATCTTTGTGGTTAGTATGACAAAGCGTCCTAAATAATCTGCTCAACTCTTTATTTACTCGCTCTGTTGTATTTGGTCTAGGATTCCTAACTGTAGTATATATTGGCTTTATATTTAAATATCTCATTGATTGTTTCCAGTGTTTACTTATAAACTGTTTTCCATTATCTGTCATTATTGCCTTGGGCTTTATAATCTCAACAAAATGCTTTACTTTTGTTACAACAGACTTTGCTGTTGACTGTTTTAAAGGATATAATTTGATAAATTTACTGAATGAATCTTGTATGACAAATATGAAAGTGTACCCAAAGGTACCTGATGCAAGTGGTCCATATAAGTCTGCCATGACTATATCGCCAATGTTTTCTGTTATTATAGATTTGCATGGACCCACATATGTTATATTGCTTTTCTTAGATAACTGACTTACATGACAAACCCTTAATTGATTTTTAATATCTTTTGTTAATCCTTTCCAAAAGAATCTGTCTCTCACATACTTAATTACCTAATAGGGTCCTTGATGACCCATTTCGACATGTACTTGATTTATAATATCTTGTCTCAATGCTTTAGGTAAATATATTACTTCTTTTAAATTCGTTTTGTAATATAATACATCATTTTTCAAACTATACCGTTTCAATTTATTATTTTGTTGTATTGTGGAAGTATTTAATTGTCTTTAACTTTTCAATAATAACCAACGACTCCGAATCTTGTAATTGATATACTGATAAGGATTTTAATTTTTCTATCAGCTCAATATTCGGTTCGCTTTCTGTGTAAGCAATTTCTAAGCTATTATTTTTATCCTCTTGTATTAAATCGCCATCAGGAGGATAACGTGATAGCACATCTGCAACAATATTACATCTACCCGATATATACTGTACTTCATAATTAAATTGTTCTATATACAAAATCCATCGGGTTACTCTACCATTGAATAACTTCATATTATTAATAAACAATAATGCTTTATGATCAGTTAATATTATTACTTTACTGCCTCTCAAATATGTTTCAAATTTCTTTAGGCAGCTTATTACAGCATAAAACTCTTGTTCAGTAACAGACCAATTTAATTCGGGGCCTTTTAAGGCTTTACTATGATAGCCTAAAATTCTCATTTCATTATTATCATCTATCTGATATAGTACTCCGGCCATACCCACACCGGAACAATCTGTTTGTAAATAATACGGCTTATTAAAGTCAGGATGATGCAATTGTATTGTATTAATAAATTGTTGTTTTATAAAATAAAATGCCTTCTGTTCTTTACCGCTCCATTGGAACTTACGTCCCTTTTTAAGTAATTCACAGAGCGTTATTATGTTCTCGCTATAATTTGGTATAAACCTTCTATAAAAATTGCATAGACCTAAAAAGGCCCTCAATTGTTTAATCTTTTTAGGTGCTGGGAACTCTTGGATCGCCCGAATTTTATCGGGATCTGTCTTTATGCCTTCTGTTGAAATTATAAAACCCAGCATTTCAATTTCTTTACAAATAAATTCACATTTCTGCAAGTTGCACGTTAAGCCAGCTTTGTTCAATTTGCTTAAAACAATATCAATGTGCTCCAAATGTTTATCTAACGTTCCTGTTGTAATAATAGCTAGATCATCTAAATAATTCACACAAAATTCTTGGACTTCTGGTCCTAATATTAAATTCATGGCTCTGCTAAATCTTCCTACTGATGTTTTTAATCCTTGCGGCAGAACATTATATACATATGACTTTCCATTGAATGTGAATCCAGTATATTTTCTACCATCTTTATTTATCGGAATTTGAAAATATGCATTATTTAAGTCAATGGTAGTAATATAATTCGCTCCGTGGAATGAATTCAAAATATCTAATTGTATAGGTGGTTTCTCTGTTTCTGCAACCATTTTCTTATTTATGCTTCTGGCATCTAGTAGAACTCTAATTGAGCCATCTTTTTTAAGAGTGAATGTCAATGGACTACTGTAAGGCGTTGATGTCCTTGTGATGATACCAGCTTGTTCCATTTCATTTAACTTTTCTTCCATTTTCGCTCTATATGCATATGGAATAGGATAGGACCTAGTAACTATAGGTTCATCATCGATCATTTCAATTTTATGCTCATAGCAATTGGCTCTTCCCAATTTGCTCGAAAACATATTCTTATGCTTTTCCAAAACCTTACTAAGTTTTGCCTTTTCAGAGACCTCCAATGTAGATCCTATTTTTATATTTGTTAACGGATCATCGGTACATTGTTCGATGCAGTTATTATGTAATACAGATTTATTATTATATTTGAAGGGTATGAAGTAGTCTTTGGTTTTCACTTTAAATTCTATTCCAACAGTAGCATTTCTCAAATCAATCAATATTTTATTTCTCTTGAGCCAGTCAAAGCCTAATATTAAAGGTCTTATTAAATTACCTACAATTAAAGTTTGTGTTTCAAAGACTACCTCATCTATCTTTATAGGCAATATGATCATCTGTTGTATTTTTGTGCTGCGCTGCCCAACAGCACCTTTTATTTGCATTGCTTTAACTGGCATTATTGATATTTTACGATTATTATCTTTAATTTGTAAATATAAACTTTCTGAAATGCATGTAACATCACTCCCAGTGTCGAGAAGCGCGTCTATTTCTTTGTCAAATATTGAAACTTTAATTTCAGATCTCATATTCCCTATTAATTCCCTTTGGTATTTATCTTCGTCTTCCTCGAAGACGGTTTGCACGAATAACTCCATTAAGAGCAAGTCCGACCTGGCTTTTAAAGTGTTTAATATACTATTTACATTGTCATTATAACCAAGGCCTTCTCTGTTAAAATTTGCTTTTAAAGCGATAGGTTTTCGCAACCCTCTATTATTTTTACCCAGTGTTTGACCAGGTCGCCAACCCAGCTTTAATAACATATTTAATGCTTTGTTCCCTTTTACATTGTAAAGGATCGAATCGGGAACTAGTTCGACCTCTACGACTCTAAATTTGGCTCAGGGGCCGTAACATCAGATTGGTCATTGGTGAACTGTATTTCATGTACTTCATTAACCTTCTTTTTTCCCTCTTCGGGTTTACGCCATGTTTTGTATGATTGTTGTATTTCTTTATATTTTTGCTCCGTATTATTATAAAATTTTCTCTTTTTCTCATTATAGTAAGTTTCACGACCTTCGTCTTGTTTATCGATGTCATCCAAGTTTCTTAAGAAATCTGTCGTGTCTATTATTGTCTCAATTTTAGCTATTCTCCATAATTGCTGCACAGTTTTAGGATAATGTCTGATAACATCAGTTACTAATTGTTTTTCAGGTATCGGATATGATAATGTTTGTGCCTTTTCAATAACATAAAGAAAATAACTAACCATGGTGGGGTGTGTACTTCTATTCCATTTATTTTGCACAAGGAATCTCTTCACTTTATTTTGTTCTTCTTCACCCCAAAATACTCTTAGAAAGTCAGCTTTAAAATCATCAAAAGTTGTCCAACGCACATTATTAATGCGAGCCCAATACTTGGCTTCACCTACTAAGCACTCTTGTGCTATTGATATTTCGAGACCATTAGATGGAACTTTCTTTAAATAATTGGTGAGATCTTCCAAAAATGTTACTGGATGAGTATTTCCATTTCCAAATTTCGGCTTTTCTATTGTGACATTATGTACATAATATACAATATTTTGTCTAGGATCATTTACATAAGAGGTGCTCGCCCCGGACACCTCTCCTTGATTTATTTTAAATTGGTGATCTTTCGTTTGGTTAATAAATTTTTCCTCTAGATCCCTTATTTTAACCTCAAAGGTTTTCACTGCATTCTTAATTAATTTCTGAAGCATTTTCATTTCATTTTTAGGCTTAGCCTTAATTGAGTTTGAATTTTTCTTGTTTTTAGCCATTTTATATATATATATTTTATTTTACACTTTTTGTGTCCTTCACTTAGTTTAATTGAGTCTTTCCACTTATCTCACTTTAAAATTTTTATTTTTTTTTTCACTTTTTGTGTCCTTCACTTAGTTTAATTGAGTCTTTCCACTTATTTCACTTTAAAATATTATCTTGCTCAACTATGCATACACCTTCTATATTAATACTCAATTTTAATATTTAAACCCCACCCCCAGACTCTCAACCACCCCCAGCAAACAACACTCTCCAAGACACCTCTCCATTTCACGGACAACAAATTGTAGGCATATAGCCTACCTCATAATTTTATATTATCGGCCCCCTATTTAAAATTTAACCTCTATCCTGGTCACGGCACCAAATTGTAACGACCCCCCCCCCCTTTCTCATCTCTTCACTCTTTCTATATATATTTATACCTTTATTTCCTTAGAATCTATTTCTATAAGTTATACAAGTATATCTAACTTACGTGACCAGTATATTAATCATACATTGATCTTTCTAAAGGTTCAAATATAGGCCGTATAATAAATTTATGGCGTGATCGTCTTAGTTAGGACCCTTATTTACGTTGTGTTTGTATAGTAACTAAGTTCTTTTAGGTGTATCTTGGAAGAATGAATATTTGCGAGAGCAATCGAAAGCTGTTGGTAGTGTCTTATAAGCTAAAGAACCCCGTTCACGAAGACAGAGCTCAAATAAAAGTTAAGAACAATAAATTGTCCTTATTCCACTTGTATCAGGTTCACAACAGTTAATTCCTTATTAATTAATCCCTTCCCGCTTGGAAAAGGCTCACAATATTTATATCAAATACCAGATACAAGGGCTTCGCTCTTCCACATTAAAAAAAAATGTGGAGGAGGTACACGGCTCCGCACACGCCGCGCACGGTGAGCGCCAACCATTTTAATGCGCTCCCCCCGAAGGGTACGCAAATTTGGGAACTGGACCGTAGTCCACAGCAAAATAACTGGCGAACCAGTAAAAGAGGACTTGGCCCCTTGATAGTGCGTAAGCACAAACATCGACCGAAGTCGCGCATGTCAATGCGTGTAAACGCCATACAGAATACGATCAAATCCAGCCACAGTGAATGTACGTCACACGGGTTAGGCAACAATAGGCACATTAGCCATAAAAAGCCGTCCGTGAGCGCCACCACCTGCCAGACCGCCGTTCCTGCAGACGTGATGTAAGTGTAAGGCATCACCACCAACTGCATGGTCAGCACGGCCAATTGGCCGCAGAGCGTGTCATAAGTCTACCGCTCACCTCAAGGGAATGGGGTCCCACGTTGCGCGGCTTTCGGCCGCAGCCTTGAGAGCCTCCTCAGATTCTCCCTCCAGCTACCACCCGCATGAGGTTGACACATATGCTCCACCAACCAATACAATGGCAGATATAGCCAATAGGCAGTTATAAGATATTAGTAATAATTCGCTATCAGAAAGGGTTTGTGTCACTGACGTTGAGTATATGCATTTTTCGATCATGTTTGTCTCACCCACCAACAAGTTGCCTTCAATCTTTCAAAGGTGGGAACTTTATAGAGATATATTAATATGTTGTTATATAAAACATCATGGAGGGCAGACAGTCTGCAGCCCCGCTATGAAGGGACCCGACTTGGGCAAAGCTACTTGGGTTGTGAATCAAACCAAGATGCAGAGAGCGCCATTGAGAAGAGCGACCCGCCAAACAACCATCGCAGAGACGCAATGCTGCAGAATGCAACAAGCATCAATACGACTATCGTCGGGCTTACACCATCCCAAGGTCCCCCATACAGTCCCAGTAGACATCACCACCCGCATACCTCCATCGACCAGAACCACAAGATGCGTCGAATCAGGTGCAGCACACCCGCAGATCCATCACAAGATGCAATACTGCAAGTAGCAATAAGCATCAATGCAACTATCATACGGATGGCGCCCCCTCACAACACACCCACATGATCCCTATCGACTTTGGTAACAAAATTGATAATGTTGTTAACTAAAAATACCACCAACGTATCATAGTAGCACGGTACTAAGACGTCAGTAGCCAAAACTCCACGTATCATAGCGCTATTGCACTAAGACATGAAGTTGAGTATGCTTGCTGCACTTAAAAGTACTACCAAACACACTCACCCTAATCCGAAAGATAGCCGACGTATCATAACGCTATGCGTTAAGACGCCGCCCACAAACGGTAGGGTTGTGCGATGTCCACGGGCAAGTCGTATTGCTACAACAAACCCGCTTACCACCGGCACTAAGATGATATGTCAAGGACACATCGGTTAGCGAGTCCAAGTTTACCTCGGTCTCGGATGCTGTGAAACAATCTACACGCCACTATAATAATTCTTTTCAAGTCCCAATTCTTTCAATATAATGCTTTTACATATTTGAGACCTTCAACATATTTGCTTTATTTCATAGACCATACTATTGTATGTCTTATTCATATGGAACTTCAAGTCATAACTCTGCTATCATAATGCTTATGCATCATAAAGACCTTCTATATTAATGCTTTGGTTCGTTAGACCTTACTATCATAAGTCCCTAATATAGGACTAGTCATTGTGCAACATTAGTACTAGCAGTCGGTCAGCCGACCACCCCATATATATGTATAACCTTGGGTATGTGTCTCCGGCAACGCCCCTTATTATGGAGACCATTACAAGAACACTTTCATCAACTTAGAAATTTTCCGACTAATACAAGAACACCTTCTTCAACTTTTTTATCCATTTTGTCTATTATATTACAAATGTTATTTATCCTTATTATTGTAATATAATCGACTTGTATTTATATAATTTAATATATTTTGAATATCTTAAACAAGATTTTAATAAATTTAGAGATTTTTTAGAGACAATTTATGCGTTAACTATACTATAATATTCAATATTCCCAATGAACATATTTGAACTTTATACTTAATTTTAAACATTTTAATTGTTTAAAATATAAATTCTAAGACATTTTTAAATGCCTTTACATTGAATTTAATTATTATTTATTAATAATAATTATGAGGCGTCACACCATGTTGAGATGGCTGCCCTGCAGAAGGTGGGCTTCGAAATTTTGCCACACCCACCCTATATTTCTGACCTGGCCCCCAGTAATTATTATCTATTTCCAAACTTTATTAAAGAACTTCGTGGGAAAAGGTTTTTAAGTGATGAAGAAGTGAAGGAAGCAGTTTCGGCGTATTTTTTAGATAAAGACAAATCACTTATTTTGAGGGTATACATAAGTTAATTGAAAGATCCGATAAAAATGTATTAGTGCAGCAGGTGAATATATTAAAAAGAAAAAAAAATGGCTTTTTATTTCACCCCCCCCCCCCCCCCCATTCCGCGAATTTAAAAACGCACCCTCGGAACTTGCTTTTACACTTGAAACTAGCACTAACCACTAATGTGCTTAACGGAAATAAATAAAAGGGGAAAATAATGTAATAAAAAGGCAGAACAAAGTAATAAAATGTATGTATAACAAAGGGCGTACAAAACAATTACAGTAGAAAATAACCAAACAAAAATAATATTTACAGGCCGAAAGCCAAGTAAACATAATATACAACAGTATGAGAGGCATTCCATATACTTTATTATATTCTATATACATATGGAAATGAATATACTCGCCTCGCGGGGGCATGAACGTGTTATGTCGGACTCACACCGTTTAAATCCCTATGGTAAGCCACCTTCGTCACATATTAACGAGACCTCGGGAACACGAATATGCGGCCATATCAGCGTCGGCTCATTCTCGAAAGACGACAATTCTTCTTCTTTCTCCTCTTACATCTTAAGTATTTTTTAGCATAACACGATGCACGATTTTCTCTACAGCCTCTAACTCCACTTGCGTAACTGGCCTATTGGAAAAGCGGGTACTCGGAAGTAGCAGCCTTCCTAAGCCTAGCTCCACCGCCGACCGAGTTGCGATAGCGATGGTTACAAAAATCGGCAACTTATAATATGAACTTTCTCTCCGTGGCCCTACCACAACTCAGTATCAGAGCGACGAATTCCAAATTGGACTTAAAAGATGATAACGCAACTGTAACATTATTTATTTTAAGCTGTCTACAAGTCTCCATAGACTGCAGTAGTCAATTATTATCAGGTTTTTGTTTTATAGAATAAGGATTACCAACGAACATAGTCCACCTGACGATAAGAGTTGTGGCCCACAGAGATCTACATCTATCCTCGATTAAGAATCAAAAGATGCATTGTCCCTTCAAAGATTGAGTTGAAATGTCTCGTTTCCAGTTTAAAACAGGTCTCCGGATCTCTACACTCATCAAAAAAACTTAGCAGCTTAAAAATTCAAGACTTCAAATTTGAGTCCTCTCGACCTGTGAAAAACTCCGCTCTTAAGAATACCACGCACGCTTCACACCTTTAATGCTGCTGAGACACCAACTGTGTATTTTTTCATTCATACATTTATTGCAGCCTATGAAAAGTACACTGTTTAACATAAAGTTCCTATATAGATAGCCTCATAGGAGGGAGATTTGCTATAGTTGCTTGTTAGGCGGTTTTATAACTGTAGTTTTTGTTGAGTGTGTACAGTTTTTTATAGTTGTTATCAGGGAGATGCTAATTCCGTTCTCCTGTTTCATTTCCCCCTGTTGCCTCTTATAACACCCACTGTATGTTATTGGTTAGTAAATTCTAATGGCGGAAATAATCATAATTCTCTATAATATACAAGAAAGGACGGAGAAAGGACAGGATACCCGGGACAAATGTAGAGATCGACTCTTACACCATTAATACACGGCAGTGCTACATAATCTAGTTCAAAATGCAGATCGGTGTATATTGTTTTTACCTATAAAATTAAACCTTGCCAAATCCAAAATTTACTCGTGCTTGTTTGAATTAATAGCCTTCACACGTTACATATCGTATCGTTGAATTTTCGTATGTGGCTATTCCGCTAACCGACCTCATAGTGTTGTTTGACATGTGGCGATAAAATTATAAAAATCTGAGTGTTTTCACGCATAAAAATATTACCGCTTTATCATTGACATCATTTATTTTATAAAACTTATTGAAGGTGAAAGTACCATATAAATTAACATTTATATGGTACTTTTTACCCATTTTTAGGGTTCCGTACCTCAAAAGGAAAAAACGGAACCTTATAGGATCACTTTGTTATCCGTCTGTCTGTCAAGACCCTTTTTCTCAGGAACGCGTGGGGGTATCAAGCTGAAATTCATACCACCATTCATATACTCAAGTCCACTGTCCCTTGAAGCTGTGAAAAAATCAAACTTCTAAGCCAACGCAATCAAAAGATACAGCCGTTTATGCCGCAAATTTTCGACATTCGCAAGGGAATCAAAACCTACAGGGTACTTTCCGTGAACTCAGAATCTTGAAATTTGGTACTAAGCAACGTTTTATAGCACAAATAAAGGAAAAATTGCGAAAAGCATAAAGTTTTAGTTACATCATATAATAAAAATATTTTTAATAATTTTAAACTTATATACCTTCAGATTTGTTCGGAACCCCCGGTGTACGAGTCCGACTCGCACTTAGCCGGTTTTTTTTAAATACACCAGCAGTGAAATTTAAAATAAATAAATAATAAAATCATCTGACAAGGGTCAATATCCGCGCCTAAGCCAAACTCTTTTATCTAGCTCGGTACGAAACAATGCATTAGGTATCATACTATTCACTCTATCCTTCTCTTTCACACAGACTCTGCCGCCACCGACTCGTGTCACCTCGCGTCAGCATTGCCAAAATATGGGGAATTCCCCAAATTGCGGGGAATTTAAAGTTGGTTGGGGATTTTATGGGGATTGGTATTATGCCGGGAAAATGCGGGGGTTTTGAATATCGATATACTTATCTTAACATTTTTGTAAAGTTGCTTATGAAAATCGAATGACTCCATTTTTTTACATATTATCTTCATCGCACCACATTTAATTTTTGAATTTATTTCGGAAACTTTTCTGTACCGTTTAATGCTTTTCATTCCTTAATTTTATTAATTTTAAAGCAGAAAACCGCATGTATATAAATGCAGATACTGTGATACTTTTAAATGGCAACAAGGGCACGAATTAAAAATACTCCATGGAGTAAAAAGTTTGTTACAAAAATATCAAGTATGAAAAAAATAACGGTAAAAAGAAAAAAAATGTTAGTTAAAAATAAATCTTATAAAATTAGTTGGAAATTGCAAAATATAATTATAATTATAAAATATAATTTAAATTTAAAAATTTTGTACAGCCGACTTCAATATAAGTTATTAAGAATAACTCAAAAGATCTGACCTTGATCAAATTCATATGGAACCACACGAGATGTACCAGCTTTCAAATAAAAAAAAGAATTATATATAAGCAGAAAATAGAGGGGAATCTGTTAAAGTTGTTTTGTTCTCAAATTGGGGAATTTAACATGGATTTTCGGAGAATTTGACAAATTTGTGTTGGCAACACTGCCATGTTGCACCGAAAATTACATACTTAGATTTGTTTGCAAGCGACATAAGAATTAGAGGCGGCAATCACAATAAAACTTGCAAGTAATTTTAATAATAGTTTGACGTACCTCTTTTTAAATCTAAGTATTGGGCGGATTAAAAACGGAAGTCAATTAAAATAAACTAAAAAAATATATTTTTTAGATTATTTAACTGACGATCATAATTGCAATTGATTTTAACTATTAAATTATTCAATACCATTTTATTTCTATTTTATTGTACAAAATCAAAGATAAAGATGAAATAGTTAGAATAGTAGATAATAGTTTTACGTGGCAGAGCCATGCTGCAGCTATATTATGGTTGTAGCAGGAATGGGTCAGCTCGACCGGCGTGGGACCACGCTCTCACAGAATACCAGCGTAAAATAGCAGCTTAGTGGTGCTGTGTTTCGTATGGTGAGTGTAAAGAACCGGAGACCCTTTTTACTAGAAACGAGGCACTCCATCTTAGTCCTCAGTGGTGACAACGCATCTGCATTTTGATACTTAATCGTGGATAAATGTAGATATCTATGGGCCACAGCATCCACTTACCATCAGGTGGACTTTGTGCTCGTTTGTCACCCTTATTCTATAAAAAAGTGAATACCCAAGTAGGTACGTTTATTAATTTTAGTACCATTTTTGTGGTAACGATCTGCTTGTTTCGTCAGGGTACAATTGATTATCTAGTTGTATTAAAAAATTACAACTATAACTTCTAAATACCATATGAAGACTAGTTGTAGGGATCATATGGAAACTAAACTTATAAAATAAAAGTTGGCAATGTCATAACGTTTTAAAGATCTGTGGGAATGTTCAAAGTGTTTACCGCAAGGACGTTAGGCCGCAGTGGGTTTCAGTTTTGGCGGGATTCATTATTAATATTAATTTTTGAAACAATTCGTGCGTGTGAAAGACGCGTGCGCAAGCGACAGTTCAATCGTTTTGTTTATTAAATTTTTATTGTTATTACTTGGTGTTACTTGTTATTACGTGTTGGTGTTATTCTTGTTATTACGTTTTGTGTTTCCTTTTTTATTTTAGTAATGCCTAACGCGTACTTTTATAGTGCTCGTGAATACGGCAACCGCTAATACGCCATTTATTGACGTGCAGTTTCGTGGTCATTTGGAAGAGAAGGCCAAATTGGCCTCTAAAAAGCTTGGCGTAATTAGCAGAGCAGGACAGTATTTCATGCCGGCACACCGCCTGCAAATTTACAAGGCGCAGGTTCGGCCTCACATGGAATACTGTTCCCATTTCTGGGCAGAGGCTTCCCAGTGCCAGCTCCTTCCACTTGACCGCATCCAGCGCAGAGCGGCTCGAACCGTCGACGACCGAGTCCTTTCCGATCGGCTTGATTCATTGGCACTACGAAGAGATGTTGCATCTTTTTGCATTTTCTTTCGCATCTACCACGGGGAGTGCTCTGAGGAATTGTTCGGATTAATCCCAGCTGCCAAATTTCACGAACGCACATCGCGGCAGAACTCCCGATAGCATCCACACCATCTGAATGATTGGCGGTCCACCACTGTGCGATTTAGAAGATGTTTTCTTCCTCGCACGACTTTTTGTGGAATCGATTACCATCAGCGATTTTTCCGGACCGATACGATTTAGGGACCTTCAAGAAAAGAGCGTACTCCTTTTTAAAAAGCCGGCAACGCATCTGCGATTCCCTCCCTGGTGTTGCAGTTGTTCATGGGCGGCGGTAGTCACTTACCATCAGGTGAGCCGCATGCGCGTTTGCCCCCTCTCCTTTAAAAAAAAAGTTTCCAGACTGGAAAGGATACGGTATTTACATAATGGCGAGTACATCACTCATCTTCGATTTGCTGACGATATAGTCCTTATGGCAGAATCTCTGGAGGACCTAGGCACTATGCTCAATGACCTCAATTGTGTTTCTCAACGGATAGGTCTTCAGATGAACATGGACAAAACAAGATCATGTTTCATGTCCATGGCACACCTATGCCGGTAGTTGTTTGGAGCACTAAGATCGAAGTTGTTGACGAGTATATTTACCTGGGACAAATAGTCCGACTAGGTAAGTCCATCTTCGACCGAGAGGTCAATCGACGGATTCAACTCGGCTGGACAGCGTTCGGGAAATTACGGCATATCTTCTCGTCAGGTATACCTCAAAACTTAAAAACGGGACTATACAACCAGTGCGAGTTGCCAGTGATGACCTATGGAACTGAAACGTGGTCCTTCACTGCTGGCCGGATGAGGAAGCTCGTGGTTGCTCAGCGAACTATGGAGAGGGCTATGCTCAGAGTTTATCTGCGTGATATACTTAGAAATGAGGATATCCGCAGTAGAACCAGATTGACCGACATAGCCCAACGGATTATTAAGCTGAAGTGGCAATGGGCTGGCCATATAGCTCGAAGAACCGACAACCGAAGAAGAAAAAGTTCTCGAGTGGCGGCCTCGTACCGGCGTACGAAGTGTAGGGCGTCCTACCACTAGATGGAGTGACGACCTGGTAAGACATGCACGAATCCGATGGATGCAGGTGGCTTAGGACCGTGCTTTTTGGCATTACTTGGGGGAGGCCTATGTTCAGCAGTTGACTTGTGAAGGGCTGTAATGATGAATTGTTCATAAAAGTTTAAACTCGGGAAGAACAAACAGTACTTTTCTTTAAAATATTAGTAAAAATATACTTATGTTGCGCGCTTAATTATAAAAAATAGAAAAACCTATCGGTAGAAATCAAATCGTTACCAGTAGTTATTATCAATCATAATTTCTCTTTTTAGAATGTATTTGTCTAGTAAATAGTTGAAACTTTTTCAACCTTCAAATTTTTCTAAACTTAAGCGCTAAGAGTACGCTGAAAGAATAATACTGAGAAGTCGTTTAACTGGCAAGTAGTAGCTTGTGTTTGTTTCTTATAATTACAGAATTTATATCATATTCTGTGTATATATAATTAAGCCATTTAAGCTCGTTCGCATTATTAGATACGGACGCTACTGAGGTAGAAAGTATTATAATGGGACTGAAAGAAACAAGCGCGGTGAGTTGAAATGGCGTACCCACTAGTATATTAAGAAAATTTAGACACATTCTAATACCACCATTAACTCATATTTTTCGAATTTGCCTCACTGAAGGTATTTTCCCAGATTGTTTAAAAAAAAGCCATTGTAGAACCAATACATAAATTGGGGGACAATAAAAGTTTCCAACTATCGGCCTATCTCAATACTCTCATCTACGTTTAAAATATTAGAAAAATTAATTAACAATAGATTAATGAATTATTTACAAAGTAAATCTATATTATCGAGGATGCAATATGGTTTCAGACCAAAATTGTCCACTGCTGATGCTGTCGAGGTAATGACTGATTACGTCTCTCAAGAATTAGATAAAGGCAACCAATCAATTGGCATTTTCCTCGACCTAACATAGGCTTTTTATACAGTTTCTATTCCCATCCTATTAAATAAGCTAGAGAGCATAGGAATTCGAGGTAAACAGCTGCAAATTTTTGCGAAGTATTTAGAAAATCGATATCAATGCATAAAAATTCAAAAGGTTAATAGCTCTAAACAAAAAAAAATACTCATTTTGGCGTGCCTCAAGGAAGTTTATTAGGACCAACCCTATTTTTAATATATATAAATGACCTTTGCAATCTTGAACTTAACTCTGGTAAAATAATATCTTACGCAGATGATACCGTGCTCCTTTTTGCCGCAAATACAGTAGACAAGGTTTATTTACTATAGAACTCCCGATAGCATCCACACCATCTGAATGATTGGCGGTCCACCACTGTGCGATTTAGAAGATGTTTTCTTCCTTGCACGACTTCCTTGTAGAATCGATTACTATCAGCGATTTTTCCGGACCGACACGACTTAGAGACCTTCAAGAAAAGAGCCTTCTCCTTTTTAAAAGGCCGGCAACGCATCTGCAATTCCCTCCCTGGTGTTGCAGTTGTTCATGGGCGGCGGTAGTCACTTACCATCAGGTGAGCCGCATGCTCAAATGCCTTGGAGAAGCTTGCGAGAATGCTTTGCGTCCATTATGAATTTACCGCGAGAAATTCCCGACCGCTCGACACCCAGCTGGCTCTCGTCTGATAACAGCAGCATTTTAGTGAGTGTTGGAAAACCGGCCCATTGCTCCAGTAGCGGCAGGAGGTGGAAGTCAAGTGGCTGTTCACTCGGAGGATGCATTTTAGATGTCGTTCGCCGGTATCCGAATCTAGTTACACGAAGTATCGCTAAATTGTTAAGACGTCGGGATGGAAAAAGTGCGCCATACTGTACAGTTCACAAAGTGTTAAAGCGTAACCGAATGCGCCTATACAAAGTGCACAAAGTGCAAGCTTTGTTTCCCTGCGATCCCGACCGCCGACGAGTTTTCTGCCGTTGGTTATTAGACAATTATCTGGATGGACGAGTCGACATTTACCAGAAACGGCCTATGGAACCGAAGAAATACACACGTGTGTTCAGAGGTTAATCGGCACGCTGATCGACAAACCAGGTACCAAACCCGATGCACACATATCATACATATCGTATGGGCAGGTTTATTTAAGGATCGCATACTGGGACCTGTGCTTCGGCCACAGCGTCTAGCGGACAGCGATACCTAAACTTTATAAATGAACAGATGGTTGACATTTTAGACGACCTATCGTTGGCTGAGTATCGCGGCACATAGTTCCACCATGATGGTGCACCTGCACATGTTGTGAGATTCGTCCGTGAGCGCCTCACCGAATTAATTGATGACCGATGGATTGGCAGACTAATACGAGACGCTTGGCCACCTCGCTCACCAGATCTGACTACTTTAGACTTCTTTCTGTGGGGGTATGTGAAAGAAAGAGTTTTTAATGATGATATAATAATAGTAATAATGCTGACGAAATGCGCCATAGTATCGTGGATGTTTTTGACAAACTACGTACGATTGTGTCAAAGACCACACGATGATGCCCCGCCTGTATGAGGAGACGGAGGACCGAGCCCAAATCTGCCTCAAAATGAATGGAGCACAATTTGAACCGTATCTCATAAGGTCACGGAGAATTTACAGCAGTAAGCTGTCTCAAACCAAATTTTTTTAAATAACTTAGTACTGAACTGATCTGAATAGGTGCATAACTGAATACATTAGAATAATAAACATACTGACACGAAGGATAAAAAAGCATGACTCAATCGTTGTTAAAATTTAATTTTTTCACTAGCGGGGAATCGAACATGGTATTTGGTTTATTTAACCTGTGAATTCGAATTAAAGTGGCTAGGTAGACTAGCACAGTGGCAAAATAGTATGTTAACTAGAAAAGTTAGGTATTTAGGCAAGTGTTGTAAATAATTAGGTCAGTATTGCCATATTTGCGGTAATGTTAGCTGCGGGCTGCGTGGACTCGGCGTCATTTCCGCGTGACAATAGGGTCAATAACCCTATTGTCAGCTGATTTCATTTTTGTTCTACTACTGGTTTTAAAATTAAATATATTTATGTTTTTTATAGCATAATCGTTTCATTTAGCTGTACCAACATGATGGAGCGTAAATAAAACTAATAAAACGATGTGAAAAGATGATCAATTTTCTTCCTGCCCATGATCAAAGATGTCGTTAGTACTATCGCCTGTCCTTGTTTTCGAGAGCGTTTCAAAAACACCCGGTATGATTTTTGTTCTGTCCGTGTTCATTTTTCGACCTATCTGTTGTTGGTTGGTCCTCCAGCGATTCTGCCATAAGAACTATATCGTCGGCAAATTGAAGGTGAGTGATGTACTCGCCATTGACTTTAATACCGTATCCTTTCCAATTCAGTAGCATGAAAACGTCTTCCAATGCAGCGGTGAAGAGTTTTGGGGATATAATCACACTCTGTCTTACATCTCTCTGCAGTTGGATAGGTTTCGTACTTTGGTTCTTTACGCGGATAGGCATTGTAGTCCAGTCCGCTTTACAAACACTTCAGCACTTCGTTATACCAACAGTCCACTTGGCACCGCTGAAGGGACTGCAGCACCACTCAAATTTCGACGAAATCAAAGGCTTCCTCATAATCCACATACGCCAGACATTGTGGCAAATTGTACTCCTCGGACTTCTGTATAATTTGCCGAAGGGTATGTATGTGGTCTATGGTACTAAAGCCTTTTCGGAAACCGGCTTGTTCGGGAGACTGGAAGTCGTCGAGTCTGCATGCGAGATGATTCGTAATGACTCTCGAAAACAGTACGTAGACGCGGCTCAGAAGGTAAATCGGTCTGTAGTTCTTCAAGAGAGCGTTGTCGCCTTTCTTGAAAAACAAGACCTTTACGCTTCTGCTCTATGCTTCCCGTTTAGTACCACCATGGAGGACGGAATTAAAGAGCTTCTGAAGGACTTTAAATATCGGTTTTCCACCCACTTTTATAAACTCCGCTGTAATTCCATCCTCGCCCGGGGAATTGCCGTTTTTAAGGCGCTGGAGAGCCATTCTAATCTTGCTCAGGCTGACGTCCAGGATATCATCGGAATAGTGTCGGGTAAGACTTGCTCTTGGATCGTTACACTCACTTGACTGTGGCTTCAACGATAACGTGTATAGCTTCCCATAGAACCTCTCAATCTCACTCAAATTGTCATGTATTCTGGAAACGATGCTGCCTCTTTCCCTCTTCAGCTTCGAAAATTGGCTTTTTCTGGCATACAAACCTCTGGAAAAGACTTTGGAGCCCTGGTTTCGTTTGATCGATCCTTTGATTCGAGCAATATTAAAGTTGCATAAATCACGACGCATGCATTTGGAGATCTATTTGTTCAGTTGTCTGTATACTGTCAAATCTACTGAAGACTACAGCTTCATTTCCCGTCTAATAGCCATGAGGAGAGTTTTTGTGTTCTTCTGCGGTGGACCTTGGAGAAATTAGCTCCGACCGCATGGACAGTTTCCACGAGCTTGTCATTAGATGAGACGGAGCGTTGACTTCATTAGACGAGACCTCTGCAATTTAACTTTGGAGTTCAGTGTGCTTCTAACCGAATGGTGATCCCTACGAGTTTTCACTTTCGCAATCACTGTCATCACAATCACATCAATTGTATATATCCCGCGCTTTTTATACAATTTCAGATTTACTGATTTGACATTAGACTCAAATTATATGCAACAAAATTCAAAGCGAGTTAGACGCGGTTACTGACGCGCGTGGCGTGCGCGTAGTGGGTGCGTGTCGTCAGAACGCGGCTAAAGTCTATGGAATATCAAACAAGACAGGGGAAAAGTGACAATAACAAAAAAAGTTTTTTTATTGCTTCAATGCTACAAGATTAATTTCATATTTCAATAGTTATTTTTAATTACTACCGTTTCATAATCCTACTTTGTAATCTAATCCATTTCTTATAATCCTCTATCTTGTGACATAATTTTCGCCTGGTTCCCATTTTTTTGTCACTTTTAAAAATGGTCAAATGTAATGTGAGATATATATTAAAAAAAATAAAAACAAAAAACATTATTTTTTTTATAAGATAGGGTGACAAACGAGCACACAGTCCACCTAATGGTAAGTGGTTGCTGTGGCCCATAGACATCTACATCTATCCTCGTTTGCAAATCAAAATGCAGATGCATTGTCACCCGTGAGGACTAAGATGGAATGCCACTTTTCCAGTAAAAAGGGTCTCCGGTTCTCTACACTTACCAACACAGCAGTGTTAAACTGCTATTTTACGCTGGTATTCTATGAGAGCGTGGTCCTTCCCCGGTCGAGCCGACCCATTCGTGCTACAACTATACTACTAATATAGCTGCAGCATGGCTCTACTACGTGCAAAAGGCACGATATTTTTTCTATTATAAAAATAAACGAAAAACAGTACCTCTATATGTAAATTGCATAAGTCAGCCATCGCCCCCGTCGAGAAGTGGACAACGCATCATGTGACAACGCCACAAGGAAATAGCTTTAAATAAGCATGACAGGATAAAAAGGGGTCTTAATAAATTTAAATATATAATAATTTAAATATATTTAACCACTGAAATGTATTTTAAATACACGACTTTTCCGTTACCACCGAGCACGTGATTAATCATTACTAAGAACTTCTATTAACAAATTTCATTGTTTCAAATGGGGATCAAACTCGGGTAACTCACACACTGTAAAATTGACAGCGAATGCGGCAACGTTCCAACGCTTCTCTGGTTCTGTATTTAAGTATGAAAGTTATGTTAAATAAAGGGTTTTAACCAATGTATAAAATTTTGAATAATTTAGTACGCTATAAATAAGCGCTGTCCTTTTTATTCCATTACAATTAAATCTCGTGTCATCTCCATCTTTTGTCAAAGCTGACGGGGGTCTAACAAGCAATTTACAGTGGATAGGAAGTTTAGTAATAAATTACTAGTACGTGCATTTCAGCAGGAAATATCGCCCTTTAATTGTTAAATTTAACAATTCAAAGCGTTCGTAAGGTCCTTTAAAATATTTAAATGTTTTTCTCTCGACTAGCCGGAGCCCTATTAAGCGTTATATTGTTTACTAGTGTGATATACATACTATTTAAAATTATTACCTCCTAATTGGGCACCACTTAGTTCAAATAGAATCTTAGTCAGTAACAATAATAATAATATGAGACAGTCAGTATGCGATGTGTTTTATGCATGCTTGACAAAATCGCTCAAGAATCTTTTTTCGGGCGTGAATAACACACTCGCATATAACGGTTGGGTCATGCCTGTCCTCATATATACATTCGGTACACTCGAGTGGACTCAGACTGAACTAAACGCTCTGGATATAAAAGTCCCCACTGTTATGACGTCCCACAGGATACATCACCTGAGATCATCAGTAATGAGGCTGTACTTGCCGCGGAAAAATGGTGGGTGCGGCTTTTTGAGCGCTTTCCCCATGTAATTACTTTCTGGGGAGATCGGATGATCCATTCTATAGGGACGTCATTTCGTGTGATAAAAGGCTCACTTCTCTATCCTTAGCCAAAGAGCGATTGCAAGACACAGCAATAAAAAAGTAAAATAATATAGAATATTTTTTATTCAATATAGATTATTACATAATACTTATTGAAAGTAGTTTTTTATTACCACTGGTTCGGAAAACACTTCTGTTCTGGGAAGAACCAGTAAGAACCCCAGCGGAACTTTTTTTTAAGCATATTTCACTTTACAATTATTTTGTTTTTTTTTTGTTTGTACAAATATTAATGAGTTTAAAGGGATGAGGTGATCGCCACCATGCTGGTTATCAGCATGGTGGCGGTCACCTCATCCCCAGGGTTGTTTTTCACTAATGTTATCTTTGATATTATAATAACCATTTTTTTACAATTTTTCCACAATAAAACATTTAAGGATAAAACATAACATTTAAAACATTTTATTTATTGACAAATTTTGCACATTTTCTGTTATTTTGATGTAAACGCGTATACATTGCCCCATAAATG
This sequence comes from Parnassius glacialis, assembly GCA_033319125.1. Classification (NCBI taxonomy): domain Eukaryota; kingdom Metazoa; phylum Arthropoda; class Insecta; order Lepidoptera; family Papilionidae; genus Parnassius; species Parnassius glacialis. The sequence continues at coordinate 8,522,354 of JAVANC010000009.1, forward strand.
AATTACTAATTCTGTGGAGTCTAATAACTGGTATTACAAGCTTATGTTTGTCCCTAGTGTTTAAAGTATGAATATCATCATTCTTATCAAAGCTATTCATGTTTTTATATACAAAAAATACATTTTCATAAATATATGGCGATGCCAAAGTTAATATGTTTATTTTTTTAAACTTTTTCTCTAAAGGACTCATTAACATTTAATTTATAAATCGCCCACGTGCGGCTCTCTTTTGCAAAACAAATATAGTTTCGATGTCAGTCGCATAACCCCATAGCAAAATTCCATAAGACATCACGCTATGAAAGTAACCAAAATAAACAATTCTAGTTGTCTCACCATTGGTGAGACTTCTAATATTTATGCGGAACTAAGTCTTCGTGCTAATTTGGATACACGGGGGCCCAATTGAAGTTTCGCGTCAATAGTATAACCTAGAAAAAAGTGGTATCCACCAGACTCAACACCTCGTCATTCAAGAGCACCATTTCTTGTAAAAAAAGTCCGCGATGCTATATGGCTATTTCTTATAAAAAGCCGTAATAAGGTATTTTGTGCACAAAAATTATTCAAAATTAAAAAGTGATTTATAAGTGTTAGGTATTAAGTGAAGCTAATTTTTACGGATTTTTTCGCGATTAATATAAACATTTTAATTTCTGACGTTTCGGGTGCTTTACAGTACCCATGGTCACGGGAGCTGGGGATTGAGGTTTTTGACGTCCCGATGTCATAGTTATCCCGGCAACCTTCAGTTTTTGAATATTAATGTGGTATAGTATCTTGAAATCTTGTAGTGGTATGCTTGGGTTTGGATTTAATTTTATTAATTATAGGATCCCAAGCAGATGGCAGCACTCATCCATCTTCTCTATTGAAATTAGGATGTTTTTTTTAATATCAATAGCCTCACCAATCATCTTTGGTAGGAATCGGTGTTGTATTGCGAGAATTTGTGGTCTATCAAATCTAATGTAATGGTTGGGACGATCTTGAACATATTCACACACTGCAGACCTCCCGGAGCGTCGGTGCTTTAAGTCAGCTATGTGCTTTCACGCGGGTTTTTATATTTTTTTTTGTTTGTCCCATATAAGAGAGACCACATGCACAATCCAGCTTGTAAACTCCTACATCTTGTAGAGGAATAACACACTTGACGGATGATAAAAATTAACTAATGTTCTTCGGCGGATTGAAGTATGTTTAAATGGAAGCTCGCTTCAAGATGCAGCCAACCTTGTTTGTGACTGCTCTGACATAGTGTAGTACAGCAGGCACACGCTCAACTGTGGCTGGCTTCACTCGCTCACTGTGACGTAAGTGCGGGACCTGAAGCTTGTTGTCTTGCAACACTTGCTCGATGTGCTGAAGCTCGGTGGCCAGATGTTTTCTGTCACAGTCGTGCTCTCTGAAACAAAGATTTTCCCACGGTAGCAACTGTGTGAATGATGGTGCGAATCACCATTTAAATATCGGTTGGTATGGGTCCTTTTCCTATACACATTGTGACCAATAGTGTTATCAGGATTTCGGATGACTAAAATATTTAGGAAAGCTAAAGAATTGTTTGCCTCTAACTCCATTGTGAATTGTATTTTAGAGTTTATGGAATTAGGGTGGTCTAAAAATGCAATTACATTGTCAGATGGTAAAATTGTGAAAGTATCGTCTACGTACCACTTGTAGAATCTTGGATTTACAGGAGCAATAAGTATAAAAAAGTTTATGTTTTAAATTAACCCCGATGGCAAAAAATTACTTATTTATTATAGGACACAATAATGCCCCGCGCGTGCGTCATTACATTATGTATCACTGTCCATGTAACGGTGTGCTAATTTATGTTCTTGTTATGATGACTCGTCAACAACTTCGAGCTTAGTGCTCCCAACAACTACCGGCATAGGTGTGACATGGACATTAAACATAATCTTTGTTTTGTCCATGTTCATCTTGAGACCTATCCGTTGGGAGACACTATTTAGGTCATTGAGCATAGTGCTTAGGTTCTCCAGCGATTCTGCCATAAGGACTATATCGTCGGCAAATCGAAGGTGAGTGATGTACTCGCCATTGATGTTAATACCGTATCCTTTCCAGTCCAGAAGCTTGAAAACGTCTTCCAATGCAGCGGTGAAGAGTTTCGGGAATATAACATCACCCCTCGGCCACCTCGCTCACCAGATCACGGAGTCACCGTTAGACTTCTTTCTTTGGGGGTATGTGAAAGAAAGGGTTTTAATGATGATATAATGATAGTGATAGTGCTGACGAAATGCGCCATAGTATCGTGGATGTTTTTGACAAACTACGTACGATTGTGTCAAAGACCACACGATAATGCCCCGCCTGCATGAGTAGACGAAAGACCGAGCCCAAATCTGCCTCAAAATGAATGGATCACAATTTGAACCGTATCTCATAAGGTCACGGAGAATTTAGAGCAGTAAGCTGTTTCAAACCTAATTTTTTTAAATAACTTAGTACTGAACTGATCTGAATAGGTACATAACTGAATACATCAGAATAATAAACATACCGACACGAAGGATAAAAAAGCATGACTCAATCGTTGTTAAAATTTAATTTTTTCACTAGCGGGGAATCGAACATGGTATTTGGTTTATTTAACCTGTGAATTCGAATTAAAGTGGCTAGGTAGACTAGCACAGTGGCAAAATAGTATGTTAACTAGAAAAGTTAGGTATTTAGGCAAGTTTTGTAAATAATTAGGTATTGCAGTATTGCCATACTTGCGGTAATGCTAGCTGCGGGCTGCGTGGACTTGGCGTCATTTCCGCGTGACAATAGGGTCAATAACCCTATTGTCAGCTGATTTCATTTTTGTTCTACTACTGGTTTTAAAATTAAATATATTTATGTTTTTTATAGCATTATCGTTTCATTTAGCTGTACCAACATGATGGAGCGTAAATAAAACTAATAAAACGTTGTGAAAAGATGATCAATTTTCTTCCTGCCCATGATCAAAGATGTCGTTAGTACTATCGCCTGTCTTTGTTTTCGAGAGCGTTTCAAAAACACCCGGTATGATTTTTGTTCTGTCCGTGTTCATTTTTCGACCTATCTGTTGTTGGTTGGTCCTCCAGCGATTCTGCCATAAGAACTATATCGTCGGCAAATTGAAGGTGAGTGATGTACTCGCCATTGACTTTGATACCGTATCCTTTCCAATTCAGTAGCTTGAAAACGTCTTCCAATGCAGCGGTGAAGAGTTTTGGGGATATAATCACACTCTGTCTTACATCTCTCTGCAGTTGGATAGGTTTCGTACTTTGGTTCTTTACGCGGATAGGCATTGTAGTCCTGCTTTACAAACACTTCAGCACTTCGTTATACCAACAGTCCACTTGGCACCGCTGAAGGGACTGCAGCACCACTCAAATTTCCACGAAATCAAAGGCTTCCTCATAATCCACATACGCCAGACATTGTGGCAAATTGTACTCCTCGGACTTCTGTATAATTTGCCGAAGGGTATGTATGTGGTCTATGGTACTTAAGCCTTTTCGGAAACCGGCTTGTTCGGGAGACGTGAAGTCGTCGAGTCTGCATGCGAGATGATTCGTAATGACTCTCGAAAACAGCACGTAGACGCAGCTCAGAAGGTAAATCGGTCTGTAGTTCTTCAAGAGAGCGTTGTCACCTTTCTTGAAAAACAAGACATTTACGCTTCTGCTCTACGCCTCCCGTTTAGTACCACCATGGAGGACGGAATTAAAGAGCTTCTGAAGGACTTTAAGTATCGGTTTTCCACCCACTTTTATAAACTCCGCTGTAATCCCATCCTCGCCCGGGGAATTGCCGTTTTTAAGGCGCTGGAGAGCCATTCTAATCTTGCTCAGGCTGACGTCCAGGATATCATCGGAATAGTGTCGGGTAAGACTTGCTCTTGGATCGTTACACTCACTTGACTGTGGCTTCAACGATAACGTGTATAGCTTCCCATAGAACCTCTCAATCTCACTCAAATTGTCATGTATTCTGGAAACGATGCTGCCTCTTTCCCTCTTCAGCTTCGAAAATTGGCTTTTTCTGGCATACAAACCTCTGGAAAAGACTTTGGAGCCCTGGTTTCGTTTGATCGATCCTTTGATTCGAGCAATATTAAAGTTGCATAAATCACGACGCATGCATTTGGAGATCTATTTGTTCAGTTGTCTGTATACTGTCAAATCTACTGAAGACTACAGCTTCATTTCCCGTCTAATAGCCATGAGGAGAGTTTTTGTGTTCTTCTGCGGTGGACCTTGGAGAAATTAGCTCCGACCGCATGGACAGTTTCCACGAGCTTGTCATTAGATGAGACGGAGCGTTGACTTCATTAGACGAGACCTCTGCAATTTAACTTTGGAGTTCAGTGTGCTTCTAACCGAATGGTGATCCCTACGAGTTTTCACTTTCGCAATCACTGTCATCACAATCACATCAATTGTATATATCCCGCGCTTTTTATACAATTTCAGATTTACTGATTTGACATTAGACTCAAATTATATGCAACAAAATTCAAAGCGAGTTAGACGCGGTTACTGACGCGCGTGGCGTGCGCGTAGTGGGTGCGTGTCGTCAGAACGCGGCTAAAGTCTATGGAATATCAAACAAGACAGGGGAAAAGTGACAATAACAAAAAAAGTTTTTTTATTGCTTCAATGCTACAAGATTAATTTCATATTTCAATAGTTATTTTTAATTACTACCGTTTCATAATCCTACTTTGTAATCTAATCCATTTCTTATAATCCTCTATCTTGTGACATAATTTTCGCCTGGTTCCCATTTTTTTGTCACTTTTAACAATGGTCAAATGTAATGTGATATATATTAAAAAAAAAAAAACAAAAAACATTATTTTTTTTTATAAGATAGGGTGACAAACGAGCACACAGTCCACCTAATGGTAAGTGGTTGCTGTGGCCCATAGACATCTACATCTATCCTCGTTTGCAAATCAAAATGCAGATGCATTGTCACCCGTAAGGACTAAGATGGAATGCCACTTTTCCAGTAAAAAGGGTCTCCGGTTCTCTACACTTACCAACACAGCAGTGTTAAACTGCTATTTTACGCTGGTATTCTATGAGAGCGTGGTCCTTCCCCGGTCGAGCCGACCCATTCGTGCTACAACTATACTACTAATATAGCTGCAGCATGGCTCTACTACGTGCAAAAGGCACGATATTTTTTCTATTATAAAAATAAACGAAAAACAGTACCTCTATATGTAAATTGCATAAGTCAGCCATCGCCCCCGTCGAGAAGTGGACAACGCATCATGTGACAACGCCACAAGGAAATAGCTTTAAATAAGCATGACAGGATAAAAAGGGGTCTTAATAAATTTAAATATATAATAATTTAAATATATTTAACCACTGAAATGTATTTTAAATACACGACTTTTCCGTTACCACCGAGCACGTGATTAATCATTACTAAGAACTTCTATTAACAAATTTCATTGTTTCAAATGGGGATCAAACTCGGGTAACTCACACACTGTAAAATTGACAGCGAATGCGGCAACGTTCCAGCGCTTCTCTGGTTCTGTATTTAAGTATGAAAGTTATGTTAAATAAAGGGTTTTAACCAATGTATAAAATTTTGAATAATTTAGTACGCTATAAATAAACGCTGTCCTTTTTATTCCATTACAATTAAATCTCGTGTCATCTCCATCTTTTGTCAAAGCTGACGGGGGTCTAACAAGCAATTTACAGTGGATAGGAAGTTTAGTAATAAATTACTAGTACGTGCATTTCAGCAGGAAATATCGCCCTTTAATTGTTAAATTTAACAATTCAAAGCGTTCGTAAGGTCCTTTAAAATATTTAAATGTTTTTCTCTCGACTAGCCGGAGCCCTATTAAGCGTTATATTGTTTACTAGTGTGACATACATACTATTTAAAATTATTACCTCCTAATTGGGCACCACTTAGTTCAAATAGAATCTTAGTCAGTAACAATAATAATAATATGAGACAGTCAGTATGCGATGTGTTTTATGCATGCTTGACAAAATCGCTCAAGAATCTTTTTTCGGGCGTGAATAACACACTCGCATATAACGGTTGGGTCATGCCTGTCCTCATATATACATTCGGTACATTCGAGTGGACTCAGACTGAACTTAACGCTCTGGATATAAAAGTCCCCACTGTTATGACGTCTCACAGGATACATCACCTGAGATCATCAGTAATGAGGCTGTACTTGCCGCGGAAAAATGGTGGGTGCGGCTTTTTGAGCGCTTTCCCCATGTAATTACTTTCTGGGGAGATCGGATGATCCATTCTATAGGGACGTCATTTCGTGTGATAAAAGGCTCACTTCTCTATCCTTAGCCAAAGAGCGATTGCAAGACACAGCAGTAAAAAAGTAAAATAGAATATTTTTTATTCAATATAGATTATTACATAATACTTATTGAAAGTCGTTTTTTTATTACCACTGGTTCGGAAAACACTTCTGTTCTGGGAAGAACCAGTAAGAACCCCAGCGGAACTTTTTTTTAAGCATATTTCACTTAACAATCATTTTGTTTTTTTTTGTTTGTGCAAATTTTAATGAGTTGAAAGGAATGAGGTGATCGCCACCATGCTGGTTATCAGCATGGTGGCGATCACCTCATCCCCAGGGTTTTTTTTCACTTATGTTATCTTTGATATTATAATAACCATTTTTTTACAATTTTTCCGCAATAAAACATTTAAGGATAAAACATAACATTTAAAACATTTTATTTATTGACAAATTTTGCACATTTTCTGTTATTTTGATGTAAACGCGTATACATTGCCCCATAAATGAATTACTAATTCTGTGGAGTCTAATAACTGGTATTACAAGCTTATGTTTGTCCCTAGTGTTTAAAGTATGAATATCATCATTCTTATCAAAGCTATTCATGTTTTTATATACAAAAAATACATTTTCATAAATATATGGCGATGCCAAAGTTAATATGTTTATTTTTTTAAACTTTTTCTCTAAAGGACTCATTAACATTTAATTTATAAATCGCCCACGTGCGGCTCTCTTTTGCAAAACAAATATAGTTTCGATGTCAGTCGCATAACCCCATAGCAAAATTCCATAAGACATCACGCTATGAAAGTAACCAAAATAAACAATTCTAGTTGTCTCACCATTGGTGAGACTTCTAATATTTATGCGGAACTAAGTCTTCGTGCTAATTTGGATACACGGGGGCCCAATTGAAGTTTCGCGTCAATAGTATAACCTAGAAAAAAGTGGTATCCACAAGACTCAACACCTCGTCATTCAAGAGCACCATTTCTTGTAAAAAAAGTCCGCGATGCTATATGGCTATTTCTTATAAAAAGCCGTAATAAGGTATTTTGTGCACAAAAATTATTCAAAATTAAAAAGTGATTTATAAGTGTTAGGTATTAAGTGAAGCTAATTTTTACGGATTTTTTCGCGATTAATATAAACATTTTAATTTCTGACGTTTCGGGTGCTTTACAGTACCCATGGTCACGGGAGCTGGGGATTGAGGTTTTTGACGTCCCGATGTCATAGTTATCCCGGCAACCTTCAGTTTTTGAATATTAATGTGGTATAGTATCTTGAAATCTTGTAGTGGTATGCTTGGGTTTGGATTTAATTTTATTAATTATAGGATCCCAAGCAGATGGCAGCACTCATCCATCTTCTTTATTGAAATTAGGATGTTTTTTTTAATATCAATAGCCTCACCAATCATCTTTGGTAGGAATCGGTGTTGTATTGCGAGGATTTGTGGTCTATCAAATCTAATGTAATGGTTGGGACGATCTTGAACATATTCACACACTGCAGACCTCCCGGAGCATCGGTGCTTTAAGTCAGCTATGTGCTTTCACGCGGGTTTTTATATTTTTTTTTGTTTGTCCCATATAAGAGAGACCACATGCACAATCCAGCTTGTAAACTCCTACATCTTGTAGAGGAATAACACACTTGACGGATGATAAAAATTAACTAATGTTCTTCGGCGGATTGAAGTATGTTTAAATGGAAGCTCGCTTCAAGATGCAGCCAACCTTGTTTGTGACTGCTCTGACATAGTGTAGTACAGCAGGCACACGCTCAACTGTGGCCGGCTTCACTCGCTCACTGTGACGTAAGTGCGGGACCCGAAGCTTGTTGTCTTGCAACACTTGCTCGATGTGCTGAAGCTCGGTGGCCAGATGTTTTCTGTCACAGTCGTGCTCTCTGAAACAAAGATTTTCCCACGGTAGCAACTGTGTGAATGATGGTGCGAATCACCATTTAAATATCGGTTGGTATGGGTCCTTTTCCTATACACATTGTGACCAATAGTGTTATCAGGATTTCGGATGACTAAAATATTTAGGAAAGCTAAAGAATTGTTTGCCTCTAACTCCATTGTGAATTGTATTTTAGAGTTTATGGAATTAGGGTGGTCTAAAAATGCAATTACATTGTCAGATGGTAAAATTGTGAAAGTATCGTCTACGTACCACTTGTAGAATCTTGGATTTACAGGAGCAATAAGTATAAAAAAGTTTATGTTTTAAATTAACCCCGATGGCAAAAAATTACTTATTTATTATAGGACACAATAATGCCCCGCGCGTGCGTCATTACATTATGTATCACTGTCCATGTAACGGTGTGCTAATTTATGTTCTTGTTATGATGACTCGTCAACAACTTCGAGCTTAGTGCTCCCAACAACTACCGGCATAGGTGTGACATGGACATTAAACATAATCTTTGTTTTGTCCATGTTCATCTTGAGACCTATCCGTTGGGAGACACTATTTAGGTCATTGAGCATAGTGCTTAGGTTCTCCAGCGATTCTGCCATAAGGACTATATCGTCGGCAAATCGAAGGTGAGTGATGTACTCGCCATTTATGTTAATACCGTATCCTTTCCAGTCCAGAAGCTTGAAAACGTCTTCCAATGCAGCGGTGAAGAGTTTCGGGAATATAACATCACCCCTCGGCCACCTCGCTCACCAGATCACGGAGTCACCGTTAGACTTCTTTCTTTGGGGGTATGTGAAAGAAAGGGTTTTAATGATGATATAATGATAGTGATAGTGCTGACGAAATGCGCCATAGTATCGTGGATGTTTTTGACAAACTACGTACGATTGTGTCAAAGACCACACGATGATGCCCCGCCTGCATGAGTAGACGAAAAACCGAGCCCAAATCTGCCTCAAAATGAATGGATCACAATTTGAACCGTATCTCATAAGGTCACGGAGAATTTAGAGCAGTAAGCTGTTTCAAACCTATTTTTTTTAAATAACTTAGTACTGAACTGATCTGAATAGGTACATAACTGAATACATCAGAATAATAAACATACCGACACGAAGGATAAAAAAGCATGACTCAATCGTTGTTAAAATTTAATTTTTTCACTAGCGGGGAATCGAACATGGTATTTGATTTATTTAACCTGTGAATTCGAATTAAAGTGGCTAGGTAGACTAGCACAGTGGCAAAATAGTATGTTAACTAAAAAAGTTAGGTATTTAGGCAAGTTTTGTAAATAATTAGGTATTTCAGTATTGCCATATTTGCGGTAATGCTAGCTGCGGGCTGCGTGGACTCGGAGTCATTTCCGCGTGACAATAGGGTCAATAACCCTATTGTCAGCTGATTTCATTTTTGTTCTACTACTGGTTTTAAAATTAAATATATTTATGTTTTTTATAGCATTATCGTTTCATTTAGCTGTACCAACATGATGGAGCGTAAATAAAACTAATAAAACGTTGTGAAAAGATGATCAATTTTCTTCCTGCCCATGATCAATCGTAATGACTCTCGAAAACAGCACGTAGACGCGGCTCAGAAGGTAAATCGGTCTGTAGTTCTTCAAGAGAGCGTTGTCGCCTTTCTTGAAAAACAAGACATTTACGCTTCTGCTCTACGCCTCCCGTTTAGTACCACCATGGAGGACGGAATTAAAGAGCTTCTGAAGGACTTTAAGTATTGGTTTTCCACCCACTTTTATAAACTCCGCTGTAATCCCATCCTCGCCCGGGGAATTGCCGTTTTTAAGGCGCTGGAGAGCCATTCTAATCTTGCTCAGGCTGACGTCCAGGATATCATCGGAATAGTGTCGGGTAAGACTTGCTCTTGGATCGTTACACTCACTTGACTGTGGCTTCAACGATAACGTGTATAGCTTCCCATAGAACCTCTCAATCTCACTCAAATTGTCATGTATTCTGGAAACGATGCTGCCTCTTTCCCTCTTCAGCTTCGAAAATTGGCTTTTTCTGGCATACAAACCTCTGGAAAAGACTTTGGAGCCCTGGTTTCGTTTGATCGATCCTTTGATTCGAGCAATATTAAAGTTGCATAAATCACGACGCATGCATTTGGAGATCTATTTGTTCAGTTGTCTGTATACTGTCAAATCTACTGAAGACTACAGCTTCATTTCCCGTCTAATAGCCATGAGGAGAGTTTTTGTGTTCTTCTGCGGTGGACCTTGGAGAAATTAGCTCCGACCGCATGGACAGTTTCCACGAGCTTGTCATTAGATGAGACGGAGCGTTGACTTCATTAGACGAGACCTCTGCAATTTAACTTTGGAGTTCAGTGTGCTTCTAACCGAATGGTGATCCCTACGAGTTTTCACTTTCGCAATCACTGTCATCACAATCACATCAATTGTATATATCCCGCGCTTTTTATACAATTTCAGATTTACTGATTTGACATTAGACTCAAATTATATGCAACAAAATTCAAAGCGAGTTAGACGCGGTTACTGACGCGCGTGGCGTGCGCGTAGTGGGTGCGTGTCGTCAGAACGCGGCTAAAGTCTATGGAATATCAAACAAGACAGGGGAAAAGTGACAATAACAAAAAAAGTTTTTTTATTGCTTCAATGCTACAAGATTAATTTCATATTTCAATAGTTATTTTTAATTACTACCGTTTCATAATCCTACTTTGTAATCTAATCCATTTCTTATAATCCTCTATCTTGTGACATAATTTTCGCCTGGTTCCCATTTTTTTGTCACTTTTAAAAATGGTCAAATGTAATGTGAGATATATATTAAAAAAAATAAAAACAAAAAACATTATTTTTTTTTATAAGATAGGGTGACAAACGAGCACACAGTCCACCTAATGGTAAGTGGTTGCTGTGGCCCATAGACATCTACATCTATCCTCGTTTGCAAATCAAAATGCAGATGCATTGTCACCCGTGAGGACTAAGATGGAATGCCACTTTTCCAGTAAAAAGGGTCTCCGGTTCTCTACACTTACCAACACAGCAGTGTTAAACTGCTATTTTACGCTGGTATTCTATGAGAGCGTGGTCCTTCCCCGGTCGAGCCGACCCATTCGTGCTACAACCATACTACTAATATAGCTGCAGCATGGCTCTACTACGTGCAAAAGGCACGATATTTTTTCTATTATAAAAATAAACGAAAAACAGTACCTCTATATGTAAATTGCATAAGTCAGCCATCGCCCCCGTCGAGAAGTGGACAACGCATCATGTGACAACGCCACAAGGAAATAGCTTTAAATAAGCATGACAGGATAAAAAGGGGTCTTAATAAATTTAAATATATAATAATTTAAATATATTTAACCACTGAAATGTATTTTAAATACACGACTTTTCCGTTACCACCGAGCACGTGATTAATCATTACTAAGAACTTCTATTAACAAATTTCATTGTTTCAAATGGGGATCAAACTCGGGTAACTCACACACTGTAAAATTGACAGCGAATGCGGCAACGTTCCAGCGCTTCTCTGGTTCTGTATTTAAGTATGAAAGTTATGTTAAATAAAGGGTTTTAACCAATGTATAAAATTTTGAATAATTTAGTACGCTATAAATAAGCGCTATCCTTTTTATTCCATTACAATTAAATCTCGTGTCATCTCCATCTTTTGTCAAAGCTGACGGGGGTCTAACAAGCAATTTACAGTGGATAGGAAGTTTAGTAATAAATTACTAGTACGTGCATTTCAGCAGGAAATATCGCCCTTTAATTGTTAAATTTAACAATTCAAAGCGTTCGTAAGGTCCTTTAAAATATTTAAATGTTTTTCTCTCGACTAGCCGGAGCCCTATTAGGCGTTATATTGTTTACTAGTGTGACATACATACTATTTAAAATTATTACCTCCTAATTGGGCACCACTTAGTTCAAATAGAATCTTAGTCAGTAACAATAATAATAATATGAGACAGTCAGTATGCGATGTGTTTTATGCATGCTTGACAAAATCGCTCAAGAATCTTTTTTCGGGCGTGAATAACACACTCGCATATAACGGTTGGGTCATGCCTGTCCTCATATATACATTCGGTACACTCGAGTGGACTCAGACTGAACTAAACGCTCTGGATATAAAAGGTTTTTTTTCACTTATGTTATCTTTGATATTATAATAACCATTTTTTTACAATTTTTCCGCAATAAAACATTTAAGGATAAAACATAACATTTAAAACATTTTATTTATTGACAAATTTTGCACATTTTCTGTTATTTTGATGTAAACGCGTATACATTGCCCCATAAATGAATTACTAATTCTGTGGAGTCTAATAACTGGTATTACAAGCTTATGTTTGTCCCTAGTGTTTAAAGTATGAATATCATCATTCTTATCAAAGCTATTCATGTTTTTATATACAAAAAATACATTTTCATAAATATATGGCGATGCCAAAGTTAATATGTTTATTTTTTTAAACTTTTTCTCTAAAGGACTCATTAACATTTAATTTATAAATCGCCCACGTGCGGCTCTCTTTTGCAAAACAAATATAGTTTCGATGTCAGTCGCATAACCCCATAGCAAAATTCCATAAGACATCACGCTATGAAAGTAACCAAAATAAACAATTCTAGTTGTCTCACCATTGGTGAGACTTCTAATATTTATGCGGAACTAAGTCTGCGTGCTAATTTGGATACACGGGGGCCCAATTGAAGTTTTGCGTCAATAGTATAACCTAGAAAAAAGTGGTATCCACAAGACTCAACAACTCGTCATTCAAGAGCACCATTTCTTGTAAAAAAAGTCCGCGATGCTATATGGCTATTTCTTATAAAAAGCCGTAATAAGGTATTTTGTGACAAAAATTATTCAAAATTAAAAAGTGATTTATAAGTGTTAGGTATTAAGTGAAGCTAATTTTTACGGATTTTTTCGCGATTAATATAAACATTTTAATTTCTCACGTTTCGGGTACTTTACAGCACCCATGGTCACGGGAGCTGGGGATTGAGGTGTTTGACGTCCCGATGTCATAGTTATCCCGGCAACCTTCAGTTTTTGAATATTAATGTGGTATAGTATCTTGAAATCTTGTAGTGGTATGCTTGGGTTTGGATTTAATTTTATTAATTATAGGATCCCAAGCAGATGGCAGCACTCATCCATCTTCTCTATTGAAATTAGGATGTTTTTTTTTAATATCAATAGCCTCACCAATCATCTTTGGTAGGAATCGGTGTTGTATTGCGAGGATTTGTGGTCTATCAAATCTAATGTAATAGTTGGGACGATCTTGAACATATTCACACACTGCAGACCTCCCGGAGCGTCGGTGCTTTAAGTCAGCTATGTTCTTTCACGCGGGTTCTTATATTTTTTTTTGTTTGTCCTATATAAGAGAGACCACATTCACAATCCAGCTTGTAAACTCCTACATCTTGTAGAGGAATAACACACTTGACGGATGATAAAAATTGACTAATGTTCTTCGGCGGCTTGAAGTATGTTTAAATGTAAGCTCGCTTCAAGATGCAGCCAACCTTGATTGTGATTGCTCTGACATAGTGTAGTACAGCAGGCACACGCTCAACTGTGGCCGACGTAAGTGCGGGACCCGAAGCTTGTTGTCTTGCAACACTTGCTCGATGTGCTGAAGCTCGGTGGCCAGATGTTTTCTGTCACAGTCGTGCTCTCTGAAACAAAGATTTTCCCACGGTAGCAACTGTGATGAATGATGGTGCGAATCACCATTTAAATATCGGTTGGTATGGGTCCTTTTCCTATACACATTGTGACCAATAGTGTTATCAGGATTTCGGATGACTAAAATATTTAGGAAAGCTAAAGAATTGTTTGCCTCTAACTCCATTGTGAATTGTATTTTAGAGTTTATGGAATTAAGGTGGTCTAAAAATGTAATTACATTGTCAGATGGTAAAATTGTGAAAGTATCGTCTACGTACCACTTGTAGAATCTTGGATTTACAGGAGCAATAAGTAAAAAAAAGTTTATGTTTTAAATTAACCCCGATGGCAAAAAATTATTTATTTATTATAGGACACAATAATGCCCCGCGCGTGCGTCATTACATTATGTATCACTGTCCATGTAACGGTGTGCTAATTTATGTTCTTGTTATGATGACATATATATTAAATTGAATCCGTTCTGTTATTTTAATGTATTTTGTAAAATTAATTATTTTCATTACAAAATTATTTTATTAGCAGTTTCCTTAAAAGTATTAAAAATCAAGTGTAGCGTATTACAGTGTGTCGTTCACTTATAAAAAGTTCGTTCATAAAGCCTAAATAGCTATTCCTAAACTATCCCGGCTGGCATTGTTGTGGATAAATAAGTACTGTATAGAAAAACCGTTATATTAATAACATTTATATTCTATTGTAAAGGACAGATAATACTTATTTTTAATTTGACTTCATTCTAAACGTAATTTACGACCGCGCCCAGCGGTTTTCCACAGTTTTACTGTCCGTGTAACGGAGTGTTAATTCATGTTTTTGTTATAGTGACAGGTGTATTAAAGTGAATCTTTTCTGCCATTAAACGTATTTCGTAAAATTAATTAATTAAATTACGAATTTATTTAATTATTTTTAAACCTATTGTTCCTTAAAATTATTTCAAATCAACAGCGTGGGCTTCACTTATAACATGTTGGTTCATAAATCATACAAAACGTATCCCTAAACTATCCCGGCCAGCATTGTTAAGGATGAACAATTACATTCAATAGAAATCTTTTTATTTATTATCTATTTCAAAGGACATACATAAATAATACTTCTTTATAATCCGGTTTTATTCGAAACGTAAATACCTCGTGTTTTTAAATCAAATTCTTAGAGCGGCGTCTGTGAAAAGAATTACGTGAAAATTAAATTCCTTGAAAAAGATTGCAGAAAAATCAACCTTTTATAGCCTTACAAACGGGAATGAAATGCTAGGTTTTTGCCAATTCAGGTTGATGAATAAAATAAATAGTAAACGAATATACTAGTTGTTAAATATATTAAGACGATTAGGTAATAAAAAAATATCATCATCATCATTGCAGCCCTTCACAAGTCCACTGCTGAACATAGGCCTCCCCCAAGGAATGCCACAAAGCACGGTCCTGAGCCACCTGCATTAATCAACTTCCTGCATAACTTACAAGGTCGTCACTCCATATAGGTGGGGGGACGCCCTACACATTTCTTTTTAATAGGAGAGGGGGCAAACGAGCATGCGGCTCACCTGATGGTAAGTGACTACCGCCGCCCATGAACAACCGCAACACCAGGGAGGCAATTGCAGATGCGTTGCCGGCCTATTAAAAAGGAGTACGCTCTATTGTTGAAGGTCCCTAAGTCGTATCGGTCCGGAAAAATCGCTGATGGTAATCGATTCCACAAGGAAGTAGTGAGAGGAAGAAAACATCTTCTAAAAAATGGTGGACCGCCAACCATCCAGATGGTGTGGATGGTATCGGGAGTTCTGCCGCGATGTGCGTTCGTGATATTTGGCGGCTGGGATTAATCCGAACAATTCCTCAGAGCACTCCCCGTGGTAGATACAAAGAAAATGCAAAGGGACTTCGTCCTCCGGTACGAGGCCGCCACTCGAAAACCTTTTTTCCCATCGGTTGTCGGTTCCTCGAGCTATATGGCCGGCCCATTGCCACTTCAGCTTACTAATCCGTTGGGCTATTAGGACAAGGAGACAAGCGAACACACAGTCCACCTGATGGTAAGTGGTTGTGGCACATAGACATCTGTATCTATCCTCGTTTGCGAATCAAAATGTAGATGCGTTGTCACCCATGAGGACTAAGATGGAATGCCTCTTTTCCAGTAAAAAGGGGTCTCCGGTTTTCTACGCTCACCATACGAAACACAGCAGTGTTAAGCTGCTATTTTACGCTGGTATTCTGTGAGAGCGTTGTCCTTCCTCGGTCATTCGTGCTACAACTATACTACTAATATAGCTGCAGCATAGCTCTACCTTGTATAACAACACGTAACCACGCTGTTGTCGAGATACAGAAATCACCCGCGAGAAACTAGGGCGTATCGCTAGTTTCAAATATATTCTTGATATATCAAGGGTAATTATGATGAAGATGAAGTAATTGATATTATTATTATGAATATTCAATGTCATAATAAGTATACTAGTTGATCTTATTTACACGCGTGTCTCATTCTTGAAAATCTACTGCTGGATTTTCAAGAATAAGGCAACATGACTGCTCAACTATAAATATTTCCACGATAAACTAGTAATCGTTTCTCTCATTATGATCGCTTACGTGATAGTTTGGTTTGGCGTTTCTTAATAGATATGTAGCAAATAAACGGATATTTACCACGCGGTGAGTTCGTAAATCAAGCCATCATCCCATTTCATCTCGTTGGTATCGTAAGAGACGACGATGTAAAGGGATAGTAAAGTTTAATAACATCCAGTAGATGGTGGTATCTTGTTTGCACCTGACGTAAAGACACGTGTCCAGGATCGACTGCATCATCGAAGGTGCAATACGTCTGGTATTTCAATGCGTTACGATTAAGACAAATCCTCTTTACAGCGGGAAAGGTTTATTTATTTCCAGCAGTAGACTTAAGGACTGGTAAAGAAAAGGAAAAATTAATTTATTTTCATGCAGGTGTAAACCAATTAATATTACATATCCTTAATACTTAATTACATAAAGTTTTGAGGTTATCATCATTACAGCCCATCACAAGCCCATAGCAAGCCCAAGGATTGTGAAAGAAATAAAAAAAATTAAAATTCCATTTCATGAAAGTTAGATAGGTATAGAATCAGTTCAATGAATTTCATGAAAGATTTCTTCTTGGTTTTTGTTCAATCACTAGAACATTGCATTTCCGAATATACTGTTTTCATTTACGCAGGTCACTCAATAAGTTTTGAGATGCTTGAAATTTAAAAATGGAACGCACCTATGTTATATTTTTCCAAAAAGCAAATTTATTTAAAAATAGAATTCCATAAGCCAATTGCTCAATATTTAAAAAACAAAGTAATATTAATTTTCCTGCAACGCTTCACGCGCATTTCATTTAAAACGATGGATCTTAACCGTGAACGTTTGCGCGCTATGATATATTATGATTTTAAATTTGGGTTAACCGAACAATTAAGTTTACAACGGTTTCAATTAGCATAAGAATACTCCGTCCCATCACGCGCAACAATTTTTAGGGTTGCTGAATTCAAAAGGGGTAAAAATAATCTTAAATATGAGCAAAGAACCGGGGCCCCGGTCAGCAGTAACGGCAGAAAATGTATGAACTACTGAAATGATGGTGCGAGAAGATCCACTAATCACATATACGGAATTCGAAAAGATTCTATGCATTAGTTCGGGGAGCATTCATACCATCCTACATCTTGGAGTAAGGAAGCTTTGTCACCGTGTTGATCCCTCGTTTGCTCTCCGAAAGCGAAAAACAGACTCGTGTGGATTGGTGCCATGAAATGCGTCTTCGTTTTGAAAACGGGGCATCTAGGCATGTTTCAGAAATCTTTACTGGTGACGAGACATGGATCTATCAATATGATCCAGAAACTAAAGGCAATCATCGATATGGGTCTACTCAGAAGAACAGTGACCGGCAAAACTCCAAAGACCTCGCAACGTCGGCAAAAAAATGGTGGCTAGTTTTTTTTCGAGGAGCGGACATTTGTCCTCAGGGGTGCAACGCATCTGCATTTTGTTCCTTTATAAATTTACTTAATATTTTGCACCAGTCAAGTGTCTGTTCAAAAATTAACGCTGTAGCAAAATCGATCGGAATAAACCTTGTAACAACTGATATGAAAGTCGGTAAATCACATTCATATAAAATGAAAGGAAATGTAAAGTAATGGAACCAAAAAGTAATTTTTTTTTTATAAGTAATAAAAACATGAGAAACATTTCGAAGTATAGGAATATAGCCATCTCATTTACGCTAAACGTAATGTACGTAACCAGCGAAGGAAAGCAGCAAAAAACGTGCCAGATATGTGGATAGTATGTACTGTGATTTTCGATCTACAAAATAGAAAAAAAGATAATATTTATTTAGCAAGACATAACCAAAAAAAAATCAAAATATACATCCCAAACAAGTTACAAACACGTGTCGTATTGTCGTCAGTGGTGTGTCTTGCCTAGTGTAGTGGTGTTGGGAGTAGCGGTGCTGGGATTAGTGGTGACAAGGATAGTGCACGCAATTGAGGGAGGGCGGGAGGTGCTCTTCATACTAGGTAAGACACATCATTTTATTTTATAACGCGGATATTTGCGAAGTAAATTTTTTTAAAGCTTTTATATAATGAATTTCTGCAAAGTAACGCCTGATTCTATTAATTATATCTACATCTATCTTCGATTACGAATCAAATTGCAGATGCGTTGTTACCCGTGAGGACTAAAATGGAATGCCTTGTTTCCAGTAAAAAGTGGTCTTGTCATATAATTTTAAGATTAAAACTTGTAATATAATTGCAAAATCTTAACTCTTTCCCGATAAGGGAAGGTATACTGAGTAGCAGTAACATCTTAAGGTCTTTTAAAGAAGCATTGCAAGAGGATTCTTTAAAAAACGGTTACAAAAGAACGTAAAGTTCACATGATGGTATGCGAATTCTGTGGTCCATTAGCACCTACATCTAGCCTCTTTTAAGAATAAAAAATCAGATGCGTTTTCACCACTGATAACTAAGCCTGGACTAAGATGGAATGCCTAGTTACCAGTGCGAAGTATTAGCTGCATCTCATGTCGGCTCTGCAATTTATTATTTGGTGTGTTTGAAAAAATCTTCTTAGCAATGAATATGCATTCTTGGTTAAATCTATGTTCAACAACGTATTTAAAATGACCCATACCTAATTATGTCGATGAAGAAAAGAGTTTTTTGTTTTGTTAAAACTTAGTGTTTATAAAAATTATTAAAGTTTGACATTAAGTCGGTTGGAATGAACATCAAATTACTAACGCTCGAATAAGTTTCTGCATGTTTCCATGCCGATGAAATATGTTAGATATTCAATGGGGAAAACTCAACATACAAACTTTTTAGCTCAGAATTTGTAGCTTGAACGGGGAGGCTGAAAATTGCTTAAGCATTTAAAGTAATAAACTTTTATTGTTATTAAAGACACATCCCTTTTTCATATTACTTTACCTACCTTTTGAGAATCTAATGTAGTTATATTATACACATATGCTACGACATCTGCCAAGTGTCGCGACACATTATATCGTTAATCTTTGCTTAGGTATATGTTTGTGGAATGAATATATAATAAAAGACTAATTATAATAATAATAAAAAGGGAAGTGATGACCCCATCGCCTGCTGAGGTAACAGTTAAGTGACGAAACTGCTACGTCGGCGTAGTCAATCTGCGCCTTGGCAAGAGATGTTAGCGCCGTGCCTCGGCAAAATTGTGGGTGCAAAGGTCCGCTTATGCATATGGACTCACAATGACACATCGCCGGGTCTGAGCGTCTTCCGTTAAATGACGCCCAAAAAATTGATGATAGACACAAGAAAAGTGTTCGCTGCCTATGGATTGCCGGGGCACGTCTGGAGCTGGCGCTGAACGTGACAGCATGCGAGCCGCCAGCCAAGCGCAAGGGGCTGCACAACCACCTAGCAGCCCCACACATCCACCATTCCCACCAGATGGTTTGGTGTCGGCAAGGTCCTCTCGGAGTCAGCAAGTGTCACCCAACGCTGGTGGAGTGCGCCGCATGTGATGGATATCGCATATGAATGAGAACGCATTGCGGGCATATTTTAGGGCGAAAGGGGGAACATTTGGTAAATTTGCGTACCGTGCTAGTATGCATCGCTTTTTTGCTGAACTGGAGCCATCTATTACCATCACGACGCAAAACCTGGCAAACCGAGTTCGGTACACAATGCTCTCAAAACTATTTGATGAGGCTGAACTCGAACGGCTACGACTTCAGGCTATTCTCTCATCGAATGAACCGACTACGATTATGGATGCGGCTCCGCAAGCTATTACTGTGAAAGCTGCCGTAGATCATTCGGTCGTGGATGACTCGGACGAGGACGAAATAGTAGCCCAAGAATAAGGGAAAATAAGGAGCATATTGGAAGAGGCGATTAGGGAAATACGCACTGCGTCTCTCGAGAATCGACCGTGACTTCCTCCCATACCCCTAAGCAAGCGGAATCAGGCTGTCGTTGAGGACTCTAAACCTAATGTTGGTGGCCTATTTGGAAGACCTTTGCGAGACGAACTCAATTCTATTTGGCGCCGCACTGGCAGTATTCCGTATTATTCTCGCCAATCTCCCCATGGCTGGACGTGCTACTACACAAAGTAGCGCCATCCCAGTCTGAAGAAAAATAATTGAAAACTGTATCGCAAAGGTAATAGCCCAAATCCGCAGACTGACAAGCTTTAGATCGAGTAATAATAGATCAAGAATCGTGCGCACCGTCAGAATGACGTTTGCTGGAAAAAACATCAGTTTGTCCCAGCCGAATATAATGCAAAAACTGCCGGAGCGTATAGGTAACCTGAAGCAGAGAATCGTTACTTAGGGAAAGCGGATTCGGTGATCTACCGAGAAGTCGACACGGTTCAAACAGAATCGTCTCTTCAAGAGTGATCAGTAGAAGCTCTATAAATCATTGGAGTGACCAATAGTGCGTGGAACGGGCCCAGCACCGAAATAGGCCGGCACTATCGCATTTTTGCGCGGCCTGTGATCCGAGCTCATAAACTGCAGCGAGGGCCCTTGGACGGAAGTTGTGGCGAGCCAGTGTGCGAATGTTACGCCTATGGACCCCGTCACCATAACACCGGACGACGTAACTGAGGCGGTCTGTAGGGCCCCGAAATGGGAAAGTTTGGGGCTCGATGGGCTGCATCACTATTAGCTGAAGGGATTCGTGGTGTGTCACGCTGTGCTCAACCATCAGTTTCAAGAGGCTCTCGACCAAAAGTCGATCCCGATCATCTTAACTACTGGGATCACTCATTCAGTTCTCAATTTAACCATTTTGCCAATGACTGCGTCAATGAGGACGGGTTCCTTGGTTCCACGACCACCGCCCTGACATGCATTTTGAGTGCGAGAAGCACTCGTCACCTGGACTCAAATCAGGTGATGTCGTCAAAGCCACACAACGTGAACCCCATTCCTTTCAGATTATTCGGTAGATTCATGACATGCTCTGCGGCTAATTAGCCGTGCTGATCATGCAATTGGTGGTGATGCCTTACACTTACATCACGTCTGCAGGAACGGCGGTCTGCTAAGTGGTGGCGCTCACGGAGGGCTTTTTATGGCCAGTGTGCCTATTGTTGCCTAACCCGTGTGACGTAAATTCACTGTGGCTGAATTTCATCGTATTCTGTATGGCGTTTACACGCATTGACATGCGCGACTGCGGTCGATGTTTGTACTTACGCACTACCAAGAGGCCAAGCCCTCTTTTACTGGTACGCCAGTTATTTAGTTGTGGACTACGGTCCAGTACCCTACTTAAGGTCCCCTTCGGGGGGAGCTCATTGGTTGGTTGGCACTCACCGCATAGGGTATGTGTGCCTTCCCAACATTTTTTTAAGGTGGAAGAGCGAAGCTCTTGTATCTCGTATTTGATATAGATATTGTGAGCCTTTTCCAAGCGGGAAGGGATTAATTAATAAGGCATTGAATGGTCTGAACTTGATACAAGTGGAATAGGGATGATTTAATGTTCTTAGCCTTTTTTTGAGCCCTGTCCTTCATGTACGGGGACCTTAGCTTATACTGCACTACCAACAGCTTTCGATTACTCTCGTGAATATTTATTCTTCCAAGAGACACCCAAAAAAACTAAACTCGTATACAAATTCAACGTTAATAAGGGTCCTAACTAAGATGATCACACCATAAATTTATAAACGGCCTATATTTAAACGTTTAGAAAGGTCAATATATGGTTAATATGCTGGTCAGGTAAATTTGATATATTTTTATGTATCTTATAGATATAGATTTTAAAGGAACAAAGAACAAGAAGAGGTGGGGCAGCATTACACACGCTTAGCCACCTTTTGTCCGGTGTGAATAAGACTCACGCTTATAACGGTTGGGTCATGCCTGTCCTCAAGTGCCTTTGGCATACTTAGGTGAACTCAAACCAAACTTAACATCCTGAATAGAATATTCTGCACTGCTATGACGTCCCATAGATTGCATCACTATGACTCCATTATGAGGCTGTACTTGTCGCGTAAACGCGTGTCTTTTTAAGTGCGCTTACCATGTATAATCGCGAAGTGTGCAGCGTCCGTAATTACAATTCCGCGGGTGTTAAAAATTACAGCTTTTTGCAGAGTTTTAGAGACAGATTATTTCAGAGCTATTAATTTTAAACATTTGTTGTAGAGAAGAATATGTGATATATATTTATTTTTCCTTGTTGTCGAATTCTAGTTACTTCTTCTTTCAGTTATGTGTACTTAATTATTTCTTCAGTTATTGTTTTTGTAGGGTATGCGTTTTGGGCACCGCGATATTTATCAGGTAAGTTATTTTATTTATTTTATCTTATAGGATTATATCTGGTCTTGTATAGTGAAAAGTATTCGGTATTTATCGGTAAGTATGATGCAGTCATAATAAAGTTGGTGCGTTAGATTTTACAGTAACACAACAACTTTACGAACTTTACTGTACGAGTAGAGTCGTATAGTTTTTGGTGTGTTTTATAGTAAGGAGTTTATGTTTGAAATAAGTATATATTTCAGCGCACTTGCAATCAGGCAGAATGTGTACTAGTTTGTCAAATTTACTTCAAAAAAATTAATTAATAACATCCAGAGAGAACATGCGACACGCTTACGTGTCTTTTACAATTTCTTACGTCAGTTCCATATTGCAAGCTGAAAGAGAAAAATGATCTCACAACGTCTCTTCACTAATTGGTTTAGTAATAACGTCTGGTGAGGACAAATTGCGCAGATTAAAGCGATAAATAACAACTGCGTACAAGTTTCTCCGAAAAAGTTTTTTTCGGGAAAATCGTGTCCCTTTTGTTAATACAGAACCGTTACAATTTCGATTCTGATGTGAGATTAACGGATTAAATTGAGAAGTTTGCGGGAAATAATTGGATTTCGGTGGCCAAGGATAGGGAAAAGTGGAAATAACTGGAGAAGTCTTATACTCGTAGAGAGGTTCTAAACAACAATTTGATAATAAGCAATTCATTAAATATGTGTCAAAATGTAGGTATTTCTATTGATTCTAATGATACATTCTTTTATTGATTGTAATGTTGATGATTTTCTTTCATGATTTTATTATTATACTTTTTTGTACTTTTAAAAACATTACCACCACACTAGGATTTTTTCCTGTGTCGTGAAGGCAGTTTACAAACATAAATTGCACGAGGATAAACATTCAGACTCGGAACAATTATTTGTAGGCCATACAATTACTTGTTGCGTGCGGGATTCGAAACCGCGGCCCCCAGCGCAACAACTCATTGCTAAGCCACTGCGCCATCCGTGGACACAAGATATATAAAATATCTAATATAATATTACAAGATATGTAAGAAACACAATGCCCCGGTATTGTTTCTTATATATATCTTGTATTATAATATTATTGCAAGTTTTAAATTATTTATTTAAATTAATAGTTAATAATTATATTTAAATATTGTTAAGAGAATAAATCCGTTGGGCTATGTCGGTTACTCTGGTTCTACTGCGGATATCCTCATTCCTAAGTTTATCACGCAGTGAAACTCCGAGCATAGCCCTCTCCATAGCTCGCTGAGCGACCTTGAGCTTCCTCATACGGCCAGCAGTGAAGGACCACGTCTCAGTTCCGTAAGTCATCACTGGCAACACGCACTGGTTGTACTGTCTTGTTTTCAGGTTTTGAGGTATGTCTAACGAGCAGATGTGTCGTAATTTCCCGAACGCTGCCCAGCCGAGTTGAATCCGTCGATTGACCTCTCGGTCGAAGTTGGACTTACCTAGTCGGACTATTTGTACCAGGTAAACATACTCGTCAACAACTTCGAGCTTAGTGCTCCCAACAACTACCGGCATAGGTGTGACATGGACATTAAACATAATCTTTGTTTTGTCCATGTTCATCTTAAGACCTACCCGTTGGGAGACACTATTGAGGTCATTGAGCATAGTGCTTAGTTCCTCCAGCGATTCTGCCATGAGGACTATATCGTCGGCAAATCGAAGGTGAGTGATGTACTCGCCATTGATGTTAATTCCGTATCCTTTCCAGTCCAGAAGCTTGAAAACGTCTTCCAATGCAGCGGTGAAGAGTTTCGGGGATATAACAGCAGTGGGCCGGCCATATAGCTCGAAGAACCGACAACCGATTGGGAAGAAAGGTTCTCGAGTGGCAGCCTCGTACCGGTAGGCGAAGTGTAGGGCGTCCCCCCACAAGATGGAGTGACGACCTGGTAAGACATGCAGGAAGTCGATGGATGCAGGTGGCTCAGGACCGTGCTTTGTGGCATTCTTTGGGGGAGGCCTATGTTCAGCAGTGGACTTGTGAAGGGCTGTAATGATGATGATGATGATGAAGAGAATAAATGGGTTTATAATATTATAATAATAATTACTGCCGGTTCTTGAAATCTTTCCTTAATATAATGAATTAACATAGGAATTATTTATATTACAATTTCGATTATATTCCTATAATTAATATAAAAATTAAATAAAGGAATATAATCGACATGATTCGATGAAAAGTTTTTAATTGCTAAAGAGCAATTACCATCTTTCCTATGGTTATTTCAAAAGCGCTAAGTGACATGAAATAAAATTTCTTTATTATTTCGACGCCAAAAGTTATGTTTTTTTTTTTTTTTTTTTTTTTATAGGATAAGGGTGACAAACGAGCACACAGTCCACCTGATGGTAAGTGGGTGCTGCGGCCCATAGACATGTACATCTATCCTCTATTACAAATCAAAATGTAGATGCGTTGTCACCCGTGAGGACTAAGATGGAATGCCTCATTTCCAGTAAAACAGGCCTCCGGCCACCTGCACTCACCAAGCGAAACGCAGAGGTAAACCTCTACTTCACGCTGGTTTTCTGTGAGGTCGTGGTACCACCCCGGTTCGAGCCGGCCCATCCGTGCGACAGCAAAAGCTGCCGCGTGGCTCTACCACTGTTTGTCAACAGTTATTCTTTTATGTACTACCGTTTCAAAATTCTATTCCCAAGTTTCTGAGAAGCCTCTAATTGGTTAAGGAGTTGCCTGATTTTTTCGTTTTTGTGATTTTTAATGGTCTAATGAGAAGTAAAATAAAGTTTTTAAAATAATATAAATCAAAACATCCATAAGTATGTGAAGCATAATATTTGTTCTAAAATAAACGAAAATCGGTACCTGCCTTTATACGTGTCTCGCATAAGTCAGCTGTCGCACTCATCGACCTACATAAAATGAAAGTGGACGACCCATTATGTGACAATGCCGCAAGTGAAGACCTTTACATAAGCAGTACAATCTCAGGAGTAAATAGGGTTTCAAACCAAAAGACTAAACTTGAAAGCCTCGTTTTCAGTAAAAATTGTATTATTATTTAAAAAAAATTTAATTAATAATATTTATTGTAAGTAGATAGGCTTTTTATATAAAAGAAGGGTGGCAAGCGAGCACACAGACCACATGATGGTAAGTCGATGCTATAGTTCATAGACATCTACATCTATCCTCGATTAAGAAACAAAATGCACATTCATTGTCACCCCTGAGTGCTAAGATGGAAAGTCTCGTATCCAGTTAAATGGTTTCAGCATTTAGCTGCTATTTAACGCTGGTATTTTGTGAGAGCATGGTTTTTCCCCACATAGCTGCAGTGCATGGCTCTATCGTGTACCAGGTAATTGCAGGTGACGGAATTATGTAGCAACTACTCTGTCGCGCTACTCCAGTAAGTTTTTCCGGGCTTCAAATATCCTCGAAATATTTTATTCCTCAGACATAATTAATAATTGCAATGAACGAATTGAATTGGTGTCGATGAGGATCCGTTGACTTTTTAGTAGCGGTGTAAGAATATCCACTACTCTATAACATCCCATTGGTGTGGTAAGAGAAGTTAGAGAGAAAAAAATCAGAAAATGGGCAGCAGTCTTCCTTATAACGACTAAAATTAAAAAGGAACTACGAATGCCAACCCGCTTGCCAAGTGTGGCAACTACGGCAAATATTCTCCCTATGAGACAATATTTGGAAGAGGGCTATATAATGATTTCTTATATTTACGCGATCACTACACATTTAAATAAAACTAATTTTACGGATTTTATCGCGTATGTTATCTTATTTTTATATTCCCGACGTTTCGGGTGCTTTCCAGCACCCGTGGTCACGGGGGACTGAGGTGTTTGACGTCCTGCTGTCATAGTTAGCCCGGCTACCTTCAGTTTTTTAATATAAATTTTTGGTTCGATTTACACAGAATGAGCTTACAGTATCTTGAAGTCTAGCAGTGGTATACTTGGGTTTGGATTTGATTTTATTAATTATGTGATCCCAAGCAGATGGCAGCACCCATCCATCTTCTCTATTGAAATTAGGATGTTTTTTTAATTTCAATAGCCTCGCGAATCATCCTTGGGAGGAATCGGTGTTCTTTTGGGAGGATTTGTGGTCTAACAAATCTAATGTAATGGCGGGGACGATCTTGAACATGTTCACAAACTGCAGACTTCCCGATACGTCGGTGCTTCACATCAGCTATATGTTCTTTAACGCGGGTTTTTATAGATCTTTTTGTTTGTCCTATGTAAAAGAGACCACATTCACAATCCAGCTTGTACACTCCTGCATCTGGTAGAGGGATATGACACTTGACGGATGGTAAAAATTGACCAATCTTCTTCAGCGGCTTGAAGTATGTTTTAATGGAAGCTCGCTTTAAGATGTAGCCAACCTTATCTGTGACTCCTCTGACATAGGGTAGTACAGCAGGCACACGCTCGACTGTGGCTGGCTTCACTCGGTCACTGTGACGTAGGCGCGGGACCCGAAGCTTGTTGTCTTGCAGTACTTGCTCGACGTGCTGAAGCTCGGGGGCCAGATGTTTTCTGTCACAGATCGCTCGTGCTCCGTGAAACAAAGATTTTCCTACGGTAGCTAACTGTGAAGGATGATGGTGCGATTCACCATTTAAATATCGGTTGGTATGGGTATTTTTTTTTCTGTACACTGTATGACCAAAAGGGCTATATTCAATAGTGAAATTTAATATGCTCTAACATATCGTATCGTATTCGAGCAATCCAGGTTCGATCCCCATCTTACCGTTAATTTTTAAGTTCTTTCGTTATATCATATTTCGTTTTTTATATATATATATATATATATTGGAATTAATAAAGTTTATAGTAACAAATTACTACTTAAATAAATAATAATGACATCTATCGAAAATTATAAAATGTGAGATGTTTCGAGGTTTAATTTTTAATCTATAAAAAAAGTTTTGTTTGTGTATTAATAAACTGATAAAAACATAAGTAAGGTAAAACATGCAGGAAGTCAATGGATGCAGGTGGCTCGAGACCGCACTTTTTGGCATTCCTTGGGGGAGGCCTATGTTCAGCAGTGGACTTGTGAAGGGCTGTAATGATGATCATGATGAATATTAATTACGCTATATATACAAATATTATTACGAACTTGTCATATATAAAAAGATTATCTATTGCAGTTTTGCTGTCACAGCGAAATAATTGTCAAATGCATTATTGCGGCACCAATAATGTTGAAATTTATTGTCACAACTTACATTTACGTCGCTGTAGCTCCCAACATGTTCGCAATTCACGAGGCTCTCCAGACGTCTGTCAAATCCACCGATATTTTTCCGTAGCTATGCAAAAACTGAGCCAATTCCCAAACGACACTCATGCCCTCTAATGAAAACTACTGTAAGAAATATTCTGTCGTTTTTGCTATAAAGAGAATTTCAGCAACGGGAACTTGTGACAGCAAAATGTAAATTTGACATTTTTATAGTTACATCATTGTTTTTTTATAGGATAAGGGTGACAAACGAGCACACAGTCCACCTGATGGTAAGTGGTTGCTGCGGCCCATAGACATCATTAAAAATGTAGATGCGTTGTCACCCGTGAGGACTAGGATGGAATGCCTCATTTCCAGTAAAAAGGGCCTCCGGCCACCTGCACTCACCAAGCGAAACGCAGAGGTAAACCTCTACTTCACGCTGGTTTTCTGTGAGGTCGTGGTACCACCCCAGTTCGAGCCGGCCCATCCGTGCGATAGCAAAAACTGCCGCGTGACTCTACCACTGTTAAAATTGTTCTATTGGATGAGCGATATAATAGTCGATTATGGCACGAAATAGTGGCATTTAATTAAATTTAACATTGTTTTTTGACTATATCATGATATAACTTACCCAAATCAATGAATAGAGATCGTTTGTCGATATTAACAATTAAACACAACATTGTTATGTCTTCATATTGCTTATGTCGTAAAATCATTTCATTACATATTGCTAGCAACGCTGATAGCGTATTTTGTCAGAAGTAGAATTTTTAATAGAATCTACTTACATCACTTTATGTCTAATTTATAAATGTTGGCGGCTTTGTTGTGTGATCGGGCCACCCCAGTCGTACCTCAACTTAGTGTTGCTGAGCACGTAGCAGAAGGTACAGTTTTTGTTTTCATAGTTTTTGTCTCATAATAGTGCCATCTATTTACTGCTAAATAAACTAATGATAAGTACCTAACTGATGAAATTAAAGAAAATTCTATTGAAAGAAGAAAGAAAGAAAGAAAGACATTTATTCACTGGAACTGTACACATCAACAAAATAAAAAATTAAACACTTAAAAGTATGGCAGATTAAAATTACAAAAGACGGGGTGTGTATCGAGCCAGTGAAAAGGTTATGACTCAGCGTATTGCTGCAGGGTAACCTACAGCGCTGATGATTCTGCCATAACCACAGATACACCCACGATCCGCCTGGAAGTGTTTATGACATATATTTCAATTATTATTTTATAAATGGAATTATTTCGTTGCTCGTAAATATACCTATATATACATTTAAGGATGTACATACATACATACAAGACATATTATACATAAATATATTCATATCATATTATATTCTACATAAAAAAAAGGTTTCAAAAATATATATAAAAAATAAACATAACGATAAGCTTTGTAAATACACACTGGAAACAAACATATAATGCTCAACGATGCTGGAAGAAACATCTGCTGTATTGAATATTTATACTTCATGCATCAAAAATTGTAAGACTTAAAATAACCAAACCGGTGTCGGGATCATATATCATATGTGAGTGCACGATGTGAGTGCTGCATGCCGGATGTGCGATTTACACAGCGCTCGGTCCGCAAAGCACTCTTCTCCCTGGACGTCAGCAAGTCGGGTGGGCCCGATGGAGTCCCTCCCATTGTGCTGAAGACGTGTGCTCCGGAGTTGGCACCGGTTTTAACGCGTCTTTTCCGGTACTCCTACTCCCAAGGCTTAGTCCCGAATTCATGGAAGAGAGCTTTGGTCTACCTGAACCCTAAAAAAGGCGACCGCTCAGACCCGTCCAACTACAGGCCTATCGCCATCACCTCCTTGTTCTCCAAAATAATGGAAGCCATTATAAACTGCCAGCTCATGAAGTACCTTGAGGATCACCAGCTGATTAGTGACCGCCAGTACGATTTTCGTCGGGGTCGATCAATTGGTGATCTAGAAGATCACCAATTGATCGACCTCGTCTACTTAACTCATAGGTGGGCGGAGGCAGTAGAGTCCAAGGGGGAGGCATTAGCCGTTAGTTTGAACTTAGCGAAAGCCTTTGATCGGGTCTGGCATAAAGCGCTTCTTTTTCGAAGCTTCCTTCCTATGGGCTTCCCGAGAAATTGTGCAAATGGATCACCAGTTTCCTTGCTGATCGGAGCAACAAGGTCGTAGTAGACGGTGCATGCTCTGATTTCAAGCCTATCAACGCTGGTGTTCCACAAGGCTGCGTGCTATCACCAACGCTGTTTCTCCTGCATATCAATGATATGTTGCTAACTGGTAGCATTCATTGCTATGCAGACGACAGCACTGGTGATGCCTTATATACCGGCCGTGCCAATATTTCTCGGGAAAACGTCGCCGAGTACCGGGACAAACTTGTGTCTGAAGTCGAGTCTTTGCTTAACAAAGTCTCGGATTGGGGCCGACTAAATCTAGTCCAGTTCAATCCCCAGAAGACACAAGTTTGCGCGTTTACCGCTAAAAAGAACCCCTTTGTCGTATCTCCTCAGTTTCAAGGCACTCCCCTTGCTGCCTCAGCCAGTATCGGAATCCTTGGCGTCGACATATCGAATAGTGTGCAGTTTCGTTGTCACTTGGAAGGGAAGGCCAAATTGGCCTCAAAAAGCTTAGCGTGCTCAGCAGAGCGAGACAGTATTTCATGCCGGCACATCACTTGCAACTTTACAAAGCGCAAGTTCGGCCCCACATCGAATACTGTTCTCATCTCTGGGCCGGGGCACCCCAGTGCCAGCTCCTTCCACTTGACCGCATCCAGCGCAGAGCGGTTCGAATCGTCAACGACCGAGTTCTTTCTGATCGGCTCGATACACTGGCACTGCGTAGAGATGTTGCATCTCTTTTCGTATTTTATCGCATCTATCACGGGGAGTGCTCTGAGGAATTGTTCGGACTAATTCCAGCCGCTCAATTTCACCATCGCACATCGCGACAAAAATCACGTTACCATCCATACCATCTGGATGATTGGCGGTCCACCACTGTGCGATTTAGAACAAGTTTTCTCCCTCGCACGACTTCCTTGTGGAATCAATTACCACCAGCGAATTTTCCGGACCGATATGACTTAGGAACCTTCAAGAAAAGAGCTTACACCTTTCTAAAAGGTCGGCAGTGCATCTGCAATTCCCCTGGTGTTGCGGTTGTTCATGGGCGGCGGTATTCACTTACCATCAGGTGAATTGCATGCTCGTTTGCCCCC
The DNA here is from genome assembly GCA_033319125.1 of Parnassius glacialis. Lineage (NCBI taxonomy): Eukaryota > Metazoa > Arthropoda > Insecta > Lepidoptera > Papilionidae > Parnassius > Parnassius glacialis. The sequence goes on from JAVANC010000009.1 coordinate 8,553,736, forward strand.
TATTCTATAAAAAAAATATCATAATTGTCTTTTTAGCAAAATAACTAACAGAACTGTGTACACAAAACTGTGATTAAGACAGAATGTCATTAGTTGAATAATATGTAGGGTGTATATCAGTATAGCAATATTTCACCAAATTCTTTTTGTATCGAGAATTGAAAATTAAGTGGACTGTAAGATTTTCATCTTTTAATGATGGAATAGTTTGAATGGCAAATTACTAGGTAGATGGAGTCCACAATACATAGTACAAAAGCTTCTTTTCAGTTTTTACGAGTTTTATTTAAGCAAATACGTGAACCGTGTAGCTCGCCGTTTGATTTCAAAGCACAGGAACAAAAATGTTCGATTCCCGCGAGGACTTATGAAACTGGTAAGGAAATTTTATTTGCTTATTTTCCACGTGCTCACTGAAGTAGTAAAGCATAACTTGGCGGCGAAAACTTGATATCTTGAAATCTAAGTAGTTTTAAAAAAATCGTGGACATGTGAAACCATACTTTTGCACATGGGTAATTAGCAGTCCTGTATACAATCGTAAGATTTATGTAAGCTGAATCTTTACTGTTTTACTTTCAATGAGACTTATAAAACAGTTTGTCATATATTAAGATAGCTTTTATATTTTCTGACATACTTACCTATTGAGATTTTTGTGACAGTCCCGGTTTTATAGCTGACATGAGTAAATGAACAGGCTCTTGCGAAAAAGTACTATAAATCACAAAGACAGCAAATTTTAAACGCATGCTTATTTTTATTTTAACGTGATGAGTAGATCTGCATTGCTAGAATCTTGAAAGTTTTACGTGGTAGAGCTATGCTGCCGCTATATTAATAGTATAGTTATTAGCACGAATGGGTCAGCTTGATCGGGGAAGGACCACGCTTTCACAGAATACCAGCGTAAAATAGAAGCTTAATGCTGCTGTGTTTCGTATGGTGTGTGTAGAGAACCGGAGAACCTTTTACTGGAAATGAGGCATTCCATTATAGTCCTCACGGCTGACAACGCATCTGTATTTTAATTCGCAAACGAAGATAGATGTAGATGTCTATGAACCATAGCAACCACTTACCATCAGGTGGACCGTATGCTCGTTTGTCACCCTTATTCTATAAAAAAAAGTTATTCGGTAACCGAACCGATCCAAACTTAAATTTCATAGTAAGTAAGCAACCCAAATTCGGTCCCAACCACTCATATTTTAATTGCAATTTGAAGTTTCGATTTACTAAAATCCGAAAAATACACGAAGGAAAATTTCGCTAGGAAACCAACATATTTGAGAAGATGAAAAAATATTTGAGAAATCATTTTTAGGTATACTTATGTGAAGTTGGTCAACCCGCGTTCAAGTCAACTCAATCAACTCATTTTAGTCCTAAACCTTGCTGCAGCCTGTCCCCGATAGTGGGATATATGTAGGCTGCTACTTTTTTACTTTTAATAGGCATGCCCACTGCTGATGATAGGCTTTTCTCATTGTTTGTCGCGTTGGCCGGATATTTGAAGTAGTAGCCACGTTTAGCAAGTGAGTTGGCAGCCGTAGTTTTATTATTACACTGCACTGTTATCAGGAAGATGCTGCCACCCACCCAAAGGAAACCGAAACAGGAGGCTGTTTCAGTTTACCTTCTGTCGCCTCCTACGACATCCACGAGACCAAATGGGGTATAGGTTTCTATTTTTCCCCCTCTACATTGCTAATATATTTCTACTCCCGTTCATCATTTCGATTCCCACCATAAAGTACGAAATAAGTATGATAATAGCCGTTGTTGCCACGATCTTCAGGCGGGTTGTCAATTGTTTATTATTTTGAGCTGTAATCAGAAAGACGCTGATTCCTATCTTCTCTATATTTCTAATTCCGTTCATTAATATAGTTCCTCTCACACGTTCATCGAGAATAGAACTACATTTATGAAATTTTTACTTTAATAAGAGAAGTATTAATGATATTTCTAAATTGAAGCCAACGCGAACGAAGCCGCGAGTAAAAAGCTAGTATAATATAAAGTGTTTTAAACATTGTATACAAATTTGAATAATTTAGTACGTATGTATAAGTGCTATCGTTTGTATTCTGTTACAGTAAAACCTCGAGTCAAAATCTTCTGTCAAAACTGACGGAGGTCTAACAAGCAATTTACAGTGGTTTGGAAATTTAGTAATAAATTACTAGTACGTGCATTTCATCAAGAAATATCGCCCTTTAATTGTTAGATTTAACAACTCAAAGTTTTTCGTCACGTCCTTTAAAATATTTGAAATTGTATCTGGCTTGTTGTATTAGGTAATATTTTTAACTGATATGACATAAATCATCTTACAGTCTATAAAAATGCACTGCTGAACATAGTACTCATAGAATGCCACCATAGAATGGACAGGATGAAGACATTTTTCCCACAGTTCCCACGCTTGGGCGGGTTAGCAAACGAAGTATTGTATAAATTTGTGTTGTTGTCAGGAAGATGCTGATGCTAGTCCCCTGTTTCAGGTTCCCCTGTGGCCTCTCACGATATCTACGGGATGATGGGTAGTGAATATTCTTACACCATCACAACACGGTTAATGACAATGATAGCAGTTAAAATTAATACACTCTACTAAGGCTCCGCCTAATAAAAATAGTAGCGTAGTAACAACAAGATAGTATTTTTTTAAATTGCCCCGTGTAGTGGCGGGAAAGAATACCCACTACCCCATATCTTCCCGTGGGTGTCGTAAGAGACAACAGAGGGAAACTGAGGCATAAGATGGGCAGCAGAATCTTTCTGATAAAATAAAAATCAATTTAAATAAAACTGCGGTTACCAACACGCGTGCCAAGCGTGACAAGTATGGCAATATACCCTTGAGAAATGATTCTAATAAACAGTCCCCAGTTCCTGGCGTCCCGCTTTTCCTGGCTACGGTAGCGACCATGGTAACGGCGGGGCAGGTGGTGCTAAAAATCTCCGGTGGAGGTTCGGTTGCCACCTAAGACGACTCGACCTGGCAACATACAACGCACGCACCCTGAGGACTGACGAAGAGGATCCTGGAAGAAGGGATAAACAAGTTGCGCTGGAATATTATGGGATTATTTGTCCCAAGAAGAAGTCGGATTTATCTTCCACAAGTCTCACAAATTAACAACGTTGTAAAGATTGGGAGTATGTCAACGAGGGTTGAGTACCTTATACTCAGAATCACCAAACCGTATACGCTGAAGGTCATACAGGTTTATACACCAACATCGGAAAATTCCGAAGAGGAGGTGAAGGAAATGTATGTGGATATTTCTAGAGCAATGCATTCCTCCAAAACCCACTATACGGTGTTAATTGGAGACTTAAACGCAAAAATAGGCACAAGAGAGAACAATGGGCTGAAAGTAAGGAAATTCGGAATAGGGCAACGAAACCAAGGGACCAGCAGCAGGCCGACTTCATTGAGAAAGAGGAACTCTTTATGATGAACTCTTTCTTCCAGAAGCGGCCCCACAGGAAGTGGACCTAGTCGAGCCCCAACAGTTCGACAAATAATGAGATTGGCTTCATTATGACGACTAGACGGTAACTGTTTAGTGATGTCTCTGTGATCGCGAGGGTGAAAACTGAAAGGGATCACCGAATGTTTAGAGGCACACTGAACTTAAACGTTAAGATGGAGAGGTGTCGTCTAATGAAGTCAACGCTCTGTCCCCCTCGTGCTCTAATCAAAAGTCCCGAAAACTTTTAGCTCGATTTACAAAACCGTTTTCAAGGCCTAGAAGATTGCAATGCAGTGGGCGGTATGAATGATAAGCTCGTGGATACTGTCCATTATGTCGGAGCTGAGATTTGCAAGACCCGCCGCAGAAGAACACAAAACTCTCCGATCACTCTTAATTTCATGGCTGTTAGACGCTAAATGAAGCGGCAGTCTTCAGTAGATTTGATAGCATACAGGCAACTGAACAGACAGATCTCCAAATCCATGCGGCGGGACTTACGCAACTTTAATAGTTCTCGCATAGAAGAAGCGATGAAGCGGAACCAGAGCTCTAAAGCCTTTCCCTCCAAATTGTTAGTGAGGAAACAATTAACCGAAAATCAAGAGCAGGTAATTAAAAAGCAAGCCACTTTTTATACATACATTAAAACATAAAACAAAATTTACAATTCATATATATTAAGCTATTTTCCGTAGCTATATACAAAATACAAAAATATTTATTCATAACACGTGTGTGCGTGTGCGTCTGCGTGTGCGTGTGTGTTTGTGTGTGCGTGTGTATGTGTGTGTGTGTGTGTGTGTGTGAGTGTGTGTGTGTGTGTGTGTGTGTGCGGGCGTGCGTGCGTGCGTGCGTTTGTACATGCGTGCGTTCGTTCGTGCGTGCGTGCGTACGTGCGTGCGTGCGTGTTCATAATCAATAGTTTAATTTAATAGTCAAGCTGTTTCAACCAAAAAGTAATCGTATTTTCACACTTAAAATAATGTTTTCTGTAAAGATTGAGTTTACAATTTAATTTATTATACAAGAAGTGAGATTGGTAATTGAAATTTGTACGAGCAAATTTTGTTTTAACAGTTGGGTAGAAAACGACAGAATAGGGATTACGCTTACTTAAGATTTTGGGATCTGGGATAATAGTTTTGTGTTTTAAGAATACATTTTAACATGTAATGTTGCCTTACAGTTAAAACATTGCAGTCTCGATATAGCTCAGAAGTGCCCGATGTAATTTTCCTGAATTTTATAACTTTAAATAGTGAACGTTGAGCCCTCTCAATTTTAATCATTTTATTTTTGTGGGTACCACCCCATATTGGCAAGCAATATATTATGTTGAATTGTACCAGAGCAGTATAAATGTAATAAAAATAAGTAATTAGTTTGTCGGTGACGTATCTTATGTATCTGAACAACCACAATAGCTTTCTGATACTGTAGATGCAAGTGTCGATTTGTTTATGCCCATTTAGATGCCGATCGAGATATATCCCCAAGTATTTTGTGAAAATAACCTTTTCCATTTTTTTGGTTTATACATGAATGAGCGAATAGATGAAGACTATTATTGGGTTGCGAGGAATTTTTGATTGCAAATATTATATAGTTTGTTTTACTAGTATTTAAGGTAATAAGATTGCAATGTAACCATTATAACAGTATGTAGGCCCTTGGAGGCTAACTCGTGGACTTCATCCCAGTGTTTTCATGAAAAAGAAGTGCTATATCATCAAAGCAAGAGAAGATTTTAATGTAAGGTAATTTAGTTTCAGTATGGTCATTGATGTATATAATGAGCAGGGTAGGTCCAAGAACACTACCCTGTGGAACGCCATATTGAGTGCAGAGCTCATTAAAACTATATGAGTTATCGTCTTTTTTAACTTATTGAGTTCTCTTTAAAAGATAGTCGGATATAAGAAGAAGAAATTGGCTAAGAACACCAATTCTATCAAGTTTCTTAATGAGAACGGGAATAAAGACGGTGTCAAACGCCTTTTTTAAGTCTAGAAATATACACAGAGCCTTATCACTTCTATCAAGTAATCAACAATATTGCCGGTCAATGTTAAAATGACATCTTTTGTGCTTGTTTTTTCTCTAAATCCAAATTGACCGTCAGATAAAATGTTATATTTGTTTATAAAATTTAAAAGTCGTTTTTTAATAATTTTTTCGATAATTTTGGAAATCACTGTGAGAACAGAAATAGGTCTGTAGTTATTAACGTCGTTTCTAGACCCACTCTTAAATATAGGAGGAATAATTGCCCTTTTCAATGACTGAGGAAACACGTCTCTATTTAAATATAGTACGCAGAGATGAGTAATAATAGGGCTAAGTTCTGTTTTGGCAAGTTTAATAAATTTTGTGGGTATATTGTCGCAGCCAGGGGCAGAATCAAATTTAAGGTTTGTGATAATTGATTAAACTTCGTTTGTATCTGGTTGAACAAATCCGATGAAATTGGGTTGAGGAGAAGGAGGTAACTCGAAGTTACTTTGAGGTATTTGATATATTGATAATGTCTTCTGCGAGCGTTTTCCCAACATTCAAGAAATGGTTATTAATTAAATTTGCAGAATTATTTGGTGTATCAGTCAACTGTCTAAGGTCTTGATTATTTGACTTTTTTATTATTGAGGTAAGTAATATTCTTTAAGGTATTCGAAAGTAATTTATTATTATTTTTAGCTTTAAGGTAGATTTTATTCATATTTTTGTTTAAGTTTTTTTTTTAAATAAATTGTTACAAAAATTACGATATCGTTTTTATATAGAAGATAGTGTTTCGTTTTCTTTATTTTTTTGTGATTGTTTTTGAAGCCCATTTCTGTGTTTTATGCATTTCAACAAACACGGAGTTATCCAGGGTTTTATAATATGCTTATACTTGGGATTTTTATTATTTTTGTATTACTTTCTATTGATTTGTTAATTATTTCTATTAATTTTTCGGATAAAGTGTTAGTGTCTTCTATTTTAATAAGTTCAGCCAGATTGCTACCACCTAGGGTATTTACTGCACTTTTGTAATCAATAAATACTTTTGTCGATTTTTTGTGAGTAAGATCGCTTTTTGAGTAGATATATGTAAGAACCATAGAATGGTCGGTAGTAGTGGCTTCTATAACCGCTATTAAAGCAGCTTACTTACAGGAATCAATGTTAGCGAAAACATGATCTATTTAGCTGTTAATTCTAGTGTTGAATCTATGTCCATGCAATAAACCATGTTGACCCATTATTTCAAGATATTTGTGACTGCGTGTATCTAGGTGGCCCACTAATAGATTAATGTTGATGTCACCTGTTATAATAACGTTTTTATTTAAATTGTTAGAATGAAGATATTGATCCAAAAAATGTACAAAATTGTCTTTTTTATAATTAGATGGTGATCTATATACATACAAGAAAATGAGGTTTGTTAAACAAACTTGCAGACATGTAGCATCATTTAGACAAATCTCTTTAAATTTATGTTTTAAAGTGTAATTTATGTAGACAACGACCACATCAATTTGAGTTACTTTGTTCGTAGTGTTACAAACGTAATAACCGGGTCTATTTGGTAATGGAGTATCAGGATTTAATTTGCATTCCGTCAATATTAAAATATCAATGTATTCTTCAATTAGTGATAGGCTAACTGAAAAACCATTGGTGTTCTTATTTATACTTCTGATATTCTGAGTACCTATCAAAAAAGCTGGTTTATCCGAAGGTAAAAGATTGGGAGAGTTTATTTGTGTTGCAGGCAAATCTGTTTAAATTATTAATGTCATCTAATTCATGCAATAATTGGCCTTCGCTATCCATTATTTATTGGCAGATTAATCAAACACAAATCCACATTCTTTGTGAAAATAGTGAAAAATTATTTCCGATAATATATATGTAGTTAAGCAATAAGTAGAAGTATGGGTATAGTGTCGAGTTTTTAATTTCGTACATGGGATGTCGATCTATATTAAAAACAGAAGGGGTAATATTGTAATTGACTTGTAATTAAATTTGTAGCAGTAATAATCGTTATATAAGTAGATAATATGAGAATTGTCTTTTATATATTTAGAGACTGAGTGTAAAAACAGATGATATGGATTGGTTAATGCATGATTTATTGTTGTGTAGAATATTTGAAAAAATGAGAAAGTGTTTATACAAGTTTCTGGACAAGTTAAAAATACGTCAATAAAGTTATAAAACAGGCCAAAGTACACTGCAAGCATCGTTAAGTTACAAAAACAGAAAAAATATTTTAGGAACAGTAATATAAAAGCTAGTCAGTTGTTCATCAGTTTTTGAAGCATTGCCTCATTCATAATATGTATGATAGGATAGTTGTCGTCCTACTTCACGTACGACCTTCTCAAGTTTCATGCCAAGAAGAATAATCTCGATGCCTTCGGTGTAAGATACTCTGCGATAAAATGCGACTATCGGGATTTCTTTTGTTCCCTAAGTGCTTAGCGCACATTTTGTCACTATGGTATTGTTTGTTAAAGGACTTAGCCCTTTAAGAATGTCTTCCTTTAAAAGAGTCAAGCTTAATTCAACAATCACAGATTTTTTCCGTTGTGCATTTTGATTTGTAAATATCTCTAATATCATTCCTAATGATAGCAACGTTTATGATTTTAGAAATGTTTTTGATCACGCTAACCAGACCGTCTTTTGACTCATTATTATCAAAAGTAAAATTTTTAATTTCTATAGTAGTTTTACGGCTAATTCTCAGGGTGTCTTCTAGGCTGTCCTCAAGTATGGCAACATATTCATCCTTTTTCTTAATCTCCCCTTACATACGCTCGACATTCTGCAATGCCAGAAATGTGGCGGTAGTTTCAATATTACTATTTACTTCCTGGATACCTAATCCTAATTTAATATTGGGAATAATTTTGTAATTTGGGCCTCCTGTTTTCGCATTTGGCTGTCTTGCCTAAGCGACCAATTTTCAAATAATTTATGCATTTCGTGTCAGAATTCACTCTGTTTTTCTCGTCGTCCATTCTTTGCCGTTATGCCCTTGATATAATTAACCCGTAGGTCTTTTCGGGTGTATCATCATCAATGTTACTAAAATTAGGTGCTGAGTTTGTTTTGTCTAATGAACTATGTGGCTCCATGATATTGTTGTACTCGTAAAGCGGCAGTTATTATAAGTGACAATAATAGAATAAACCTCGCCAAATAGCCCGATGAATCACACAACACGGCAAGCGCAGAAAGCGATTATTAAGTGCTACATAGTACGTAGTTTTCTCGTAGCAAGTGGGCGTGCTCTTAATTCACTCGTAGCAAGAAGGCGGAGAGGGATAAAAGATGCAATTGTACTTTCCTCGCGGGGGTGAAGGACCGCCCCCTCTCCCGCTGCTACTGCTTGCTGCGTCGTTCGCTCGCGTCTAAGTCACCGAAATATTGTTTGGTACAGAATTCTCGCACTAACAACTTTAAGACAAATTATGGTATGTGATAAATTGAAAAGATTTATTTAAAAACACGACACACGTCCGCTCGCAGTAAAGTTATCGGGCGAAGAGGAGAGGATCATATGTTTTCTAAGTAACTACATCTTCAAGCCGGAGTCGTGTAAGTGTATTGCGCGGTATATATGAACTCTATATTAAAAGAGTGATACGAGGGGCTATTTCATTTTCTTGAATTTGCATAATTTATCTGATAATTTCGCAGGTGATAAAATTACAGCTTTCTGTAGGATTTTAGGGACAGATTATTTTATAGCTATTAATTTTAAACACCTGTTGTATAGAAGATTATGTAAAATATATTTACTTTTTATTGTTTTCAAATTCTAGTAACTTCTTTCAGTCTTGTGAACTTAATTATTTCTTCAGTTACTGTTTTTGTGGGGTATGGTTTTTGAGTACTGCGATATTTATCAGGTAAGTAATTGTAATTCTTTTATCTTTTAGGGTTATATCTGGTCTTATATAGTGAAAAGTATTAGGTATTTTTCGGTAAGTACGACGCGGTCGTAATAAAATTTGTGTGTTAGATTTTTAGTACAGTTTTTGGTGTGTTTTTATAGTAAAGAGTTTTGGTTTTAAATGAGTGTATATTTTAGCGCTAATAGTTGATAAATAACATTTGATGCTTTCCGTACCTGTAAGTGTAGTTTGTCTTTAAGAGCATCGTACTCGCTGTGGATTCTGATTTGATATGACATTTACGCCATTTATCGTCTATTATGGTGGAATGTTTGATTATACATATATTTTCTGAAGTATTTTTATAAATGATCTGTTGTTGTATCGCTGTTATAAGTACTTCCATTTCTGGTAATAAATTACTTATTTAAAGCAATTTATGTGATGTTTTTTTTAATGGAATTTTTCCAGATCATGGGGGTAGTATCCATAAAGCACCCTTTTCTTTCAATTTTCAATTTTCTTCTTTTGTAGAATTTGTTACCCTTAATTCAATCCGCGAATACACTCATTATTTATGTATTTTTTTATTATTGTTGCAGCACGAATGAATCGGCTTGACCGGTGAAAGACTTCACTCACACAGAACACCAGAATGAAGTAGCGTGTGCGCGTACGTGTGCGTGTGCGTGTAAGTTCGCGTGGACGTTTACGTGTGTGTATGCGTATGCGTATACGTATGCGTGTGCGTGTGCGTGTGCGTGTGCGTGTGCGTGTGCGTGTGCGTGTGCGTGTGCGTGTGCGTGTGCGTGTGCGTGTGCGTGTGCGTGTGCGTGTGCGTGTGCGTGTGCGTTTGCACGTGCGTGTGCACGTGCGTGTGCACGTTATTTGAACAGTGGTAGAGCCACGCGGCAGCTTTTGCTGTCGCACTGATGGGCCGGCTCGAACCGGGGTGGTACTACGACCTCACAGAAAACGAGCGTGAAGTAGAGGTTTACCTCTGCGTTTCACTTGGTGAGTGCAGGTGGCGGGAGGCCCGTTTAACTGGAAATGAGGCATTCCATCTTAGTCCTCACAACTCACAACGCATCTACATTTTGATTTTTAATAGAGGATAGATGTAGATATCTATGGGCCGCAGCAACCACTTACCATCAGGTGGTCTGTGTGCTCGTTTGTCACCCTTATCATATAAAAAAAAAAAACGTGCGAGTGCACGTACGGGTGCGTGTGCGTATTAGTGCTTGCCGCTCCCTTTGCTATTCCCTCCCATATTTTTGGTATATTGTTAGCATTTAATGATAATAGACCTGTAATAAGATCAGGTAACGTAACCTTTTCAAATTGACAATAAAGCTCAATCTCTCTCGATTCGCGTTCGAGGTGTATAAAACAAAAGCTGCAGCACGAATAGATTGGCTCGACTGCGAAAAGAACTCATTCACACCGTATCTCAACGTAAATTAGCACCACGATGTTGCTGTATTTTTTGTTTTGGGTAACGAGGACCAGATGTTATATTTTTAATTGGTAATGTGTTCCATATTACTCCTCAAGGGTGACAACGCAATTTTATTTTGATACTTAAACGAAAATAAAAGTGGTTTTTTGGCCACAGTATGTACCTATCTCAAAATAAAATTTGTGCTCGTTTTTCACCCTTACTTCTATAAAATATCTGCACATAATTTTTAAATTAACTGTTTGTTTTTTAACTAACGAAAGCCAGTACCTGGCTACTATCAGACCTGATGGTAAACGGTGATGTAGTCGAAGACGGTATACATTAGCACTACTCAGAGTACTCTTCAAAGGAGTACCAATTGACGCATTTTTGGCGAAGCCATAATCATCATCATCATCGTCATCATTACAGCCCTTCACAAGTCCACTGCTGAACATAGGCCTCCCCCAAAGAATGCCACAAAGCACGGTCCTGAGCCATCTGCATCCATCGACTTCCTGCATATCTTACCAGGTCGTCACTTCATCTAGTGGGGGGACGCCCTACACTTCGCCTACCGGTACGAGGCTGCCACTCGAGAACGTTTTTTCGCCATCGGTTGTCGGTTCTTCGAGCTATATGGCCGGCCTATTGCCACTTCAGCTTACCAATCCGTTGGGCTATGTCGGTCACTCTGGTTCTCTTGCGGATATCCTCATTGCTGACTTTATCACACAGAGAAACTCCGAGCATAGCCCTCTCCATAGCTTGAAGCCATAAAGGTATTAAGATATCTGGATAAAGGAGCAAAAAACCGGCCGTGTCATCTTCCGGATCTTCTGCACATATTCCGTCGTCACTTATTATGGTGACGAATTATCTCAAGCCGATATGGCATTAAATAATGTAACACACAAAATAATTATTCAGAAAGAAACAGTACCGGTTCCCTACTTAGTTTCGAATTGGTTCATCATACCCTAATAGCGTGATTTTTCATGATTCGAGGATAGCCAGGCAGACCCAAAGCTATAAATCGTCCATGTTCACGAGTGCGAGCTTAGTTTCCAAACAACTTATCACGCCAAATACGCATGCAAAGTAAAGTCAATATAAATCTTATTCCCATTCGTTTTATTCAATATATTTCGATTTATTGCGCGCTAAACATAATATTATCAGAAAACGAGTCCCTTTTGTAGAAAACACAGTTTTAGGGAAAACTAAAGGTAATACGGATAATAGATTATTATGATTGTAGCACGAATGTGTCGGCTCGAGCGGCGTAGGACCACACTCTCACAAAATACCAGCTTAATACTGCTTTGTTTCGTATTGTGAGTGTAGAGAACCGGAGACCCTTATGCTGGAACACATCTGTAATTTGATTCTTAATTAAGGATAAATGTAAATGTCTATGAGCCACATAACCCACTTACCATCAAGTAGACTGTGTGCTCGTTTGTCACCCTATTCTATAAAATAAATAAATAATGTAAATTAAATATACGGGAAATTGATATAAAATAAATATTTTTTTTGATTAATACACAAAAAAGCTACCGACTCAACATTATAATAATGCAGCACTAGTATTTACCTAGTCAGGTCATAAATTCTGTCACATGTTTAATATAAAATAATTGAAACAAGTTTATTCATTATGTAACCATTTATATACCAAAATGAACTTAAAAAACATAGATTCTTATGAAACTAAAGTTTATTCAAAATGACCTCCGAGATTTTGAATACAGGCCTTCAATCTGCGCGGCCAGTCGTCTATCGCAGCACGAACGAGGTCCATGTCAATATCGGCGGCTGCCTTAATCAAGGATGTCTTGAGTGACTCCAAATTGGGATGAGGCTTTGAGCACGCCTTTTCCTCCAAGTGTTGCCATATCTGGTAATCTAACGGATTCAAATCCGGACTGGAGGAGGGTCTTCGTGTCGGATGAAGTCGATTTCATGCGCCGCCAGCCAGTCTTGTGTGCTCTTCGCTCTATGAGCTGGCGCCGAATTTTGTTGGAATACCAGTGCGTGTTATTGAACATGGTATGAGAAACAGGTTCCACAAGATTCGTCAGGACTGTATTTTGATACCCAACTGCATTCGTTTTTACACCTTTCTCACAAAAATGTACCTCTGTTAAGCCTCAATAAGAAACTCCCAACCATACCATGAACGAGGATGGAAAATGACCTCGTTGGACACGCGGAATACGGTTGCTCGCTTCTTCACTACTGTGTGCGTACACCTTATCATTTTGTTTGTTGTAGCTCTCTTCTACGGTAAAAATTTTTTCATCCGAAAAAAGAATTTCCCGATATTTTTTTCCCGCGTACAAACAACGCGCGGCATCTCTTCAGTCTCAGGTCCATTAGACGAGCATACAAACGATGTCCTGTTTTTCTTCGATATGCCCAAAACCCTAAGTCTTCATTTAACACCCATTTTACCGTGAATCTGCTTAACCCCATCTGAAGGGCCAACAGTTTCTGCTTACGTTTGGGATTTCTTTGAATTCGCGCCTTCACAGCTTTTATCACTGCTGGAGTCCTAACAGACCGAGGGCGACCACTTCTTGATCTGTCATCTACACTAGAGTCTTCATTGTATCGTTTGACGGTACGATAAACGAATTTTTTGATTATATTCAATTTTTTCAGTATGTCAAAAAATTGAATTGGCGTGTAACCGCAATGATGCAACGCAATAACTGCAACACGGTCTTCTTTAAGCGTCCATTCCATATTTAAAAATGAGTAAAATTCTAAAAAGTATACAGTTTTATTTTCATGAACAATTCGAAATTCGAATTCAATAAACTTTTTTGTAGCCAGCATTCTAAAAGAAAAGTTTTTACTGTGTGACAATACTTATGAACTGACTGTGTATATAATTAATCAATTTATTTAATATTTGAACATGGGGAAATTTCCTTACATTTAATTACCAAACACATCCTAACCTTCTATTGATTCTCTATAGATCTAGCTATCTCGATCTATAAATCTAGCCATTCACGACCAAATAGCAAGAATTATACTCGCCTGCAAGAAGCATCTTCACTAAGCTCTGATCAACTCACCAGCATTGCAGGTTCGTAAGTATCATACACGAGTGAGAAAAGGCCTGTATCTTACGGCAGATTAAGATCAATAAATGTTTATATATTTTATATTCTTTATGATACTCTCCTTCACAAAAAAATTTAAAAGGCGGTGTTCATACTTTTAGGCATATTTCGAAAATATTTACCCACAAATAAGCATTCTTTTGTTATACTAATGAATTTTTATACTATGTATCTTATATTGGGTCTTCTAACAACAAGGGAGGAAAACACACAATTTAAGGTGTTAAGTGCGGTTGATATGCCTAAATTCTTGGATATTTAAATGAAAAAATTACAATAACTGTTCCAACATCATAAATCCGCAAAGAAAAACTACAGGATGACAGAAAACGATTTAATAAATGTTCCTTATTGAACAAAATTGTATTTTTGTCAACCCCTTATTAGAAAAAAAAAATCCCCAAAAAAAGGTCTTGAAAATATTTATATTTTTGATTGAGAGTTTTAATTTTATTTCCCCGTTGTCCTCGAGAGAATATAATTTTCCCCCGAAATTGAATATATTTGCGCGAGCGTGCCTGCCCCGTTACCCTGTAATCACCCGCGAGATCTGTCGCTGTCCATCACAGATAACCGTATACTAGTCACAGTCTGTTTTCGTGTGGACTGCGCGTCGGTGTTGGAACGAGTTTTTTCAAATATATTTTAGTTTTTTAAGAGTTTATACTCAATTATAAATATTTTTATGAATAGAAATATTTAATTTAGTTAATATCTGTACATTGGTAACAGTAAATATTGTTTTCTAAATAAATTAATTTTAATAGTGTCTACAGAAGAATAAATGCCGTCAAAAACATAACTTATAAAAAAACTAAGTCTCGCAAATCACTTCTTCTACCGTAAAAAGTTGTGAGATCCGTGTAATACCAAGTCGGTTAATTTATTAAGTCCCTACTAAAGGGTCCTTCTGTCTTAAGTTATTACGTAATCAGCTAACGTAATCACATCTTATAGTGACCATATCAATATTAAAAATCTTTTATGTTTTAAATAAATACATTGACTTGGCCATCGCATGAAAACACAATGTATCTCAAAAGTAATATATATTATATTAAATTAGATTGTTTAGTGCGATTGCCAAGTCAGTCTATTTATTTAAAACATAAAAGATTTTTTATATTGATATGGTCACTATAAGATGTTGTTAGGTTGTTAGGTTAGCTACTTACGCAATAACTTAAGACAGAACGACCCTTAAGTAAGCACAGAATAAATTAACTGACTTAGTATTACATGGATCTCACAACTTTTTTACTGTAAAAGAACTGAGTTGCGTGACGGTTTTTTTACAAGTTATGTTTTGACGGAATCTCATTTCTTTTTGTAGCTATATCTAGGTACCTATATACACGTATCATTTCATTATAGTATAAATATACAGGTACACTGATTTATTCACTGCAAATGTAACTTTGTAATCCTATATATTTATATGGGATTACAATGTTAATTATGCAGTTGATGTATCTAGAAAACTGGACCAAAATTGCAAAATATTTAAATTTTTCCTTAATTTATATACAAAACACTAATGGTATGCTATGAGCATAGCTCTGACATCACTGAACAGTTGTTGTCTGGTCGTCATAATGGGCTCGACCCAGTCCACTTCCTGTTCGGCCGCTTCTGGAACAAAGAGTTCATCATAAAGAGTCCCTCTTCCTCCATGAAGTCGGCCAGCTGCTGGCCCCTTGGGTTCCGTTGCCCTATTCCAAATTTCCCTACATTCAGCTCACCGTTCTCTCTTGTGCCTAATTTTGCATTAAAGTCTCCCATTTATACCGTATAGTGGGTTGTGGAGGAATGCATGGCTCTAGAGATATCGTCATACATTTCCTCCACCTCCTCATCGGGATGTGCCTAGGTTGGTGCGTAAACTTGTATGACCTTCAGCGAATACCGTTTGGTGATTCTGAGTATAAGCTACGCAACCCTCGTCGAAACACTCTCAATCTTTACAACGTTGTTAACGAGACCTGTGGACGATAAATCCAACAACTCCTTGGGACAGATGGTCGCCCTCCCGGTTATAGAGCAAGTTGCCGGATTCTAGGATTTCTGTGTCCTCCCCCTCTCTTCGGACCTCCGATAATCCTATAATATGCCAGCGTAACTTGTCTATCTCTTCTTCCAGCTCCACGATCTTCTCGTCAGTCCTCAGGATGCGTGCGGTGTATGTTGGCAGGTCGAGTCGTCTTAGGTGGCAACCGAACCTCCACCGGAGATTCTTAGTACCCCCTGCCCCGCCGTTACCATGGTCGCCACCGTAGCCAGGAATAGCCGGGCCGCCTGGGACTGGGGGCCGTCTCTTTGTTACTTTCATAATTGGTAGTAAGTAGTAAGTGGTAGTTGCTATAGTTGCCACGCTTGGCGAGCGGGTTGGCAACCGCAGTTTTGATTATAATTATCTGTTATCAGGAAGATGCTGCTGTCCATCTCCTGCCTGTTTCCCTTTGTCGCCTTTTACGACACCCACGGGAAGATATGGGGTAGTGGATATTTTTAACCGCTAATACACGGCAAGTGTGGTAAAGTGATTTTACTTTAATTTAAATAATTAGTTTGCTCTTCTATACCAAGTAGCATTTTTCTATCACTACTATTGAATTTGACAGTACTCGCTGAAATTTAGCGTCTCTAAACGAATTTGAATCGCGCGCTAACCTGGCTGTTAAGGTATTGCAAAAATAATCTTAAATAGGCATTTATTTTTCTTTCATGTCGAAGACATTCATCTTTTTCTATGTTATTACGGTTAGATGTTGTAAAGCAACAAGGTACAAATGTTTTCATTATTTTGTTATTCACTTGTGTACAATTATTATCTCAGTTTAGCTTACATTAGAATTTCTTGGTAGGATGCGATGTATAAATAGGTACCTTATTAACTTATATATATGGATTGAAATTTAGAATCGTTTCGGGGTAAGAGATGAGGGGAGGGGAAGGGGGAGCGTCCCCTTACTCCCGACACCACTCCAATTAAAAGGTAATACACCGTTTCTGAGAAAAATCAAAAAGAAAATCCCAGAGACCTAACCTGAAAGTAACATTTATCGTCTCCGGCAGGAGGGGGCAAGAGGGTAGCAGGAGTATGTCCTATCAGGGAAAGCCCCTTTACTTTTCTCTCGTTGTGAAAAAGTATAGTTTATGAGTAATGTTTTTTTATGACATCATAACCTCACTTTTTTACACAGGAATATTTACCCAAAGTTACTTCTACAACGGCTTCAGTGCTGCGGGAAGTGCAGCCCCTTTGCCATTGCGTAGCGAATCACAGGCACCCATGCGGCGGGGTCTGATCTTCCTCCGTGCCTACGGCTTTACAAAACATTCTAGAAGTAGGGCAGACAAGACTACGTGGTTTCGGAGCATGCTGGTTTAATTTTAGTACAGATTCGATCAGATCAGATATCTTGTCTATAAATTCAGGTTGCCTTCGCTCCCGCCACATACTTCTAACCTATTACAACTGAAATTATTTCTGGGTGTACAAGTATTCCTGGGCAGTTTTAAACAATTCAGAAATAAAACAGTATATTATAATCATTTCTTTTTAGTCTGTAAACATAATTTTTTATTAATTCCTCAAAAGGTTCTCTTTCATTCTTTATAATTTCTCTTCACCATAAATGTTCATATATCAAGTCGGTAAAATTTTCTCTATTATTATAGCTGTCTTTAGCGAAATATCTCTTGACAAAGTATAGACAGAAGAATGATGTGACACTAGTCTTACGTCCTTGTCGCACTTACACAAAATTCTGTATGCTATCCAGCTTTCACAGGAATTTTTCCATGTTTTACGCATTTTAGGTTGTAATTGTTTTTATTTATTTTTTCGATAACTGTGCATTACCTTTTAATGTGAGTGGTTATTATAATCGGGGACCAAATCTCTACCAAATAAAACACTTTACTCCGCCAAACTCGTGCCAAATGATTGTAAATCCAACCTTATATTTGTTTTGTTTTATCAGTTGAGCTTCAACACAATCTTAAAAAGGTTCAATGAATTAAAAAAAATTAACGACAAAGTGTTGCATAACTGTTAACAAAAGTTGTTATTGTTAATGGTCTTATAGAAAATATTTTTCTGCCGTGTCAGGTGCAGGAGTTATTATTAGAAGAAGAAGAAGTAAAATTTTGTTTTAGAGATTGTTTTGTCTGCATTTGTGCATAAAATAAAAAGTAACTTCAGCAAAAGAGCACAACTAGCATTATACTTAGGCCCATCAAATGGTATGGAAAAAGATGTAATTTAACCAAGTTTCAAAAATCAATCAAAATTCAAATAATCAAAAATTATAAAATCAAAAATGTAGATCTGATATACATACATATATTGACTTATTGCCGCTTGATAACTGACGGTTACTCAGTACCTATATAACAAACTACAGTCACGCCAAAACTAAGAGGAGAGAATCACTGTACAAAAAGTAATACTTTATTATTACTTTTTGTAAAAAAAATTGTGAAAAAATAACAGAAATGATATAGCAAAAAATAAACTAATGAGTTTGTGTCAGTTTTTAAAAGAGTTACAAGTTAAACAATAAAGACACTGCTTTTGGAAAGAACGCCTGTGAAAAGTAGTGTATACAAGAAAACTAAGAACAGACAAAATCTTTCTTTTCAAATTTCCGCCCAGTTTTAAGTAGAAGGCCAAATACGCCATGTGCCAATTTAATTAAATATATTTTATATAAAGTGATCTTGACTACGCTTCATCAATTCACCATTGAACATGAGAACAGCAACTTTACAATTGTGTTTATAAGAAACACTATCAGTTGAACCTTACAGCGTTTTCTTTATTTTTAATATAAATACCTATAAATGTATATATTAATAAATCATTCCCATAATATTTTGTATTATTTTTTTATTTTGCCCTATCTGAAACGTTCGAAACTCTATTGAAAATGTGGCGTTTGAAATGACGGACAAACACTAGAACATTTTATCTAGGTACAAAGATGTTTTACGATTTCGTGGCCTCCACATGATATTTTTGTCAGCATTAGGTACATATATATATACGTTATAAAGTAAAGTAACAGACTATGTAAGTCGCTATGCTAGGCACAGGCCTCTTCTTACTTCTGAAAGGTTTTTAAGGCAAGGAAATATCCGCCGTGCTGCCCCAATGCGTGTTGGCGAACTTCACATGTCTTCAAATTTTTTTCTTATTTCTCAGACATATGCAGGTTTTCTCACGATGTTTTCCTTAACCGCCGAGAACGTGCTAAATCAGCACTTAAAATTGCAACTAAAAATTTCATTGGTGCTGCCGCGGATCAAACCCGGGCGAAATTTACTTCGAGCGTTTAGACCAAGAGCTACTACTACGACACAAATAAGTACGATTCAAGTAAAATAATAAAAAATCTTACGCACTTAAAACTTAAACACTTGATAGCTGGTGATGCCTACTGGAAGAAGCTGCAGCACAACATCGTGCAATGTAATTGAAGATGCTAAACCACGACATAACTCTCAGTGACGCGCAAGCGTAATAGGCAGTATATCATTTATATACTTGTCACCTCTGCAGTCTATTAATCTTTGCACTTTTCTAAGTAATACAGAAAGTAGTCACTAGACAGTGTAGACGTCAGCTAAACGTTCTGCGGTCGCCGTTTCATCAAGGTCATTCGAGGCTTCTTAACGCCTTAAAACAACATATAAACCGGTAATGGTTAGTCGTTTTTACAATACACGACTCGTCCTGTTTATAGTTTTTAAATTATGTAAGGATAAGGAGTCATGGACGTAGCCTTACATATTTCAATAACGTTATCTCGTGGTTTTGCGGCGTGTGGTTGGGTTGATTCACTCAAGCGATAATTACATCTAGGAGTAGATGCATGCAACAAACCTCAAAGATACAGACTCAAGGGAAATCAAACCACGCTGTTTCAACATATACTTGAAATATTTGAATGGTATTAAAGGAGTCGATAATGGATCGAAACTGATTTAAAATCCCCTAAATTTTAACTGCCAGGAAAAATTACAGGCTTTTACAGTATAGTTTACATACCGTATAGTTTATTGAATCAGGATTTTTTTTTATTTTGTTTTAAGGAAAGATTCGACTTTTTTTATTAAGAAAATTCGCCTAAAATAGACTCAGTACAAACAAACTGTATAATCATTATTTTATTAATTTTTTTTGAACTTGAATAGTACTACAACCATTGTACGTATTGATAGTGAAATAGAATATATTTTTCATCATCATCATCATTACAGCCCTTCACAAGTCCACTGCTGAACATAGGCCTCCCCCAAGGAATGCCACAAAGCACGGTCCTGAGCCACCTGCATCCATCGACTTCCTGCATGTCTTACCAGGTCATCACTCCATCTTGTGGGGGGACGCCCTACACTTCGCCTACCGGTACGAGGCTGCCACTCGAGAACCTTTCTTCCCCATCGGTTGTCGGTTCTTCGAGCTATATGGCCGGCCCACTGCCACTTCAGCTTACTAATCCGTTGGGCTATGTCGGTTACTCTGGTTCTACTGCGGATATCCTTATTCCTAAGTTTATCACGCAGAGAAACTCCGAGCATAGCCCTCTCCATAGCTCGCTGAGCGACCTTGAGCTTCCTCATACGGCCAGCAGTGAAGGACCACGTCTCAGTTCCGTAAGTCATCACTGGCAACACGCACTGGTTGTACAATTTTATTTTAAGGTTTTGAGGTATTTCTGACGAGAAGATGTGTTGTAGCTTCCCGAACGCTGCCCAGCCGAGTTAAATCCGTCAATTGACCTCTCGGTCGAAGTTGGACTTACCTAGTCGGACTATTTGTCCCAGGTAAACATACTCGTCAACAACTTCGAGCTTAGTGCTCCCAACAACTACCGGCATAGGTGTGACATGGACATTAAACATAATCTTTGTTTTGTCCATGTTCATCTTAAGATCTATCCGTTGGGAGACACTATTGAGGTCATTGAGCATAGTGCTTAGCTCCTCCAGCGATTCTGCCATGAGGACTATATCGTCGGCAAATCGAAGGTGAGTGATGTACTCGCCATTGATGTTAATTCCGTATCCTTTCCAGTCCAGAAGCTTAAAAACGTCTTCCAATGCAGCGGTGAAGAGTTTCGGGGATATAACGTCACCCTGTCTTACACCTCTCTGCAATTGGATAGGTTTCGTACTCTGGTTCTGTACTCGGATAGCTATCGTAGCTCTACTGTACAAACACTTCAGCACTTCGATATACCGACAGTCAACTTGGCACCGCTGAAGGGACTGCAGCACCGCCCGAATTTCGACGGAATCAAAGGCTTTCTCATAGTCCACATACGCCAGACATAGTGGCAAATTGTACTCTTCGGACTTCTGTACAATTTGCCGTAGGGTATGTATGTGGTCTATGGTGCTAAAGCCCTTTCGGAAACCGGCTTGTTCGGGAGGCTGGAAGTCGTCAAGTCTGCGCGCGAGACGATTCGTAATGACTCTCGAAAACAGCACGTAGACGCGGCTCAGAAGGGAAATCGGTCTGTAGTTCTTCAAGAGAGCGTTGTCACCTTTCTTGAAGAACAAGACAACCGCACTTCTGCTCCACGCCTCCGGTGTAATGCTACCATGGAGGACGGAATTAAAGAGCTTCTGAAGGACTTCAAGTACCGGTCTTCCACCCGCTTTCAGAAGCTCCGCTGTAATTCCATCCTCGCCTGGGGCCTTGCCGTTTTTAAGGTGCTGGAGAGCCATTCTAATCTCGCTCAGACTGACGTCCGGGATATCATCGGAATAGTGTCGAATAAGACTCGCTCTTGGATCGTTACTCACACTTGCGTGTGGCTCCAACGATGACGTGTACAGCTGCCCATAGAACCTCTCAATCTCACTCAAAATCTCAGGTGCCCCGGAAACGATGCTGCCACATTCGGTCTTCAGCTTTGACAGTTGGCTCTTTCTGGCAGACAGATCTCTGGCAAAGACTTTGGAGCCTTGGTTCCGCTCGATCGCTTCTTCAATACGAGCTGTATTGAAGTTGCGTAAGTCTCGCCGCATGAATTTGGAGATCTGTCTGTTCAGTTGCCTGTATGCTGTCAAATCTGTTGAAGAATGTAGCCTCATCTCCCGTCTAACAGCCATGAGATTAAGAGTGTGATCGGAGAGTTTTTGTGTTCTTCTGCGGTGGGTCTTGCAGAACTTAGCTCCGACCGCATGGACAGTTTCCACGAGCTTGTCATTCATATCGTCCACTTCATTGCAGTCTTCTAGGCACTGAAAACGGTTTTGTAACTCGAGCTGAAAGGTTTCGGGACTTTGGATTAGAGCACGAGGGGGACGGAGCGTTGACTTCATCAGACGAGACCTTTCCAACTTAACATTTAGGTTCAGTGTGCCTCTAACCATTCGGTGATCGCTGCCGGTTTTCACCCTCGCGATCACTGAGACATCACTGAACAGTTGTCGTCTGGTCGTCATAATGAAGTCAATCTCATTTTTTGTCGAACCGTCGGGGCTCGACCAGGTCCACTTCCTGTGGGGCCGCTTCTTGAAGAAAGAGTTCATCATAAAGAGTCCCTCTTTCTCCATGAAGTCGGCCAGCTGCTGGCCCCTTGGGTTATATATATTTATTATTATTATTATATTAATATATTTTTAATATATTCTAATTATGTTTCTGAATATGCCAGTATTTATTCTTCTTATTTTTCTTCTTCGGAGGAAAAAGTCCACTGACTGCCTGCATTAATATTCGCTCTTGGGAGGATTTGTTTTATCAGGCGGATTGACGATCCCAATACCAGACGTATCACATCTTTGTCTCTGCTCTCCGTGGCCAATCTGTATAGTTTATGTCGGAATCATAACTATATTTAGAACTATATTGTTTTACTATATCTATCCATTTATATAGTATCCAGGTACCCTTTTTACTCGAAAAGAGACATTCCATCTTAGTCCTCACGGGTGACAACGCATCTGCATTTTGATTCTTTATTGAGGATAGATGCAGATGTCGATGGGTCACAGCAACCAATTACCATCAGGTGGACTGTTTGCTCGTTTGTCACCCTGTCCTATAAAAAAAATAATTAAATTTATATTTGTATTAAATAATGATTATTATATTTGAAGATTTTATTGCATTTCTTAAAGTCGCCTTTTACGACGCCCACGGAAATAAATTTGGTGATGGATTCGGTTACGCCACCACCAGACTGAAAAATATCGAGTACCTAATATTTTTTAAAATTCTAACGACTTATATAATTTACACTACAAGACGTTTGAGGAAGCTCATAGTCAATCATTGAACTATAGAGAGGGCTAAGCTCGCAGTTTCTCTACGGGTTCCGTAACGAAAGAGTAAAAAAAGAGTAACTGACATGACCAAGTCAATTAGTAATCTTCTTCGAGTTATATGAGCGACCCGTTCATATAGCACGAAGAACCGACAACCGGTGGGGAAGAAGTTTCCGAGTGCCAGCCTCGTATGTGTAAGCGCAGTTTTGGGTGTTATCCCATTAGATGCAATGATGACATTATGAAACTTTTACGCTTGCAAGTAGCTCAGAATATGGTAAAATAAATAAATAATGGTGAAGTAGGATTTATCTATGTATATCATAAATACAGTTAGAAGTTACATTAGTAGCATACCATATCAGTCTTCTAACATAATATTAATATGAAAATTCTTTAGTAAAATGAAATATTGTATAGAATCATCGTAAAATAAATAATCACATAATCACTTGTTTATGTTAAAGGAAACCCTGGTACTGGAGAGACCGCACAATGCGTAATTGTAAAGTATAGAAAAAAATTCCTGCTTGCTGTACTGTTTCTTCTTAGATATATATGTTATCCGAACCAGTCGTAAATTAAACAATGACTATCATTAAGATTACTTATGATCAGTGTTTTTATATCTTATAAAAATATCCTTCTTATGAGGCAATCTATGGGAAGGCCTATGAAACGTAGTGAACTTTTGATGAGCTATAATCAGAATCAAATAGTCCGCCGTAAATTTCGCAGTACGCGAGCGGTTTTAAATGTTTTTTTTATTTCTTTATTCATGTGCTCAGCGGTGAAGGAATACATCGTGAAGAGACCTGCATGTCTGAGAAATGAACAAAAATTTTCGAAGACAAAATGTGAAGTCCGCCAAGTCGCATTGAGGCAGCGCGAATGAAATTCCATTAAAATTTTGTTGCAAGTATTCCACTTAGATAATTGATATTATGCATATTTACATAATATGGTTACCTTAATACAGACAAGAGGTTAAAAACTGGAATTTTTTACTAAATCATTTTTCGTATATCATATTTGTAATTTATCACGAATATGAGTAATAATAAATGTTTCGGTTGAAATTTACGTATATTAGAAAGTTTTACCGGTTAATTATTCGTATCCACCAAGCATAAAAAGGTTCTAAAACAATCAGTATTGTTAGATTACATCTATGTAAATGAGAAAACTTTACTTAAATTTACCAAACAAATACGTCTCAACAAGCCAACCTGAATAATTTGTTTGATTTTCTTTAATGGATTCAATTAAATTTGACCTATAATTTATATAAATAGATAAAATTAAAGTGTTTGTAATGTTAAAATAACAGATTTTTACTAAATGCATATGAAAGTAGTAAAAACAAAAAAACAAATTTAAAATGTTTTGTTTGTTTATTTGTTCCGGCTAATCTCCGAAAAGACTGGACTGATTTCGACGGTACTTTCACTGGCAGATAGCTGTTGTTATAGGGACTAACTTATAATACTTTTATTTTAGAAAAAGAATTAGGGTTTCACGCACAAAAATTAAAACCTATGAAATCATAGTAAATTCCACGCGGGGGAAGTCACGGGGGACAGCTAGTAATTACTATAATTTACATAAAAATGTACAATTTTAAATACTTCTTTGCAAAACAATCAAACTTCGGTCACGGCGGTCACTCTCAAAGGAGACCATTCATCTGCGCGGAACAGGCTTATAGTGCACAAGTGTGCGTTTTGCACTCTTATAGTGCAATTTGGCGGCAATCGAACACCACCGGAGAGATATCAGGCGCAGGAACAACGGCTTTACGTGTATTCTTAACAGAATTCAATTGAGAATTTCTTAACAGAAAAACACAACAACTGGTTTTTGATGGCAATCTACGAGTAACTTGTTATTCTAATTTAAAAAATATACTAATCTATGACACTAAGAAAACTACGGTTGACCCTGCAGGTCTTCCCTGGAACTTCCCGCTATGTTCGATCTCAAAACGCTCGACAAACCTTTCGTCTAGAATGGATGGAATAACCGAATGAAACCACTAGATTTTTAAATGTTTTTATAGGGTAGGGTGACAAACGAGCACATAGTCCACCTGATATTAAGTGGTTGCTGCGGCCGTCGTTTACGAATCAAAATGTATATGCGTTATCACACGTGAGGACTAAGATGGTATGCCTCTTTTCCAGTAAAAAGGGTCTCCGGTTCTCTCCACTCACCATACTAAACGTATCGGTGTTAAGATGCTATTTTACACTAGTATTCTGTGAGAGCGTGGTCCTTCCTCGGTGGAGCCGACCCAATCGTGCTACAACTATACTACTAATATAGCAGCAGCATGGCTCTACCATGTATAAACACATACTCACATCCATATTTACATCCATTTATTCAATACAAATCGGAGCAGACACACACATTATTAAAAAAAACACATTTTTTTAATTACTTCACTCGCGGCAATAAAGAAAGAAAAACAGACTGAATATAGTCTCAAGTGATGCAAAAACCAAGCCAAAACAATGATTAACTAATTGTATAAAAATGCACTTGCTTATACATATGCATCTAAAATCCTTTGCAAACTACTACTTATTTTAAAGCTATGTAAATTGTAATGGGTTGATAACGATTAAAAAGAAGAAAGTTGTGTGCGTGTGTGCGCGTCAAGAAGCTGCTTATGGTTTCAGCATCACTTAAAATATGCGCAGCACTTCGTCTATATTTCTTTGTTGATCTGCGGACCTTTAACTAGTTACAAGCGGTAAAGAGAAACATAATAGGCATTACATGTATACTAACAGCGAATCCGCTTGTAAAAAAATATGATTACAAGAAATAGATTAAAGTAAAAGTCAAAATTATAGAACTAAAAAGGATAAAATAATTTCTCATACTGGAGTCGATGCTAAGACCTAGCGTATAAAATAATAAAAGTCAGTGATTGGAATGTGATATTATTAAAATCTTTATAGTTGTTAATGCCGGCTTTTTCTTTATATTTACAGAAAAAAAATTACCCTTTTGAGTAGACTATGGAATATTACAATCACATAGGCGTCTAAATAGTTAATGACAAAATCTGCGAAATTATTACAAAAATGGTCTACGCTTTCCAAAAGGCAACTATATGCAGAGGCGTAGGCCACTACACACATTGTAAATATAAAAAGCAACTGTGTAAAAGTATCATACATTGCAAAAATAAAAAAGGCAACTGTGTAAAATATCACATACTGCAAACGACATCACACTAATCGCAATCGTCATTACTTGTGAAAGATATCCGCGTGACATGGTTCAACACTCGCAACGAAATCTAAGCAAGCGTCACCCTTCCATTTGCCACGCCGAAGCACCACGTGCTCGGCGGCCGCTTGAGTTGTCTTGCTGTAAGATCCGCCGATAATTTACAGGCTGTAACTGTGTAGGCTCAATGTTACCAGAGCTCGGCCGCACCTTACCACGTCCTGTCACGATATTTCCTCATTGATCGTTGTTTAAAAAACAAACAGTAGAATTAAAACCTCCTTTTTATCAAGTCAGTTAAAAATCAGCGACAGCATGAATGGATCGCCTAAAACAATTAAGGGCTACGCTCTCATAGAACTAACTGCTTTGCAGGTGAATTGGAATATGCAGTTTTATATTGTAATTTAAAAATGTAGGGGACGCACACAGCTTTACACACACGATCACTGTGTAGGATGAGCACCAACCCAAACATCCAAAAGCACATCCCAGAAAAGGGACCAGAAGTTGGTAACTCGGACTTATTCGGAAGCAAAATGCCTGCATGGGCGCAGCTTTCAAATAATATAATAATTGAATTAACTTGAACTATCATCCCTGCAATTACATTAATTTTTATTGTTTTACCTTCTTTACGTTTATTATATTTATTGATGAACTTAATAATCCTTTATTTACTTTAAAATTTATTGGGCATCAATAATATTGAAGTTATGAATACTCAGATTTTAATAATATTGAATTTGATTCATATTTAATTCAATATAATAAAAATACCCCTGAAAACTTTCGTTTATTAGCTGTTGATAATCGAATTATCTTACCTATTAATAATAAAATTCGAATTAGAGTAACTGCTACTGATGTAATTCATTCATAAACTATTCCATCGTTGGTAGTAAAAGTAGATGCTAATCCTGGTCGATTAAAACAAACTTAATTTTTCATTAATCGACCAAGAAGTGTTTTTGGTCAATGTTCAGAAATTTGTGGAGCTAATCATAGTTTTATACCTATTGTAATCAAAAGAGTTTTCATTAAAAATTTTATTAACTGAATTAATAATTATTAATAACTAGATGAATGAAAGCAAGTACTGGACTAATAAACCATCTAATATTAAATTAGCAATTACTTCTAATTAAATATATGACTAGAGTCGTATCAGGGGATAAAATTATATTTATCACGGGACAAACGTGGGCGTTCTATACGCCCTAATACGAAAGTAAATCAGGCTATTGAAAGCGATGGAGATGGTTCCGATGGCTGGTTTGTTTCACTTAGATCGGCGCCACTGGAAGGGGGAAGAAAAAGCCAAGCCCCAAGCGCTACCGTTGTGGCCTCCAAATTTGCGGCAGTCTCGGTCACAGACTCTAAAAAAGAGGCCGCTACAGGAATAGAAATGGAGGAAGACCTTTTCGACCACTCCGTAACGCCTACGAACACCAGGGCTAAGAAAAATCTGTCCAAATTTAAAAAAAAATTAAAATTAGTATCTGAAGCATAATAACATTTCTATTATAACAATAGACAAAAAGCAGTACTTTTATAAGTATATCGCAATAGTCAGCCGACGCCCTCATCGAGCTACATACAAATGAAAATAGACAACCCATCATGTGACAACACCGCATAGGATTTTACACCTAGAGACTGAAATGGAGCCTCGTTACTAGTAAAAAAGTCAGTCTTAGTATTTATATATATTAATTTAATGAAATGTTTTAAAAGTTGATAGATAATTACAGATGAAGGGATTATGGAGCAAAAAGGGATTATATACTTTTTGATACTTTTTTTTAATAGGATAGGGTGACAAACGAGCACACAGTCCACCTGATGTTAAGTGGTTGCTGTGGCCCATAGACATCTACATTTATCCTCGTTTGCGAATCAAAATGCAGATGCGTTGTCACCCGTGAGGACTAAGATGGAATGCTTCTTTTCCAGTAAAAAGGGTCTCCGGTTCTCTACACTCACGATACGAAACACAGTAGTGTTAAAAGCTGCTATTTTACGTTGGTATTCTGTAAGACTGAACTTTAACTTCTATTAACTAATAAAATGTAACTATTCTTTCAAAAAAATAAACATAAATTTTTACACTTTTTTAACAAATTGACTTCGTTATGAAATTTGTTAAATATTTCACCTTATGTAAAGTGGCACCTCTATGGTGACAAAAAAAGTCGTGGATACCCTCATTAGTTTGCAGCACTGCTCCAGTGTTGGCGTACTTCACATGTCCCCGAAATATTTTATTCTTCAGACATTCGCGATATCTCACGACTTTTCCCTTACTACCGAGCACGTGGTTAATCAGTACCGAAAGTTGCAATTAACAAATTACATTGGTGCCGACGGGGATCGAACTTAGTTTGCTCGCATACCGTAAGAACTACGGCGAGCGCTGCTATGTCCTTGCGCTACTATGGCTCCGTGCTTTAAGTACGAAAGTTATATTATATAAAGTGTTTTAACCATTGTATAAAACTTTGAATAATTTAGTACGTACATAAATAAGCGCTATCCTTTGTATTCTGTTACATTAAAATCTCGTGTCAACTCCATCTTTTGTCATAGCTGACGGGGGTCTAACAAGTAGTTTACAGTGGATAGGAAGTTTAGTAATAAATTTCTAGTACGTGAATTTCAGCAGGAAATATCACCCTTTAATTGTTAGATTTAACAACTCAAAGCCTTTCGTCACGTCCTTTCAAATATTTATAAATGTATTTCCCCCAACTAGTCTGAGCCCAAGTAGGGGTCTTATTTTTTTACTAGTGTGACAGATACCACTACACACAGTAGTAAAAATTATGACCCTTTACTTGGGTTAAAGAGGTGTGTGTGTGTCATACCAGTTAAACACATTACCATCTTAACCTGAACGGTAAATTCTTTAACTGGTGTGATATACACCATCTATTACAACCTATAAAAGTTTTCTCCTGGACCTGGCCTCCCTCATATATTCCAATATACGAGGGATTTTCCTTCCCCGTATCTAATAACTACAGCAGCATGGCTCAACTACCACATACAAAATGGTGTTATTGCACGCTACAAAACCACGTGATATCAATATCTCCACGTGACTTCACGATTATGTATTCAGTGAAGGATTAAGAAGATTTAACTAGAAATAAAGTAGCTACAATAAGTAAAACTATAATTTATTTTATTTCTTATATAAAATCGCTCCTGCGTTGGGAATATATGAGGGATTTTACCAAAGTTACCACGTTTACACGTGTTAGCAATGGCATTTTATAAACATAATTTTGAGTTGTTATCAGGAATATGCTGCTGCCCAACTACTATTTCACTTTCCCCCTGTCACCTCTAACAACAACCACGGCATGATATGTAGTAGTGGATATTCTTACACCGCTACTAAACGGTTAATGACATACATACCTGTTAAAATTATGTCTCCTACGTGGGTTACGCCTTGTAAAAATAGCATCTTGGTGTACCGACATTAATATGTTATTTAAAAAAAAATCCATCTTAGTCTTAAAAGGCGACATCGTATCAGTAGATTTCGTTGTTTGATGTTGGTTGCAGGTTTATATGATCTACAGAAGCTAATTAATTATTTTCAGAAATAAAACAACGAGCACCACGGTAGCACAATTACAATTCAACCATACCGCTATACGTGCCGGGCACAAACTCAAATGTAGTGTAACATGATTGCCATTGCATGATAACACCTAAATGAATTAAGTATGATAACCAATAGCAACATTGCATATCACGATGTAAGAATAGTCAGCTTCACCACCGAATACTCTACTAAGAATTATCTAGCGAAAAAACTCGCAAAGAACAGAATTACGACTAACACGGTAACCAATTTAATGTTTTTTCGATTGAACAGAATGGCGAAGTCTTCTAGTTTCTGTGAATTTATTGCTGTTACGCAGTTCTGTTTTATAGCTTCATCGGACTCAAGATGCTGTCCATACAAGAACTGTATTTTATAGCTACTGCAAAAACAACTAGTGGAAAGGTATGGAGTTGGGAGTTTTTAAGATATCTTCACTTAAACACGTCACGACGCTGATATACGCATGTTTTGTCTGCTTTGTATTGTCGCCTATAAACTCTTCTTTTTTCACACACACACAAAACAGACAACAATACGAGGATTACATGCTACATGTTTATCCTCTTACAGCTAACCACAACTTACATAGATATCTAAGTGAAATAAAAAAAAAGTAAACGGATATTAATATGCTGTATAATATACTAATAATATGCTATTAAATTACATAAAAACCGGATTCCCTACAGCTACAGTTTGTGGATTTAATGCTTATTGTCTAGTCTATATTACAAAAATCTAATGTTATAACTTTATTGTGAAATGTTTACGGATTAAATACTTGAAACCAGACAACGGAGTATGCATTATACCATTTATACGTATTTTAGCATATGGTTGTATAATAATTCTTAAACATATCGCAGGACTTTGACAAATATATAAATAGATTTGTCACGAGTGTGAACGAGATATAGAAGTTACAGCCTAGATATTTTTCTATACTGGGCACAGTTCTTATCTATTTCTGAGAGATCATTTGTGCAAAAAATGTTTCTGAAATATTTTTTCCTCATTTCTTACATATACAGATTTCTTCGAGATGTTTTCACTAAAAACCTTATAATTATTACTTTACTTCCGATTTTTCGCTAATTTTATGTCAAATTTCAGTTTAAAAAAAAATCTTGGAAAATCCAAAACTTTACGACTCATAGTGCTCATATGGTCGCTAAAAAAATGTTAATTATAGTTCTATTCGACTGAGAAGAAAAACCTTATAATTATTACTATACTTTCAAGTTCCCGTTAATTTATGTCGAATTTTAATTTACTAAAAAGCTTGGAAAATCCAAAACTTTACGACTTCATAATGCTCATATGATCGTGAAAAAATTTAAGAAAATGTAAATTATAGTTCTATTCGACTAAGAGTTTCAGTAGCAATCACCGAAGTACAACTTCAAGTCACTACATCAAGTCCCGAGGTAAGTTTATTCATAACTAACAAAACGAGCCCAAATTCGAGACACCTAGTTCTCCTCGTTGAGGAGTTCCAGTAGCATTCACCGAAGTACGCTTTCAGGTCCTACTCTTCGAAGAGTTCCAGTTGTATTTACCAAAATACACTTTCAAGTCATTCTATCAAGTCCGGAGGTAATATCCATCAAGTCCCGAGATAAAGTTTATTGATAACTAACAAAATGAGCCCAAACTCGGGACACCTAATTCTGCTCGTCGAGGAGTTCTAGTAGCATTCACCGAAGCACACTTTCAGGTAATTCTATCAAGTCCGGAGGTAATATATCATCATAAATAACAAAACCAGGCCAAACTCGGCACATCTAGAAATATTAATAAGTTCAATAAAAAAATATTAACAAGTCCAACAATCCTTTATCTTTCTGACAATGTGCTTTTTATATCATTTATATGTTCAATATGATTGTTACATACGATTTTATGCGATAAAACGTTAGAATCTAGAGTTTTAGACGCTAGTAGAACATACCTACGCGATTTGCGCTAAAGACATGCAAAAATTAAGGTTTTGCTGTAACCAGCTTGTTTATTTTTAATATTAACACTCTATTTACGCGTTGGCACAGAATAAATAATAGTACTAACGTACAGAAGTTGCACTCTTTTGATGTTGACTGCTTGCCGACGTTTTAATAGCCTCCATATTTATTATTAATCAGATAAATCGCGCACGCAAGCTAAATAAAACTTTATCGCTGCGTGCGAGGGTCCCTATTACTTTGCATCTTTTCTCCTTACTACGTCACAACGGACTTTCCGTGGTTACTAAGGGCTGTTAATAAAGAGTAAAAAATACATTGTGAAATTATTGTAAGTAAGTTATTATGGACCATATTTCCGCTATTATGTGAGTTCTGTGATGCCCAACGCATGGAACTTGCAAGGCCATTCGTCGGGGAATCGGGAATCGCGATGCGTGGTTCATATAGGTCAGAAATATGATCGTAATCTATTTAGTTGAAAATCTTGTAAACAAAGTTTTAATTTCAATATTTTGTGCTATTATAACTTAAAATATTTTAATTACAAAGACGAGTATAGGTATGTAAGTAGGTACTTGGGTTGTGAAGTAAATTTCAACTAAGTTTTGTAATAAAGTACTAAGGTATTACTTCTGTAGTTAAATTTACTTAATTATTATTATATATTTATTAATTCGCTATAAGTGCCTTTCTAACAAAAAATGAAATAAATTTACGTTTCATTATCCTTCGGTAACTCAAAAAATGATATAATCTGAATCCTTTTAATTGCTCATTAAGCATCCATCCCCGCAACAGTTATAGTAGGAACGACGTTTTGCCATTATAATTTATTAAATAGATAGGTAATATACATATATATTATTCTTAAACTACAATACAGCTTTTTTAACTATTTTATCCTACAATTAAATATACTAAACAAAATCTATTTTGACTAGTATTTCAACAAGTATTTAAAAAAATTATTTATGTAAACAGCGTTAAAAAAAACTTTAACATACAATCGTATGTTCACAGTTACTTCTATTATCCTCTGGAACAAATTGCCTGTTGACCTGCGAACAATACCTGTCAAAAATGTTCTTAAAAGAAAACTATATGAGCATATCCGTAGCCTACAAATTTGAATCAACTTTCTTTATATGTTTATAGTTATTTATATATACATTTATTGAGATATATATATATATATATATATATATATATATATATATATATATATGTGTGTGTGTGTGTGTGTGTGTGTGTGTATTTATTTATATATGTATATGAATTATATATATATATATATATATATATATATGTATATTTTATGTATATGTTGCATGTACATATATTTGAACTGAACTCACTTTCTGTTCTACCCAAGGTTAGCTGGTAGAGAATGCCATATAGCATTAAGCTCGCCTTTTGTACAAATATTTGGTACAAAAAAGAATAAATAAATAAATAAATCGTATAGAGCGCGCTAGCCACGACTGCGATCTACCCCTGGGGCAGCTCGCGACTGTAGGTAATTATTTCACGCAAGTAGTAAGAGTAACAGAGGCCTGGCGCTGGGTAGAGGCATGTCCCAGGCTTATATTTTTGTCCCACCCACATACATTCCCAAGTCCACTACTGAACATAGACCTCCTAAAAGGAATGCCACAAAGTATATTTTTGCCTATTATTATGTTAATAATGATATAAGAAACTTGCGGCCTTTAACAGCTGTTGTTAGTATCCTTGAGTGTTTGGTGTAACAAAATGTTAATTGATATTTGGCACACCCGTACCCCAACCGTGCAATAAAGTAACCATTTGATGTGTAACTAAACTTAGGATTTTTTTTGTTTGGTAGTGACGTGTTAGTGGTGAAAATGTCCTCTTAATAAAATCTTAATCGATTTGGGTACTTGTAAGTCAAAATGGTCAGATTATTGAATAAATGTGTTTTGATTAGCTTGCGAAATCTGACGACGGAGAAGAAGGCATAAGAAAATATTTGATGCATCAACACTTCTCTTCCCCCGTGACTCGATCTTGGCTACATTAGTCATGGTGAGAGGCTCCTCTATTCACTCAGAGTGGGCACATCATTCTATGTTATAAATAAATATTGAATGATCTCAATAGATCTTCGAATGATGACTTAAATTTTAAGTTAGTATTCCTATGTTAATTTCCGTACAGGTAAAAGCTATTAAAAATCTATTTAATAGCTTTTACCTAGAAGGGTTTTTTTATTAAAAGAGTAGTATTCCTATGTTAATTTCCGTACAGGTAAAAGCTATTAAAAATCTATTTAATAGCTTTTACCTAGAAGGATTTTTTATTAAAAGAGTATTTATTTTTTATTGCAAATATAAATGTCAATTAAGACCGATTTCGTACCCCACGCGTGTGATTACACATTTTTTTACTGTCCGTGTGATCGGAATGTAAATTCATGTTTTTGTTATGATGATAGATTTAAAAAGTGAATCCGATCCATCATTTTATGTATTTCGTAAAATTACTTAATGAAATTACGAATTTAATTAGCTGTTTCCTTAAAATTATTTAAATTCACGTATAAAATGTTGGTTCAAAAAGCATTCAAAATGTATCTCTAAGCTATCCCGGTCACCATTGTTGAGGATGAACAAGTACATTGAATAGAAACCTTTATATTTATAACATTTATAATTTACTTCAAAGAACAGATAACATTTTTTTAATCCGGCTTCATTCGAAAGCGTAAATACCTCCTTGTTTTTAAATCAAAGTCTTAGTACGACGCGACGACTATGAAAAGAATTACGTGAAAATAAAATTTCTTGAAAAAGATTGCAGAAAAATCAACCTTACCTACAAACAGAAATAAAATGCTAGGTTTAATTTCTGGTTGAAATTGATGAATAAAATAAATAGGAAATGAAAATACTAGTTGTAAGATACTTTAGGACAATTCATAGGGTTATAAAAATTATGTACATTTAAAGTAATATTTATAGTAATAATTACTTTAAGCCTTGTAATGGCGGCGTAAGGAATTCACTACCCTGTCATTATTCTAATAGCAACTCAAAATAATATAACTCTCATTAAAAATTAAAAAAAATAGCAAATGTCCTTGAAACGGTTGAACTGATTTTGATAAAACTTATTTAAGAACCATCGCTAGACAACCTCCTGTAAAATAAAAAAAACGAATCCAAATCGGTTCACTCGTTTAAGAGCTACGGTGCCACAGACAGACAGATAGACACATAGCGGTCAAACTTATAACACCCCTCGTTTTGCCTTGGAGTACAAAATCTAAGGTCCCGGTCCATGGTTCTTGTTTATTTCCAGCAATTGACTTTTATTTTCTCCATCAGAAAAAGAAAAACTAAGGTCACTTTCACTACAAAATTTTTGTGGTACATTATTTTGTGGAAAACTTATCGGCCGCAATCTTTTTTTGTTACTTTTCGGCAATTTTTAACTTCAGCATGGATTTTTGAGAAACTGGATTGGAAACTTTCATACGCTCTGGAACTGTAGTCCGCGCAAACAGATAAACAGAAAAAAATAATTGCTATAAACATGTCCGATGGTAAGGTCGGACGTGATAAGATTTGTTATAAGTAGGTAATAAGTTATTGAAGTATGTAATGAAGTATACAAGAATATTTAATAAACGTATTTTGAAATAATTAAGTAACAGTCTCAAACACAAAGGCAATGTCAATTATTTTAATAAGTTTAGGCGTATTGCAAACTTCTACTAAAGACAAAATCTACCCCTTGTTAAAAAATAGACCTTACAGAGAAGGAGGTCATTCCTTTTTCATCATCATTACAGTCCTTAATATCTCCACAGCTGAACATAGGCCTCCCTCAAGGAATGTTAAAGGAATAAAAAATCATAATTAAATTTCATCAAAGATAGATAGGTACTAAAATTAGTTAAATGAATTTCATAAGTTCAATTCTTCGTCTGTGTTTAATCACTAGAATAATGTATTTCCGAATAACTTTTTCTCATTTATCATTATTATAAATAATAGAATTAGTTAAGATCCACTGCCACCACTAAAACCCGACATTACTATATTCAACAATCAGTTTAATAAACAACACCTCCGTTGATTACCATCGTGTCCTAAAAGAAGTATCATCAGAAAAATGTGTAGTGAAGTGGTAATAGGGTAGTGTTGTTGGATGAAATGATGCACTCTTAGTAATAATGTACGCACTTGAAGAAGAGAAGGATATACTCCTAAAACTTACTAGGATACGATTAATACGTGGTGCAGTTGAACTATAGCTATATTTTGATTTCAGGACCAATTGGACAGCTTAACCTCGCTCTGACGGAATGCCAGTGCAAAATAGCAGCTTAATGCTGCTAGGCGCTTTTTAAGGGAAACGCGGCATATCATCATATTCTTCAGGGGTGACATTGCATCTACATTTTGATTATTTATAAATACACTTGTGGCATTTAAAAAAATTAACGCTGTAGTAAAATCAGCCGGAATAATCCTTATAATACCTGATATGAAAATCAGTAAATCACATTCGTACAAAATGCTATAAAAGCTTATAAAAAAGCTTATAACGAATTTTTTTAATAGAATGATGGTGACAAACAAGCATTCATTCCTCCTGATGGTAAGTGATTGGTGTGGCCAATATACATTAACATTTATTTACCCTCGATTAAGTATAAAAATGCAGTTGTCACCCCAGAGCCTTTAGATATAATGGCTTGTTTCCACTAAATATGGTCTCAGTTTCATACTCACCATACGGAACACATCAGCATCAAGCCGCTATTTCATGCACATGTATTCTGTGAGCATCGTCTTATCCCGCTAGAGCCAAGCCTACCATCATAATATAGCTGCAGCTTGTCTTTACCACGTAAAATTTAATAGAAATCAAAAAACATGAAGAAAACTTCAAAGTATAGCGATATAGCCATCTCATTTACACTAAACTAATGTAATGTAATGTGTACATCTATCCTCGTTTAAGAATCAGAAAGCAGATGCGTTGTCACCACCGACAACTTTTTCTTTATTTTTATTATCAGATAAAAATTGTTATAATATTTCACAGCGAAGAACCACGCAGGTTCCGTCTACATTTACAAAAATGGGGATAACCGCTAATATTTGTTAAGGAAATAACATTTTAATTTATACTTTATGTTAACTTCCTTAAGTTCACTTCTGAATTTACTATCCAGACCATCTATTGAGTTATTATGTATGTGCTACAGCTAGGGCATACATAATACCTGCGCGATCTCCTTTGCGGATCTGCATTTTATTTGAGTCTGTATGTTGTGTAACTAAATTAAAGATTTTTTCTTTTAACAATTAATATTGGACTTTATCATGCATATTGAGTACCTTTCAGTGTTTAAATATAAAGTTTTCATTTATTTTTGACTGGAATTTAATTTTAATAGGTAAATTGCATTTAATATCTTAAGTTGTAGTTGATAAATGAACTGTAGATTTAGTTGTCTGTTCGTTCGTAGCTGCTTAGCCCATAAGTTATGACTGAATTAGCAAGAGCGTTATAAAGCATAATTTTGACTCGAAAGTTTAATTTGGTCTTTTGAGAATGTAATATCAAACGGCTGTCATAGCACCATTTATTTAATGTATCAAAATCATCCTGTAACAAAAGCAGGGCATCACCGACATCCTTAGCAGCCACATGGATACACGTTTCATCAGGGTATTGATAGTTAGTTAGTAATATAGTTAGTAATATCTAAAAATCTTTTTCGTGTCATTGACATGGGCTATAAAGTGCAATGGTCCAAGGACGGAACCTTAAGCTATGCCTTCGGTTACTATCACGGTATCTTTTATTAGTCAGATAGTTTTTACACCAATTTGAAAGAGGTCCGTGAATACCTGTATTTTCTAACTTACTGATCAGCTTATTATGATCTAATGTATCAAACGCACTAGAAAAATCAATAAATAGAGCTAGAACATGTAGTTTCTGATTCATCTATGAATTAACTTGATCTGTGAATTCCGATAATAGCATTGCAGTGTTCTTAACAGGCCTGAAACCGAATTGGCTAGAGCTTAAAATATTACTTTTTGATAGAAATCATTTATTTGATTACAGACATATTTTCCGCTATTTTATCATGATGTTAAAATCTGGTCTTTTATTATTTGCGTCATCAAATTTGTCTTTTATATGGACTGGTCTAACACATCCCACATTCAGTTCATCTAGATACGTCTCTGCTTTGAAACAAGTATTTGTAAATTTAGCTACAGTTTCTGAAATTATATTGGCAATGCCCTTGATATCTCTCATTCTAATGCAATAAAAACCTGGTGTTTCGTCGGTACTTAACTTATTGATTAATTTATATATGCTATTTGGCCTTTTTAAAGTAAATACTACAATTATTTATATTAACTGGTAAATTGTTTTGATCATATCTTTCACGGCAAAGTCAAAAGTATCGCACAATTGTCTGCAATACATTTAGGTAAAAGATTTAATGATTTAAAGGCATTTAATATAACTGCATCTATTGATTTTACAATCCTACTTTAATCATTTAAAATTTCCCATATTTTCTTGAATTAGCAAAATGTTAAATTATTTTATTAAAGTATTTCTGTAAAATTAACTCACCTTGTTTTCCTTATTTCTTTTCCTATTGTATTCTAATCTTAATACTATGTTATTTTGGTGCTTCTTTCATTTATTAAATAGCTCGTTTATCACTCAAATTAACTATTTTTTACTTATCCATGGTGCCTGTCGATGAAATTCTGAGTTATGGTTAATTGTTCTCGTTTCCATTGAATATGTATTACTAAAAGTATCTTTAATAAAAGTGTACATTTATTGCGGTGACTAAATACGATCAATATGGGACCAATCCACGGTACATAATTCCTCGCCTAATATTACAGGGTCGTATATGTATAGGTATTTGTTTACTTACGATACAGTTATTTTTTTTAATCATGGATCCTGCATTATGCAACCACGGTCAAGCGATGATCCGCCAGTACAGTATCGACCGCGCTGTCAGGATATGTTGTGTTGGAGCGCACAAAGATGTGATCAATGCGAGATTGTGTAGTTAAGCTTAATCTTCTTTCAATACGAGTATAATCGGTGATAGTTTGGACATAGTGAAGGCCTTCGATCGGGTTTGGCAAAAAGCGCTTTTTTCGAAGCTCCCTTACTATGGGCGTCCCGATAAATTGTGCAATTGGATCACCAGTTTTTTTGCAGATCGGAGCATCAAAGTCGTAGTAGACGGTGCATGCTTCGATTACAAGTCCATTAACGCTGGTGTTCCACAAGGCTGCGTGCTGTCACCAACGCTATTTCTTCTGCATATCAATAATATGTTGCAAACCAGTAACATTCATTGCTATGCGGATGACAGCACTGGTGATGTTTTGTACACCGGCCGTGCCAATATTTCTCGGTAAAACGTCGCCGAGTACCGGAACAAACTTGTGTCTGAAGTCGAGACTTTGTTGAACAAAGTCTCAGACTGGGGTCGAATAAATCTAGTCCAGTTCCATCCCCAGAAGACACAAGTTTGCACGTTTACCGCTAAAAAGAACCCCTTTGTCGTATCTCCTCAGTTTCAAGGCACTCCCCTTGTTGCCTCAGCCAGTATCGGGATCCTTGGTACCGACATATCGAGTGACGTGCAGTTTCGTGGTCACTTGGAAGAGAAGGCCAAATTGGCCTCTAAAAAGCTTGGCGTGCTCAGCAGAGCGGGACAGTATTTCATGCCGGCACACCGCTTGCAACTTTACAAGGCGCAGGTTCGGCCTCACATGGAATACTGTTCCCATCTCTGGGCAGGGGCTCCCCAGTGCCAGCTCCTTCCACTTGACCACATCCAGAGCAGAGCGGTTCGAATCGTCGACGACCGAGTTCTTTCCGATCGGTTCGACTCATTGGCACTGTGTAGAGATATTGCATCTCTTTGCGTATTTTATCGCTTCTGTCATGGGGACTGCTCTGAAGAATTGTTGGGACTAATTTCAGCCGCCCAATTTCACCATCGCACATCCCGATTAAGAAGAAGTTTTCTTCCTCGCACAACTTCCTTGTGGAATCGATTACCACCAGCGATTTTTCCCGACCGATACGACTTAGGGACCTACAAGAAAAGAGCCTACTCCTTTTTAAAAGGCCGGCAACGCATCGGCGATTCCCCTGGTGTTGCAGTTGTTCATGGGAGGCGGTAGTCACTTACCATCAGGTGAGCTGCATGCTCGTTTGCCCCCTCTCCTATAAAAAAAACCACACAAGTCACTGACATGGAATGCCAGTGAAAAGTCCTAGATGAATCTCGTGCAGGTATATTACTTTAAGCATAGCACGTGATACACTCTGCTGATGGACTAGTTTTTTGATAGCCTGAAATGATTATGAAGATCACCTGTAATGATGATGGTCATCAATATGGATGATGACGATACATGTTACCATCGCCCAGATTGTCTGCTCTGCTGTTAACAATCCATTTGGTGTGTTTGATAAATATTCTTAGCAATGCATAAGATTTCTTAGTAAGGCCTATGTCCAACTGTGTGTTAATGGCTCATAATTATATCGATGAAGAAAAGAGATAAAATAGAATATTGTTTTTTTTTAAGACTTAGTTTATTTAAATTACTAAAGTTAAACATTAAGTCGGTTGGAATGAACATCAAATAACTAACGCTCGAATAAGTTTCTGCATGTTTCCGTGCCGATAAAACATCTTGGAAGTTCAATGAGGAAAACTCAACATACAAACTTTTTAGCTTAGAATATGTAGCTTGTACGGAGTGGCTTAAAATTGCTAAAGCAATTGGAGTAGTAAACTTTACCTACCCTTCTAGAAACTACTATAGTTATTTCATACACATAATATGCTACGACGTCTACCAAATTCTTTGATGGTATGAACGCTTATATTTTTGTGAAATAAGTATTATTAATTTATACGAATGAGTGATAACTATAGTATGTTTCCAGGGCAGGCGGAAAAACGTACATTGACCTAAAGTATTATGTTAGCACCGAAACGAAACGACAGGTATTGCTTCCAAACATTTCGTTATCAATTTCGTATCGTTAAGCGCTAAGCGTGTTTCACATGGTACGGGGTGGGGTGAAGGAAGCGTTCATTTAGAGATAACAAACCTAAGCCAAAACAATACCACTTTTAAAATGTCAGACCTCAAAAACTATTTAAATAAGGGCTATACAATATTGACCATATAAAGTGAAGAACTGCATTAACCACGTCATAAAAGAAGAAAACAAATTAAATAAATTGGATAATGCCATTGATAAAACGATAGATAGTTTTATAATCAATGTGGCGAACTTTTCCACATCTTTATCATCAGAAAATGATTTTGAAATAGTTACAAAAGCATAGTCTGTAAAGTGTCTCTGACAATTTATTATGAGAAGTTATATGTTGTCTTCAAGGTTGACTGCTAAAGAATGCATTAAAAATTCGCCATTTTACCCGACTGCCAAGAAGTGGTTATGTTTTGTACAACTACCTACCTACCTACTAATTACACTACTTACCTACTGTTAACGTAGTAATTAAATTTGTATTAATTCTTATGGTTTATAAAAAATAAATAAAAATTTATGTTAATTTGCTTTTCAATTCATATAAGTACGGGATACTCTTCTTTCTTCATGATAAAATAGACACAAGACCTACGAAGAACTTCGCACTCGGCATCTTATCGTTCACTTTGATGATGTATGTAATGATACAAGCATAAAAAATTAAACCTAAGAAAAAGTTTGGCTAACCCGATGATATCGTCAAAGGTCAATGTACGTTTTTCCGCCTGCTCTATAAATATACTATATCTATTCTACATACAATCAGAACAACCAAAAAAATCTCTCAATATATACGCGGGGTATTCAATTAAATGTGTGAATGCACTAAGATAAACATTAAGGTAAGATCATTCTTTTGGGTGTTTTAAATTAAATGGAAGTTCGGTATTTTTTTTTATAGGATAAGTGTGACAAACGAGCACACAGTCCACCTGATGGTAAGTAGTTGCTGCGGCCCATAGACATCTACATTTATCCTCTATTACAAATCAAAATGCAGATGCGTTGTCACCCGTGAGGACTAAGATGGGATGCCTCATTTCCAGTAAAAAGGGCCTCCGGCCACCTGCACTCACCAAGCGAAACGCAGAAGTAAACCTCTACTTCACGTTTGTTACCCTAATCCTATTAAAAAAAAATTTAGTTTAGATAAAAGGAAGAAGAAACATTTTTTTCTTTTGAAGGTTTATTAATAAACTAAGGTGTACGACACTAAGTTATTTCAACAAGAGATGATGACGAAAAGTACTCAAGACTTCAGTTGGCGCTTAGCCAAGCAATTTGCAGCAACTAATGGGCGAAATCTCTAAATTGTCATTTATGTTTTTTTTTTCATTACTTAACTACTAGTCCACTTAATGGTAAATAGTGATACAGCCGAAAATGTCGAAGCGGACTGATTTAGCTTAAGAAAATCGTATTTCACTCTTATCTTGATGAGACCCTCATTGTTATTGATATAAGGACAGATCATGATGAGATCTAAAGCTCAAATTATTTATATCTTTATCGTTTTATAAAATTGAATATAATATTTTAGTTTTGTGCATATATATTTTACAAAGTAAATTTTCATTTTATCATAGTTAACTAGTGTTATAAAAATATTTCACATGTTATTTAAATATCATGTGCTTTTAGACTATTGGTGTACTTAATTTTTGAAGCTTTGTTGACTTTCATATCTTTTACATTTCATTACAATTGTTCGTAAGGAAAAACTTAACCGAAAATCAACAGCAGGTACCTAATAGTAAATCACGTTTTATACATACATTAAAAAAATGTCATTTACAAATGTGGGCATATTGTATGAAATTTGACTTGTAATAATAAAATATTTTGTCACTTAAGATATTATATATAAGTCTTCACATAATTTTTTTTATAGGATTAGGGTGACAAACGAGCACACAGTCCACCTGATGGTAAGTGGTTGCTGCGGCCCATAGACATCTACATCTATCCTCGTTTGCGAATCAAAATGCAGATGCGTCGTCACCCGTGAGGACTAAGATGGAATGCCTCATTTCCAGTAAAAAGGGCCTCCGGCCACCTGCACTCACCAAGCGAAACGCAGAGGTAAACCTCTACTTCAAGCTGGTATTCTGTGAGGTCGTGATACCACCCCGGTTCGAGCCACAAATTTAGTTACATTACGTTCACTTTGTAACTGGTTAACTGATGGATGTTTATGTTTACTTTTTAAGCATTTTCCAAATATATTAAGTGCTAGTAGTTGATCGAAAACGCTTCCTACTTTTTGTGTTTATTAGTGTAGTATGTTTTCGCGAGCATCGTGCACTCTGGTTTCTGGTTAGATATGACATTTACAGCATGTATCCTTATCCTTAATGGTGGAGTCTATGATTATATATTTTCTGAAGTATTTTCTATAAATGATCTGTATCGCTTTTATAATACCTTTTGTTTCTGGTAATAAATTACCTATTTTAAGCCATTTATGTGATGCTTTTTATAATATGTAATATCTCCAGATCATTGGAGGAATATCCATAAATCACCCTTTTTTACCAATGTTTCACTGTTACCTTTAATTTAATCCGTGCATACACTCATATATGTATTTTGCTTATTATTGTTGCAGCACAATTTAATCCGTGCGTACATTCAATTATATATTTTTGTTATTATAGTTTTTTGTTACTAGAGTTGGCTTGACCGTTGAAGGACCGCACTCACAA
The DNA here is from genome assembly GCA_033319125.1 of Parnassius glacialis. NCBI lineage: Eukaryota > Metazoa > Arthropoda > Insecta > Lepidoptera > Papilionidae > Parnassius > Parnassius glacialis. The sequence goes on from JAVANC010000009.1 coordinate 8,597,647, forward strand.
AGAATACCAGAATGAAATAGCAGCATTATGGTGCCGTATTTCATATGATGTGTCACGTGAACCAACTGAAATCTAGTAAAGAGGTATTCCAGTGCTTTTTGGGCCACTGCATCCACTTGCAATAAAAAAAGGTTTAAGTAATAACATCCAGAGGGAAAATACGATCCGCTTACGTATCTTTTACAATTTCTTACGTTAGTTCTTCCTTGCAAGCTGAAAGAGAAAAATGATCTTACAACGTCTCTTCACAAATTGGTTTAGTAATAATATCTAGTGCGGACAAATTTCAAAAGTTAGGTAGTAGTTATAGCTTCCTCAAAGATCTGTAGCCTTTCTATCTCTACTTGAAAATAATATGTAAAAAATTACACCGTACAAATTAAAAAAACCATTTCAAAATCAAAAACATGAAAAGAAATTAATCAGGCCTGGTTGGATATGACAATAAGTAATGTAACACACAAAAATAATTATCCAGTTAGAAACGTTGCCACTTCCCCACTTATTTTTGTGAATATTTGGTCATACCCAATAACATGATTTTTCATGATATCAAGATAACCAGGCAGAAATCCTATAAATCGTCCATATTTACGAGTGCCAGCTTAGTTTTAAACGAGAAATGTGATATAAATCTTATTCTCACTTGGTTTTTTCGAACATCATCATCATCATCATCATCAGCCCATCACAAGTCCACTGCTGAACATAGGTCTTCCCCATGCCACAAGGCACGGTCATGAGCCACCTGCATCCATCGACTTCCTGTATGTCTTATCAGGCCGTTACTCCATCTAGTAGGGGGACGCCCTGCACTTTGTCGGCTGGTACGAGGCCGCCACTAGAGAACCTTTTTCCCTATCGGTTGTCGGTTCTTCGAGCTATATGGCCGGCCCATTGCCACTTCAGGACACTAATCCGTTCCGCTATGTCGTTCAATCTGGATCTTTTTCTTTTTGGTTTCTAAGTTTATCACGCAGGAAAACCCCGAGCATAGCTTTCTCCATAGCTTGCTGAGCAAAATTGACCTTCCTCATACGGCCAGCAATGAAGGACCACGTGTGTTGTCATCACTGGCAACACACACTGGTTGTACGGTCTCATTTTCAAGTTTTGAGGTATACCTGACCAGAAGATGTGCCGTAATTACCCAAACTCTGCCTAGCCAAGTTGAATCCGTCGATTGATCTCTCGGTCTAGTTGGACTTACTTAGTCGGAGTATTTGTCCCAGGTAAACATACTCGTCAGCAACTTCGAGCTTAGTGCTCCCAACAAATACCGGCATCGGTTTGATATGAATGTTATACATGATCTTCGTTTTGTCCATGTTCATCTTAAGTACCTAGCCGTTGGGAGGCACTATGGAGGTCATTGAGCATAGTGCTTATGTCCTCCAACGATTCCTCCACGCTATTGATATAAATACCGTATTTTTTCCAGACCAATAGCTTGAAAACGTCTCGAAATGCAGCGGTGAAGAGTTTCGGGGATATAACGTCACCCTGTCTTACACCTCCCTGCAGTTGGGTAGGTTTCGTAATCTGGTTCTGTAGTCGAATAGCCATCATAGCCCTACTGTACAAATACTTCAGCACTTCGATATACCGACAGTCTACTTGGCACCTCTGAAGGGACTGCAGCACCGCCCAAATTTCGACGGAATCGAAGGCTTTCTCATAGTCCAAATGCACAAGACAAAGTGGCAGATTGTACTCTTCGGACTTCCGTACAATTTGCCGTGGGATATGTATGTGGTCTATGGTGCTAAAGCTGTTTCGGAAACCGGCTTGTTCGGGATGTTTGAAGTCATCGAGTCTGCATGCGAGACGATTCAACGACTTATTATATAAAAAGAACCTAACATTTTTTTATAAACAACAGATTTAAAAAAACTCACAGCAAACTTAGGTTAAAATTTACGTATATCACAAACTTTTACATATTTGGAAGCTTTGCCAGTTAATTATTTGTAGCCCCCAAGCATAAAAAGGTTCTAAAATAATCACTATTATTAGATTACATATATGTATATAAGAAAAGTTTTAGTAAATTTAAGCTTCAGAATTTTGAATAGTCTATACGTAGTTTAAAACCAATACGTCTCGCCAAGCCAACCTGAATAATTTGTTGGATTTTCTTTAATGTATTCAATTAAATTTGGCCTAATATTTTACGAGTATTATAATTACTATATTAACATAATTGTGTTATAACTCAAAACATCACACTTCGGTGACAGCGGTCAGTCTCAAAGGAGACTAGTCATGTGCGCAGTACAGGATTATAGCTATATACGAGCTGATTTTTGGCCCGATCCAGGATTCGAAACTCGAACAACTTGATCATCAGTCGCACTGACGATCACTGCATTAACGATGCAATCAATAAATCCAACACAATATAAAAAGACGAGCAATAGAGCAATCTTTTTTTATTATAACTGAATGTACGCATTGCAACCTTAATTTTCACGGCTATCGACTCTGTGATCACAAATGTGTTTACCGAGCATGGTGATTTAATGCAAATCTCCAAAGAAATATTTGGCTGTTGGTATATTCTTGGAAAGTCAAGCCCACCAGAGGACTTATAAACTTTGTAAATGATGATTATGAGCTTAACTGGTCACTATACCTAAGGACTCATAAAGTTTTCCTATGCTACTGGGTACCACTACGGGCCTTTGCAATTTAACGAAGTGCCGACGCCGACCGCCCTAGCTACCTACTACAACTACCAACCGCGTACCGTAAATTCAGACTTCATTGCGAGTGAAACCTATAACTCCGAAATACCAATCTAACTTGTTTTGCTAATTTATTTCTCTACCTCTACAATCTTAACTTAACACGTCACACGTCCTTAATTAAAATAAATATATTTTTTGATTTTTTTTATCTCACAACTATGGTAATGAAATATTTTACGTTTTTTTTATTTAAATACATACTAAAACCACACTAAAACTAAATTTTTATACACGTAAAGAAATTAGAGAAATGACATTGCTAGAGTAAAGGAGAAAATGGGATCTCATTACGTGTCGGATACAATAAAAACTAGATACGTTAACTTAATTTGTTGTTCAACGCTTTAGTACGAGAGGATGCGCGTTACATTAAGTAGTCTGAAAACTGATGATTTTGGGATCAAAACTCATGATTTAGGATATTTTTCGATTTTTATCAAAAATTGCCAATTGAATGGTGAAAAGGTCACGTTTTGTGGACGAGTTGACCTTCCCTTCGTCTTATAATCTGATGGAACGGCAATCCGCCATAACCGGAGAGAGATGAGGCGCAGGACCAACGACTACGTTTATTCCGAGGCACTTGATTATAACATCGACAACGTCCAAACTCTGAGCTGCCTCTGACAGTTTCTTGACAGAAATCTAATAAATAATACTTTGCTCATGGTCAGTACAAGCCGCGCTTGCGACCACTAAACCAACGAATCAGTTAAATATTCTATAGATAAAAACATAAAAGAACAACAAACAAACTACCGCACTCTTCTTTAGTCGACTTTTTTTATACAGGTTTATGCTTATTTACTACATTCTCGAGGTTATCGGAATACACGCTGGAGAAATCTGAATTTCATCATCATGATTATAGCCCTGCAAGTCCACTGCTGAACATAGGCCTCCCCCAAGGAATGCCACAAAGCACGGTCCTAAGCCACCTGCATCCATCGAATTCCTGTATGTTTTACCAGGTCGTCACTCCATCTAGTGGGAGGACGCCCTACACTTCGTCCGCCGGTAGGAAGCCGCCACTCGAGAACCTTTTTTCCCCATCGGTTGTCGATTCTTCGAGCTATATGGCCGGCCCATTGCCACTTCAGGACACTAGTCCGTTCCGCTATGTCGGTCACTCTGGTTCTACTGCGGATATTCTCATTTCTAAGTTTATCACGCAGAGAAACTCCGAGCATAGCCCTATCCGTAGTTTGTTGAGTGACCTTGAGCTTCCTCATCCGGCCAGCAGTGAAGGACCACGTCTCAGATCCGTAGGTCATCACTGGCAACACGCATTGGTTCTACAGTCTCGTTTTCCATTTGTAATCTGAATTTATGAGATATAAAATACTGTGTTACCGTTACCGCTATACCCATCAAAAGTGCAAACACTGAACAAAGACCTCGTCAATAAATTGCCTCATAGGGGAATATTTTCCATAGTTGCCAAGATTAGCAGGTGGATTAGCCACCGCAGTTTTTTTTAGTTATTATTAGGAAGACGCTACTGCCCATCTCCTGTTATCTCTCTGTCACCTCTTACGACACCCACGGGACGGTATGAGGAAGAGGATATTCTTAAAAGAAAATTGTGTACGGCATAGAAAATTCACAAACCCGACCCATATTTGACAAGGGTAACTGTCGCAGTTGTGCACGTTACTTACTCGTATACCTTTACATTTAAGGAAAATCGTAAATAAAGAAAAAATAACGGCAGTGCATCACACAGCTTACGCGTAACTATCAATTTATTAATTTGGAAGGAAATAAAATAATAACTTAATTCACCCCAATTGTGTCTGGTACTTATAGGTTCCGCGCTTGTGTGGGACTTATACAAAAATAATGCGCCATATTATATAATGTGCATTTATAGCAAATATCCTGTATTATAATAAAAACAAGTAAAAAAAATTGGTTAACACGATGGTTTTTTTTAAAGCTAAGAATCTGAAAAACAATATCAATTTGTTGTCTAATTTATTTTTTCAAAAATGTTTTTTACTAATACTGAAAAATTAAAAAATAATATTTTGAATCTAGATTTATTGGCTACACTATTAACTAACATTTGAGACCAATTTTGTTTTTTAAAGTCTTCTACTTGGGTAGATATTGTTAAATAAATACAAGCATCTATGCTTCGCCAACAATTTTTTTAAAGTGCTGCCCTTTTTTTATTGATGGCGAAAAAAATCATCGATCCCTGATTTGTCGATAAAATTAATTGTATTTTAACCCCTTAAAGTATCGGACATCGGAAACCGGACAACCTGTATATGTTACTTGCCTAGTAGGTCGTAAAATGCGACTAATGGAATATTGGATTTGAATAGGTGGTAGTAGAAATAAATGGGCTAGCCATATCTATTTTAAAATAATTCATCAACTCGCTGGCTTGCTGCTCTTTGGATTCTGCTTACCCCCTTGAAGATTACATGCGTTACTTTAATCTATATATAAAATAATATATTTAATACTTCGATATTACGAATTGATATTTTCATTTGTCAAATGTTATTTTTAGTTTTACCTGACAAAGTTCCTTTGACCGGATATTAAACGGTAAAATGAAGTCCGCAGGTAGCCTCTTTTTATCATTTGATATATTATATAATCCTTCTGTCAGGTTTGATTTCTTGCGGGACTACTGGTCATGAGGTCCCTTTCAACTAAATTGTCATAGCTCGCAGACGCAATAATATTATGTATATTTAGAATAATAACTGGTCTGATGCCGAAATTGCCTATGTTAGTTTAAAGGATAAATTTATTACAGAAATTCAAAGGACGTATTTTGTTTAACTTGCATTTTTAACTAGCTTTGCCCGTGACTTAGTTGGCTTAAATCTTTGGAATAATGTATATGTTTCCAAGTTTAATTACTTTTGGCGTAATTGATTATATTTTACTACACTTTTGTTCTAACTCAACAGTAATATATGGCATAAATATTTATATTCTTATAGGAGTAATTTGCCATGTAGTGGCGGTTAAGAATATACACTACCCCATATCTTCCCGTGGGTGTCGTAAAAGGCGACAAAGGAAAACAGGCAGGAGATGGACAGCAGCATCTTCCTGATAACAGCAAAAATACAATGAAAAAACTGCGGTTGCAAACCCACTCGCCAAGCGTGGCAACTATGGGGCTACGGTGGCGACCATGGTAACGGCGGGGCAGGGGGTGCTAAGAATCTCCGGTGGAGGTTCTGTTGCCACCTACGACGACTCGACCTGGCAACATACAACGCACGCACCCTGAGGACTAACGAGAAGATTGTGGAGCTGGAAGAAGAGATAGACAAGTTACGCTGGCATATTATAGAATTATCCTATGTCCGAAGAGAGGGGGAAGAAACGGTAATCCTCGAATCCGGCAACTTGCTCTATTACCGGGAGGGCGACCATCTGTCCCAAGGAGGTGTCGGATTTATCGTCCACAAGTCTCTCGTTAACAACGTTGTAAAGATTGAGAGTGTGTCGAGGAGGGTTGCGTACCTTATACTCAGAATCACCAAACGGTATTCGCTGAAGGTCATACAGGTTTACGCACCAACCTCGGCACATCCCGATGAAGAGGTGGAGGAAATGTATGAGGATATCTCAAGAGCCATTCATTCCTCCAAAACCCAATATACGGTGTTAATGGGAGACTTCAATGCAAAACTAGGCACAAGAGAGAACGGTGAGCTGAAAGTAGGGAAATTTGGAATAGGGCAACGGAACCCAAGGGGCCAGCAGCTGGCCGACTTCATGGAGAAAGAGGGACTCTTTATGATGAACTCTTTCTTCCAGAAGCGGTCCCACAGGAAGTGGACCTGGTCGAACCCCGACGATTCGACAAAAAATGAGATTGACTTCATTATGACGACCAGACGACAACTGTTCAGTGATGTCTCAGTGATCGGGAGGGTGAAAACCGGCAGCGATCACCGAATGGTTAGAGGCACACTGTACCTAAACGTTAAGTTGGAGAGGTCCCGTCTAATGCAGTCAACGCTCCGTCCCCCTCGTGCTCTAATCTAAAGTCCCGAACCCTTTCAGCTCGAGTTACAAAACCGTTTTCAGTGCCTAGAAGACTGCAATGAAGTAGATGATATGAATAACAAGCTCGTGGAAACTGTCTAAAACCAAACTGAGCTAAGTTCTGCAAAACCCGCCGCAGAAGAACACAAAAACTCTCCGATCACACTCTTAATGTCATGGCTGTTAGACGGGAGATGAAGCTACATTCTTCAACAGATTTGACAGCATACAGGCAACTGAACGGACAGATCTCCAAATACATGCGGCGGGATTTACGCAACTTTAATACAGCTCGTATTGAAGAAGCAATTGAACGGAACCAAGGCTCCAAAGCCTTTGCCAGAGATCCGTCTGCCCGAAAGAGACAACCGTCAAGGCTAAGGACAGAATGTGGCAGCATCGTTTTCGGGGCACCTGAGATTTTGAGTGAGATTGAGAGGTTCTATGGGCAGCTGTACACGTCATCGTTGGAGCCACACGCAAGTGTGAGTAACGATACAAGAGCGAGTCTTATCCGACATTATACCGATGATATCCCGGACGTCAGTCTAAGCGAGATTAGAATGGCTCTCCAGCACCTTAAAAACGGCAAGGCCCCAGGCGAGGATGGAATTACAGCGGAGCTCCTGAAAGTGGGTAGAAAACCGGTACTTGAAGTCCTTCAGAAGCTCTTTAATTCCGTTCTCCATGGTGGCATTACACCGAAGGCGTGGAAAAGAAGTGCGGTGGTCTTGTTCTTCAAGAAAGGCGACAACGCTCTCTTGAAGAACTACAGACCGTTTTCCCTTTTGAGCCGCGTCTACGTGCTGTTTTCGAGAGTCATTACGAATCGTCTCGCGCGCAGACTTGACGACTTCCACCCTCCCGAACAAGCTGGTTTCCGAAAAGGCTTTACCACCATTGACTACATTCATACCCTTCGGCAAATTGTAGAGAAGTCAGAAGAGTATAATTTGCCACTATGTCTGGCATATGTGGACTATCCTTTGATTCCGTCGAAATTTGGGCGGTGCTGCAGTCGCTTCAGCGGTGTCAAGTTGACTGTCGGTATATCGAAGTGCTGAAGTGCTTGCACAGTAGTGCTACGATGGCTATCCGAGTATAGAACCAGAGTACCAAACCTATCCAATTGCAAATAGGTGTAAGACAGGGTGACGTCATATCCCCGAAACTCTTTTCCGCTGCATTGGAAGACGATTTCAAGCTTCTTGACTGGAAAGGATACGGTATCAACATTAATGGCGAGTACATCACTCACCTTCGATTTGCCGACGTCCTTATGGCAGAATCGCAAGAGAACCTAAGCACTATGCTCAATGACCTCAATAGTGCTTTCTAACGGATAGGTCTTAAGATGAACATGGAGAAAACAAAGATTATGTTTAATGTCCATGTCACACATATGCCGGTAGTTGTTAGGAGCACTAAGCTCGAAGTCCAACTTCGACCGAGAGGTCAATCGACGGATTCAACTCGGTTGGGCAGCGTTCGGGAAATTACGGCACATCTTCTCGTCAGGTATACCTCAAAACTTGAAAACGAGACTGTACAACCAGTGCGTGTTGCCTGTGATGACATACGGAACTGAGACGTGGTCCTTCACTACTGGCCAATGAGAAAGCTCAAGGTCGCTCAGCGAGCTATGGAGAGGGCTATGCTGGGAGTTTCTCTGCGTGATAAACTTAGGAATGAGGATATCCGCAGTAGAACCAGAGTAACCGACATAGCCCAACGGATTAGTAAGCTGAAGTGGCAGTGGGTCGGCCATATAGCTCGAAGAACCGACAACCGATGGGGAAGAAAGGTTCTCGAGTGGCAGCCTTGTACCGGCAGGCGAAGTGTTGGGTGTCCCCCCACTAGATAGAGTGACCACCTGTTAAGATATGCAGGAAGTCGATGGATGCAGGTGGCTCAGGACAATGCTTTGTGGCATTCCTTGGGGGAGGCCTATGTTCAGCAGCGGACTTATAAAGGGCTGTAATGATGATAATGATGATGACGATGAGGAGTAATTTCATCTTAATACTAATCAAGTGCATAAATCACTTAAACATTGAAGATACGGCACCATTCCTTCAATATTATATTTTTAAAATAAGTTTAGTAAAGTAAAGTTACAGCCTATTTACGTATCACTGCTGGGCACAGGCCTCTTTTCATTTTTGAAAGGGTTTTAGGGCAAGGAAATGTCCGCCGCGCTGCCCCAATGCGTGTTGGCGAACTTCACATGTCTTCGAAATATTTTTTTCTTATTTCTCAGACATACAGGTTTCCTCACGATGTTTTCCTTCACCGCCGAGCACGTGGTAAATCAGCGCTTAAAATTGCAATTAACAATTTCATTGGTGCCGGTGGGCATCGAACCCGGGTTGCTCGAGTACTGTGAAGCTTACAGCGAGCGCTAACCATCTGAGCTACCACGGCTAAATAATACTAAGTAACGAACATAGGCACAAAGAAGTTAAAATAAATATTTCGAAGACATGTAAAATCTGACAACACGCGTGGGGGGAACAGGGTGGACATTTCCTTGCCCTTAAATGCTGTCAGATATGAGAAAATGCCTGTGCCTGAGTGGTGAGACTTATATTTCTTCATACCCAATAGCAATGGCAGTATCTGTGTTTACCACGTTATTTTAAGAAACAACAAATTTGAACCGAGTACCATTGTCAAGATTTTGAGAATATTAAAAGGGTACCAGTCTTTCAAAGGCTACAAACAGTAATGAGAAACATACGAGGCAATACATCTGGTATAGTGACCGCAATTCCGCTTGCAAAAGAAATGATTAAGGTACTAAGACATACCGTACAGAAGAAACAAAGACTGTGTGTGTGTGGGAAGTGAAAGTATTAAATTGTAAGTTATTTGAAGGCGGCTTTTACTTTCTATTTAAAGTTATTTTTTTACCTGTATGAGTAAATTATAGAATATTACAATCTCATAGTCATCTAAAAATTACATTACACTGCCAGTTTGTGGACCAAGCTATTTTAACATAGCGAGTATTTATAATTACACTCATTCAATGAAAAACGAACCCCTCTTTTAGTTTCATCAAAGGTATCTGAGATACAAAAAATATTTTAGTTTTATGAATGATATTTATCAGTTTTGTACATTTATCTAATTTATTACATATTCGACTCATGTTAGACATGTCCTATAAATAATAAATAAAGGTACTAAAAATTGACCCTTTACTTGGAGCCTAATTCTGTATTAGATAGTTAAATAAGAATTACTAAACAGTTATTAACTTTAAAAATAATATTAAAACTAAGCTGTTGAAACGCACCAACGATGTGTAGTCCATGATGCAGGTCACATATATTTGTGTGACAAGTCTCGTGATTGGAATCGTCTATTGCAGCTTTCATTTCAGTCATGTGAGGGTGCGTTGGGATTTACGGCTAAAAACATTTCCATGTTTATATTACTATGCTTACAGCATATTTATAAACATACTAGACTATGTTATAGGTTGTGGAACATTAGCATCATCTATTGGATTTAGTTTTAAGAGACATATATTTGCTGTTTACAAAATAGAAATCATCAGTGGTTAAATATTTACGATTGATTTTTAAATTATATATCATTCTGGACCTTGAAATATATTTTTTGCCTTTTTTGGTAGAATAAATATTTTGATGCAGTCATGTTTATTTGACCGAGTAGTGGTGGTGGTGAGAGTTATGTTCAGCACTGGACTTTTCATAGTTTATAATTATGTTGTTTTATTAAACCAGATAATTTATTATAGCTGCAATATAATGGATCGACTCGAAAGGGAAAGGCTTTAACGGCTCCGTGGGGTAGTGGCTTAGCAATGCAGTTGCGCTAAGGCCGCGATTCCGAATCACGCGCGAAACCAGTATTTGATGGCCTATTAATAATAGTTCTGGCTCTGGATGTTTGTCTTTGTGAAAATTATGTAAACTTCCTTCACCACACAGAAGAAAATATATGGGCGAAATTATGGGAATAACGACAAAATACGAATTAAATATTACAAATTCTAAAATACAATTTTACAGTTCCAAGAAGTAGGCAAATATATATTTTAATTAACACTTTTTACATTATTTATGTATTTAATTTAATAATTTAAAAATGATATCAAATGCACATTAAAAATATCGTCAAAATTAAAATTAAAACACAAATAGTAACTATTTATAACCGTGGTAGAGCCACGCGGCAGCTTTTGCTGTCGCACGGATGGGTCGGCTCGAACCGGGGTGGTACCACGACCTCACAGAATACTAGCGTGAAGTAGAAGTTTACCTCTGCGTTTCACTTGGTGAGTGCAGGCCGGAGGCCCTTTTTACTGGAAATGAGGCATTCCATCTTAGTCCTCACGGGTGACAACGCATCTACATTTTGATTTGCAATAGAGGATAGATGTAGATGTCTATGGGCCCCAGCAACCACTTACCATCAGGTGGACTGTGTGCCCGTTTGTCACCCTTATCCTAAAAAAAAAAAACTAAAATCTGATTTAATTTATGACAGTGTCCTGAATGGTCCTAAATCACATAATAATGACAAAACAAATTTAAGGCGAACAATTTTGCTTTTCGTCTGAAATAATATTTAAATTCTCGAGTTGAAAGGTTCTGTCTCATATTTGTTTAAAATATTGGTTTTGACGTTATGATATCTGAGTTACATTATTAATTTTAATGAATAAGAATCGCAAGTATAAATTATACATTTCATGAACCAAAAATCAAAAAGTTGTATTTTATTGAATCTGGAAGTCTGAAAATCTTCAGTTGTGCTTGTGGCTTCAGTTGTTAAAACTTGTGTGTTAATTAACCCTTTCCCTGTCCCATGAATCATATTTGAACATTTCAGTTGTTTATTTTTACCTTTTTTTTACCTAATTTACCTAAAAAAATTTGTGGTATTGGTGTGAGCGTTGCCTGCTTACCTTGTTTCCGTGGATAGTGTCAGTGACTTATGTAACATAATTTTAAATAATAAAGTGGCGAACGCTCTGTCCCGGCGAGAGTATTCCACGGGAAGTAAACTAACAAAAACAGTGGGATATTCCGTTGGTACAGGTTGTGCAGAAATATTTGTTTCAGAATTTCCATAGTGACTAAGATCAGGCACGCCTTCTAGCTGTTTCGACTAAGTAACTCGGCACATTACTTGATATGAAAAGCTTTTGCATCGCCGTAGGATTCCGACTAGGAGCGGCGATTTGTCAACCCCATCAGTGCCCCTGTGATAACAGGGTCGAGAAAATTGGGCTTTACGGACTTTCATGTAAGAAAAATGCTGGTAGGTTTTCACGGCATGGTTCTTTGAACGATGTCATCTGAAGGACTCTTGTCTCTATAAATGTACCCTCGGTTTTAGAGGCTTGTGGATTATAAAGAGACAATGGCAGGAGACCCGACGTTATGGCATTGGTCCCTTGGGAGAGAGGTAAAGTCCTGGTGTGGCTTTTGCGATCTCTCATCTCAGCGGCCCTCGTTTAGAGCGAGTGGCATCAGAGGCAGCTAAACTGAGCTTACAACACGTCTGCAGGAACGGCGGTTTGGTAGGTGATGGCGCTCACGGAGGATTTTTTATAGCCAGTGTACCTTTTGTTGTCTAACCCGTGTAACGTACATTCACTGTGGCTCTATTTGATCGTATTCTGTACGGCGTTTACACTCATTGACATGCGCGACTTCGGTCGATGTTTGTACTTACGCACTGCCAAGGGGCCAAGCCCTCTTTTATTGGTTTGCCAGTTATTTTGCTGTAGACTACGGTCCAGTTCCTAACTTAACGTTCCCTTCGGGGGGAACGCGTTAATTGGTTGGCGCTAACCGCGCACGGCGTGTTCGGAGCCGTGTGCCTCCTCCACATTTTTTTTAAATGTGGGAAAGCGAAGATATTGTATCAGGTATTTGATAAAAATATTGTGAGCCTTTTCCAAGAGGGGAGGGCTTAATTAATAAGGAATTGACTGTTGTGAACCTGATACCGGTAGAATAGGGACATTTTATTGTTCTTTACCTTTTTTGAGCTCTGTCTTCGTGAACTGGGTTCTTTAGCTTATATAAGACGCTACCAACAGCTTTCGACTGCTCTAGTGAATATTCATTATTCCAAGAGACACCTATAAGAGCTAAGTTACTATACAAGCACAACGTAAATAAGGGTCCTAACTACGACGATCACGCCATAAATTTATTAAACGGCCTATACTTAAACCTTTAGAAAGATCAATATATGGTTAATATACTGGTCACAAAAATTTGATATATTTATATGTCTTATAGACATAAGACAAAAATAAGTAAATTGGGGTGGGAGGGTTACAGTGTTAAGACCACATTAAAAATACTCAAACCTACTTTAGTAGTAAACATCGATGCAAACTGGCAAAAGCTAGTTACGTGGTTAAGCCACACCTCAGAATCTTATGCATGCAGTACTTATAGGTCTGCTCGACCAGACAACAGCATAAATCAAGCTGCTAATTTATGCTGGCCTTCTTTGAGAATGTTGTTTATTTCCGGTTGAGCCGGCCCCATGCTACAGCCATAATATAGCTGCAGAGTGACTCTACCACGTATCAAATATAACAGCATAATACTGTGTTACGTAAGAGGAGTGACCAAAACCAGAGACCGGTTTAACTTGTAATGACGCATTTTATCTTGGACCGGAAGGATGACAACGCTTTAGTTTTTTTGATTCTCAATCGACGATAGATGTAGTTCTATGGTTGATGTAGTTATATATACAAAAATGTTTTCTATTGTAATTCGTTCGCATTTCAACCAGGACACCTTGTAAAATATTTCAAAACTAAATGAGGATGTTTCTTAATTTCTCTTGTAGAAATCTCGGTTTTGGGGAAAACCAAAGATAATAAGGATAACAGCTCAGACAATTTTTAAATTACAAATATTTTTTTCTGATTTTTGCATTTATATTGCGAATTATTAAAACACATTTTATAGGATAAGGGTAACACCATCCACCTGATGGTAAGTGTATGCAGTGACCCACATACATCTACATCTATTCCCGATTAAATAAAAATGTAGATGCGTTATCATCCCTGAGAATTAAGATTATAGATTAAGTTATTTAATAGGTCTATGTACAATATCATTTTGGTTATCACCTATTTTAAAGAGCTCCACAGAGCGTCTTTCACAATAGCGTGAACAATTATTGTCACCAATTGACCCAATAGCACAACGTCTAATACTATTAATGTTTCATACCTCGTTTAGAAGTGAAACTTTGTAGCAAATTAATTTTCTCATTAAGGTAGAGACATGTAGTGACACGTTATACCCATTTAACAGGGTGATGAAAGAGTAAGTGAATCCATAGTCCCATTTCCTTACATGGGTATTATAATCTATGGGACATTCCGGGAAAATCTTAGGGCTTTATCCCAGACGTCAAATATCCAGACCTGCGATGGGCAGCAGCGTCCAAGGTGTAAGATCTGGCATTGTAATCGTTACTGCTAGAAAAGCGTGGCGAATAAGGAAAATTATTCCTACAAGGGGACAGGGCCATACCCATCAGTAGACTTATAAAGGCTGATGAAGAAGAAAATAAACATGTGAGCTCGTGTTAGTGCCTACATAGAAACTATTTACAATAAATTTAATACTACAAGAAAAGAGTTGTTACATGTTTTCCAAATTTATCGAAAGCTAACTCATACCGATACGGTTATACTCGTGTCATCGTTTCGTCTGTGGCAAAATAAATTAGCAGCTATTTATTGTTACATTAATCATTTGTTCACTATCCCACTAAGCAAAGAAATTTATTTAAAAGAGCTTAATGTAATTTATCAAATAGTGATCTCTAGCAGTTTTTCAAAGAATCTCATTAACAATTTAATTAAAAAGAAACAAAAACATGTTGTGTGAAACTCTCTGTACGTGATTCAACCTCAAAGTGTTCGTCAATATGTGAGCAGTTTGACCTACATAGGTCCCATATCTTTAAAAGTAGCTAATACTCTTCGACAAAATGGCGTTTATGTGGCATTTGAATGCAATTCAAACAGTTCTCTTAAGAATATCTGTAATAATAATTATAAGTTGGATATTCGTCAAAAGTCGGGAGTGTACAAGCTTGTTTGTGACGAATGCCACGCTGTTTACGTGGGTCAGACTGGTCGCAGCTTTAAGACACGTTATAAAGAGCATTAAGCCGCGTAAAAGAATTGCAATTCCGATAAATCCCATTTTGCTAAACATCTCTTGGACACTGAACACAACCTAGCCAACGACCACAAAAGAAAAAAAAACCACTCCTTTAAAATCTTACATACATGTAAAAAAGGGCTATGACTGTGTGTGCTGGAACGTTGCACTGCTGAATGGACAACCAAATGTTTCTGACTCACCTCACGAGGGTCGTTTGTCGGTGATCGACGATTGGTTGCATGGTTGGATAGTAGTTGTTCGTTTCGCGGCAATTTGTTATTAATTTTTGTATAAATAGCAACTATTTTGGTTCGCCGCTCACTTAGCAGATAGCCACTGCATAGTCTACTTCACCTGACTATGCCTTGTGTAGAGGCGAAACACATATCGTATTGTCGTCAGTGGTGTCTTTCCTAGTGTAGTGGTGCTGAAATTAGTGGTGAGAGGATAGTGCACGCATTTGAGGGAAGGCAAGAGGTGCTCTTCAAACTAGGTAAGATACATCATTTTATTTTATCGAGCGTACGTCCGTACGCGAAGTAATTTTCATCAACTTTAATACATAAGAAGGTACAATTTTAAATACATTTTTTTTAAATTGTTTCATAACAAGTCATCAAGTCATCTGCGCAGAACAGGATTATAGTACACGAGTGTGGGCATAAACAGAAGTGCATTATCTACTCCTATAGTGCGATTTGATGGCAATCCGACATCACTAAAGAGATACCAGGCGCAGGAACAGCGACTTTACGTGCTTTCCGAGGTAACGAGATAAAATACCGCCAAATTAATATCTCCGAACTGCTACTGAGAATTTCTTGACAGGAAACAACTAATTTTCGACCCGATCCAGGATTCGAACCGTGAACAACTTGATTAGCAGTCACACTGACGACCACTACATCAATGATGCAGTCAATAAAACCGATATAATTATTACATATTATAAAACTGAATTTGCACGCGTTGGATCCTGATGGTTGACAGCTATCGTCTCTGTGATCACAAAATCCTTCACGGAACTTTTTGATTTAATGAAAACTTTCCGAAGAAATTTTTGGCTGTGGCACATTCTTGGGAAGGCCAGCCCAGCTGTGGACTTAAAAAAGTTGTAGATAATGATGAGCTTAACTGGCCACCAGACCTAAGGATTCTCTTTTATTTATTTTTTTATTCTCTTTCCATAATTTAGCCAATTTCATTTCTTTTACAACCGATATCCTACCGCTACGGACCTTTGCAATGTAGTGAAGTGCCGACGCCAATCGCCTAAGCTGCCGTACTCGACCAACCGCGCTCCACGCTCCACGGCCCGGACCATCTAGACCGGACTGCTACTAGCGGAGATACTATCACTCAGAAACGGTACCTAACTCCACTACCAACAGCGTGCTATTAGTGTAAGTGCGAGTGTGCGTTTAACTTCACCTAGCCGTGGCAATCTAACTTGTTAAATCTATAAAACGTCAGGAGCGACAGAACGCTTTGTCAATATGGCATACTCGACTCATCGAGGAGCGCTATGCCCGCAAACGCGTTATTGGCGCAATCCTGTCTTGCGGTCCTCCAGTCTTCAAAGCCTGGATGCAGCAACGAGTAGGAAGACTCAAATATAGACTTACACTAATAATTACCGGACACTGGAGCTTCGGTGATTATCTATGTAAGATCGGGCGCGAAGCTTTATTAACTAAAATTGTCAATTGAATTGATAAAACATTACGTTTGTAGGACGTATTGATCTTCCCTCCCTCTTATATGAAACGGCAATCCGACATGATCGGAAAGAAATCAGACACAGTACCAATGACTTTACGTGCTTTCCGAGACACTTGATCAAAACACCGACAACGTCCCAACTCTGAGTTGCCTCTGACAGTTTCTTGATAGAAATCTAATAACTGATATTTTTCTCATGGTTAGTACAAGCCGCGCTTGGGAACACTAAACCAACGAGTCAGTCAAATATTCTAAAGGTAATTCCATAAAAGGACACAAACAAAATATAACACTCTTCTTAAGTCAACCTTTTATACAGGTTTGAATGCTTATATACTACATTGTTTATGATATAGGAATCTGATATCTGATAAATAGCTGTAGGATTTTGAATTATGAGAAATAAAATACTGTGTTACAGCTACCGCTACAGCCTATCAAAAGTCCATCAATGAACATGCACCTCCCTCATAGGTTGCATACTTTCTATAATTACCACACTTGTCAGGCAGATAATATACCGCAGTATTATTTTAGTTGTTATTAGGAAAAAAGGCTGCTGCTCCTGGTTTGTTTCCCACTGTCGCTTTTTACGAGCCCCACAGGACGAGGGGACAAAGGAAACTCTAAAAAAATTGTGTATGATATAGGAAATCCTCAAACTCGACCCATATCTGACGAGGGTAAATGTAACAGTTGTCCACGTTACTGACTCGTATACGTTTGTATTTAAGGAAAATCACAAATTAAGCAAAAATAACGGCAGTGCATCAACATAGCCAATATTATTTTATTAAAATGAAATAAAATAACATGTGGTGTGTTGATCTGGGGCTGATAGGTCTCATGCTTATGTGGGGTTTGTTATAAATAACAAAAAAGAATATGCTAACTATGTTACTTGCCTAGAATTTCGTAAAAGGCTATGTGTATATTGAGTTTGTGATTGTCTAGGCGAATAGATTTTTCATTATCTGTCTGGCTCTTTTCATTCTGACTACTATCATGAGGAATAGAGTTGTAAGTACTTGTATAATATAAAATGACCAAATAACCAATATATTTAGGATTATGGAAACAATATTTTCGTTTATTAAATGTGTTTTTCCTTGACAAATTTCTTTTGACCGGAGATGAAAAGATGAAATGAACTCCGCAGGTAGTCTCTTTATGTCATTTGATATATTAGATATATAAGGTCAGAAAAAACGTTTCTTCGTATTTTATATACAAATTCAAGATATTTAAAAAAGTATTACATTTAATTATAATATATATATATATATATATATATATATATATATATATATATATATATATATATATATACAATATGTAACGTAATTAACGCACACCCTCAGACACCCCAATTAGTATATTATGTTATAATCATTATACATACACTGACTTTTTAATTAAACATGTTTATGCATTGATTATTTATTAAATTAGTTATACTAATTCCGGAACAATGTTGTGGTCACAGTATAAATCCACGAACGCACGCAGTCGCTCACGTAGACTATAGGTTTTGAGGGTCTTTCTATCACAGTAGGTACCTATTCGCTCGCGTTCACGTTCGTCGCTCGTATTTAAAAGATGTGAATCAAGATTACAATAATTTTAAGAATCAAATATTTAACTTACTGATAGCCTAAACTCTCATGCAACGTTGTATTTTAATACATTTTCAAAATGTCCACCACGGCTCCGTGGCGCAGTGGCTTAGCAATTGAGTTGCAGCGCTAAGGACCGCGGGTTTGAATCCCGCACGGAACAATATGTGTATGGCCTACAAATAATTGTTCTGGGTCTGGATGTTTGTCCTTGTGAAATTTTTGATTGTACACTGCCCCCACAATACAAGAGAAAATCCTAGTGTGGAGGTTACGTTTTAAAAAAAGAAAAAGAAAGAAAATAATTTAGAAAGCAATTCAGTGTAATTTTTCACTATTCTAAAATTGTTCACTCAGAATTAATTTGTGTCACTAAAATAAACTAATGATTTAATACGTATTAATATTTTATACGTACGTAATCAGGTGATCTGGGAGGTCAATGGCCCGGCCGCCGCGACCTTTATAACGTACTCCAAACTCTGCATTTGTAAAGACTTTAAAATATTTGAAATAAGGTTCAATTTTCTATATTTTGTATTAAATGACGGAATTTGTAATAATACAAATAAAAACTGCACTTTTAAGTCTTATTGCCTTGAGTTACGGTTCATTTCCGTGTGTATTAACTTTACAGGTTTAGTGTGACTGTAAATTACGTAGTTTCAATAATTTTTGGATAAAAAAATTACCTATATTAAAAATGATAGAAATCGATTCAGTAAACGATTCTGAACAAACTACTTTCTCAAAGTGCGTTAATTATGTTACATGTTGTATATATATATATATATATATATATATATATATATATATATATATATATATATATATATATATATATATGCCATTTGTTCGATAATTTGTTACCATTGACATAATCCCGTTGCTGTAAAACTTTTGGAATTATTTCAAACTAGCTGTGCCCCGCGGTTTCCCCCGCGTCATCACGTGTCCGAGGTGCGCGACATGACCTAGTTCAAGCATTTTATAACGGCTAGGGTTTAAGCGTCGTTCGCGCGTCCAGCCAAGTATTGAATTATTTTAATTTTACATTACCTCTTAAACTATGCGTCCAAATAACATGGTATAAAGAACAAAGTTTATCTTCATAAAATTGTCTTGATGATGAAGTAACTTTCGTTCGTAAGGATAAATAGGCCATGCCTAATTATAACGCTCATACATCACTTTTAAATTTTCAATATTTTTTATCACAAAATACCAAATTATGGCTTATGTATAAGAAATAGACATATGGTATCCCGGACTTTTTTTTAGACGGAAGTAAGGTCTATATTTTTCTAGAACATTGTATTTACGTATCCCTAACGATAACACCAGCGTACGCGGATAAATCATTTCGGGAATGCTTTTTCTTCTGACTTGCTTAACAAATATCCATATTTAAGTCTAGCTGAGTAATATAACTTAATGCTAGATAACTTATACTATTCCACATGAATCTGGCTATAATATATAAAAAGAATTTTTCAAATCGGACTGGTAGTTCCAGATATTAGCGCGTTTAAACAAGCAAAAAACAAAAAGCTTCCGCTTTATTATATTATAGTATATAGATAGGTCAAAACTGTTTTGTGTCCAATCCTCAATTCCTCCTCAGATATAACGACATTTACTACTTATATGCCGATCTTGGTCCACTTTTTCAAAACTGGCATCGATTTTATCCGTAGTCTGACCAGAGCGAGCTGAATTTTCGGCATCAAAATTCTCGGACTGAAAACACTTGAACCAAGTTTGTGCTACGCTTACTGACACTTCATTAGCTAAATAAACGTGCAATTTTTTATGGTTTGGCGCATTTTTCCCTTTTTTGTAATAAAACTTCAGTATGTATCGCATTTCTTCGTTAGAGTCACTCAATTTGGCGGACAGAAAAACAATTGAAAAATACCGGTAAAGTATTTTTTCATTTTCATTTTAATTTTTCTTATTCTTAATGTCTTTTAAGTATTTATAGTAAAACAGGCAGATACAAACAGTACAACCAAACAGAATTTTCTTCAATTTTATACAAACTATGTAAATACGAAGAAACCTTTTTCGCGACCTATCATAATCCTTCTGTCGGGTTTGATTTCTTGCGGGGCTTTGGTCATGAGGTCCCTTTCAACGAAACTGTAAATATCGCACGTCTTATCATCTTATGTACATATATTTATAAAATAACTGGTGTGATGCAGAAATTGTCTACCATAGTTTAATGAATTAGTTTATTACAGAAATTCAAAGTTGTTGCTCTTATTTCATTGTAATAATATTTTTATTAGTATTAGATTTTATCAAATCCTAAAAATAACTCGTAATAAATCTATTTGATATTATTTAACTTTTAATAAGAAGTACAAAAGGGATACAAGAGACTAATAACAACCTTTATATCAAACAATCATTTACATAGTTTTACATATTTGTTTTGTTAGAATAGAATTTAAGTTTTACATGCAATATTGGATTATTATAACAGCTAAAAACTAATTATGTTTATAAATTGTTAGTCCTACATTCACACCAATAAAAAAAGAAAGACAAAATGCTTTGAGTGATGCAAAAATTAAGCCAAAATAATGCTTATCTAATTGAAAAAACATGCACTTGCGTACACATTTGCATGTATAATCATTTGCAAACTACTACTTAGTTTTAAGTGATGTAAACTTTTATGGGTTGATAAAGAAAAAGAAGTTCAGCATGGTGTCGGCATCACTGCCTATTTTTCTTTGTTGGTCTGAAGACCTTTGACTGGCTTCAAAAAGCAAAGAGAAACATAAGAGACAATAAATCCGGTATACTCACTGCGAATTCGCTTGCAAAAAGAAACATACACATACATATAATCACGCCTCTATCCCGTAGGGGTAGGCAGAGAAATGATTTTAAAAAAATATAAAATAAAATCCAACGTCATATAATGAAAAGAATAAAATAATTTCACATTCCGAAGCCTATGCTAAGACCTAGAGTAAAAAATAATAGAAGCAATGACTTAAACTTAATATCGTTATGGTTCTTACAGTCAGCCTACACTTTATATTTAAAGAAAAAATGTATGACATTTTGAGAAGACTATGGAATATCAAATAAGGGGGTGCTAAGAAACTCCGGTGGAGGGTCGGTTGCCAACTAACACGATTCGACAACTGACAACATATAACGCACGTACCCTGAGTACAGACGAGAAGATCCTGGAGCTGGAAGTAGACAAGTTATGCTAGAATATTATAGAATTATACGAGGTTCAAAGAGGAGGAGGACACGGTAATCCTCGATTGCGGCAACAAGTTCTATCACCGGCGACAATCTGTCCAAGGAGATGTCGGATTTGTCATCCACAAGTCTCTTGTTAATAATGTTGTCAAGATTGGGAGTGAGTCGATTAGGGTTGTATCCCTTACATAATACTCAGAATCACCAAACGGTAGTCATTGAAGCTCATACAAGTTTACGCACCAACCTTAGCACATCCCGACGAGAAGATGGAATATATAGCCATGCATTCCTTCGAAACCCACTAGACGGTGTTAATGGGAGACTTCAACGCAAAACTAGGCATATGAGAGAACAGTAAGCTGAAGGAAGGGTAATTTGGAATAGGGCATCGGGACCTAAGGGGCCAGCAGCTGATTGACGAACGCTGCCCAGCCGAGTTGAATCCGTCGGTTGACCTTTCGGTCGAAGTTGGACATACCTAATCGGACTATTTGTCCCAGGTAAACATACTCGTCAACAACTTAGAGCTTAGTTGACCGGCATAGGAGAGACATGGACGTTAAACATGATTTTTGTTTTGTCCATGTTAATCTTAAGACCTATCCGTTGGGAGATACTATTGAGGTCATTGAGCATAGTGCTTAAGTCCTCCAGCGATTCTGCCATAAGGACTATATCGTCGGCAAATCGAAGGTGAGTGATGTACTCGCCATTGATGTTAATACTGCATCCTTTCCAGTCCAGAAGCTTGAAAACGTCTTCCAATGAAGCGGTGAAGAGTTTCGGGGATATAACGTCACCCTGTCTTACACCTCTCTGCAGTTGGATAGGTTTCGTACTCTGGTTCTGTACTCGGATAGCCATGGTAGCTCTACTGTACAAACACTTCAGCACTTCGAATTATCGATAGTCAACTTGGCACCGCTGAAGGGACTGCAGCGCCGCCCAAGTTTCGACGGAATCAAAGGCTTTCTCATAGTCCACATACGCCAGACATAGTGGCAAATTGTACTCCTCGGACTTCTGTACAATTTGCTAAAGGGTGTGTATGTGGTCCATGGTACTAAAGCCTTTTCGGAAACCGGCTTGTTCGGGAGGCTGGAAGTTGTCAAATCTGCGTGCGAGACTATTCGTAATGACTCTCGAAAACAGCACGTAGACGCGGTTCAGAAGGAAAATCGGTCTGTAGTTCTTCAAGAGAGCGTTGTCGCCTTTCTTGAAGAATAAGACCACCGCACTTCTGCTCCACGCCTCCGGAGAAGTGCCACCATGAAGGACTTCAAGTACCGAAGGACTTCAAGTACCGGTTTTCCACCCGCTTTCAGAAGCTCCGCTGTAATTCTATCCTCGCCCGGGTACATGCCGTTTTTAAGGTGCTGGAGAGCCATTCTAATCTCGCTCGGACTGAGGTCCGGGATATCTTCGGAATACGTGTTTAGTTATAAAATAAGTATTAATGACAACATTCCATTTATAATGTTAATATTATCGTCTTTTATATAACTCACATTAATTAAGAAAAGGTTGTGGTGTTACCAGGTTGTTAATTTTTAATATTAAAACTCCATTTACGCGTGGGGTAGAGGCCTGCTCCAGGCTTATATTTTTGCCTTCATTCATTCATTACATCCCTTTACAAGTCCACTGCTAAATATAATCTACCTAAAAAGAATGCCACAAAGTATATTTAGCCTATTTTTATGTAAATATAAATGATATGAGAGTTTTGCGACTTTTAGTAGCTGTTGCTAGTATGCTTGAGTGTTTGGTGCAATAAAACCTTAATTGATCTTGGGGCACAGCCGTACCCTACGCGTGTAATAAAGTAACCATTTGATGTGTAACTAAACTTAGGAATTTTAATGTTTGGTAGTGACGTTTTGGTGGGAACAATCTCCTCTTAATAAAATCTTAATCTATATCGGTACTTGTAAATCAAAATGGATAGATTATTGCAAAAACGGGTTTTTGGACGGCTTGCGACAACTGACTACGAAGATGGAGACCGTAGTGAATATCTGATGTATCAACACTTTTCTTCCACCGTGACTTGACTTTGGCTGCATTGGTCGGGGTGAGAAGCCCCTCTATTCATTAAGAGTGGGCTCATCATTCAATGTTATAAATAAAAATTGAATGAGCTCAATAGGTCTTTAGTGATGATTTAAATCTCAAATTAGTATTCCTATGTTAATTTCCTTATAGGTAAAACCTATTAAAAATCTATTTAATAGCTTTTAGCTACAAGTGATTTGTTTTTACTAAAAGGGGATTTATTTTTTATTGCAAATATAAATGTCTAAATACACAATGTTTTACTGTGCGTGTAAAGAAGTATTAATTAATGTTTTTGTTATGATGACAGATGTGATAAAAGGGAATTCGTTCCGTGATTTTATGTATTTCGTAATATGAATTAATTAAATTACGAATTAAATTCGCTGTTTTCTTAAAATCATTTAAAATCAACATTTTATAAGTGTGGAATTCTATCATGGGCGACCTTTTCAACCTTACGGAGATTGGCTATCTCTTGTTTGAGGGAGTCTTCTTGGAAGACACGTATTAGGAGCTTTTCAGCCTCTCTAATGAATTTGGCCTCGAGTGTATACATCACATTTTTTACATCTGTATTTTTCACTTGCCTGGGAAAGTGCGCGAGGTGACGCAGATTATTTATCAATTTCCTCCAGTCGGGATCTTGCTCTTTATTCCTTCTAGTTCTCTTGTAGAAGATTCTATCTGTGGTTTTGCGGCAGAGTGTTATACATTGTAGCACTCTAACCCTAGCTCGTAATAATCGTTTCCATATAGAAATCTTTACTGGATCGGGAACGGCTTCTCGGCGTTGCGGAGCTCGATACGATTCTGTGATGTTCAATGATCTTTCCTCGCCGGTAAGTTCGGACGACGTGGCTGTTGACCTCTCAACTGTCGTTTTGTCGTTGATAGGCATCTCAATATCCTTTTCCTTTCAGAGAAGTGTGGTTTCTATGCGTCCGTCTTCTAACTGACGGGTGCTGCTATTTAGTATATCTTCAGCTTTCTTGTCTGGATCAGAGTCTGGTCTTGTCGGGTTGATGATGAGAGATTCTCGTGCGAAATATTCGCGGAATTGATCATCTGTGGTCTCCTCACTCGTGTGCCGCTCATTGGCCGCGTGGACACGCTGATACAGAGCTTTAGTGTGTGTCCCGTGTAGCACCCGTCCTAGTTCTGTGAGCGAGGCGATTGGCTAGTGCTGCGGACCTCTGCGGACTTGAGCGGCTATCAGAAGTCTCCAATTGTCCTGTTCTATCAGGATCATCGGGTTGTTGGAATCATATGTTAGCTGCTCTTTTAGGTCTTTCAAGTGGTTGCACTTTGCTATGTGTGCAGCAGACACACAGTCTGTGGGCCTAAGTTTATGCTTGTGACCGTGCGTCCTTTGAACGGCACCCTTCTGCTCTGGAGACTCTTAAGCGAAACTTTGACTCTTCGGGACCCCGGTGAATCGAGGGTTGCGTTCCCGATAGCAATGATTTTAAATGGGTAGTTTGGCGATCTCTTTATCCATAAGCGAGACTGTTGACCCATCATCTAGCAGGTCGTATGTGTTTACAGCTCTCGCCGGTCCAATTACTTGAACTGAAATTATTTTTAGATAGGCTTGATGCTTTGAGACAGCGAATGAATTAGCCACGGTTTCTTGAGGTTTTTTGTGTATGACTTTTGTTTTCTCCTTTTTATTATAGTGGAGAAGTCGATTGTGTCTCGCAGTGCATCCTTTTATTCCATACAGGCTGGTTTTAAAAAAATTAAAATAAAATGATATATTTTTTTATTGATTTCTGTAGCATAAACAGCGGAAGCATAAATTATTTTCCTTTGCGAGTTCCCATCTTTTGTCGACATCCGCTTCTTTAAATTTGTTACAGTCGGATCCGCAGTGACCTTCCATTTCGCACAGTCTGCATTTCAGAGACAGTTTGGTAGTAGATGCGTGTGTTCTATGTACTGTACGGTTGCTCTGCGCTCCATTGATAATTTATGGAGGCGCAAATTCACTGCAGAAGTGAGCTTGTTCGGTGATAAACTCGCTGAAGCAACCGAGGTCTGGTCTAGAGTTGTATTTTTCGGTGTATATTCTATACCACTGGGCGCGTATAGAGTTTGGCAGCTTGTCGGTGACGTATCGAGTAGCTCTGCGTCGACGAGGTAATGTTCTCGAAGTGTGACGACACTTCCCACTTTGCTCGCGAATATGTGTCTCTAGGTGCTTCTGTACAGCGGGCTATTCCTCTTAAATTTTCCGTCTCTGCTTGCGCGATTGAATCCGGACGTCCAAATTGCAGCTCCAGCTCTCGCATGATCTCATCTGGCTTAGCATGCCCGATGAGTTCTGAACTGACTGTTTCCAAGGCTCTTCCTTGCAGACTTCTTCTTAGTCTCGCAGTGTTGAAGACACTGCGAGACTAAGAATATCATTCATCATTGAAGTAGCCTTGGGTTGTTTCGTAAATGGCACGGAATGAAAGCCACTTGGTATGTGCTCCGCTAAAGCTTGGCAGTGTCATTATAGCTTCCAACGCTGCGAAAGTATGCGACGATAGGGACGCTCTCTGGTTTTGGTTTGTCAGCGAGTGCAGCGATAGCGGATTTGAGCTCTATTATAAATGGTCGGAACCCACTGTCTTCATTAGTGGTGAATTCTCGGTTAGACTTCTGCGGCATGTGATCCTTGGGTACATCTTCTGGATAGGGATCCTGGTATGTGAGCTCTGATACAATTAGTAAGAGCCCCCTGTCTTCATTAACGGTGAGTTCCTGGCTGAGCTTGTGTGGCATGGGATCCTTTTGTTCATCTTCTGGATAAGGATTCTGGTTTCTGACCTCCTTTTGCGGCTTCCTTAGGTTGACGACCTCCGAGGGTGGCTTTGGTACTGTTTTACTAAGTGGGGTCTCCCCTTCAGTGGTTGCGTCTTCAGTTGGCTTATGTTTGGCTACGGAATTTTCCAGCCAGGATCGGACGTATTTACTTTTAGAGTGACCATCTTCATCGTAGTCGTCCAATTCTTCTTTTTCTTCAGTCATCTGTAAGGAGATCTGTGCGAGTTCCAGTTTGATCTTCAATACTTCTTCACGAGCCTTTAAAATTCTTCTATTGAGCCGAATAGCCTTCTTTGACTTTGTACTGCTATCGGTGTGGCCCCTCGGTGGCTCTTCGCTGCAGGTGTCTTCCCGGGCTGTCGGTGACGATGCGCAGCGAATGTCGTCGTTGCCTTTTATATGTTCCCTCTGCTTCATTGGCCAGGTAGTAGTGGATGGAGCGGGCAGGGGTATCCCCCTTCGGGAGGGCAGCATGGCGCCTCAGCGCCCTCTGTCGTCGACGGCGAGCTTAGCGGCATCTGGTGGTGGATAGCGGTGGCATTGTCCGATGAACCTCCTTCCAGATCGACGGTCCACGTCTTGACCCTTCCTTGCAAACGAGTGGTCGGCATCTTGACTCTTGAGCGGCTTTATTACGACAGCGACTATGCATCCGGTTGCGAAGGACCAACGGATAAATCCAGCTCGAAGGACCAGCGAAAGAATACGGCTCGACGGACCAGCGTATGTGCCGGACGGGCGAAACTCTTCGAAGTGAATGTCGACGGAGATACTCCGCGAGTCGCTTACGTCCTACACCTATAGGATCCGGAGGATACTTTTACTACCGTCTATGTGGGTGCTACTGGGATACTGTGGATTGAGGTTCAAAATTAAAATGCACGATCTATAAAATACAAATAGCAAGGCAGTGGCCAACGGTTCAACTGAACCGCTATTTTAACTATTGTTTATTGGCAACGGTTGTTGATTACGGTTGTTCAACTACGGTTGTTCATTATCAGTTGGTCACCATATTTTTCAAAAGATTACTTCAAATTATTTGGTAGTATCAAATATCTTTTAATAGTAGCTGGTTTTATTAACACTGTTTGACTAGCAGCTATTATCAACTAAACTAGCTATTTTTATCACTTATGTAACTGCGGATATCAGTTACCACTTTCTGCGACTAGCTATGACTTTCAAATATGTAACTGCGAATATCAGTTACCACGTTATACGACTAGCTGTTACTTTCAATATGTAATTGCGGATATCAATTACCACTTTTTTCAACTAGCTATCACTTTCAAATATGTAACTGCTAATATCAGTTACGACCTTTTTCGACTAGCTATCACTTTCACTTTTAATATTGTCGTTAATAACTTCGCTTTTAAACACTATTTGACCGTCGCGAAGAAATTCACTTATAAAGTGTTGGTTCATACTAACGACTAAAGGGTTCTCTAACTTATCCCGGCCGGCATTGTTGACGATGAACAAGTACATTGAATAGAAACCTTTATAATTATAACATTTATATTCTATTTTAAAGAACAGAAAATAGTTTTTTTTTTTAATTTGGCTTCATACGAAAGCGTAAATACCTCGTGTTTTTAAATCAAAGTCTTAGAGCAAAGGCTGTGAAAAGAATTACGTGAAAATTAAATTCCTTGAAAAGGATTGCAGAAAAATCAATCTTTTATAACCTTACCTACAAACGGAAATAAAATGCTAGGTTTAATTTATAGTTCAAATTGATAAATATAATTTAAAATTCATCACTTCAGTATAAATTATTAAGAATAACTCAAAAACTAAAGGTCAGACCTTGAGCAAATTGATGAAATGATACCACATGAGAAGCACCAACTTTCAGTTAAACATAATAAATTTCAAAGAATCGTCGCACATTAAAAAACATACAGTTGAATTGAGTACCGTCCAAAAAATAGCTGATGACCTTGAAATGGCTGAACTGATTTTGATAAAAACATGTTTAAAAACCATCGCTAGACAATCTGCTTTAAAATAAAAAAAAACGCATCCAAATCGGTTCACCCGTTTAAGAGCTACGGTGCCACAGGTAGACAGACACAAATAACGGTCAAACTTATAACACCCCTCTTTTTGCGTTGGGGTTAAAAAATCTGCGGTCCCGGTCCATAGTCCTTATTTATTTCCAGCAGTAGACTTATATGGACTTGTGAAATAAAAGCAAAATTAAAATCATTTTATTGCAAGTGTTATCTAAATTGTTACATACATCTTATACTTTTAATTAAATTGCTAAATAAAACTCTTTACCCGATAATGGAGGTTATACTGAGTAACAGTTACAACTTAAGATATTCTGAATAAGGAGAAGCATTGCTAGAGCATTTTTATAATGGATGAGAAAATTCACATGATGTATGTGAATGAAGTAGTTCATAAACACCTACATCTATCCTCGTTTAAGAATCAAAAAGCAGATGCGTTGTCACCGCCGACAACTAGGTCAGTCCATGCGCGCGTGCTCAACGCACGGTTGTGTGTATCGATTTAAGTGCATTAGCAGTGACCAAATACTAATTTCGCATATAATTAACTAAGCATAAGTGAAAATGGTGCAATGTAATAAATGCAAACTATTTCTATCTTTGGCTATAGAGGATATAGTGAGATGTAAGGGAGAATGTGAAAATTTTTACCTTAAAAAATGTGTAAATAAAAATTTCCTAAATATTATACCCTGCGACGACTGCCAGACAAATAAAAGCATCCCTAAACAGTCTGTAAATGATACGAAAATCACATTAAACCCTAGCGAAGAGTCTGGAGATTACGTTTTGGCTGTGGCAAATAAAAAGTTAGCGGTAATTTATAGCGTGGAGAAGAAAATAGAAGAACTTACCAACGGTGTTGAATTCTATGCTCACATGTATCAGACATTACTTGATTTTAAAGAAGAATCTCAAAAGAAAATTAAGGCATTAGAACAAAAAAATGTATATTTGGAGAAGTGTAACAAGGCATTAAAAGAAAGGGTGCAGGAGTTGGAAATGAAAGATTAAGAGAAAAATGAAATTGAAAAATTGAAATACATGGATTAGAGAAACATGAAAACGAAAATACTATATTAGTAGTCCAATAAATGGCACAGAAACTTTGCTTGAATTGTTAAGTGACAAAACTGTTAAACAAAAGCTGGGTGAACATAACTGTGTCCATTTAATTACAATAACGTGTCCGTTATTATTGTATCAGACGATGTGTAGTGTATCTGATAACATTTACAAGGAAAGTACAATTAAAGTTAAGATAGATAGAAAGAAAGTAATAATACATCCATTGATAGATATATATTTATAAACAATGTTATTGAGAAGGAATTATTTATTTAGAGTTTGGAAAACGGATCCAACGAATATGAACAAGCGATTAGTCTATACAAAATTTAGAAATAAAGTAAATAAATTCATAAATATGGCAAAAAATAAATATAGACAGGAACAAATTGTAAAGTGTAATGGAGATTTTAGGAAAATATGCACAAATATACACATGTGGTTGGGTCGAAACAAAACTAGCTTAGATGATGTTATTTTAAGGCATTTAGGAAAAAAAGATACAATTGATTTTTACAAATATTTCTAAAACATTTATGGGGGAAATAAAGGGAATTAAACATGTATGTAATAATGATTATCATCATTGCGGGTGATGACGATACATGATGCCATCGCTCAGACTGTCGGGTCTGCAATAAACAATCAATTTGGTGTATTTGTATAAACCTTCTTAGCAATGCATTCGCATTCTTGGTAAGGCCTATATCCAACTGTGTGTTTAAAACAGAATTTAACATAAATAATTTATTTTTGTTAAAACTTAGTTTTTTTATTGTCAAAGTTTGACAATAAGTCGGTTGGAATAAACATCAAATTACTAACGCCCGAATAAGTTTCTGCATGTTTCCGTACCGATAAAACATCCTGGAAATTCAATGGGGAAAAGTCAACATAGAAACTTTTCCGCTCAGAACTCGTAGCTTGAACGGGGAGGCTGAAAATTGCTAAAGCAATTAGAGTAGTAAACTTTGAATGTTACTAAAGACGCATTCCTTTTTCATATAACTGTACCTACTTTTCTAGAAACTACTATAGTTATTTTATACACATAATATGCTTAGACATATGCCAAATTTTGCAACATACTCGTATTATATCGTAAATCTATGATGGTATGAATTCTTATGTGAATGTGTGTTGAATGAATATTATTATGTAATATGAATGGGTGACAACTATGTAATTTACACATAATTACAACAATCTAAAAATCTGTCAACATTTACGAGGGGTGTTCAAAAAATGTGTGAATACACTAAGATAAACACGAAGATAAAATCATCTTGTCCGTGTTATAAAAGGTGACATCAGAAAAATGAAACAGTAGATTGGCAGAAGCAGTTTCCTGTAAATAGTTTAAAAAAATAAAAACTGCAGTTACCAATTCACTTACCAGACGTGGCAACTATGGCAAATATCCTCCCTATGACGCACTCTATAACCTATGTTCAGTAGTGGACTTTTGAAAGGATATAATGATGATGATCACGGTAAAAGACTAACTAAGCATATAAAGATAAGTTATATTTTATGTGGGAACCAAAGGAATAAGAAATTACTTTTTATTTTGAGGACTTATTAGTAAACTAAGGTATATGAAACTAAATTACTTCAATAAGAAATAATGAGAAAAAGTACTCACGACTGACGTTGGCGCTTGGCCAAGCAATTTGCAGCAAATGATGGACAAAATCTCTAAATTGCCATTTTTATTTCTTTTTTTAACAATATTTTACCAGTAATTGACTATAGTAGTCCACTTTATGGTATTTGGAGATGCAGCCGAATATGTCTAAGTTGACTGACTTAGCTTAACAGAATTGTATTTCACTCTTATCTCGATGACACCCTCATTGTTATAGGATGGAAAGACAGACGCTGACCAATTATTTCATTTCTTTGCTGTACGCTTTGTGAATGACGGAACAAACCATTTGGTTCGAATGGTTGGTGTCGTCGACAACAAATGTATGGAGAACAGCCAAACCGTTTGCTTGTCCTTTCCATTGCTGCGTACACTCTCCGAAATGTATCCCGTAAAACAACGAATAGCTGGTTACTTTATACCTGTGCTTTGGTAAGATTGGTATTAAATATTCAACATCACCATTAAGCTTCATTTTCACTCGGGCTGCTGAGCCCAGAACTGATATGCAGTCGGACTAGTAATGTTGCATTTCGTCTGCCATTTTGAATTCAGCGCTTTTATATCCCGAGTCAGTGGGTCACTAGACGCTTTGTCTGTGAATCAATAGCGAGTACTGCTTATAGATAAAGTAACCATTTAAAGAAGTTACATATTTACCCCATTTTTAATATGTTGAACACTAGGGAAACGGCAACGGCGAAACTCCTAATTCACTCCATAATTTTCTCAATATAAAAAATTATATTAACTTCAACACAGCGCTACCTATCTGGTCTAGATTTTGATATTTCATTTTTTGGCCGTATTGTAAATATCAGTTACTTCAATTCACGAATGTTGTCAAAATTTGTGAAAAACGTGATGGCATCTCTGTGATCAACGAGGTGGCACAAGTATTGAGTGGCTTGTTAGTCTAGTGGTCGTAAGTGCAACTGCTGATCACAAAGTCTTGGGGTCGAATTCCGGGTTCGGGCCAAAATCAGTTATAGGATTCAGGAAGTCAGGAATTCGGCTTATTGCCCGTTGTCCTGCGCCTGATCTCTCTCCAGTCGTGTCAGATTGCAGACTATGAGAGTGAGGGAATAGAGTGTGCACCTGTGCTTGTGCACGCACTCGTGAACTACAATCCTGTCCTACGGAGATGATGACAAAGTGGCTGAAATTCAATCTAGAGGACATTACAAAGATAAATAACCATTTTGTCTCTATCACTAACAAACACCAACCGAATATGTAGTATGTTATAAAGATAAATACTGTTCTAAAATAATACAACTATAAATCGAATATAGTATTTTATTTTTATGCATAAACATTACAGAATAAGTTTTCAGTATATCATCGTAGAGTAGTGTCCCAAAAATATTTCACGATAATGTCATGTGCTCTTTATGTTACTTGTGGATTATGTAGCAGTTGATCCAGATCTGACAAGGGTTACTTTTAGAAGCTGGAGCACTCTGCTGACTTTTATATCTTTTATATTTCAATAGCATTGTTAGTGAGGAAAAAGTTACCCAAAATCAAAAGCAGTTACCTAAAAGACAAGTCACTTTATTTAAATACATTAAAATAAATGACGTTTATATTGGTGGTAGATGAACACTATATCGTTATATAGACTTTTACTATTTTAAGCCTATTGTATGTTATTTAATACTTATGAGAAAATAAGTGGTTTTATTATAAGTATTATTATGGATTAATATATAATATATTTATAATGTTTAGTATTTCCAGTCTAGTTGCAATTAAAAGATACAAGAAACTCATTAAAATATATATAAATGTAACTTTATGCTAAAAGTATTTTTAATAGAATAAGGGTGGCAAACGAGCACATAATCCACCTGATGGTAAGTGGATGCTATATCCCATAGACATCTACATCCTCCATTAAGAATCAAAATGCAGATGCGATGTGACCCCTGACTACTAAGATGAAATGTCGTGTTTCCAGCAAAAAAGGTGTCCGGATCTGTACACTCACCATATGAAACACAGAAGAATGAAGCTGCTATTTTACGCTGCTTATCTGTGAAAACATGTTTTTACCCCAGTCGAGTCGACCCATTGTGCTACAAACATAACATGACTGCAGTGTGACTATACTACGGGAAAAGCATAAATAAGATATACTATAGGAGACTAGATATAATATAAGATGGACTATAGATTTACTAAAACAATTTATATATAAAATAAAATAAATTTAAACAAAAATAAAGAAAACCCAACAAGACGGAAGCTCTGGGCATTAGTGACAAAACTACCGAGTTTTAGGCGGGAAGACAAAAAACATCAAGTATTAAAGAACACCTAACAGTCTTTTGCATTTGACCTGGAACGATCTGACACGAAGTCCCAGTCCCCTCAAAGGATCCGAGAGTCTACCCGGGATTAATCCTTTTGCATTAACAATTGTGCAATTGTATCACCAGCTTCCTTGCAGATCGGAGCATCAAGGTCGTTGTAGACGGTGCATGTTCTGACTACAAGCCTATTAACGTTGGTGTTCCACAAGGCTGTGTGCTATCACCAACGCTGTTTCTTCTGCATATCAATGATATGTTGCTAACTGGTAACATTCATTGCTATGCGGATGACAGCACTGGTGATGCTCTTTACACCGGCCGTGCTAATATTTCTCGGGAAAACGTCTCCAAGTACCGGAACAAACTTGTGTCTGAAGTCGAGTCTTTGCTGGACAAAGTCTCGAACTGGGGGCGACTAAATCAAGTCCAGTTTAATCTTCAGAAGACACAAGTTTGCACGTTTACCGCTAAAAAGAACCCTTTTGTCGTATCTCCTCAGTTTCAAGGCACTCCCCTGGTTGCCTCAGCCAGTATCGGTATCCTCGGCGTCGACATATCGAGTGACGTGCAGTTTCGTGGTTACTTGGAAGAGAAGGCCAAATTGGCCTCTAAAAAGCTTGGCGTGCTCAGCAGGGCGGGACAGTATTTCATGCCGGCACACCGCCTGCAACTTTACAAGGCGCAGGAGTGATCTGAGGAAATGTTCGGATTAATCCCAGCCGCCAAATTTCACGAACGCACATTGCGGCAGAACTCCCGATACCATCCACACCATCTGGTTGATTGGCGGTCCACCACTGTGCGATTTCGAAGATGTTTTCTTCCTCGCACGACTTCCTTGTGGAATCAAGTACCATCAGCGATTTTGCCGAACCGATACGACTTAGGGATCTTCAAGAAAAGAGCGTACTCCTTTTTAAAAGGCCGGCAACGCATCTGCAATTCCCTCCCTGGTATTGCAGTTATTCATGGGCGGCGGTAGTCACTTACTATCAGCTGAGCCGCATGCTCGTTTGCCCCCTCTCCTATAAAAAAAGTACAGGATTTATTTTGGTTCATATGCCACCCCACATATCGATCATCAAGTGGGCCAAGTCCAAGAATTTAGTTTTCTTATCTGTTTTCGCTTACGAGGTTCTCGTCATAGGGAATGGCATTGTCGACTAAAAATATCCTTGTTTCAAAATATCAGGCTTATTCGCAAGAATAGTCTTGTCCGTTATTATGGTACGAGCACCTCTTCTGGGTAGTACTAATAATAAAGCTATTTTTGACTTCAGAACAAGCTACCGATGATGAATCTTGGCTGCTAGGTTGTGTATATCCAAATACTCAGAATTAATAGCACCGAAAAACCATGCTGAAGTGACTCACCGAGATGGCGACAAGCTCGACAAAAGTCGACGGTCCCATTCTTCAGGATATATCTACGATAATTGTTGGTTTCAAGTTTTTAGATTCATTCAAGTTATTAGAATTTATATCTTACATTCGTTACCCATTTTTGTAAACTATATGTTTTATTAGTAACTACTAGCTACCTAGAGCTAACTAGAGCCAGGTAGATCTAGTGTTCGACGTATAAACTTTATATCAAAAAAGTGATGTTATGAGGGATTTTTTTCATTTTCTTGAATTTGCATGCTGTCATTACCTGACAGTTCCGCAGGTGATTAAATTTACAGCTTTCTGTGTAAAGTTTTGAAGATAGATTCTTTCGGAGCTATTAATTTTAAACACTTATTTTGGAGAAGACTATCTTATCTACATTTAGTTTTCCGTCTTTTCAATTTCTATCATCGAAAACCGTTGAAGCGGGCTATCGCAGGACTGACCCGAGTGAGTACATAATTTCTATAAAAAGTTAAAAAACGCCGAAATAAGTTCTAAAATTGCGTAGCACCTGCGACGATTAAGACCGCTTAGAAATAGCTTAGAATCTTAAAATATTTTTAAAAGATATTGATTTAAGGAACCAAAATAATGAGCAAGTAAATTACGAATATTAATGTTATGAATGTATTTGAGTGATTCCCAAGCATATATATGAAGTAATTTCGTTGTAATTTCAACTATAGTCAAATTTTAGAGGTGTTTTCGCATATAATTATGATCAAGTCAAAATATACAATCGTCTTTTTGAAGAAGCAAATTCAAGATAAAGACATGACCTATATCAAAAATATTCGATGAAAGGAGATGCATTTTCTCGGGGTGTTGCTTTATTTATTTCTTCAGTTACTGTTTTTGTAGGGTAAGCGTTTTTGGCACTGCGATATCTATCTGGCAAGTAATTTTATTTATTTAATCTTCTAGAATTATATCTGTGCAAATATTTCAGTGCAAATACTTGATGGATTTTATGTGCCTGTAAGTGTAGTTTGGTGTCTGGTTGGATATAACATTTACGGCATTTATCGTCTGTTATGGCAGAGTCTTTGATTATATATTTACTGAAGTATTTTTTACAAATGATCTGTTCATGTATCGCTTTAATAAAAACTCCCGTTTCTGGTAATAAATTACATATTTTAAGCCATTTATGTGATGCTTTTTTTTAATATAGGATTCTTCCAAATCAGGGGCGTAATATTCATCAAGCACCCTTTTCTTCCAATATTCAATTTTCTTCTTTTGTTACCTTTAATTTAATCCGTGAGTGCACTCATTTAAGTATTTTTTTTATTGGAACTAAGTTCTTTATTGGACGGTACGAGTTTGGCGGATGGGAGCTAGGCGACAAAAAGGGTAAGATTTTTTCGTCACTACCCCTTGTGTCATAGTGTAGACGGCTTTGGGGGCGAAATAAGGAAGTGAGATGGAATAATATCCAACCGTCTCGCACTTTTTCTTATCTTGCCATGAAAAAATATTATTTTATTTCAAATGACGCTACATTTTAATAGACGCTAGTAATTCATTTATTTGTATTTGTTAATCTATAAAAATAAATAAAATTAAAGTGTCTGTTTGTAATGTCAAAATTACATGTTACTAAATATATATTAATGTCCATATAAACATTAATATATATATTTAGTAACATGTAATTAAATAAATGTACTTATAACAAAAACACAATTTTTAAAAATGTTGTCTGCCTGTATGTCTATTTCATATAGGATACGGTGACAAATGAGCACACAGTCCACCTGACGGTAAGTGGTTGTTGTGGCCCATAGACATTTACATCTATCCTCGTCAAAATGCAGATGCGTTGTCACCTGTGAGGACTAAGATGAAATGCCTCTTTTCCAGTAAAAAGGGTCTCCGGTTCTCTACACTCACCATACGAAACACAGCAGTGTTAAGCTGCTATTTTATGCTGGTATTCTGTGAGCGCGTGGTCCTTCCTCGGTCGAGCCGACCCATTCGTGCTACAACTATATTACTAATATAGCTGCAGCATGTCTGTTTGTTCCGGCTAATCTCCGAAATGGCAGGACCGATTTTGACGGGACTTTCACTGGCAGATAGCTGATGTCATAAGGAGTAACATAGGCTACTTTTATTTTAGAAAAATATTAGAATTCCACGCAAAAAAAATGAAAACCCCGAATAACACGCGGGCGAAGTCGCGGGGAACAGCTAGTCCTACTACTTACCTACTACGCAAGGAACTTCGTTCCAACCGAGTGTTCCACGACACTCACGCATTTTATTGTTTCAGCACTGATGAGTCGGCTTGACTGATGAACGAATGCACTTACACAGAATACCAGAATGAAACAGCAGTATAATGGTACCGTATTTAATATGATGATTCACGTGAACCGGAGACCCACTAAAATCTAGTAAAAAGGCATTGCAGTGGTTTTAGGGCCACTGCATCCACTTGCAATCAGGTAGAATGTGTGCAAGTTCGTCAAATTTACTACAAAAAAAGATTTAATTAATAACATCCAGAGAGAACTTGCGATCCGCCTACGTGTCTTTTACAATTTATTACGTCAGTTCCTTATTGCAAGCTGAAAGAAAAAAATGATCTTACAACGTCTCTACACTAATTGGTTTAGTAATAACTTCTGGTGCGGACAAATTGCGCAGATTAAAGCAATAAATAACAACTACGTACAAGTTTCTGAGTAATTTTTTTTTTTTTTAGGAAAAACGTGTCTTTTTTGGTAATACAAATCCGTTTCAACTTTGATTTTGATGAGAGATGGACGGATGAAATTGAAAAGTTTGTGAGAGATGATTGGATTTTGGTGGCCAAGGATAAGGAAAAGTGAAAATAATTGGAGAAGGCCTATGCTCGTAGAGAGGTCCTGAACAACAATTAGATAAATAACAATTCAATAAATATCTATCAAAAAGTAGGTACGTATTTCGTATTGATTGTCATGATAATAAATTTATTTTATTTTATTTTTTTCTTTCATGATTTTATAATGTTTCTTATCGTTAAGGAAATAAATGTATTTATAATAATAATACTAATCAGTTCCTAAGATGTCTATAACAGGAATATAATGATTATATGATTATAATAATAATCAGTTCTTAAGATGTCTATAACAGGAATATAATGACATGGTTTGATGAAAAGTTTTTAATTGCTAAAGAGCAATTATCATCTTTCCTACGATCGTTTCAAAGGCGTTAAGTGACATGAAATGAAATTTCTTTATCACTTCGACGCCAAAAGTGAAGTTTGTCAACGGTTATTTTTTTAGTAACTACCGTTTCAAAATCCCATTTCCGAATTTCTGAGAAGCCTCTAATTGGTAAAGTAGTTGCCAGATTTTCCTCCTCTTTGTCATTTTTCTGCCGACTTCCAAAAAGGAGACGGTACTCAATTCGACTGTATGTTTTTTATGTGTTACCTCATAACTTTGTACTGAGTGAACCGATTTCAATGATTCTTTTTTTATATGAAAGCTGATAATTCTCGTGTGGTTGATCAAAGTCAGACCAATAGTTTTTGAGTTATTCTTAAATAACTTATATTGATGTCGGCTGTACAAAATTTTTAATTTTTAATTATTAATGGTCTAATGTGAAGTAAGATAAAGTTTATAAAAATATAAATAAAAATATCCATTAGTATCTGAAGCAGGATATTTGTTCTCTAATATATATAGAGGAAAAGCAGTACCTACCTATGTATATTATATATATGAGTGTCTCGCACAAGTCAGCTATCGCCCTCATCGACTTGCATAAAATGAAAGTGGACCACCATTATGTGACAACGCCGCAAGTAAAGATCTTTAAATAAGCATGACAGGCTCAGGAGTATATAGGATTTCAATCCTATATACTAAAATAGAAAACCTCGTTTCCAGTAAATATGGTCATAATATTTAAACATTTGAAATTAATAATATGTACTTTAAGTAGATAGGCTTTTTATATAAAATAAGGGTGACAAGCGAGCACACAGCCGACATGATGGTAAACCGATACTATAGTCCATAGACATCTACATCTATCCTCGATTAAGAATCATAATGCAGATGCATTATCACCCATAAGGACGAAGATAGAATGTGTTTATGTACCCAGTAAAAGGATTTCCGGTTCTTCCGGTTCGAAACACGTTATTAAGCTCAAACTCAAACAAAATTATTAAGCTGTTATTTTAAGCAGGTTTTCTGTGAGAGCGTGGTTCTTCCCACAAAGCTGCAGTGCATGGCTCTCGTGTACCAGGTAATTGCAGGTGACGGAATTATGTAGCAATTAGTGTTCCGTGCTACGCCAGTACGTGTTGCCTGACTTCACATATCCTCGAAATATTTTATTTCTCAGACATGCTCGTTCCCTCACAACTTTTGCTTCAACGTTGAGCACATGGTTAACCAGTATTAAAAATTGCAATGAACAAATTTTATTGGTGTCAATGAGGATCCGTTGACCTTTTAGTGGCCGTGTAAGAATAACCACTATCCCATAACATCTCGTTAGTGTGGTAAGAGGCGATAGCAGCAGTGGACTTTAAGAGGCTGAAACGGTAACATTAAAGATGGGGATCGAACCCGGATTGCGCGTATGACTATGTATTTTGAAGCACGAAAGTTATACTATATAAAGTGCTTTAAACATTGTGTACGTACATAAATAAGTGCTATCGTTTGTGTTCTGTGACAGTAAAATCTGGTGTCAAAATTTTCTGTCAAAACTGACGGGGGTCTAACAAGCAATTAACAGTGGATAGAAAGATTAGTAATAAATTACTAGTACTTGCAGTTTAGCAGGAAATATCACCATTTAATTGTTAGATTTAACAAGGCAAAGCTGTCCGTCACTCCTTTAGAATGTTTAAAACTGTATCTGGCTTTAAAGATTTTTCACCCGACTAGGCACAGCCCATGTATAAGGTAATATTTTTAACTGGTATGACATGCATCATCTTTCAGTCTATAAAAACGCACTGCTAAACATAGTCCTCATAAAATGCCAGCATAGAATGTAATATATGAGACATTTTTCCCACAGGTCCCACGCTTTTGCGTGTTAGCAAGCGAAGTTTTCTATAAATTTTAGTTGTTATCAGGAAGATGCTGCTACCGGTCCCCTGTTTAAGGTTCCTCCTATGGCCTCTCACGATACCCAGAGGATGATTTGGGGTAGTGGATAATCTTACACCACCACAACAAGATTAATTACATAAATAGCAGAAAATTATTACACTCTACTAAGGCTCCGCCTAGTAAAAATAGCGACGTAAGTAGGACACTCGGTAAGATTTGAGATGTACAAAAAGTATTTTAGATACTATTAATTTTCATTTTACGCCTTTTCATAATATTCTTCATCATTTTCTATACAAAGTTCCATTCGCCTAAACCAACTCTGAAAACACTTTTGCCAGTCTTGATCTGACAGGTCGGAAATCGCTTCTTCGTAGGCAGCCACGGCTTCTTCGACACTTGAAAAAATCTTGCCTTTTATTTTTTCTTTGACTCTTGGGAACAAATAGAAATCACAAGGAGCTAAATCAGGGCTATAGGGTGGGTGACTTAAAGTTGCTACACCAGATTCCTCAATGAATGCTTTTGTTCTAAGGGAGTTATGTGAAGAGGCGTTATCGTGATGCAGCATGATTCCCCGAAGTCTGGTCTTTGGTCTTCTCTCCCGCACAGCTTGAAAAGCTTTGGGTAATGCAACTGTAGTATACCATTCAGAGTTGAATGACGTACAATTTTCCAACATTGCCGTCGACAAATGTCCGCTCCGCGGAAAAAAAAATTGGCCACCTTTTTTTGCCGACGTTGCGTGGTCTTTGCAGTTTTGTTCGGTAACTGTCTTGTGAGTAGACCCAAACCGATGATTGCCTTTTATTTTTAGGATCATATTGATAGATTTACATGTCTCGTCACTAGTAACGAGTTCTGAAACACGCCTAAATGCCCCGTTTTCAAAATGTAGACGCATTTCATCGCACCAATTCACACGAGTCTTTTTTCCGCTTTTGGAGAGCAAACGTGGGATCCATCGACAACAAGGCTTCCTCACTATGAGATGATGATGTATGATGGTATGAATTATCCCTAAATGAATGTCTATAATCTTTTCGTTGTACTTATATGTGACTTGTGGGTTTACTCGCACCAACATTTCAGTAGTCCATACATTTTCTGTCGTTACTACTGTTTGTATCTTTAAGATTAATATTACCCCTTTTGAATTCAGGACACCACCTAAAACTTGTTGTGCGTAATAGAGCTGAGTCCCCTAATGCTGATTGTCACCTTTGTAAACTTAATTGTTCGGTTAAACCAAATTTAAAATCATAATATAACATAGCGCGCAAATGTTCACGGTTAAGATCTATCGTTTTAAATGAAAAGCGCAGGAAGCGTTGCAGGAAAATTAATAGAACTTTGTTTTTATTTAATATTGAGAAATTGCCTTATTAAGTTCTATTTTAACATAAAGGAGACGGTCCAAAATTGTATAAAGCGTAGGCCTAGTTTTGTACTAGTATGGAAATAAATTAAAATAAAATACTAAACCACTTTTGATTATTCAAATCCACGAATCTGCCTTAATTTCAGTGGTATTAATATATAAAACTCTCACCAAAAAATGCAACACTAATGGCGGATTGATGTCGTTTTATTTGACGTTAGCTGTCATCTCTGAAATATACTCATATCACCTATAGCCTATCAGGTAGATTTATATAAATGATGATTAAGATTTATATGTAAAATAGCTAAAATATCTCGAAACCAGTAGGAAATTAGGGCAAAAAAGTAGTATTTTTTGATTAAAACACGAATAAAGTGTATTATAGATTGTGTATATGCTTTTTTGGTCTTAAAAAAACTAACATTCTTGTTGATTTTGCATATCATAAATGCCGTTCAGGATAAAACAAATGTAAAAAGTACTACCTAATTCCAGACAAGAAGATTGTTGAGATAAATCAACGGTGCCTACGCACAAAATTATTTCATTGCATTCATTAGTCTTTACTAATGCACACTTCAGTGCCGGGGGCATCCAGGACTTTTGTTTTACATGGGGAAATGAAGCTTAGGAGTTTTGTTAGTTTTTACAAAAATTTTTTGCCAGATAGCTAAAGCTGAGATTATATGTTAATAGCGGGTAACTCCGTTTCTTTACCCTAAAAATCCACCCTGAGATACTACTTTATTGCAATAATAATCTATACATATAATAAATCTGTAGAAAAGTCGTGTCTGTAATTCTAATATATACTTGAAAAAACAAGTCCAGGGGACTAAATAAAGGGTTCTCAAGCCAA
This sequence comes from Parnassius glacialis, assembly GCA_033319125.1. Classification (NCBI taxonomy): domain Eukaryota; kingdom Metazoa; phylum Arthropoda; class Insecta; order Lepidoptera; family Papilionidae; genus Parnassius; species Parnassius glacialis. The sequence goes on from JAVANC010000009.1 coordinate 8,639,836, forward strand.
ATCAGTGGTTTTTAGAATTTTTGTCTGTCTGTCTGTCTGTCTGTGTATTCCGGATTCACGCAAAAACCACTGAATCGATTTACATAAAATGTTGTATGTAGGTAGTTAGTAACCCGGGGCAACTTATAGGCTACTTTTTATCCGATTACGGAACTTCAAAAAAAGAAGGTTAAGTATTTTCCTTCCTTTAAATGTTAATTTTCTATTATACAGGGTATTTTTGGAACGCTCCCGAAAACTAAGACAGGCGACAGCACCAAGTATACCTTTGATAATGGGTCACAAATAAATTTGATCCTGATGAAAAAAAAATCATATTTTTACAACGTTTTATTAGATTTATTCACGCGCCATCATGTTAGTACAGCTAAATGAAACGATAATTTCATAAAAAAAATCATGAAAATACTGAAACCTAAAACCAGCAGTGGAATAACTGAATTCATATCAGCTGATTAAAGGTCAATGTACGCGCGAACGCAAATTCGCGCGGTCCGCAACTAGCGGGCTATACCACAATACCTAATAATTTACAACACTTGTCTATATACCTAACTTATCTACTTAACATACTATTTTGCCACTGTACTTGTCTCCACGTAGCCATTTTAATCCAAATTTACAGGTTAAATAACCCAAATAACTGGTTCGATTTCCCGCTAATAACAAAATACATAAATGAAATGTAACCAAGGTTAAAGTCATGCGTTTTTATTCATCGTGTAGGTATGTTTATTATTCTCATGTATTCAGTTATGTATGTATTCAGATTAGTTCAGTACTAAGTTATTTAAAAGAATTAGTTATGAAACAGCTTACCGCTCTAAATCCTCCGTGGTCTTATGAGATGCGGCTCAAATTGTGCTCCATTCATTTCAAGGCAGATTTGGGCTCGGTGTTGCGTCTCCTCATGGAGGCGGGGCATCATCGTGTGATCTTCGACACAGTCCGTACGTAGTTTGTCGAAAACATCCACGATCCTTTTGTAGTTTCGTCAGCACTATCACACTCACGATTAAAAACCCTTTCTTTCACATACCCCACAGAAAGAAGTCTAACGGGGTCAGATCTGGTGCGCGAGGTGGCCAAGCGTGTGGTCCTAGTCCGCCAAATCCAGCGATCATCAAATAGCTCATTGAGGCGCTCACCATTATACTGGAACCATGTGCGGCGATATTCAGCCAACGATAGGTCGTCTAAAATGTCTGTCAACTGTTCTTTTATAAAGTTTAGGTATCGCTGTCCGTTCAGTCGCTGTGGCAGAAACACTGGTCCCAGTATGCGATCCTTAAATAAACCTGCCCATACGTTAACCGACCATCGGGTTTGGTGCCCGGTTTGTCGAACAGCGTGCGGGTTAACCTCTGAATACACGTGTGTATTTCTTCGGTTCCACAGGCCGTTTCTGGTAAATGTCGACTCATCCGTTCAGATAATGTGCTCAATGGAACCAGCCACACGTTGTTGCTGGTATAATAACCAACGGCAGAAAACTCGTCGGCGGTCGTGATCGCCGGGAACTAAAGCTTGCACTTTGTGCAATTTGTATGGGCGCATTCGGTTACGCTTCAACACTTTGTGCACTGCACAGTATGACACACGACCGTTCCATCCCGACGTCTTAACAATTTATTTAGCGATACTTCGTGTACCTAGGTTCGGATACATAACATGTTGTCGTATTCACAATCACTATAAACGTACGCGTTAAGCATTATTAAAACAAAAAACGTAACAACAAGTAACAAAATCAACACGGAACTGTTTCAAAAACTACAATTAAACTGAAACATACTGCGTCACAGCGTGATGCGATGCGGTCTAGTGGAGGGAGGTTACAGTCGCGTTCTAAAGTACTACATGGTATTGGGATATTGTTTTATAATATTATAGTAAGTAATTAATTGTTTTATTGTAGAATCATAATAGGTGCCTTACTTGGAATTAAAAATGGATAATGTTTACTTGAGCATTATTTGTTATTTCTATCGTAAAATATAAAGTAGTTTGTAACAAGAAAACTTAAGGTAAGAGTGGCACGCCGTCCATTATGTCGTCTTGGGTCACATGGAAGCCAGATGTTGAAGGTGTGTTGGTGTTACTGGATGCTACTTCATCATCACTTTCATCTTCGCTTGAGCTTCCGTCATCAGGTCGATCACATGGTAATTTTTTCGGTATTCTTCCTCAACACTTTTAAATTTACTGCACAATTTTCCCCATTCACCTTCTCCTATCATATTTACCTTTTCGTTCACTAGTTTAGTCATAAAACAATAGATATAAATAATTTTTCTTTCCTTCCTTTTTAAAACATCGTCGCGAGTCGCAAAGTAAGCTGTGTATGCGACTGTATTTTTGGAGCGTACAAAGCGCGGGAACCAATAGCATGCAGGCACAGTAATACTGGCGGATTGTTCCCCCGTCGCGCACCCTTTGTACCAATATGTGATAAATCGCTGTGCCCAAGTTCAAGGCCAGCGTTTTTTTTCACCGTTCGTGCGTACATTAACCTCCATTAGTCACGTGATATCAATTCAGTTTTCACTGCTGGTTTTATGTTTCAGTATTTTCATGATTTTTTTTATGAAATTATCGTTTCATTTAGCTGTACTAACATGATGGCGCGTGAATAACGCCAATAAAACGTTGTAAAAAATATGATTTTTTTTTCATCAGGATCAAATTTATTTGTGACCCATGATCAAAGGTATACTTGGTGCTGTCGCCTGTCTTAGTTTTCGGGAGCGTTCCAAAAATACCCTGTATATTAGTTATAGGTGGGATACCGGGTGTTTTTCAAATATTTATAAATCAAATATTAATAATACCATATACCATATTTATAAATAATAAATAATTTATAAATAAAGTTTAAAATATAGTTATAAACTTGGTAAAATACACCGATGTAGTTATCAAAATAGCGCCATCTATCATCAAATGGAAAAATTAGTATATTTTGCCTTCAGTTACTAATAAATTAAATAATATAAATAAAAATATGTATATGTTCAAATAATAAGATTTATAAAATTATTTAAAAATTGTAACGTTTAGTTTTTTAGTATTTTTGTTATTTTATTTTAAAAGCTTAATAATGTCACTAGATAATAGTGACATCTATCAAAAATATGAAAATTGATAAGGTTTTATTTTAATTATACTAATCTATATGTAAACTGATTAAAACTGGTCTGTATGCAATTATTGCAACATTTTTATTATCTTTATAGCTTTATTAAACATATTTTTATATATATCGTGACCAGATCGTAGAATTGATCATATACCTTTCATAAAGTAGTCTATCTGTTCGCGCAAAAGCGTTAGTGTCAATAATAGACGTCAGAGGGCGTGCGTGCCTCTACGATACCGGTTTTGGACGTCCGGTCGTTTCGAGGGCACGCTAGGACGAGTAGTCCAATTCATCGCGTCGAAAGGTAAACACCCGTTCTTTATCGGGAAATCGGAAGCGGAATATGATAGGCGCGTATAGTAAATATACCACTGGGAATTGTAACGCGCATTCCTGTTTTGTTAGCTTCATCCCGGGACTTAGTGTCTAATTCAGAATCTGTATAAGTGGATTCGACCGTAGTAGTTACTAGTGCGGTATTTGATATTCTAGAAATAACGGTGACCTTTGATCCGTACGTTCTGTGTTCATTCGCGAGTCAAGCGTTATTACAAACGAGAGTTAGTGGCTTTTCTGTAAGGTAGTTAATCGTACGACAGAGTTAAATAACTGTTATCGTAAAAACGAAAAAAGTGACTGCGGAAGGAGACCGTAGTTTGGAGAGGAGCTGAGCGCCGAACTGCGCAGAGGATAACGGTCTAACAAGGTCAATAACACTACCAGCCACACCCAAATACACATCACTGACCCTTACTTTCCTAGCACTATACATCCACATGCGACCTGACCGAATCCTGAGGGACCAGTCGCCTTGAATAGAGGTAAGTAAGCTCTGTTCAATAATTGTAACGCTCCCCCCTGATCGTTTAATGTAATTAGAAACTTAACCCTTGGCGTCAGGACGCCCGACCTGTACCTGTTTGTAGGTTCTTCCGTTCATGGGCCGCGGAGGATCCTAGTCCTGGGATAGGCAGTTCCAGGCCGTATCATTTGGTAGCAGAGCGCGGTACTGGGATCGATTCGCGGTCTATCCACCGACGGTAGTGTTTGATAAAAATTTAACAATTTTGATGGCAGGGAGCGTTGGGTTGATTGGTTTAATTTGTGTCTACAATCACGCTCGTCCGTAATACGTAAAAATATTTTTTTTTTAATTATATACGTAATAATAAAATCCCTTTCTTTGGTGGCTTGCTTTTTTTGTTGTTAGCGGGTAAATTTGAAAAGCCGCGCCCGGCTAGCGCACAAGCGGGAGTTTGCGTCATGTAGGTAGATGGTTATTTTTACGTAATCGGTTAATTATCGTTGTTGGATAGTTGTAGTGGATTACTTATCGAAGGGTCGATTTCCGAGATAGGCATTTTTTGTTGATCATTTTTTGTTGATGTGTATCTTCGTTATGTATCTTTCGTATTGTAATTTGTATTTGAACTAAAGAGTAGTAATTTGTATTTACGTAATTTGAATTTAACTTGATTTGATCGCACTAGTATTTGTTATTGTTAATTTGATTTGTCTTTTCTTTTGTACTAACTTGTATTTGATTTGATAAATAGCGGTTCTTATTTGTTTAATTTCTATTCAAGTCGATTTGATAGGAACTGCATTTGTTAGCTGTAATTTTTTTTTGTATTTGTTATTTGTTATTTTTGTAATTGTGCTCGAGCCGCGTCGTAATTTGTATTTAGTAGTGATGTCCTCGCCCAAGATGCTAATCCGTTGCCTGCGGACTGAGTTACAGCGCCCATGCTTTGATAGGTCGACCGGATAGGGTCCATAACTTGATGAAGCGGTTCGAGCAGGTCGATGCTCGAAGGGCTGCAGTGGAGGAGGCTTACGCTGAGCTCGAGGATTTGGATGTGGAAAAGGGAGTCCTGGACTCCTGCTTCGCAGACTATGAGCAGTTCCTTTCGCTCACGGACGAGTTGATCGAGGCTGAAGGCAGGTATGCCGAGGAGGCGCGTGAAGCTCGGACGAGTGGCCTGCCCGAGTCCTTTCGGAAGCAGCCTCAGCCGGAGCTGTTGGGACGACTCCCAACTCTGGACTTGCCAAGGTTCTCCGGGGTCCTTTCCGAATGGCTGACCTTCGTTGGTCTTTTCGACGGCCTAGTGGACGCCCGGAGTTACTTGACCCCGAGTCAGAAGATGGCGTACCTCCTGGCCTCACTGGAGGGGGAGGCCCTGGGCGTTGTCAGACATTTGAGCTTGTCGGACGACGCCTACCAGACTGCTCGGGACCTCCTAGCCAGAAGATACGCCAACGTCCGGGGAATTGCGGACGAACATGTTAAGCAGCTTCTGAGCCTCACGCTGCTTAGTGACCGGGCCAGACTACGTCTGGACCTGTTGGACCCAGTCTTGGTGGCCTGTAACACGTTGAGGCAGCTGGATTTACCAGTAGGCGAATGGGCCTTCTTGTTGCTCCGCATCGTGCTGTCCCGCCTACCTCTCGACCTTAGAATACTTTTTGAGGAGAGGTACGGCGGGGACGAGGCCTCCTATATTCCGCCCTTCTATGACCTGCTGCGGTTTTTGGAGGAGCAGTGCCGACAGATCGAGCACGCGGCGGGCCCCGTCGACGACTTACGAGCCGTGCCCAGTGAGAGGCGGAATCCGCCGGGCAAGTCGTCGTCAACCCCCCCTGCTCCTATTGTCGAGCATTTGATCACCGGGTAACGTCTTGCCCGAGATTATTAAGTAAGCCGGTTCCGGCGAGGCGAACTATCGCCAAGGAGCGCCGCTGGTGCTACTCATGTGTGGAAGGGCACCTCCAGCGAGACTGTCCGCACCGGCGTCCCTGTTTGCATTGCCAGGGCAATCACCATGCTGTGCTGTGCCTGGGTGCAAACGGCGTCTCCTCTCCGCTCCGCCACGCCCTCTGACGGGCGACGCTCGGCGCCCGCCGGCTAGCCAACGGACCCCTGGGTTTGAGAGGGGTCCCTCCCCCGACCAGTCGGGGGGTAATTCCCCCAGGGGCGGGGGTGTCATCGCCCCCCCTCAGCGTGCGAAGAGGAACTTCACGGCCACTCATCGGTCCGCTGGACCCTTCTCACTCCCGTTAGCTGAGTGGCCGCGACTGGTGTACCACTGTACTCCATTTGATGGAGGCGGCCCTAGCTAGCTGCCGCCTTAGCTCCTACCATGGCTGCCTCTACTGAGCCTTAAGCCGTCAACAGTCCACTTACTTGTCAAGCTGTTCTGTTGCCGACGGCCTCAGTGAGGGCGTACAACCCGAGTGACGACTGTTATAGGTTGCGCTCTGTTAGTCTCGGGTTCACGCGGTGTGTCCTCCACTTGGTGGTGGGAAGATTAGGGCCCCCTGAAGCGTTGAATCACGCTCTCAAGGGGTATTAGATTTGGTTTGGTCAAGCACTTAGTTAAGAATTCTTTGAATTAAAATTAAAATGCTTTGAGTTTTCCGTGAAATTCATATTGTAGCGGTTGTGATTAAAAGAATTGAATTTAAAATACTCCTTTAAATGCTGTTGCATATGTTTTGTAAATACATTTGATCACTGCGTTTGTTGTTGCACGGAAAATTGAGATTAAATTGTGTGCCCTTTTTTAATGCTTGTGCGTATGCTTTGTAATTGTATTTGATTGTCGCGTCTGGGCTCAAAGGAGGGATTGAATCCATTTGAAATTTGAATGGCGCGCTATTTTGAAAATTATGTATATGTTTGTGATAATGTTTAATCATTTTGCTTTGTGATAAGGAAGGTTGAAATTAGATAACCCTGTTGTTGCCGAAGGAAATAGGGGTCAATTCTCTTTTGGTTTAGATTTTGTTGCCACTGTCTAAGATATTTATTTGAAATAAGAAATAGGGCTGTCTCTTACGTTTATTGTTTTGTTTACTTTGCCAAGTTGACCTATGTGCATCTGTGATTACTTGTTTTAATTAATTCTGTAACTGAACATTGATGCTTTTGAAAAATTAGTTATACCAGGACTATCTGGTTTGTAGATTATCAGATGGAAATCAGCTGTCGCACCATTTGGTAAATTATTATAGGTAAATTCATACTAGGGACTATCTGTGCGTTTCGTTCAGCTCTCCACAGACGACGTTCATGGGGAATTTGGGGGTGCTCTCTGCACTGAAGCTTGGAAGGTCCCTTTGGGCCGCTTCGTTTCGCGTCGCTGTTTGCAGACCTGATCCGGTCGGATTGCGGAACTAATTATAGGAGCGCAGATAGGTGTTTGAAGGAGGTCGTCGGACTTCTGTCTAGGAATAGGACTTATTTATGTGCTGCGATGTCCAGGAAGGGCATCCAGTTCAACTCTCTGGCGAGCCCACGTTGGGGCTGTAGTTTTGAGGCGTTGGTTAGGGTTGCAAGATATGATGGGGTGCGTAAGGTGGCCTAGTTTGGTTGTAGATTCGGTCTTGCAACTTGCCGTCGCGACCCTGTCCCGCTGAACGGTTTTTTTTTTTATAGGAGAGGGGGCAAACGAGCATGCGGCTCACCTGATGGTAAGTGACTACCGCCGCCCATGAACAACTGCAACACCAGGGAGGGGATTGCAGATGCGTTGCCGGCCTTTTAAAAAGGAGTACGCTCTTTTCTTGAAGGTCCCTAAGTCTTATCGGTCCGGAAAAATCGCTGATGGTAATCGATTCCACAAGGAAGTCGTGCGAGGAAGAAAACATCTTCTAAATCGCACAGTGGTGGACCGCCAATCATCCAGATGGTGTGGATGGTATCGGAAGTTCTGCCGCGATGTGCGTTCGTAAAATTTGGCGGCTGGGATTAATCCGAACAATTCCTCAGAGCACTCCCCATGGTAGATGCGAAAGAAAATGCAAAGAGATGCAACATCTCTTCGCAGCGCCAATGAGTCGATCCGATCGGAAAGGACTCGGTCGTCGACGATTCGAGCCGCTCTGCGCTGGATGCGGTCAAGTGGAAGGAGCTGACACTGGGGAGTCCCTGCCCAGAGATGGGAACAGTATTCCATGTGAGGCCGAACCTGCGCCTTGTAAAGTTGTAGGCGGTGTGCCGGCATGAAATACTGTCCCGCTCTGCTGAGCACGTCAAGCTTTTTAGAGGCCAATTTGGCCTTCTCTTCCAAGTGACCACGAAACTGCACGTCACTCGATATGTCGACGCCAAGGATTCCGATACTGGCTGAGGCAACCATTGGAGTGCCTTGAAACTGAGGAGATACGACAAAGGGGTTCTTTTTAGCGGTAAACGCGCAAACTTGTGTCTTCTGAGGATTAAACTGGACTAGATTTAGTCGCCCCCAATCCGAGACTTTGTCCAGCAAAGACTCGACTTCAGACACAAGTTTGTTCCGGTACTCGATGACGTTTTCCCGAGAAATATTGGCACGGCAGGTGTATAAAGCATCACCAGTGCTGTCATCCGCATAGCAATGAATGTTACCAGTTAGCAACATATCATTGATATGCAGAAAAAACAGCGTTGGTGATAGCACACAGCCTTGTGGAACACCAGCGTTAATAGGCTTGTAGTCAGAACATGCACCGTCTACAACGACCTTGATGCTCCGATCTGCAAGGAAGCTGGTGATCCAATTGCACAATTTCTCGGGAAGCCCATAGAAAGGGAGCTTCGAAAGAAGCGCTTTGTGCCAAACCCGATCGAAGGCCTTCGCAATGTCCAGACTAACGGCCATCGCCTCCCCCTTGGACTCTACTGCCTCCGCCCATCTATGGGTCAGGTAGACCAGAAGATCACCAGCTGATCGACCCCGACGAAAACCATATTGGCGGTCACTAATCAGCTGGTGATCCTCAAGGTACCGGATGAGCTGGCAGTTGATAATAGATTCCATTATTTTGGAGAACAAGGAGGTGATCGCGATAGGCCTATAGTTGGACGGGTCTGAGCGGTCGCCTTTTTTAGGGATCGGGTGGACAAAAGCTGTCTTCCATGAATTCGGGACTACGCCTTGGGAGTAGGAGTACCGGAAAAGACGCGTTAGGACCGGTGCCAACTCCGGAGCACACGTCCTCAGCACAATTGGGGGGATTCCGTCAGGCCCACTCGACTTCTGGATGTCCAGGGAGAGAAGTGCTTTGCGAACCGAGCGCTGTGAGAACAGCACATCCGGCATGGAGCACTCACACCGCGGGATGGTCGGCGGTGTTTTCCCCCCGTCATCTAGAGTCGAGTTGGACGCAAAAAGGGAGCCTAAAAGGTCGGCTTTGTCTTTTGCGTCATGGGCCAGTGAGTCGTCCTCCCTGTGCAGAGATGGTAGTGATGGCTTACAGAAATTCCCTTGGACAGCCTTGGCGAGAGACCAGAATGCACGGGTTCCCGAAGGAAGTCGAACTAGTTTCTCGCCAATTCTGCCTATGTGCTCTGACTTTGCCTTGGCAATAACTCTTTTGAAGGACCTGGAGGCGGAGGAGGCGGACCTAAATCCTTTTGTCCGGGACGGGGGTTTGTTCGCGCAAAAGCGTTAGTGTCAATAATAGACGTCAGAGGGCGTGCGTGCCTCTACGATACCGGTTTTGGACGTCCGGTCTTTTCGAGGGCACGCTAGGACGAGTAGTCCAATTCATCGCGTCGAAAGATAAACACGCGTTCTTTATTGGGAAATCGGAAGCGGAATATGATAGGCGCGTATAGTAAATATACCACTGGGAATTGTAACGCGCATTCCTGTTTTGTTAGCTTCATCCCGGGACTTAGTGTCTAATTCAGAATCTGTATAAGTGGATTCGACCGTATTAGTTACTAGTGCGGTATTTGATATTCTAGAAATAACGGTGACCTTTGATCCGTACGTTCTGTGTTCATTCGCGAGTCAAGCGTTATTACAAACGAGAGTTAGTGGCTTTTCTGTAAGGTAGTTAATCGTACGACAGAGTTAAATAACTGTTATCGTAGAAAACGAAGAAAGTGACTGCGGAAGGAGACCGTAGTTTGGAGAGGAGCTGAGCGCCGAACTGCGCAGAGGATAACGGTCTAACAAGGTCAATAACACTACCAGCCACACCCAAATACACATCACTGACCCTTACTTTCCTAGCACTATACATCCACATGCGACCTGACCGAATCCTGAGGGACCAGTCGCCTTGAATAGAGGTAAGTAAGCTCTGTTCAATAATTGTAACGCTCCCCCCTGATCGTTTAATGTAATTAGAAACTTAACCCTTGGCGTCAGGACGCCCGACCTGTACCTGTTTGTAGGTTCTTCCGTTCATGGGCCGCGGAGGATCCTACTCCTGGGATAGGCAGTTGCAGGCCGTATCACTATCATTTCGTGAAATGGTGTGGTCATTTGATGATATTTAGCACTGTTTGTTGACCATCTCATGATATAGCTTGACAATTTTTTTTTAATTACATTAGAAATGAATAAACCAAACTATACATGTAACTTAAAGTAGAAAAATTAAAAAAAGAGTTATAAAGTGCAAAAAATTAAAAATCAAACCACTGACTCAGTGTTGTATATTAATATAATACTCTAGATAATGATAAACTACTATTAAAAACTAATTTCTCAATTAACTGACACTGTGTAACAATAAACTTTACTTCAGTCATAACTAGCGACATCTGGTGAGTGGAAGATTATTAGCCCACATTAAATAATAGAATGTTACTGAATTACGATGTAAATAATTGAAAATTTGTTCGTAGCATCGTTGAAAGGGTAATTACTAGGTAGATGTGGTCAACAATCATACACAAGCTTAGTTTCAGTTTTTAGAAATTGTATTTAAACAAATACGAGGGCCGTGTAGCGCTCGCCGTGAGATTTCATCGTAGCACGGGAGCAAAACTGTTATAGAAAACTTTACGTCTGACGTCTGTACGTGTTAAGTATCCGTTAAAGTGGTAACGAATAACTTCGTGGAGAAACCTAGATGTCTGAGTAATTAAAGTAGTCGTGGAGATGTAAAAACAGTTAATATGAATTAAAGCATTGCAGTATATTCTATTTTTCTGCGCACAAAACACTATATAGGTAATGATGAGCCCTGTGGACATTAGTGAGACGTATATTAGCTGCTACTTTACTTTTTTTACCTTATCGAGACTTATAAATCAGTTTGTAAATTAAAATAGCTTTCATATTTTCAAACACATTAAGATATATTTGATAGTCCTGGTTTCATAGCTCATATGAATACCTATATGTAAATGAACAGGCTATTGCGGAAAAATACTTATTTACTAATTAAAGAAAGCCGGTTTTACTTAAACAAAGGTTCATTTTATTTTACTTGTCAATGGCGGTAATCAAACTGATTAAAACTTAAATTTCATGGTACGTAAGCATTATTATATATTTTAGCATATATTTGAATTGCAATTTGAAATGTCAATTTACCACATTTTTGGCGGTAAAGGAAAACAGAAGTTTCGCAGTTGAGGACATCCCGCGTTGGAATTGCGCAGCGAAGACTTTTGGCCAAAAACTCGGCGGCCTGTGCCTAATAGTAACATGTATGTAAGCTGCTACTTTTTTACTTTTCATGTGGCAATAGTATATGCAGTATTTATTTCATTCATATTTTCGAGTATGTTACTTATTTGTTTTCACTCTACCGTAAATATTAAGGGTTGCAAAAATGAGTTGAACTCATTATCGTCAGCCTATCAAAAGTCTACTGAAATGAACATAGGCCTCCCCCATAAATTGTCAAGTAGCTGGATATTTGCTATAGTTGCCACGTTTGGTAGGCGGATTGGCAACCGCAGATATTATTATTTAGGTACATCTGTTGTCAGGAAAATGATGCTGCCCATCTCCTGTTTGTTTTCCTATGTCGCCTCTTACGACAGGACGATATGAGGTGGCGGATTCTCTTTCACCGCCACAACAAGACGAATATTTTTCTACTCCCGTTCATGAGTGTAGTGATTCCCACGTTCACTGTGAATAAAATTTATAAGCAATGAAACTAATTTTAAGGATTTTATCGCGTTTAATTTAAACTTTTTAAATTCCGGATGTTTTGGGCACTTTACAGTACCCATGATCACGGGAGGACTAAGGTGTTCGACGACCTGATATCATATTTAGAATAGAATAGAATAAAAATAGAAATGAATACAATAAATGCAATAATAGTATGCTTGGGTTTGAATTTAATTTTATTAATTACTGGCTGTTCCCCGCGACTTCACCCGCGTGTAATTTAGGAGATTAATTATGTTGCGCGGAACCTTAATCGTTTTTCTAAAATATAAGTAGCCTAAGTTACTTCCTATAACATCAGCTATCTGCCAGGTCCAGCCGTTTCGGAGATTAGCCGGAACAAACAGACAGACAAAAATTTTATAAATTGTGTTTTTGTTATAAGTACCTACCGTATATATTTTCATATACATTTAGTAAAAAGCTGTTATTTTGACATTACAAACAGACACTTTAATTTATTTGTATAGATAGGGTCCTTAGCAGATGATGGTACTCAGCCATCTTCCATTTTAAAATTAGGATGTTTTTTAATTGCAAAAGGCTCGCGAATCATCATTGGTAGGAATTGGTGTTCTATTGCAAGGATTTGTTGTATATCAGATTCGATATAATGGTTGGGACGATACTAAACATGTTGACATACTTTAGACTTCCCGGAGCGTCGGTGTTTCACATCAACGATGTGTTCTTTTAAGCGGGTTTTTATGGAAATTTCATCCAAAGATGCGTAAAAAAACCCCACGTAAAGAAGTTAAAATTAAACGTGATAAAATCCGTAACATTAGTTTTATTCCATGTATAGTATACTGTATACTAAATTTTATAATTTCATAAATGCAGTTCTATAATGATGTATACTGTATTCATAACTATAGAACTGCATTTATGAAATTTTATAGTCTACTCAGACGTAAAAAAAAATATTTACATCTATTTTATGGTGCCGTTCAATATAAAATATCTCAAATAAACATTATCCCGTAAATTGATAGAAGACCATGAAACTCTATCATTATTTTGTTAAAACTAAATTAACTTTAAGTAAATAAATTAATATAAAGAGTAAAATGTAAATAATAGATAATAATACATTTTCATTCCGAGACAATTTACCTTTCTTATGGATACATCGGAATACATGCCCGATATAAAATTAGTAGGTGTTTTCTATACATATAGGTACATTCACGTGTTCCTGTAGCATATTATATCTATGCTAAATATACATAATCTATGCATAATGTACGTCTAATAGTCTTTTAGAATTAAAAAAATCCTTGACAGACATAGAGACACAGACACTGAGGTGACTCTAAAAGCGATCGAATTTCTCTAAATTTGCCACGGAATAGCATTTAATGGCGTTCCTAAATTCAAGCTCACGCGAGCGAAGCCGCGGGTGAAAAGCTAGTAAAAAATATATTTAACTTATTTTACCTTAGAGTGGCTGTTTTAAGGTGGATAAACAGAATAATCCTGAATACTAATTTCTGTTCAGGTATATGTGTCTATCTAGGCTGCTGAAGTGCTAGGGTACAATCATAGATAATATAATTTATTTGTTATAATATGGTACATTACAGTTGTTACAAAAGAATTCGCATCCTAAATATTCTGCCGTTTCCGGCGTACAAATATTTTCATATAACAGGTCCTCAGCGTGTTAGAGTATGCCTTGAGCTTTGACTGATATTTAAAGCCTGGATAATGGCATAACAAAGGTTAACTGTAAGATGAATTATAGATACTGAAACATTAGGTCAATCATGTTCTGGATATAAATCAAACAGCTTAATTTTTTTATTTTTTATTTATTTACCTAAATCAAAATCCTCTCTTACTAAAATGCCATCCAGAATTGAGGCCGGTGCGGTTATGGAATTTTGATACCGAGCCCAACACAAATACCAGACAACGGTAATTATTTGGCACAGCAACCCACTGTCTGTTGTCCAGAAGTGCAACTGAAATAATAACCTGCAATCATCTCATCCCAACTTGTCCCTTGTCTCGCCAAGAGTATATATGTATAATAAGCTCTGCCCGAGTGATGGCTAGATTTTATACGGCCTCTTATTAAAACAGAGTCTTGATGGGATGATATTAATTGGGTCACAAATTATCTGATACCCAGTCTTCGTTGACACCAAATATATAATATACTGATAGTTAATTATGGCGCTGGAGCTCATTTTCAAGATTTGTGCCGACAGATAATTCTTGTAATACGTTTGCAAAACATTGTAAACATATTGGTGCATTTTCATCCATCTAGAACAAAACAATCTTATTTTAATAAACTATCTATATTGCAAAAGCGCATTTTAAACAGTGCAACATGTTTTAACAGGTGAACTGAAAGATAATTACATCATATTAAGATTTTGCAGCCATTATGTATGTAGATGTTTATGTAGAAATTCATGGTTATTAACAGACTACAGATAGAAGCATGTCATTCAAATGACGTCAAAAATGCTTTTAATAGCTTAAGGAAACATCTTTCTTTAGTACATACCTGCTTACTGATTCAAAATGTGATTCTACAGAATACAGATATCCGATGTCAACGAAATCCTAATCTCAGGTAAATCATTAAGTCCATAAAACAAAAGCAGAGCCTAACAAGTAGTAACTGATCCAAAGTCCAAACAAAAAACCAAATCGCCAAAGAAATCCACAACTAAACCCATTCACGAGTTCAGAACTACACAACCAAGCTCGGAATAAATAAAAATATCATTTGACAGAAATGACATTTGACAAGGAAGTCACGCTGGAGGAATTGCGAGATTCAAATACAAATCCAGACGTATTGTGTTTGTCTGAAACATTCCTGACGTACAATCACAATAAATACGTAAATGTTACCCAATATAAATTAGCATGAACTTTTTGTAGAGATCAACAAAGAGGCGAAACTTTTATTTTAATCAAACAAGGATTAATTTACGAAGAATTAAACTTCCTACACAATCACACAACAGTAAAGACATTTGAAGCTTGTGGTATTAACATCCTGTCACTTAAGTTACTCATAATTTGTGTTTACCGAATCCCCAATTCTGACCCGAACTTGTTCTTAAATAAATTAGACGTGGTTTTACATGAACTTAATAGCCGATATAGAAAAGACATGAAGATTGTAATTACAGGTGACTTTAATATCAATACGTTAAGACCAGAAAAAATTAGCAGCCATTTATCAGATTTATACAACAACTATAATTTAAAAATACACATTTGAAGTCCAACGCGTAAAAAAGCTTGCATAGATCATATTTTGAGCAATATTAAAGACGTTACAACTACCTTATTACCACTCCATTTAATCTGACCATGACACCAAAAATAACACCCAAGTCACACTTTGTTTATAAAAGAGACTATTGCCTTAAAAATATAAAAAAGTTCAAAAATAGCATTAACAACTTATCATGAAGTCTACGAGGAGTTTGACGCGAACATAGCTTTTACAAATTTTCACGATATGTTATTATTATTTTATAATTTATGGTTCACGAACATAAAAATCAATATTAGCAACATTAATTAAAAAAAACAAAAATGGATAAGCCGTGGTCTGAAAATAAGTTGCAAAACAAAAAAATATCTACGTTATAAGTATTACAATAATACAACAACAGTAAATAAAGATGCGTACATGGCCTACTCTAAATTATTAAAAAAATGCATTAATAACTCTCAAAGAAAAACAAACATTAAATTTATAAACCGTAGTAAAAACAAATGTAAAGCAACATGGTCAGTGATAAAAAATGAAATAACAAATATAAAAATAGATGACGACATTACTGAATTAAATATAAAAAATAAAACAATAACAAATCCTGCCGATATAGCTACTGCCTTTAACGACTACTCTATTAAGACGACTGCCACTGTATCAATTAACACTCCAAAATTTAAGCATAAGGGGACAACAATTAACTCAATGTACTTAAAACCAATGACGGTGGAAGAAGTAAAAAAGGAAATTATGAGTCTAAAAAATACAAAAGCGGAAGGATATGACAGTAAATCCACTAATATATTAAAAACGTGCGTCACCGAAACAGTCAATACCCTTACATATCTCATAAACTTGTCCTTTTCTGCAGGTATATTTCCATATAAGTTAAAGCTATCTTTAAACAAACCACTATACAGATCTATTTGTAACAGTGGTAGAGCCACGCGGCAGCTTTTGCTGTCGCGCGGATGGGCCGGCTCGAACCGGGGTGGTACCACGACCTCACAGAATACCAGCGTGAAGTAGAGGTTTACCTCTGCGTTTCGCTTGGTGATTACAGGTGGCCGGAGGCCCTTTTTACTGGAAATGAGGCATTCCATCTTAGTCCTCACGGGTGGCAACACATTCGAGGATAGATGTAGATGTCTATAGGCTGCAGCAACCACTTACCATCAGGTGGACTGTGTGATCGTTTGTCACCCTTATCCTATAAAAAAACAAAAAGGTGGATAATAAACATCCAGCAAACTATCACCCTAAAACATTTATACCGATTCTGTCAAAGTTATTTGAAAAGTGCATGTTAAAAAGGCTTATGAGTTTTTGCTCTAAGTATAATATTATAAAAATGGAACAATGTGGCTTCCAGAAAAAAAAATCAACAACTTTAGCAGTATTTAACCTAATAAATAAAGTATTGACCAGCCTAAATAAAAATTATGTAACTACTGTACTCTTTATTGACTTATCAAAGGCATTTGACTTTGTTGCACATAAAACTCTTCTGAGCAAACTGGAAGGTCTCGGAATCAGAGGAGAGGAGGACATTATTATGGATATCGTCTTATCTAAGTGGGCGTAAACAAAAAGTTGTCCTCAAAAAATATTTTATAATGAAATTAGTTCTATTTCGTCTGAATATAGAGAATGCAGTTCTGGTGTCCCACAAGGAAGTGTACTAGGACCCATTCTGTTCATAATTTACATTTATGACATAACAGAAGTAACAAAATATCAATGTACTTTATATGCTGACGATATATCCATAATTGTTACATCTAACAAATCTAAAAACAATGTCTTCTTTATAAAATCATGAATGTGATATTAATAATACTATTGACATAATAATCGAATGGCTTAAAGCAAATAATTTAAATATTAATCTTGACAAATCATATTATATACAATTCAATAAATCAAAACATAAGCAGCACCATTTTAATCTAAATGTGACAAAGATAAATAAAGTACAACAATTGAAATTCTTAGGTATAACTATTGACGAGAACTTGAACTGAAAAATACATATAGACCATTTGTGTAACAGAATTAATCAGTTCGTGCATGCTGTTAAACGTGTTAGGACCGTAACTGACAAAAAGACCGCTATTATGTCCTATCGCGCAGAATCGATATTGCTCTACGGCATTTTACTATGGGGCAACAGTACGAACAAAAACAGAGCATTTATAGCTCAAAAAATGCATTAGACACTTATGTGGAGTTTTACCTGACGTGTCCTGTACACCACTGTATAAAAGTCTAGAATTATTGCCACTACCATCATTTTATATTTATGAAGTTGCGGTTTTTGTACACAAAAACACAGATTTATTTAACAAAGTTAATAATTTTAGATTGAGAGTTCCTCAAAAATTGATATATAATGACATTCCAAGGTCGGATAAGTATGCAAAAGGTTGCCTCTGTATGGGTGTCAAAATATATAACAAGATTTCTAGAGATATTAAAATGCTCAATATCAATATGTTGAAACACAGGTTGTACAAATGGCTAAGTCAGAATAACTTTTATAGCATAGATTCATTTCTCTGTACGAAAAACTTAACATAGATTAATATAGTTATAAATTCTTATTTTATTCCATTTTTATTCGTTGACATATTTGGTAATAATTATTATATTAATATTATGAATTGACATGTAATCTCATTATTATATTTTTAAACTCAATATCTTATTTGCATGCTACTTACATTATGGCGAAACATATGCGCTCTGTCAAACTTGTGCCAGCTTATAATACTGTGTTTCTAAGCAAATAAAGAAATTATTATTATTAATAACCGTGTCTTTTTTACTTTTTTATGACTGGAAGGGCACCATTTTATAAAACCATCAAAAACTTGGGATTGCATTTTTATTTTTAGCAAGTTCATCATCATCATCATCATTACAGCCCTTCACAAGTCCACTGCTGAACATAGGCCTCCCCCAAAGAATGCCACAAAGCACGGTCCTGAGCCACCTGCATCCATCGACTTCCTGCATGTCTTACCAGGTCGTCACTCCATCTCGTGGGGGGACGCCCTACACTTCGCCTACCGGTACGAGGCTGCCACTCGAGAACCTTTCTTCCCCATCGGTTGTCGGTTCTTCGAGCTATATGGCCGGCCCACTGCCACTTCAGCTTACTAATCCGTTGGGCTATGTCGGTTACTCTGGTTCTACTGCGGATATCCTTATTCCTAAGTTTATCACGCAGAGAAACTCCGAGCATAGCCCTCTCCATAGCTCGCTGAGCGACCTTGAGCTTCCTCATACGGCCAGCAGTGAAGGACCACGTCTCAGTTCCGTAAGTCATCACTGGCAACACGCACTGGTTGTACAATTTCGTTTTAAGGTTTTGAGGTATGTCTGACGAGAAGATGTGTCGTAGCTTCCCGAACGCTGCCCAGCCGAGTTGAATCCGTCGATTGACCTCTCGGTCGAAGTTGGACTTACCTAGTCGGACTATTTGTCCCAGGTAAACATACTCGTCAACAACTTCGAGCTTAGTGCTCCCAACAACTACCGGCATAGGTGTGACATGGACATTAAACATGATCTTTGTTTTGTCCATGTTCATCTTAAGACCTATCCGTTGGGAGACACTATTGAGGTCATTGAGCATAGTGCTTAGGTCGTCCAGCGATTCTGCCATAAGGACTATATCGTCGGCAAATCGAAGGTGAGTGATGTATTCGCCATTGATGTTAATACCGCATCCTTTCCAGTCCAGAAGCTTGAAAACGTCTTCCAATGCAGCGGTGAAGAGTTTCGGGGATATAACATCACCCTGTCTTACACCTCTCTGCAATTGGATGGGTTTCGTACTCTGGTTCTGTACTCGGATAGCCATCGTAGCCCTACTGTACAAACACTTCAGCACTTCGATATACCGACAGTCAACTTGGCACCGCTGAAGGGACTGCAGCACCGCCCAAATTTCGACGGAATCAAAGGCTTTCTCATAGTCCATTTAGCAAGTTATTTAGTTTGAAATCTAATAATCTTTAGTTCTAAATCCCTAAATTTTTCTCTTTTTTACGGTATACTGTACATAGACTGGGCGAGAAATGGACCGTCTCCTTTGCTTTTTAGAAACATATGCACGAGTGCGTTCCATTTTTAAATTTAGAGCATCTCAAAACTTATTGAGTAACCTACGTAGTAACATTAAGATGGTATTTTAAATAATATAATTACAGTATGAGTGCGGATGTTCAATTTGCTCTCTTTTTGACACAATAATTTATTTTCAGCTATAAAGAAAATTTAAATTCAGTGTTTAAACTTGTTTAAAGTATTATATATCATCATCAAAATGTAATAGGTCCCTCTTTCTTTTCCGGTCTTTCTTTCTGTTCCCTTCAGACAACAGCAGCATCAATGCTGCACAGTAAGCCAGTATAATTATAGATTGTTTGGCATTCCATCTTCGTGTTCAAAGGTGACATCGTATCTGTCTTCTTTGTTTGGTTGGTTGTAGATTTATATGCTCTACAGTAGCCATTTACACATTTTCAGCAATAACACAACGAATCGTACAGTAGCACAGTAACAATTACATCATACTGCAATACGTGCTTATGAAAAAATCTCTAATGTAATGTAACATGTTTGCCATTGCATGACAACACCAAAATGGAATAAGTATGCGAACCAATAGTAACACTGCACGTCACGATGTAACACTAGTCAGCTTCACCGCAGAATACTCTACTATAGTGTAGTTACTATAGTATACATTAGTTCTAGCGATAAACACTGCAAAACAGAATCCTGAAAGTTTTTTTACAAGGTGAGGTAAGTCATTAATATACACCAGAAACAGGAATGGGCCGAGAATCGAGCCCTGAGGAACACCCATTAGTACAGGTGACCCGAAAGAACTTTTACCATTGATAATAACCTTCTGCTTTCTATTACCTAAATATAAAATAATAGGTTTAAGCGCTGTGTTCTTGACACCATAGTACTGTAGCTTCCTGATTAATGTCTCATGGTGAACACAGTCGAAGGCCTTGGAAAGGTCACAAAATATACCCAAAGCATCCTCTGAATTCTCCCATGCACAAAAAATATGTTTAATAAGCTCAACTCCAGCGTCAGTTGTCGAGCTACCCCTTGTAAAACCGAATTGATTTCTATGTAGCAATTTATTAATATTAAAGAAACATAACATCTGATCTAAAATTATTTTTTAAAAATTTTACTAAATGTTGGTAGTACAGAAATTGGTCTAAAATTGGCGGGTTCTAATGTACTACCAGATTTAAATAAAAGTATGACTTTACTATGTTTCATCAAATCAGGAAACACACCAGATTCGACGCTTCTATTAAATATTGTGGCTAGATAAGGTGCTATTATATCTATTATAGATAAAATTACTTTAACGGAAATCCCCCGTAAATCTGCCGTTTTCTTAACATCAATAGTTTTAAAATATTTAACGATATCTTTCGGCAGTACTCTATGGAATTTAAGAGTATTTGAACAAGCCTTTACATTTTGTTTGAGCAATGATTCGGCGACAGTAGGAGAAGAGTTTAATAATTTAGTTGTCAAAAAAGGAACATCAGTAAAATGTTTCTCAAAAGCCATAGCAACTTCTTGATCAGATCGGGTCAAATTATTGTTAATATTCAATTGAAAATCCGAGTTGCGCGGTTTGACCTTGCCCGTTTCACTATTTATTATTCTCCAGATCATTTTAATTTTGTTAGATGCAGTTTTAATTTTGTTACTTAAATGTTAAGCCTTAGCTGTGGCGCACACTTTTTTAAATATTTTGGAATATGTTTTTACATAATCTCTAAATATAACACTACTATTAAATGATCTTTCATTATAAAGCTCGTATAACTTTCGCCTACTTTTATAAATTCCTACTGTCGCCCATTCATTAAATGATTTGCGACTGTTAAAAGAGGAAGTTTGAGAAGTAAATATCCTACTAAATTCGCAAGTTATAATTTTAAATAACGTACCATACAAATAATTAGCACTGTTTTTAAATGAAAGTGATGGAAGTATTTTTATTATATTACTTCTAAACCTCTCCAAGCGATGTTCATTTATTGGAACAAACACAACTTTCTTATTTTTCTGTTTCTTGTGTATGTAGGGAAATGATACCAACTGTCCACAGTGATCTGAACTTATATTTTGAATAATTGATTTATGCAAGGGCTTAACATCTGTAAAAATATTATCTATACAGGTCGCACTAGGCCCAGCAATACGTGTTGGTTCTAAGAATAAATTAACAAGATTATACGATTTAAACAATGAGCTAAACTTAATAATAATGGAAGAAGTTTCAAGGAGATTGATGTTAAAGTGTCCACATATTACAACAGACTTGTTCTGTTTACTAATCTTGAGCAAAACTTCTTCCACAATCCTTTCAAAATAGTCATAAGTAGCACATGAAGGTCTGTAAACACTTACAACAATGAGGTGCTCGAGCTCGACACAAGCCATTTCTACAGTTCGCTAAACAGAAAGGCTCACTATATCCTTACGTTCTTTATATAATAATGATTTATCTGCTAGTATTAAGGAGCCACCACGTAAACTTTTTTCTCTATTGAAGGAACTGACCACCTGGTGATTTCTGAAATTAAACATGAAATTATAATTATTTAGCCAATGTTCAGTAATACAAAGGATATGTATGTTGTTACTATTTAAAAACAATTCAACTTCTAAATCTTTGCCCATCATGCCTTGTATATTTTGATGCACCAGGTGTAAACAATTTATATTACTTATATGTGGGCTGCATTCAAAGTTAATTAAACTCTTATTATTGCTAGAGATTGCCTCTAATGTCGCATTTACTAATTTAAATTAGTTGGAACTGATTCAAAATTAATTGTCAAATAATTATCCTGCCCAATAAAAGCAGTCTTGGAAGCCAAGTTTTTGACTAGAGTATAGAGTTAAAAAGTAAATAATGAGATAGCACATTTGCTATCAGTCTTAAATTATATTTGGATAGGTAATACCTATCTTTTGTCCAAAACTTTTTGTGACAACATTCCATTTATTAAATACCTTTTATATAACTAAACACGATTTATCGGCTTCATTTATTTACGTTTAGAGCCGTTGTAGCTCAGGAGCTAAGTGCTTGCTGTAAACTTCACCCATTGACTTATATTTTACTAGCATCCAGAATAAATAATACCTAGCTTAAAATAAATTGCACCGATGCTTTGGCCCTAAAATGACAGTTTAGGGCCAACGCGACTCAGTTGACAGCGGTGTGCGCGCAGGAGCGAGCGAGTATATGCTTGTCATAAATATGCCTAGTTGCATGATAAAAGGCTGCAAATATTACGATACAAAGGTTAAAAATGAACATGGGATGTAGTATCATCGGTAAGTAACCCTACAATAGTTATGATGCAATTAATTATATTAACTAATTTTTAAAGTTTTGTTTTTCTACCGTAGTTCGCAAGGGCGGCCATTGTGAGGCAGATTTTGTTAGCAAGATTATGCCAGGGTTGGATTCAAGGCCTTTAAAAATATTCTATATGGAAAATAAAATTATACTTACTATTTGTCCCAATTTACACCACGTTTGACGTTTCATGTTTTTTTCCAATACGTTGGGGTTTTGGCGTCACGCGTCTACTGTATCTATACGTTTTGTTTTTCGACATTTTGTTTGAATTAAAATAAAATTGCATTACGTTATCATATTCTTTGCAAATTCAAAAAAAAATGCTATAAACATGATATTCCCCGTGTAGTGGCGGGTGAGAATACTCACTACCCCATATCTTCCTGTGGGTGTCGTAAAAAGCGACAGAGGGAAACTGAGGCAGAGGATGGGCAGCAACATCTTTTTGATAACAGCAAAACAACAATAAAAAAATTGCGGTGGCCAACCCGCTCGCCAAGCGTGGCAACTATGGCAAAAGCCCCCATGACAAAAGTTACAAAAAGACGGCGCCCAGTCCCCGGCGGCCCCGCTATTCCTGGCTACGGTGGCGACCATGGTAACGGCGGACAGGGGGTGCTGAGAATCTCCGGTGGAGGTTCGGTTGCCACCTACGACGACTCGACCTGGCAACTTATAACGCACGCACCCTGAGGACTGACGAGAAGATCCTGGAGCTGGAAGAAGAGATAGACAAATTACGCTGGCATATTATAGGATTATCTGAAGTCCGAAGAGAGGGGGAGGACACGGTAATCCTCGAATCCGGCAACTTGCTTTATCACCGGGAGGGCGACCATCTGTCCCAAGGAGTTGTCGGATTTATCGTCCACAAGTCTCTCGTTAACAACGTTGTAAAGATTAGGAATGTGTCGACGAGGGTTGCGTACCTTATACTCAGAATCACCAAACGGTATTCGCTGAAGGTCATACACGTTTACGCACCAACCTCGGCACACCCCGATGAGGAGGTGGAGGAAATGTATGTGGATATCTCTAGAGCCGTGCATTTCTCCAAAACCCACTATATGGTGTTAATAAAATAAAAAGACTTTAACGCAAAACTAGGCACAAGAGAGAACGGTGAGCTGAAAGTAGGTAATTTCGGAATAGTGCAACAAAACCCAAGGGGCCAGCAGCAATCTGACTTCAGGGAGGAAGAGCGACTCTTTATGATGAACTCTTTCTTCCAGAAGCGGCCCCACAGGAAGTGGACCTGGTCGAGCCCCGACGGTTCGACAAAAAATGAGATTTACTTCATTATGACGACCAGACGACAACTGTTCAGTGATGTCTCAGTGATTGCGATGGTGAAAACCGGCAGCGATCACCGAATGGTGAGAGGCACACTGAACCGAAACGTTAAGTTGGAGAGGTCACGTCTAATGAAGTCAACGCTCCGTCTCCCTTATGCTCTAATCCAAAGTCCCGAAACCTTTCAGCTCGAGCTATGAAACCGTTTTCAGTGCCTAGAAGATTGCAATGCAGTGGACGATGTGAATAACAAGCTCGTGGAAACTGTCCATGCAGTCGGAGCTAACTTTGCAAGGCCCGCCGCAGAAGAACACAAAATCTCAGGTGTCCCGGAAACGACGCTGCCACACTCGGTCTTCAGCTTCGACAGTTGGCTCTTTCTGGCAGACAGATCTCTAGCAAAGACCCACGTATTGGAGAAAAACATGAAACGTCAAACGTGGTGTAAATTGGGACAAATAGTTAGTATAATTTTATTTTCCATGTAGAATATTTTTAAAGGGCTTGAATCCAACCCTGGCATAATCTTGCTAACAAAACCGGCCTCACAATGGCCGCCCTTGCGAACTACGGTAGAAAAACAAAACATTAAAAATTAGTTAATATAATTAATTGCATCAAAACTATTGTAAGGTTACTTACCGATGATACTATATCCCATGTTCCTTTTTAACCTTTGTATCGTAATATTTGCAGCCTTTTATCATGCAACTAGGCATATTTATGACAAACATATACTCGCTCGCTCCTGCGCGCACACCGCTGTCAACTGAGTCGCGTTGGCCCTAAACTGTCATTTTAGGGCCAAAGCATCGGTGCAATTTAGTTTAAGCTAGTTATTATTTATTCTGGATGCTAGTAAAATATAAATCAATGGGTGAAGTTTACAGCAAGCACTTAGCTCCTGAGCTACAACGGCTCTAAACGTAAATAAATGAAGCCGATAAATCGTGTTTAGTTATATAAAAGGTATTTAATAAATGGAATGTTGTCACATTCCATTTATTATGTTAATATTATCTCCTTTTGTACAGCACCCAATAATTTAAAAAACTAAGGTTTTGCAAGATGATGACCAGGATTAAGAAAGGAATGCTACGGTGTTTGGTCATGTAGAGAGAATGAACGAGGAAAGAGTGACAAACCAAATTTATGTTGCAGAAGTGAACTGCAGAGTCTGGAAGGGACGCCCTAGACGAAGTTTTATCGAACAAATTGGCGATATATTGAAAATGGGCCAGATTAAGAGTACCCTAAAGGCGGCAACTGACATGCCTGCCGCAGGGGCAATCTAGGGAGCACAGCGTTCGGAGCAATATCGGAGGTGTCTCCACACACACGCCTGCCGTTCAGTATGAGAGTGTACGTCTCGCTGGACGCACGCGTTGAAAATGGCGCCAGGTTTATCGAAATATCAATAAATCTGTATATACAGCCTTGGCTCTTTTTATATAGAATAAGGATGGCAAATGAGCACAATCCACCTGATGGTAAGTGGACACTGTGGCCCATAGACACCCACATTTATCAATGAAACAACAATTAATTAGTTGTTTAGTGCTAGATGAATCTGTTATTTTCATTTATTTATAAGTACATATAAAACACATACATATAGTAACTCAGACATACGCTTGCTGTCACGCACACGCACACGCATACACACACGCACACACACGCACGCACGCACGCACGTACGAACGCACGCGCACACGCACACGCACACTCACACGCACACGCACACGCACACGCACACGCACACGCACACGCACACGCACACGCACACGCACACGCACACGCACACGCACACGCGCACGCACCCGCACACGCACACGAGCTACGGCATAGCTCTGCCACGCTATTTTTAGGCTATCAACGACAATTAAATATGACTAACTTCACTCGTCATAATTTAATGTAACCAATTTATTCTGTGATATAACTTAACTAACTAATGCTTAGTAACTATAAACTAGTGTTACAAATAGCTAGGATAGTTTTCTAATGATGAGTTTTAATAAGTTTCATTACTAAAATTTGTATTTTTGCTTAATTATTTAGTTAATGACATTTTATTTATATTCCAGCAATGTTAATACTATTGGAATATTTTTTCCCTTATGATAAGTTAGGTAATAAATCCCAGTAATGTTACTTGTAAGTTACAACGTTCAAATAACGTTCTTTCTGCGGTTCTGACTGGTACTCATACGTGTGCTCCGTGCGAAAGTCGCAACGAACTGATTAAATTTGGCCCAATTGCGCTACACACGCTTCAGCGGCAGGGCCGATCTAGGGAGCAAGGAAGGTCTTGCGCTCCTGCCGCCCTGCCACAGGGCCGACTTGAAAAATTGCCCCTGCTTGCCTACACACATCACAATTAAGTAGGCAATTAAGGGTCATCCCCACTCCTATAGCCTAGACTGCCCCTGCGGCAGGCATGTCAGTAGCTGCCTTATGCGGCAGGCATGTCAGTAGCCGCCTTATGTGGCAGGCATGTCTTAAGGTGGCTACTGACATGCCTGCCGCAAGGGCAATCTAGGGACCATAGCGATCGGAGCAATATCGGAGCTGTCTCTACACACTCGCTTGCCGTTCAGTATGAGCGTGTATGTTTCGCTGGACGCACGCATTGAGAATGGCGCCAGTTTTATCGAAATATCCATGAATCGGTATATATAGCCTTGACTCTTTTTTATATAGAATAAGGGTGACAAATGAGCACAGCCTACCTGATAATATGTGGACACTGTGGCCCATAGACTCCCACATTTATCAATCAAACAACTAATTAATGAATAATCACAACCAAAATTTAGTGCTTATAAGCTGCAGCATAGGTCTGCTACGCTATTTTTCGGCTATCAAAGAAAATTAAATATTACTAAACTCACTCGTCATAATTTAATATAACCAATTTATTCTGTGATATAATTTAACTAACTAGTGCTTAGTAACTATAATTTAACTACTGTTACAAATAGCCAGGATAGTTTCGTAATGATGAGTTTTAATAAATTTATTTTTGTTTAAATATTTAGTTAATGACATTTATTTATATTCGAACAATTTTAATACTATTGGAATATTTTCTTTCCCATACTAGCCCTAATGATAAGTTAGGTAACAAATCCCAGTAATGTTACTTGTAAGTTACAACGTTCAAATAACGTTCTTTCTGCGGTTTTGACTTGTACTCCTACATGTGCTCAGCGCGAAAGTTGCAACGAACTGAACGAATTGCCCCTGCTTGCCTACACACATCACAATTAAGGAGGCAATTAAGGGTCATCCCCACTCCTACACCCTAGATTGCCCCTGAGGCAGGCATGTCAGTAGCTGCCTTTAACCGACGAGAATGTATGTGTAGATATATGGATGTAAAGGAGGGGAGAGAGTTGTATCAGGATCGCGCCAAATGGAAGTCCGTAGTCTCTGCCTACCCCCTCTGGGTGACAGGCGTGAGTGTTTGTGTTGTTGTTGTAGTAAGGTTTTGCTGCAACCAGTTTGTTTATTTTTAATATTAAAACTTAATTACAGGCGTGATACAGAGGCGTGCTCCAGGCTTATATTTTGCCTTCATTTATTCAGTAATTACAGCTCTTTACAAGTCCACTGCCGAATGTAGACCTCCCCTAAATAAAGGCAAAGTATATTGCATGCCTTGAGCGCAAAGCGCATAGGTATGTTCTACAAGGACCAAAGATTCAAAATTTCAACGTTATGTCGCATAAAATCGTATCTAACAATCATATTGAACATATAAATGATATAAAAACACATTATCAGAAAGATAAGTGATTGTTGAATTTATTAATATATTTTTTTAAATCGATTAATTGCTATTTTTACATTAAAAAAGTGGTTGTAGCTTATGGCGTAGATTTATCAAGTCCGCATGGTGTGGTAAACACCATAACTTTTGAAAATATCAATTCTTTAACTCAATCTATTTTTTTAATCTCTTCATCTATCATATGAGAAGTCATGGAATGTAAATGGCAGTTTAATTTTCTTTTGTTTATTATAATTAGTTATAAATAATTTTTTCGTCGTAGAAATCAGGATATTTGCGGTGTTATAGCAACCTTGTAAATAAATTAAACCAGACTGCCTCTGCCTCACTCACATACTTCGGCGTCAATCGCCGTCGTGAGTGGATACTGTGTCGGTTGTTTGCAGCGGCTCAAAAAGATCACTGTACAAAATACAATATATTCGAATAACCAAATTTCATACATTATTATTATAATAATCAGAGATTTTTATTACAATGTTTTAAAAGTAGAGGTTGAAATTTAGTACGTACTAAAAGTAAGTAGGATGTATATATTTAAGTATATTTATACTTAAATACGTTTTGGACTTTATGGAGTGACCGGAATGATAATATGATGATCATATGAGTATTATGAGTCGTGCACATTTGAATTTTCCAAACTTTTATAAATTGAAGTTTAAGATAAAATTATTGGAAAATTGGAAATGTAATAATAAGGTTATTAGTGAAAACTTGTGTGCATTTATTTAAATTTAAACTATTAAAAATGTACGTATAATCATGTTATACTACGTAGTACTATTATTAAGTGGCGAAGCGTGCGAAGACACTTATTGATTTCACGATGTCTGTCCGTCTGTCCCACGATTATCTCGAGAACGGTTTCGAATATTCAAATTCTGTTTTCAGCAATCGATTACTGATCACCCAGGCATCTGAACCTCCTATTTTGAAACTGATTGCTCAACGGCAACCGTTAGAAACCACTACAAAGCTGATTGCTTCGCCACTTTGCTATGCTGTTAGCTTTGCTATGCTGTTACCTTGCTAGGTTTATTTATTCTTTGGCCATACGTAATTTTTTTAATCCGCTTAGGCATGCCACAATTATTTATTTATAGATTCATTCGCGTTTATTATGTAAAGAATGCAATGAGAAACTTGCGGCTTTTAATAGCTTTTGTTAGTATCCTTGAGAGTTTGGTATAATAAAACCTTAATTGGTCTTGGGGCACAACCGTGCCCCACACGTAAAATAAAGTAACCATTTGATGTGTGACTCCACTAAGGAATTTAAGCTATTTTATTCAATTATCATGCAATTTGTGGAAAAATATTATATATTAAATCATTTCTAGTTATAATATTATTAGTACTTGTAAATCAAAATGGCCAGATATTGAAATAAGGGGTATTTGATTGGTTTGCGAAATGTGACGAAGAAGAGGGAGGACTTAGAGAAGATCTAATTCATCAACAATTTAAGTGACTACCGCCGCCCATGAACAACTGCAACACCAGGGAGGGAATTGCAGTTGCGTTGCCGGCCTTTCAAAAAGGAGTACGCTCTCTTCTTGAAGGTCCCTAAGTCTTATCGATCCGGAAAAATCGCTGATGGTAATCGATTCCACAAGGAAGTCGTGCGAGGAAGAAAACATCATCTAGATTGCACAGTTGTGGACCGCCAATCATCCAGATGGTGTGGATGGTATCGGGAGTTCTGCCGCGATGTGCGTTCATTTAATTTGGCGGCTGGGATTAATCCGAACATTACCTCAAAGCACTCCCCGTGGTAGATGCGAAAGAAAATGCAAAGGGATGCAACATCTCTTCGCAGTGTCAGTAAATCAAGCCGATCGGAAAGGACCCGGTCGTCGACGATTCGAGCCGCTCTGCGCTGGATGCAGTCAAGTAGAAGGAGCTGGCACTGAGGAGCCCCTGCCCAGAGATGGGAACAGAATTCCATGTGAGGCCGAACCTGAGACTTGTAAAGTTGCAGGCGGTGTGCCGGCATGAAACACTATCCCGCTCTGCTGAGAACGCCAAGCTTTTTAGATGCCAAATTGGCCTTCTCTTCCAAGTGACCACTAAACTGCACGTCACTCGATATGTCAACTCTGAGGATTCCGATACTGGCTGAGGCAAGAAGAGGAGTGCCTTGATACTGAGGAGACACGACAAAGGGATTCTTTTTAGCGCTAAACGCACAAACTTGTGTCTTCTGAGGATTAAACTGGACTAGATTTAATCGCCCCCAATCCGAGACTTTGTTCAGCAAAGACATGACTTCAGACACAAGTTTGTTCCCGTACTCGGTGACGTTTTCACGAGAAATATTGGCACGGCCGGTGTAAAGAGCATCACCAGTGCTGTCATCCGCATAGCAATGAATGCTACCAGATAGCAACATATCATTGATATGCAGAAGAAACAGCGTTGGTGATAGCACACAGCCTGGTGGAACAACAGCGTTAATAGGCCTGTAGTCGGAGCATGCACCGTCTACAACGACCTTGATGCTCCAATCTGCAAGGAAGCTGGTGATCCAATTGCACAATTTCTCGGGAAGCCCATAGGAAGGGAGCTTCGAAAGAAGCGCTTTGCGCCAAACCCGATCGAAGGCCTTCGCAATGTCCAAACTAACGGCCAACGCCTACCCCTTGGACTCTACTGCCTCCGCCCATCTATGGGTCAGGTAGACCAGAAGATAACTAGCTGATCGACCCCGACGAAAACCGTACTGGCGGTCACTAATCAGCTGGTGATCCTCAAGGTACCTCATGAGCGGGCAGTTTATAATGGCTTCCATTATTTTGGAGAATAAGGAGGTGATGGCGATAGGCCTGTAGTTGGACGGGTCTGAGCGGTCGCCTTTTTAAGGGATCGGGTGGACAAAAGCTGTCTTCCATGAATTCGGGACTACGCCTTGGGAGTAGGAGTACCGGAAAAGACGCGTTAGGACCGGTGCTAACTCCGGAGCATACGTCCTCATCACAATTGGGGGGATTCCGTCAGGCCCACTCGACTTCTGGATGTTCAAGGAGAGGAGTGCTTTGCGAACCGAGCGCTGTGAAAACAGCAGATCCGGCATGGAGCACTCACACCGCGGGATGGTCGGCGGTGTTTTCCCCCCGTCATCAAGAGTCGAGTTGGACGCAAAAAGAGAGCCTAAAAGATCGGCTTTGTCTTTTGCCAGTGGCCAGTGAGTCGTCCTCTCTGTGCAGAGATGGTAGTGATAGCTTACAGGAATTCCCTTGGACAGCCTTGGCGAGAGACCAGAATGCACGGGTTCCCGAAGGAAGGCGAACTAGTTTCTGGACAGCCTTGGGGAGAGACCAGAATGCACGGGTTCCCGAAGGAAGGCGAACTAGTTTCTCGCCAATTCTGCCTATGTGCTCTGACTTTGCCTTAGCAATAACTCTTTTGACGGACCTGGAGGCGAAGATATACTTCTTTTTAAGTGTGTTGGTGTTTACATCCCGAGTCGCCGAAGCCGTAGCTCAGGCTTGATAACACTCCTGCTTACTGCGTAATGCAGTCTTACAGGAGCGACCAAACCAAGGCTGAGATGTACTTCTGATGGGTACCACAGATGATGGAATAAATAGTTCCATTCCCTGTAGCACCACATCAGTGACAGAGTCAGCAACAGCGCTGGGATCATCCGGCAAGAAGCAAACCCGCCCCCATTGGTAGGATGCAAAAAAAGACCGCATTCCGTCCCAATCCGCCGACCTGTAATGCCAAACACGGTGGCAACCTGCAGAACGCAACCGCGAGGAGAGCGTGAGTGGCACCACACTCCGGATCAGACAATGGTCCGAAGAGCCAAGAGGGGCATCGACGGAAACCTGATATTCGTCCGGATGAGAGGTCAGCAGAAGGTCCAACAGGGAAGGTGTATGATCCTCGACATATGGAAGCCGCGTATGCGAAGTAACCAGTTGTGTCTGACCATAAGCCAAGGCAAGGCCATAAACAGATCTCCCCGCATGATCGGTTGAACGAGAACCGAGCCATTTGGCGTGGTGGGCGTTAAAATCGCCAAGGATCACGATCTGTGCGGATGGGACCTGTTGTAGCAAGGAATCTGTAGCCGTTTGGACGTGGTCCATGAGTCCGTCTGTTTCAGCATTACCGCTATGGGACCTATAGAGGCACCCGTAGACGCGCGGATGGTCGTCGCTGTCTACGCGTAGCCAAAGGATGGACAGATCTGAACCTTCAAGACTGAGGCGTCGAGAACAGATGTCCTCTCTGACATACACGCAAACTCCAGCCCGAGGCACAAAGGAGTGCTCCAATTTGTACCCCGGGTAGGATAGATACGAAATATCAGCCGGATAGGAAACCTACGTCTCGGTCAGAAAGAGTAAGGCCTGCTTCGCCGTCTCGAGATGGTAGTGGACGGCGTTTAGGTTCAAGGGAAGTCTCCTGATGTTGTAGAAATTCACGGATAGCGTGACAGGGGTCGCCTTGGTATTGTTGCTCAGTTTGCCTCGAACAGTTATATTTTTGAGCGGAATTTGCCCCCCCTCCCCCCCCCCCCCCCAATACGCGGGGCAGCCTAAGCACTCACGCACAGGAGTGGAATAACATGGTCGTGGATGCTCAACGAGGGATTTTCCAGGGGTGCTGGTGTTGCTGCAACCCTCCTGGGGTAGTCTTTCGTGTATTTCCGCTACCATGTTGATGGGGTGGGGGGGGGGGGGAATGGGGCGTCCGGCCACCTGCACTCACCAGACGAAACGCAGATGCAGAGCTTCTACTTCACGCCAGTATTCTGTGAGGTCGTGGTACCAACCCGGCTCGAGCCGGCCCATACGTGCAATAGCAAAAACTGCTGCGTGGCTCTACCACCGTTAAAAGGATGAAATGAGGATGATGAATGAAAAGAGGACTTATTTTTTTATATCAAATAGTATTAAATGTCAACAAATACCGATATCATATAAAAATACGAACTACGAAACAAACCGTTTGGTTTGAATGCGTGGTGTGTCAAACATAATAATATCGACAAGCAAACGTCTGTTTATTCAATGATGGAACGAAAAGGAGGGAATCAAGGCATGCAATTCCTGTGCACATTCTCCGAAATGTATCCCGTAAAACAATGAAAGAGTCGGCTACTTTACACCTGTGCTTTGGTAACCGTTACCGTTATTGTTATAGCCTATTCAAGTCCACTGCTGAACATAGGTCTCCCCCATAGATTGCCTCATATTTTAAGTTCTTATCAGGAAATGCTGCTGCCCATAACCTGTTTAATTTTCCTCTGTCACCTCTAACGACACCCACGGGACGATATGGAGAGGTAGGTATTCTTAAACCACCAGATTTCGGTCAGATTTCTTTTAAATATTTGACGTCACCGTTAAGTCTCACTTTCACTCGTGTCGCTGAGACCAGAGCTGATACACTCGCACAGGTAATATGCGCCTCATTTTTGGGCTGTTTTTGATTTCAGCACTATCATATACCGATTCAATAGGTACCAGATGCTTCAATCGTGAATCAATATCACTGCGTTAAAGATTTACAAATTCACCTTATTTTTTATATATTGAATACTAGCTGGCTCGGTGTATGGCAAAGGAAACTTTTAATTCACTCTATACTTTTCAGAGTGCAATAAAAAGGAAGGAAAATTAAGAAGTCAGGAACTTGGCGGTGTTTCTCCTCCGTGCTTCAGAAAGCACGTGAAGCCTGATCTCTCTTCAGTCTTATCGGATTGCCATCCTATCGGAATATAAGAGTGAGGGAATGGAGAGTCCGCCTGTGCTTGCGCACACACTCGAGAACTATTATTCTGTCCTGGGGAAACAGCTATTTATTGTTGTGACTTGCAATACTAGCCGAAATTCGATCTAGAAAATATTACAAGCAAGGTAACCATTTTATTTTCAATAAAGAAAAGATTATATGGCGTGAATATGACCGCAGTCATTTAGAAGTTATGCGATCACTTACAGACGCCTACGATTATATAATATGTTATAAAGATAAATACTGTTATAAAGGAATACAAATATAATAAAGTTTATTTTTATATTTTTTATAAATGATCTGTTCTTATATCGCATTCCTTACTTTCCGTATCTGGTAATAAATTACCTACTTTAAGCCATTTACGTGATGCTTTTCTTAACATGAGATGCTTACAGATCATGGGGGTACTATCCATAAAGGAATTCTTCCAATTTTAAATTTGCTTCTTTTGTTGATCACTGATACCTTTAATTTAATTCGTAAGTGCACTCATTTATGTATTTTTGTTATTATAATTTAAACACTGATGAGTCGGCTTGATTGGTGAAGGATTGCACTTACACAGAATACCAGAATGAAATAGCAGCATAATGGTACCTTATTTCATATGATGATTCACGTGAACCGGAGACACATTAGAATCCAGTAAAGAGGAATTCCAGTCGATTAAGGACCCCTGCATCAAGTTGCAATCAAAATTTACTTTAAAAAAGTATATGATTAATAACATCCAGAGAGAACTTGCGATCCGCTTACGTGTCTTTTACAATTTCTTACGTCAGTTCCTTATTGCAAACTGAAAGAGAAAAATGATCTTACAACGTCTCTTCGCTAATTGGTTGAGTAATAACGTCTGGTGCGGGAAAACTGCGCAAATTAAAGCAATAAATAACAACCACGTACAAGATACTGCGAAAAGGTTTTTTCGGGAAAAACGTGGCCCTTTTGTAAATATAAATACCAAACCCCACCCCGCTCCGTGAAGTGATGGGTAAGAACACCCACTACTCCATATCTTACCGTGGGTCTCGTAAGAAGTGACATAGGGAAACTGAGACAGAAGATGGGTAGCTGCATCTTTCTGACAACAGCAAATTATAGTAAAAATAAAACTGTTGCCAACCAATGGGTGCGTGGCAGCAAAGCAGGTTGGCAACCGCAGTTTTTTTTGCTTCACGTTTTTAGCACTGCTTAGGGTACCCTACAAAAGAGTGCCAGTCAGTACATTATTTGAAGAAGTCATACAAATATTAGGATGTCCAGTTAAAGGGGCGGTAATAAAGTTAAAGACTGGACATAATGCTAAATGTACTACCGAATATTTCTCGTCGTCACTTACAAAGGTGACGAATTATCTTAAGCCGATGTGGCAATAAATAATGTAACACAAAAAGAATTATCCAGAGAGAAGCAATACCACTTCTCTACTTATTTTCCCAAATAACGTGATTTTTCATGATTCTAGGATAGTCGGGCAGAAAAGCTATAAATCGTCCATGTTCACGATTGCCAGCTTAGTTTCCAAACAAGTTATCACGCAAAATACGCTTGCAAAGAGAAGTCAATATAAATCTTATTCCCATTCGGTTTATTCGACGTTAGTTAGATTTATTGCGCGCTAAACACGAGATTATCAGAAAACGAGTCCCTCTTGTAGAAAACACGGTTTTGGGGAAAACTAAAGATAATACGGATAACAGTTTTGACAATTTTTAAATAACAAATAATATTCCACAGCTTTTTGCGTTTGTTTTGAATAAGGAATTAAAAATTAACATTTTTTATAGAATAAGCGTTACGCCGATGCTTAGTGTGTGCTGTGACCCATAGACATTTATTTTTGATTGAATTAAAATTTCGATGCGTTATCATCCCTGAGGACCAAAATAGAATATCCCGTTGCCAGTAAAAAGGATCTACGGCTCTCTACACTCACCGTACGAAATACAGCAGCATTAAGTTGCTATTTTTCACTAGTATTCTATAAGAGTATAGTTCATCCCCAGAAGAGACGAACCATACGTGCTACAACCGTAATATAGCTTCATCGTAGCTCTATCACGTATAAAGCATTTCCAAATTAAAGATTTAGTTATGTAGTAGGTTCATGTGGTGTGTAACAACTAGATTAAAGAGCTCCACAGAGCGTCTTCCACAACAGCGTGAACAATTAATGTCAACATTTGACCCAGCAGCACAACATCTAACACAAGAAATGTTTCATACCTCGTTTAGAAGTGAAACATTGTAGCAAATAAAGTTTCTCATTAAGGTTTTCCAAATGAAATATTTAATCTCTACATGTTATACCCGGTTGACGGGGTGGTGGAGGAGTAAGTGAATTCATTCCGCCATTTCGTAACATGTGTTTCGGTAATCTATGGGAAATGCCGGGAAAATCTTATGAATTCCGATAGATAGCAGTATACCATCTCGTTTATCCTAGACGTCAAATATCCAGACCTGCGATGGGCAGCAGCATCGAAGTTGCAAGATATCTGGTACTGTAATCGTCCCTGCAATCCAAGCATAGCAATCAAGTAAAATTCTTTCTACTAGGGGACAGGTCCATACCCAGCAATGAGCCCGTGTAAGTGCCTACATTGAAACTATAACTAATAAATTCAATACTTGAACTGAAAGTCAAGAGCGAAGAATTTTTCAAGATAGAAGTCGAGTTAGTACTGCTTCTACATTAAAACCTTTCAAACTATGTCATTCTGTATATTTTCTTAACCATTACGCCGTATCTGTATCAAGTTTATTGAACTTATATTAAATAAAACTGTAAGCTTTTATTTAATGTTTCACATGATATGTTTAGAAGTGTGTCAGGATCGTTCCAAATGGAATTCCATAGTCTCTGCCTACCCCTCTGGGTGACAGGCGTGAGTGTTTATGTTATGTTATGTTATGATATGTTTAAATTCTATCAAGTTTTTGAGGATATTACACTTAATTAAAAAGCAGGAAACAAGATAAAAATCTTTATTCAATGCTTTAAAACAATACAGATACATAAAATATACGAGACATTGATATTAAAATATGTTGTTTTGAAACAACAATGCTACATTACTAAAATTTACATAATTAATCAGTTATGTACTATTTGAACATGGAAAAATATCCAGACATCTAATTACCAAAGATATCCTAAGCTTCTATTGATTCTCTATATCAAGCTATATACGGTCAAATAACAATAATTATACTCGCCTGCAAGAAGAATCTTCACAGAACAACTCACCAGTATTAAGGGTTCGTAAATATCGGTTATGACACACTTAAAAGGCCCGTATCTGGCGGTGGAATATAATCAAACATGTTTATTTATTTATTTATTATTTATTACATTCTCAATTACAAAAGAATAGAATGGACGAATTTAATGCTTTTAGGCATTTAAAAAAAAGATTTATTCACAAGAAAGCATTCTTTTGTTGTACTAATGGATTATACACACACATATAGTATGTATCTTCAACCATTGCTTCCTGCCTACTCACTTACGGTGCCGAAACGTAGACACTGACGATACGGCTACTCCACAAGCTCAAAGTTTCTTAGCGAGCGACAGAAAGAGCTATGCACGGGATTTTTCTGGTGGAGAAAATTTGAAACGAAGAAATCCGACGGAGAACCAAGATTACAAGACTGATTACTTATAGTCTTCCGTGTTTGTAAACTGAAGTGACAATGGGCTGGCCACGTCTGTCGCAGAGGTGACAACCGGTGGAGTAAACGTATTATGGAGTGAAGACCGCGTCTAGACAAACGTAGTGTGGGACGCCCCCTGACCAGATGGAGCGATGATCTGCGCAAGGTGGCTGGTAGAAACTGGATGCGTGTAGCCGAAGATCGGGATAAGTGGCGCGCCTTGGAAGAGTCTTATATCCAGCAGTGGAGTGCCGCAGGCTGATGATGATAATATTACAACACAGCATTACAAACAGTTTTAAAGTACCCTATAAACCGTAAATGGTTTGTCATGAATTGGAAATTTAATTATGTACGGAGTCATGAACTTAGACTTACAGATTTCAATAACGTTATCTCGTGGTTTTTCAGCACGTAGTTGGACTGATTCACTCAAGCGATAATTACATCTACTCGTGGATGCATGCAACAAACCTCAAAGATACATACTCTGGGGAAATCATCCACATTTGTTCAACATATACCTGAAATATTGGAATGGTGTTAAGGGAGTAGACACTGGATCGAACAAAAATATGTGATGAAAATAAGTTCCGCTGTGTGCTCAAAACGTTTAATTATACAATACAAAATGTAATCTTGGTTTTAATAACACACGGCTGATCAGCGCGGTGAGAATGGGAAGCTCTCACGAGTTATAGTATATCACATGGCGCATTGTTGATAATACCGATTTATTCAACTTAAAATTTTAACTATCAGAAAAAATACAGGCTTTTATTTGCTTTGATTTATTAAAAAAATTCGACTTAAATAGAAAAAAGAACTGTGTTATTTTTATTAGATGGTCATTGCACTAGAGAACTACAACCATTTCACGTATTGTGAGTGAAACTGGGTCCGTGTATTATTCTAATATTATGTTTATTTTTATACATGTTTTTTTTATGTTACTGAACATGCTTGTTTATATTTCAATGCAGTTGACTCAATTGTTCTTCCTCTCTTTTTTCTACAGCCATCAAAATTTCATTGACTGCCTTAGTCACCGCGCTTGGCAGGATCATCGACGATAGCAGTACCAGACATATTATATGATGTCTGGAGTTAACAAAATGTTCATATTATATCCAGCTATCTCAAACTATAAGATTTCGTAAGGGCAAGACAGCCACGGGAGAAAATGATCTACCACACTTACATAGTATAGATATAATAATATAATATTTAATATATTATATAAAATAATATAATATATTAAATAT
The DNA here is from genome assembly GCA_033319125.1 of Parnassius glacialis. Classification (NCBI taxonomy): domain Eukaryota; kingdom Metazoa; phylum Arthropoda; class Insecta; order Lepidoptera; family Papilionidae; genus Parnassius; species Parnassius glacialis. Next base: position 8,678,337 of record JAVANC010000009.1, read on the forward strand.
GTAAATATAAAATAATATACTATAAAAATAATATAATATATTAAACATTATATTATGTTATCTTATATTTACGCGAAGACTACACATTAAATGAAACAAATTTTTACGGATTATATCGCGTTTAATTTTAACTTTATTAATTCCCGAAATTTCGGGTGCTTTACAGCATCCATGTTCACGGGGGGGACTGAGGTGTTTGACATCTCGATGTCATAGTTAGCCCGGCTACCTTCAGTTTTTTCATATTAATTTTTGGTTCGATTTACGCAGAATGAGCTTACAGTATCTTGAAGTCTAGCAGTGGTATACTTGGGTTTGGATTTAATTTTATTAATTATAGGATCCCAAGCAGATGGCAGCACCCATCAATCTTCTCTATTGAAATTAGGATATTTTTTAATTTCAATAGCCTCGCGAATAATTCTTGGTAGGAATCGGTGTCCTTTTGCGAGGATTTGTGGTCTATCAAATGTAATGTAATGGCGGGGACGGTCTTAAACATGTTCACAAACTGCAGACTTCCCGATACGGCGGTGCTTCACGTCAGCTATATACACTCCTGCATCTTGCAGCGGGATATGACACTTGATGGATGGTAAAAATTGACCAATATTCTTCGGCGGATTTAAGTACGTTTTGATGGAAACTCGCTTCAAGATGTAGCCAACCTTGTTTGTGACTCCTCTGACATAGGGTAGTACAGCAGGCACACGCTCGACTGTGGCCGGCTTCACTCGGTCACTGTGACGTAGGCGCGGGACCCGAAGCTTGTTGTCTTGCAATACTTGCTCGACGTGCTGAAACTCGGCGGCCAGATGTTTTCTGTCACAGATCCCTCGTGCTCTCTGAAACAATGATTTTCCCACGGTAGCTAACTGTGAAGGTCTTTTTCCTGTACACAATATGACCAATAGTGTTATCAGGATTTCGGATGACTAAAACATCTAGGAAAGCTAAAGAATTGTTTGTCTCTAACTCCATTGTGAATTGTATTTTAGGGTTTATGAAATTAAGGTGGTTTAAAAATGCAGTTACATTCTCAGATGGTAAAATTGTGAAAGTATCGTCTACGTACCGCTTGTAGAATATTGGATTTACAGGAGCAGTAACTGGATACTGCTATACAGATACTGGTGAGCCCATTGCCACTCTGTCTACTTGCATGTAGAACTCTTCCTTCCACAATAAATAGCCAGATGTAAGGAAGTGTTTGAGTAATACTGCATATTCTGTGGGCATGTTGTTATCTTTTAGCTTTCTAGTTACAATTGAGATGCAGTCTTCAATAGGTAGGCATGTGAATAGTGACTGAACATGAAAACTGACCATAGTTTCTTTGTCAGCGAGATGTAAGTCTTTTATCTCACTAACAAAATGTATGAATCCTTTGTGTGTACCCTGGTGTGTCCTATTAGTAGTGACAGTATTTTTGCCAAGTGTTGAGCCAATTTATAAGTTATTGAATAGATCTGGCTTACTATAGGACGTAGTGGAGCGTTTGGTTACATTTTAAATATTATATTATTTTATCTACACTATTTCTATCATCATCATCATCATCATTACAGCCCTTCACAAGTCCACTGCTGAGCATAGTCCTCCCCCAAGGAATGCCACAAAGCTCGGTCCGAGCTACCTGCATCCATTGACATTAACCTTTCTTACCCATCGCTTATCGGTTCTTCGGGCTATGTGGCCCATTGCAACTTCAGCATACTTATTCTTTGGGTAAAATAGGTTACTCTAGTTCTACCGCAGATATCCTCGTTTTTAAGTCTACCACGCAGAGAAAAGACGAGCATAGCCCTCTTCATAGCTCGATGAGCGGCTTTGAGCTTCCTCATACGGCCAGCAGTGACGGACCACGTCTCAGATCTACAAGTCATCACTGGCAACACGCACTGGTTGTACAATCTAGTATCGAGGTTTTGATGTATGTCTGACTGGAAGATGTATCATAATCTCCCGAACGCTGTCCAGCCGAGTTGAATCCGTCGATTGAGCTCTCGACTGAAATTGGACTTACCTAGTCATATTCGTCAACAACTACGAGCTTATTGCTCCCATGACATGAAACATGATTTTTGTTTTGTCCATGTTCATCTTAATACCTATCCGTTGGGAGACACTATTGAGGTTATTGAGGATAGTACTAAGGTCCTCCAGAAATTCTGTCATATGGACCATATCGTCAGCAAAACGAAGGTGAGTGAAGTACCCGCCATTGACGTTAATACTGTATCCTTTCCAGTCCAGTAACTTAAAAACGTCTTCCATCGCTGCATTCAGCGGTAAATAGTTTCGGGGATTTAACGTCGCCCTGTCTTATACCTCTCTGCAGTTGAATAGGTTTAGTACTCTGGTTAGTACTCGGATAGCCATCGTAGCCCTACTGTACAAACACTTCAGCCCTTCGATATATCTATAGTTCACTTGGCACCGCTGGAGGGACTGCAGCATCGCCCAAATTTCGACGGAATCAAAAGCTTTCTCATAGTCTTCATACGCAAGACAAAGTGGTAGATTTTATTATTCGGTCTTTTGTAAAACTTGCCGATGGGTATGTATGTGGTCTATGGTGCTAAAGCCTTTTCGGAAACCGAATTGTTCGGGAGGCTGGAAGTCATCGAGTCTGTGTGCGAGACGATACGTAATGACTCTCGAAAACAGCACGTAGACGCGACTCAGAAGGTAAATCGGTCTGCAGTTCTTCAAGAGAACGTTGTCGCTGCATTTGGAGATCTGTCTATTTAGTTGCCTGTATGCTATCAAATCTACTGAAGACTGCAGCTTCATTTCCCGTCTAACAGTCATGATATTAAGAGTGTGATCGGAGAGTTTTTGTGTTCTTCTGCGACGGGTCTTGCAAAACTTAGCTCCGACCGCATGGACAGTATCTACGAGTTTGTCATTTATACCGTTCACTGCATTGCAATCTTCTAGCTACTGAAAACGGTTTTGTAACTCGAGCTGAAAGCTGAGGGCGACGGAACGTTGACTTTATTGGACGAAACCTCTCCTACTTAACATTCAGGTTCAGTGCGCCTCCTGGCTTACTGGTAGCAATTACCAAATGGTGATCAGTTTTCTGCCTCGCGATCACTGAAACATCACTGAACAGTAATCGTCTAGTCGTCATAATGAAGTCAATATAATTTTTTGTCGAACCGTCGTATATATTTATAGTTATTTATATGTATTATTTGTATATTTATGTTGATATGAATATATCTATTCTTATTTATGTACGTATATATTTGTATACATGTACAAATAGGAGATATTTTTGTAGTTTATTATTTGTATATATTAGTAAAATGTATATATAAAGAAATTAATTATCATTTCTATTTTATTTTTATTCTATATTGCTACACCTAGGTACTTCAAATTCTCACCACTTCATGGGTTGAGTGGTAGAGAATGCTTTAAGGCATTAAGTCCGCCCTTTGTATTCTTTTAGATTAAGGAATGGAATAAAGAATAAATAAATAAGTATGACCTTCAGCGAATACCGTTTGGTGATTCTGAATATAAGGTAAGCAACCGTCGCCAATACACTCCCCATCATTACAACGTTGTTTACGAGAGACTTGTGGACGATAAATCCGACACCTCCTCGGGACAGATGGTCGCCCTCTCGGTGATAGAACAAGTTGCCGGATTCGACAATTACAGATTCCACCCCCTCTCTTCGTCCTCGGCCTCGACTTCTTCGACTCACTATTTCTATATCTTATGGAAAGTTTTCTCCTTATGAGGCAACTATGGGAAGGTCTATATTCAGCAGTGGAATTCTGATGAACTGTAATGAATGAATGAATTTCTTAATCACATGCCGTAACTCAAGCGCTAAGTGTTTACCGTAAATCACACAGTGCGCGAGCTATATTTAGTGTTGATTTACCATGTGCATGGTGGTGGAACATATCGTGATGAAAACTTCATGTCTAAGAATTGAAAAAATATTTCGGAGACAAAATGTGAAGTCTGCCAAGACGGATTGGGTCAGCGCGGACGACATTCCATTCAAATTTTTTTCTAAGTATTCCACACAAAAAATTGAAATTTTTTATATTTAAATATATCATATGATTACAGACTAGAGGTTAAAATCTCGAATTTTCTACTTATTGAAAAATCAAGAGTATCTGTAATACATCACGAAAATGAGTAATAATATATATTTAGGATGAAATTTACGTATACCACAACTTTAACATATTTGAAAGTTTTACCGTTTGATTATTCTTAGCCCCCAGGCATAACAAGGTTCTTAAATAATCAGCATTGTTAGATTACATCTATGGAAATAAGGAAAGTTTTAGCAAATTTTAGCTTCAGAAATTTGAATAGCCTGTACTTATTTCAAAACAAATACGTCTCGACAAGCCAGCCCGAATAATTTGTTTGAATTTCTTTAATGGATTAAATTAAATTTGACGTAATATTTTACGAGTATAAAAAACATGCGTGAGTGTCGTGGAACACTCGGTTCGAACGAAGTTACTTTCGTGGTATATTATTATTGATTAATAAATGAATTACTATTTTGAATTTTATATATTACATATTGAAATGTACTATGTTACAATTTGAAATGAAGCGTCATTTAAAATAATATTTCTTTCATGGCAAGATACAAAAAAATGTGCGAGGAATATGGATATTATTCCATCTCGCTCGCACTATAGAAAGGTGGTGACGGAAAAATCTTACACTTTTTCTTGCCTAGCTCCCATCCGCCAAATTCGTACCGTGCGAAAAGGAACTGTTGTTCCAATAATTACTATAATTTACATAAGAAGGTACAATTTTTAGTCCTTTTTTTAATTGTGTGATAACTCAAACAAATTTTAAACAGTGGTAGAGCCACGCGGCAGCTTTTGCTGTCGCACGGATGGGCCGGCTCGAACCGGGGTGGTACCACGACCTCACAGAATACCAGCGTGAAGTAGAGGTTAACCTCTGCGTTTCGCTTGGTGAGTGCAGGTGGCCGGAGGCCCTTTTTACTTGAAACGAGGCATTCCATCTTAGTCCTCACGGGTGACAACGCATCTACATATAAATTTGTAATAGAGGATAGATGTAGATGTCTATGGGCCACAGCAACCACTTACCATCAGGTGGACTGTGTGCTCGTTTGTCACCCTTATCATAAAAAAAAAACTCAAAACATCAAACTTCGGTGACAGCGATCAGTCTCAAAGGAGACTAGTCATTTGCGCAGAACAGTACTATAGTGCACGGGTGCGGACGCAAACACAAGTGCATTATTATTATCACTTATAGTGCGATTTGACGGCAATCCGACCGTAGAGATATCAGGCGCAGGAATAATGGATTTTCGTGCTTTCCCAGGTAACCAGATGAAACAGCGCCAAATTCCATCTCCGAGCTGCTACTGAGAATTGCTTGACAGAAAAATCCAACAATTGTTTGTGGCCCGATCTAGGATTCGTTCCGGGAACAATTTGATCATCAGTCACACTGACGACCACCGACATGATAAGTAATAAACATTATTTTAATTAAAACTGAATTTGCACGCGTTGGACCCTGATGGAAAAGTAACTTTACCTCTATAAATGCAGATCGCAGTGCGAGTAATGCATAGGCTTATAACACGGACCTAGCCGTGCCAGTCTAACCTGTAATTCTAAATAAAGAAATCTACTATTACGAAACACTTTAAAAATTCTAATCTATTTACCTAACTCTTCCATCCAAACTTAACACGTCACACATCCTTAATGAAATAAATACATATTGTTTGTAATTTTCTTAACTTTACAACGATGGTAATTATTTTTCTTAATTTGAAATACTGAAACTAAATTTTAATACACGTAAAGAAATTAGAGAAATAACATTGTTAGATTAAAGGAGATAATGGGATCTCATAACGTGGTAGAGTGGTAGAGCCACGCAGCAGTTTTTGCTGACGCACGGATGGGCCGGCTCGAACCAGGGTGGTACCACGACCTCACAGAAAACCAGCGTGAAGTAGAGGTTTACCTCTGCGTTTTGCTTGGTGATTGCAGGTGGCCGGAGGCCCTTTTTACTGGAAATGAGGCATTCCTTCTTAGTCCTCACGGGTGACAACGCATCTACATTTTGATTTGTAATAGAAGATAGATTAGATGTCTATGGGCTGCAGCAACCACTTACCATCAGGTGGACTGTGTGCTCGTTTGTCACCCTTATCCTATAAAAAAAATCCTTCCCATGGGGGCGGGTTTGCTTTTCGCCGGATGATCCCAGAGCTGTTGCTGACTCTGTCACTGATGTGATGCTACAGGGAATGGAACTATTTATTCCATCATCTGTGGTACCCATTGCAGGCAGATCTCAGCCTTGGTTTGGTCGCTCCTGTAAGACTGCATTACGCAGTAAATAGGAGTGTTATCAAGCCTGGGTTGCGGCTTCGGCGAATCGGAATGTAAAACCAGCACACTTAAAAAGAAGTATAACTTCGCCTCCAGGTCCTTCAAAAGAGTTATTGCCAAGGCAAAGTCAGAGCACATAAGCAGAATTGGCAAGAAACTAGTTTGCCTTCCTTCAGGAACCCGTGCATTCTGGTCTCTCGCCAAGACTGTCCAAGGGAATTTCTGTAAGCCATCACTACCATCTCTGCACAGGGAGGACGACTCACTGGCCCAAGCCACAAAAGACAAAGCCGACCTTTTAGGCTCTCCCGCGGTGTAAGTGTTCCATGCCGGGTGTGCTGTTCTCACAGCGCTCGGTTCGCAAAGCACTCCTCTCCCTGGATATCCAGAAGTCTAGTGGGCCTGGCGGGATCCCCCCAATTGTGCTGAGGATGTGTGCTCCGGAGTTGGCACCGGTCCTAACGCGTCTTTTCCGGTACTCCTACTCCTAAGGCGTAGTCTTGAATCCATGGAAGACAGCTTTTGTCCACCCGATCCGTAAAAAAGGCGACCGCTCAGACCCGTCCAACTATAGGCCTATAGCGATCACCTCCTTGTTATCCAAAATAATGGAATCCATTATTAACTGCCAGCTCATGCGGTACCTTAAGGATCACCAACTGATTAGTGACCGCCAATACGGTTTTCGTCGGGGTCGATCAGCTGGTGATCTATCTGACCCATAGATGGGCGGAAGCAGTAGAGTCCAAGGGGGAGGCGTTGGCCGTTAGTTTGGACATTGCGAAGGCCTTTGATCGGGTTTGACACAAAGCGCTTCTTTCGAAGCTCCCTTTCTATGGGTTTCCCTAGAAATTGTGCAATCGGATCACCAGCTTCCTTGCAGATCGGAGCATCAAGGTCGTTGTAGACGGTGCATGTTCTGACTACAAGCCTATTAACGCTGGTGTTCCACAAGGCTGTGTGCAATCACCAACGCTGTTTCTTCTGCATATCAATGATATATTGCTAACTGGTGGCATTCATTGCTATGCGGATGACAGCACTGGTGATGCTCTATATACCGTCCGTGCCAATATTTCTCGGAAAAACGTCGCAGAGTACCGGAACAAACTTGTGTCTGAAGTCGAGTCTTTGCTGAATAAAGTCTCGGATTGGAGGCGACTAAATCTAATCCAGTTTAATCCTCAGAAGACACAAGTTTGTGCGTTTACCGTTAAGAAGAACCCCTTTGTCGTATCTCCTCAGTTTCAAGGCACTTCTCTTCTTGCCTCAGCCAGTATCGGAATCCTCGGAGTCGACATATCGAGTGACGTGCAGTTTCGTGGTCACTTGGAAGAGAAGGCCAAATTGACCTCTAAAAAGCTTGGCGTGCTCAGCAGAGCAGGACAGTATTTTATGCTGGCACACCGCCTGCAACTTTACAAGGCGCAGTTTCGGCCTCACATGGAATACTGTTCCCATCTCTGGGCTGAGGCTCCCCAGTGCCAACTCGTTTCACTTGACCGCATCCAGCGCAGAGCGGAACGAATCGTCGACAACTGGGTCCTTTCCGATCGGCTCGATTCATTGGCACTGCGAAGAGATGTTGCATCCCTTTGCATTTTCTTTCGCATCTACCACGGGGAGTGCCCTGAGGATTTGTTCGGATTAATCTCAGCCGCCAAATTTCACGAACGCACATCGCGATAGAACTCCCGATACCATCCACACCATCTGCATGATTGGCGGTCCACCACTGTGTGATTTAGAAGATGTTTTCTTCCTTGCACGACTTCCTTGTGGAATTGATTTCCATCTGCGATTTTTCCGGACCGATACGACTTAGATACCTTCAAGAAAAAAGCGTAATCCTTTTTAAAAGGCCGGCAACGCATCTGCAATTCCCTCCCAGGTGTTGCAGTTGTTCATGGGCGGCGGTAGTCACTTACCATCAGGTGAGCCGCATGCTCGTTTGACCCCTCTCCTATAAATAAAAAAAAAACGTGTCAGATACAATAAAAACTAGACCCGTTAATTTAATTCGTTGTTCACCGATTTAGTACAAGAATATGCGCATTAGACTTTTACATTAAGTATGTCTGAAAGCTGGTGATATTGGGAACGTATTTTAATCATAGTAATTTGTTATATATATTATATATACACGAATACGCGACTACAATTTTCGTGACAACTCTACAAAGCATTCCTAATGTCGTGTTTTCTAAATAAATTCAACACGATGAACTCCATAAAAATAGATCCTTTAATTTAGAACAATTTGCTAAAAGTAAGAACTATTTATGCTTAAAATATTATTTTGCGAAATTTTATAATATACCTTTTGAACTTTTGTCACTTCCTCTTGGACTAAATTTATACGTTTCAGGGTTTATTTTATTTTATACATCTATTGCGAAGTAAATTCAAGGCTCACTATATCATTTATTTCTACAAGATATTACAAGGCAACCAAAGCCAACAAAAGCGTATAGTAAGTAAGGTTTGTGAAATGAACTATCGATTTTGAACAAAATTATCTTGTGTGTATGTTTATTTTGTTTTTCAAATATTCAAAATATCTCGGTACAAATTTAAAAAATATTCTTATAAGTAGTGGTCCATTACAGTAGTAGAATAGTAGATTTGACCAGATCAATTTTTATTTGCGCACTCCATACCGTAGCTATTAGTCTATTATGGATTTTAGAATTTATTAATTCTTGCATTTGTTCTTTTACAAATTTATGAAATTGATGATTGTTCTATTTTCAAACCGTTAGAAACCGCTACAAAGTTGATTGCTTCGCCACTTTGCTATGCTATTATCTTGCTAGGTTTATTCTTCTTGGCAAGAGACTTGAGAAATCCTAAAAACTACAAATATTGCTTAACATCCTACGGTCGTGTATACGTGAGGAAAGATGACAACTCTCCTTTTACACATATTACGAATGAGACAATGCTTCACAAGCTGATGAACAACTGACTAGCTTTCTCATTACTTTTCCTAAAATTGTTTTTCTGTTTTTGTAACTTTACGATGCTTGCAGTGTACTCTGGCCTGTTTTATTACCTTATTGACGTACTTTTAACTCGTTCAGAAATGTGTATGGACACTAACTAACTTTCTCAAATATTCTACACAACACTAAACCATGTATTAACCAATCCCTATCATCTGATTTAACACTCAGTCCCTAAATCTATTTTTTTATAGGAGAAGGGGCAAACGAGCACTCGGCTAAGTGACCACCGCTGCCCATAAACAACTGCAACACGAGGACTAACCAAGTTGGTGGAACAAGGGGTTCCACCAATGCAACCAACGCAATTGCAGATGCATTTTAGAATTTTTAAAAAGGAGTAGCCTCTTTTCTTGAAGGTCCCTAAATCGTATCGGTCCGGCAAAATCGCTGATGGTAATCGATTCCACAAGGAAGTTGTGCGAGGAAGAAAACATCTTCTAAATCGCACAGTGGTGGACCGCCAATCATCCAGATGGTGTGGATGGTATCGGGAGTTCTGCCGCGATGTGCGTTCGTGAAAATTTGGCGGCTGGGATTAACCCGAACAATTCCACAGAGCACTCCCCGTGGTAAATGCGAAAGAAAATGCAAAGAGATGCAACATCTCTTCGCAGCGCCAATGAATCGAGTCGATCGGAAAGGACTCGGTCGTCGACGATTCTAGCCGCTATGCACTGGATGTGGTCAAGTGGGAGGAGCTGGTACTGGGGTGCTCCGGCCCAGAGATGGGAACAGTATTCTATGTGACGCCGCACCTGCGCCTTGTAAAGTTGCAAGCGTTGTGCCGGCATGAAATACTGTCCCGCTCTGCTGTGCACGCCAAGCTTTTTAGAAGCCAATTTGGCCTTCTCTTCCAAGTGACCACGAAACTGCACGTCACTCGATATGTCGACGCCGAGGATTTCGATACTGGCTGGGGCAACAAGGGGAGTGCATTGAAACTGAGGAGATACGACAAAGGTGTTGTTTTTAGCGGTAAATGCGTAAACTTGTTTATTTTGAGGATTAAACTGGACCAGATTTAGTCGAAGCTTTGTTCAGCAAAGATCGATGATAAATGCGACTTAAACATAAGTTTGTTCCGTTACTCGGCGACGTTTTCCCGAGAAATATTGGCACGGCCGGTGTATAGAGCATCACCAGTGCTGTCATCCGCATAGCAATGAATGCTACCAGTTAGCAATATATCATTGATATACAGAAGACACAGCGTTGGTGATAGCACACAACCTTATGAAACACCAGCGTTAACAGGCTTGTAGTCGGAGCATGCATTGTCTGCAACGACCTTGATGCTCCGATCTGCAAGAAAGCTGGCGATGCAACACAATGTCTGTCTGGAAGCCCATAGGAAGGGAGCTTTGAAAGTGACCTAAAGTTATACTTTAATGACTGCTATGGGAACTCCTCTATGAGTAGAATAGAATAGAATAGAATAGAATAAAATAGAATAGAATAATTTTTATTCAATATAGATCACATGTGTAATTCTTATTGAAAGTCATTTTTTAATTTACCAGAGAAGAATCAGGTGTCCCGAGTTTCCGCTCATTTTATTAGTTATGAATAGATCTTACATCTCGACTTGATGGAGTGACTTGAATGTGTACTTCGGTGATTGCTACTGGAACTCTTCGACGAGTAGAACTACAATATACAATTTTATTTGAATTTTTTTACGACCATAGGTCGTGCACTTCTGAATTTTCCAAGCTTTTTTTAATTGAAATTTGACGTAAAATTATCGGAAAATTGTGTATAATTAACCCTATCTTGAAAATTTACGTATAATCGACGGCTCCATGGCGCAGTGGCTTAGTAATGAGTTGCAGCGCTTGGGGCTGCGGGCTCGAATCCCGCACGGAACAAGTATTTGTATAGCCTACAAATAATTATTCCGGGTCTGGATGTCTGTCCTTGTGCAATTTATGTTTGTAAACTACCTCCACGATACAGGAGAAAATCCTAGTGTGGGGGTAACGTTTATTTAAAAAAAAATCAAGTTACACGTAATTTTTTAATGCGCTTAAGGCATGCACAATTGGCTTTACCAATAACTTTTTTAACTATCTGTGCCCGCGACTTCGTTTGCATAGTCTTTGTTTTTTATGTTTTGAAGTTTTATTACTTTTAGCGTAATTGATTTTATTTTACTACACTATTGTTCTAACTCAACAATAATAGTATAGGTATTTATATACTTAAAAGGAGTAATTTTATCTTATAACTGATCAAATGAATACGGCGCCATTCCTTAAATATTGTATATTTCAAATAAAACTAAGTAACATATTATACACAAAGTAAATATAAAAGAATCGGCGATTAAGTCCGAGAACACGCATGTGGTAACAGGGTGGACATTTCCTTGCCCTAAAATTCTCTCAGATTTGAAAGTATACCTGTCCCCAGCAGTGGGACATATATAAACTTCATAACCGATGGCAATATATGTGTCTACCACGTTCTTTTAAGAAACAACTCATTTTAGCCGATTACATTTGTAAAGACTTTGAGAATATTTATTAAAAGTGTACCAGCCCCTAAATGTTAAAATAATAAAAAGAAACAAAACAAACTAAGTCTTCTGTTTATTAAATTGAATATAAAAATGGCAGTTTTTATTATAAAATTATCGATACTTTAACAGTTTTAAGTCTGCTCGATACAAATGAAATTTCAGATGCAATAATTAAAATAAAATAAGACTTTTGTGAAATAAACTAGTTTTTGTGCGTTCTTCAAGCTGGAATCCTCCAAAATGATATCCTTAATTTTATGCTATCAAGATTTTGTGAGGAACTGGGGACAATTAGTGACTAAAGAAAAGAAATTAGGGACTAAATACTTCAGGAGATATAGCCTTTTTATTGGGAGAAGTCTAGCTTAAATTCAAGCTAGCAGCCTCCTTCGAAAACGCAATTACTGATTGCTTTTGAAATTTTATTATATTCTGTTTACATTTGCGTATACAAAATGCATATGAACAACTTCCTAGAATTATTTATTACCTAATATAAAGGCCAGAACCCGTAGCCAATATCACTGCAGCCGACCATTAATAACTGCACTATCGAAACGTCTAACCATTGTTTACAAACATGTCTATATTACGTTAAGCGTGATGTGTTTAATATGAGAGAAGATTTAAATAACAACATTCTCTAGTATTTACCTTGTAGTTGATAATCAATTCACTGAAGCGATAATTACCTCCAGATGCATGCAATCGTACTCCAAGATACTAACTCGAGAGAAATTAACAACACTTGTTTACATACGCGTATACTAGTTTTGTTAGAATAATGTTTAAGTGTTGCATGCAAGACTGATTTATAATAAGAGCTGAAAACTAACTTTACACTAACAAAGAAATAAAAACGAAGCGTTGCGTACATCTCATGCAAAAACGAATCCAAAATCATGCTTAACTTATTCAGAAAACATGCACTTGTGTACGCATCTTATGCATATAAAATCATTTGCAAACAACTACATAGATGTATGTGCAGTGAACTTTTACTTGCTCATAAAGAAAGAAAGAAAAAATATGTGTGCATGAGTGCGTCAGTAGTTAAGTGTGGTTTCAGCATTACTTGAAATATACTTGGTGATTCGTCTACCTTTCGTTGTTGGTCTGAATACCTAAAAATGGCTGCAAATAGCAACGAGAAACGTACGAGGTAATACATCTGGTATAGAGACCGCAATTTTACTTGCAAATTACTGTATGTGGTAGAGCCATGCTGCAGCTATATAAGTAGTATAGTTGTAGCACGAATGGGTCGGCTCGACCGGGGAAGGACCACGCTCTCACAGAATACCAGCGGCAAATAGCAGCTTAACACTGCTGTGTTTCGTATGGTGAGTGTAGATAACCGGATACCTTTTTTAGTGGAAAAGAGGCATTCCATATTAGTCCTCACGGGTAGCAATGCATCTGCATTTTGATTCGCAAACGAGGATAAATGTAGATGTCTATGGGCCACAGCAGCCACTTACCATCAGGTGGACTGTGTGCTCGTTTGTCACCCTATACCATAAAAAAATGAATGGATAAAAAGGTGTTTGCTGTGCTAAGACATACCGTACAAAAGAATCAAACTCTGCGTGTGTGAAGTGAAATTATTAAATTATAAATAACTAGAGCCCAATGACTTCGTCAATCCTACTTAGCGGTACCTGTCTCTGACGCCAGGCTATATATATAGGTATTTATATTCAAGTGTGAGCCCCGATGATTACGGCATCTGGATTGTATATACGATTTGCAGGCGGTTTTTACTTTTTATTACCCGTATAAGTAGAACTCCAAAAATATAAAGAATAATCGTATAGAAGAATAGAAATTAAGCCTATTTAATTAGTAAAAAACAATTATCAAGAGATACGCGTAACATATATACAAAAGAAACGAAAATACAGTGGAATTTTTCGTCTCCTCTTTTTATATCGGTTAAAGATACACACTCGACCTGGCAACGTACAGCGCATGCACCCTGAGGACTGACGTGAAGATCGTGGAGCTGGAAGAAGAGATAGACAAGTTACGCTGGCATATAATAGGATTATCCGAAGTCCGAAGAGAGGGGGAGGACACGGTAATCCTCAAATCCGGCAACTTGCTCTATCACCGGGAGGGCGACCATCTGTCCCAAGGAGTTGTCAGATTTATCGTCCACAAGTCTATCGTTAAGAACGTTGTAAAGATCGAGAGTGTGTCGACGAGGGAGAATCACCAAACGGTATTTGCTGAAGGTCATACAGGTTTACGCACCAACCTCTGCGCACCCCAATGAGGAGGTGGAGGAAATGTATGAGGATATCTCTAGAGCCATGCTTTCCTCCAAAACCCAATATACGGTGTTAATGGGAGACTTCAATGCAAAACTAGGTACAAGAGAGGACGGTGAGCTGAAAGTAGGGAAATTTGGAATTGGGCAACGGAACCCAAGGTGCCAGCTAAAGGCCGAATTCATGGAGAAAGAGGGACTCTTTATGATGAACTCTTTCTTCCAGAAGTGGCCCCACAGGAAGTCGACCTGGTCGAGTCCCGACGGTTCCACAAAAAATGAGATTGACTTCATCATGACGACCATAAGACAACTGTGATGTCTCCGTGATCGCGAGGGTGAAAACTAGTAGCGATCACCGAATGGTTAGAGGCACACTGAACCTAAACGTTACGTTGGAGAGGTCTCGCCTAATGAAGTCTACACTCCGTCCCTGTCGTGCTCTGTTCCAAAGTCCTGAAACCTTTCAACTTGAGTTACAAAACCGTTTTCAGTGCCTAGAAGACTGCAATGAAGTGGACGATATGAATGACAAGCTCGTGGAAACTGTCCATGCGGTCGGAGCTAAGTTCTGCAAGACCCGCCGCAGAAGAACACAAAAACTCTCCGATCACACACTTAATCTAATGGCTGTTAGACGGCAGATGAAGCTACATTCTTCAACAAATTTGACAGCATACAGGCAACTGAACAGACAGATCTCTGAATGCATGCGGCGAGACTTACGCAACTTCAATACAGCTTGTATTGAAGAAGCAATCGAGCGGCTCCAAAGTTTTTGCCAGAGATCTGTCTGCCAGAAAGAGCCAACTGTCAAGGCTGAGGATCGGGTGTGGCAGCATCGTTTCCAGGGCACCTGAGATTTTGAGTGAGATTGAGAGGATCTATGGACAGCTGTACACGTTATTGTTGGAGCCACACGCAAGTGTGAGTAACGATCCAAGAGCGAGTCTTATCCGACACTATTCCGAAGATATCCCGGACGTCAGTTTGAGTGAGATTAGAATGGCTCTCCAGCATCTTGAAAACGGCAAAGATGGAATTACACCGGAGCTTCTGATAGCGGGTGGAAAACCGGTACTGGAAGTCCTTCAGAGGCTCTTTAATTCCGTCCTTCATGGTGGCATTATACCGGAGGTGTGGAGCAGAAGTGCGGTGGTCTTGTTCTTCAAGAAAGATGACAACGCTCTATTGAAGAACAACAGACCGATTTCCCTTCTGAGCCGCGTCTACGTGCTGTTTTCGAGAGTCATTACGAATCGTCTCGCGCGCAGACTTGACGACTTCCAGCCTCCCGAACAAGCCGGTTTCCAAATGGGCTTTAGCACTATAGACCACATACATACCCTTCGGCAAGTTGTACAGAAGTCCGAGGAGTACAATTTGCCACTATGCCTGGTGTATGTGGACTATGAGAAAGCCTTTGATTCCATCGAAATTTGGGTGGTGCTGCAGTCCCTTCAGCGGTGCCAACTTAACTGTCGGTATATCAAAGTGCTGACGTGCTTGTACAGTAGGGCTTCGATGGCTATCCGAATACACAACCAGAGTACGAAACCTATCCAATTGCAGAGAGGTGTAAGACAGGGTGACTTTATATCCCCGAAACTCTTCACCGCTGCCTTGGAAGACGTTTTCAAGCTTCTGGACTGGAAAGGATACGGTACACAACATCAATATCAATGGCGAGTACATCACTCACTTTCGATTTAACGACGATGTAGTCCTTATGGCAGAATCGCTGGAGGATCTAAGCACTATGCTCAATGACCTCAATAATGTCTCCCAACGGATAGGTCTTAAGATGAACATGGACAAAACAAAGATTATGTTTAATGTCCATGTCACACCCATGCCGATAGTTGTTGGGAGCACTAAGCTCGAAGTTGTTGACGAGTATGTTTACCTGGGACAAATAGTCCGACTAGGTAAGTCCAACTTCGACCGAGACGTCAATCGACGGATTCAACTCGGCTGGGCAGCGTTCGGGAAACTACGACACATCTTCTCGTCAGACATACCTCAAAACCTTAAAACGAAATTGTACAACCATTGCGTGTTGTCAGTGATGACTTACGGATCTGAGACGTGGTCCTTCACTGCTGGCCGTATGAGGAAGCTCAAGGTCGCTCAGCGAGCTATGGAGAGGGCTATGCTCGGATTTTCTCTGCGTGATAAACTTAGAAATGAGGATATCCGCAATAGAATCAGAGTAATCGACATAGCCCAACGGATTAGTAAGCTGAAGTGGCAGTGGGCCGGCCATATAGCTCGAAGAACCGACAACCGATGGGGAAGGTTATTGAGTGGCAGCCTCGGACCGGTAGGCGAAGTGTAGGGCGACCCCCCACGAGATGGAGAGACGACCTGGTAAGACATGCAGGATGTCGATGGATGCAGGTTTTGCTTTGTGGCATTCCTTGGGGGAGGCCTATGTTCAGCAGTAGACTTATGAAAGACTGTAATGATGATGATGAAAGGATACAGTTGAGACACAAATGGATCGCCACATACAGGGAAGGCCTTAAATAATAATATAATAAATACTGTTGTGTTTCCTATACTATAATGACGAAAATTGGAGACTATTAGACTACCAGGTGGTAAACCTGTTTTGTTGCCTTGCTATCCGTTTGGGTAAATACCATTAAACGCCATACACCTTACCTGGCCTTCTTTCTTTGAAGTCGTGCAGTAGCCGCTTATCATTACTAAGTTTTGTAGTGTTATGCTACGTTTTTTCTGCATTCATATTTTGCATCACTTTTCACGCTATCAGTAATGCTACTTACATATCATTTTACACTATTTTTCCACTCTATTTTTGATTTTCTGCATTTATATTTTGCATCACCTTTATTTCTATAGGATCCTGTAACGTTTTTACACAATAACAAATCATTTTTACTTCGTATTTTCACGCTATTAGCACTTTCTAATTCGCTGTCAATGGAGTCTTACCTTTTTCGATCTTTTATATAGTTCTTCGTAACTCTGCAATTTCGGGTTTTGTGCGCACTGCTGCACTATTTTTTTTCCTATATCAATAATATCTCATTTCTTACTTAAATGTTACTGTTTTTCAATTATATGCCTAAAACCAAAAATTTATATTTTTGCCAACCGTTATTTATTTCGTTGTCATGGCAATTTTTATTCATATTCGTTACCGGTATGATGTTTTATCTCGATATTTCCACATAAATACTCTTTTGCTCTAGGTCATTTACCAAAAATTTCCTTTTAATTTAAATAATTTCTCGTTCTCTCTAAAAAGGTATAAAAGCCGAACCATCGGAGAATACAGGAAGTCTCGCTTCAATTTTCAAACGTGAAGCATCTACTAAAGGCCTTATCCCGGGGCCACACTGCTCCGGGATCCTGCAGGCCTCTATCTACATCTGAAGTCGTCGGCGTAGTCTACTTCAAGCGCGGAGCCGTACTACTCCGGGATCCTACAAGCCTATACATTCATCTGCAGTCGTCGCCTGCGCCTCCACCTGCTAGTGCCCGCGCTACCTTTGGGCGCTGCGACTGCTTGCTCCAGGCGCTGAATGCACCTACTCCAGGCGCTACGTGCGCCGGCTCCGGACGCTGTGTGTGCCCAGTCCAGGCGCTGCGTGCCGTCGCCGCCAAGAAACTACAAGCTCCGCGTGTGCCTACTTCTACAAGCGTGTAACTTCGACCTTTAGGCTCCACTACAATATGGTCATATCTTTATTTTTTTTTAACTAATTGTAATTTCACGTCATCCATCACCATCATCATATTTCATTTTTATATAAAATTGTAAATACCTTTTAAAAATTTAAATATATTATTTTCTTGTTCTAAAAAAAAAATAGTGCAGCAGCGCGCACAAAACCCGAAATTGCAGAGTTACGGAGAACTATATAAAAGATCGAAAAAGGTAAGACTCCATTGACAGCGATTTAGAAAGTGCTGATAGCGTGAAAATACGAAGTAAAAATTATTTGTTATTGTGTAAAAACGTTACAGGATCCTATGGAAATAAAGGTGATGCAAAATGTAAATGCAGAAAATCAAAAATAGAATGGAAAAATTGTGTAAAATGATATGTAAATAGCATAACTGATAGCGTGAAAAGTGATGCAAAATATGAATGCAGAAAAACAAAAACAGAATGGAAAAATAGTGTAAAATGATATGTAAGTAGCATAACACTACAGTTTATTTGTCCCTTCAGTTTTATTAAAAAAAAAACCAGTAACAAAGAATTCCTTTGGTTCTCAGTTTTGGGTTTTAATCGAATGTATGTGTATTTGGACCATAGCACCACTTGCGATGACGAAAAACATGTGTACGTGTCGTGGAGCACTCGGTTGGAACGAATTTCCTTTCGTATACGTTTATCAATATTATACTATTATTGATAAACGTATTACATTATTGCATCTCGCTTCCTCGCCTTCTTCGCTCGCCGCCAAGGCCGTCTACGTTACGTCAGAAGGGATTGTAACGGAAAAAACTCACACTATTTGTCGCGTAAATCATCCCCCATCCACCAAATCCGTACCGTCGGATAAAGAAATTCGTTCCAAAAAATAACCTTGTTAATTTTAAAGTGTTTTTATCACAACACAGCCAGTATGTAACAATCCATCTAGCTATTTTGAAATAGCGCGTATTTATAATTATACCCATCCAATGAATAAAGAACCCCTCTTTCAGTTTCATCAATGTTAAAATATTTGAGATGCAAAAAAAATATTTCAGTTTTAAGCTTGATATTTACTAACTTTATTCATTTATCTTATCAATTTATTACTCGATTGATGTTACATATCTTATAAATAATAAATACACGGACAGTTTTTAAGTTGGTGTATATTTCTGTATTAGACAGTATACTAAGAGTTATTCATCTATCTAATGCACTTATTAACTTTAAAAATAATAAAAAACTAAGCTGTTAAAACATACCAACGGTGTGTAGTTGATGATACACGTCATATATGTTTGTCAGTCTCGTGATTGGAATCGTCTATTGCAGCTTTCATTTCAGGCATGTGAGGGTGCGTTGGGATTTACGGGAAAAACCATTTCCATGTTTACGTTATTATTCTTGCAGCATATTTATAGACATAGTAGAGTATATTATAGGTAGTGTAGTTATCCAGGGGTTATATATAAACTGTACAAAAAGAGTTATTATAATATCAAGAAATACATGAATGAAAATAACCCCTGGTAATAAGGTGATCGCCACCATTCTGGTTCTATGAAAATGTATTTAAAAATTGTATAAGCATAATTATTGTTAAGTGAAATATGTTTAAAAAAGTCCCGCTGGGTTTCTTGCTGGTTCTTCCCAGGACAGAGGTAAATTTCGAACCAGAAGTAAATAAAAAATGTCTTTAAATAAGTACTATCTAATAATCAATATTGAATAAAAAATCATTCTATTCTATTCTATTTACTCTTACTAAGGCTAATATCTACTACTCTATTAACTTTTGCAATTAATTCGCCGTTATATAGTTTTTAAAGTTTCCAATTCCATCGCGATACACTCTTCGGATTGTGGATCACTAAAATGTTGCTCAAAAGTAATTTTTTTTAACAACAGGTTTCAGTATCTAGTCTTTCACTAATAAGACCTGCAGCTCTACCTACTAACCTTGACGTAATCACTTGAAATATGTATAAATCTTGTTCTGTATTTCTTAATTGTCTACACAACTGTATAACATATTCATATTTACGTATAAATTAGTTAAGTAAATTTTCATCACCGTCAAATTTTGGAATAATACCAGAATTCTCCTTGGGAATCTGTGTTATTTTAAGCACTTTTATTAAAGTATATATTTATAATAAGTTTAAATTAATACTAATATTTAATAAAAATTTATAATAAATTTTTCATTTACAAATTTAATTAATTTAATTCAAATTTTTCTAAATAATAGAAATAATAACACACTTCGAATTTTGGAAATAACGCTACCACTTTCTAGACACATAATTAAAATGGATTAGGATTGGAAAATGCAAATGGAATAGCGATTGGGTCTATTCACATACTGCCCATGTCCCTCCGATGAGTCTTAGTTCTGAAACATGACGTCCTCGCTGCTTTACTTCTCGACGAATTTATTTGGTTCGTGGATTTTCGTTGTAAACAAAGACATTTAAGTAGTTTAAATCTCTTTGGTTGTAAGCGTTAGAAAACGCTCGTCGTATTTGACTGAATTTAAATAAAACGCGACGCAAAAGTCCTACCAGCTGCGCCAGTCAAGTTATGCAGGGGCCGGAGGACGTTTAAAAATACTAATTTTATTAATTAAAGGATGTTTAATCGCTACAAGACTTCGCTTAAGATTAATTTAATATTCTATGCTTAAAAACTAATGCATGAGAGCCTACACAAGAGCTCAGCAGTCTATTTGTCCACTCAACTCATGCCTGTGGTTTACAATCAGAATATTCTGTTAATGCGGTCATCTTGGTGGGTCTCGCCTCTCGGTTGCGGAATATTAGCGTCATCAGCTGTATTTAGCTTAAGGAGACAAATATTTGCTGTGTGAAAAATCATCGTTGCTTACAAATTTACTATGAATTTCCAAATTATTCTGAACCTTGAAATATTTTTTTACTTTTTTGACAGACTAATTATCTCAATGCAGTCATGTATTGTTAATGTTATATGACGGCCGAGCAATGATGGTGGTGAGAGCAATGTTCAGCAATGGCCTTTTGATAGACTGTAATTATGCTGATTTTAAGCAGACACTGTTGTCTGCGCGGCGCAGTGAAGGGAACAAGCATTTGTATGGCCTACAAATAATTGTTCTAGGTCTAGATGTTTTTCCTTGTGAAATATATGTATGTAAACTGCCCCCGCGAAACAGGAGAAAAGCTAAGGTTTTTGATTAAAGATAAAAAACAATATTATTATCTTATAAAAAGCAGAGTTATGTACAGCCTAATTCTGTAGTGTTTTGTAAATTGAGCGTAGAAACCGAAGACCACTTTTACTGGAAACGAGGCATTACGTCTTAGTCCTCATAGGTGACAAAAGAAAGTAAGGGTGCAGCCTATTTACGCTTACTGCTGGGCACAGGCCTCCTCTCATTTCTGAGAGGGTTTAGGGCAGGGAATTTTCCACCATGCTGCCCTAATGCGTGTTGGCGAACTTCACAGCTGTTCCAAATTTTTTTCTTATTTCTCAGACATACGGTTTCCTCACGATGTTCACCTTTACCGCCGAGCATGTGGTAAATCAGCACTTAAAATTGCAATTAACAATTTCATTGGTGCCGGCGGGGATCGAACCCGGGTTGCTCGAATACTGTGAAGCTTACGGCGAGCGCTAACCATCTGAGCTACCACGGCACGGGTGAAAATGCTTCTGTGTATTGATTCCCAATCGAGTACAGATATTTTTACAAATATACGAGTATCCGTGGATAATTGCATCCGCTAATCACCAGGTCAACTTCGTGCTCGTTTATCACCCTAATATACTACATAAAAAAGATCAGAGTTATTTATATAAATTGTACAAAAACAACTATTTATTTGTTTTTATTTGTACTTTTATGTTAACTACATCTACTTCATTTTATATCTGATTCACACTTCTTTGACTGGTACAGAATGTCTCAGGAATTTACTTTGCCCATACATTTTATTTAAATTATATTAAGCCAGTGCTAAACTTCAATCCCACTTCATGGTAAGTGGTGATGCAGGCAAAGATTGCAAGCGCACTGACTAAGCTTGACAAAAATCTGTTCACTCTTGTCTTGATTTGCCTTCACTTTCTTGCCTTGAAGACACCTTCATTTTAATCGGATTGTATGATAGATGCTAGCAAATTATTCCATTTCTTTGCTGAACGCAGTTTTTAAAAGTGTTTTAAATAATGTCACATCATATTATTTGTACTATTTATTAAAATAAAATGATATGCGCACACTAGGATTTTCATCTGTATCGTTAAGGCAGTTTTCATACATAAATTTCACAAGTATCTATTATTTGTACGCCATACAAATATTAGGTCCTTACATATGTAATTAGCGTTTTGTACGGGAGGAATATAAAGTCATTTTTTTTGTAAAATATATTTAAATAATCAATGTATGCACCATTGTTATCTTAAATTAATTATTTTACTTAAATTATTATTACATGAAAAGTTATTCATTAATAAATTTAAATCATATCTTATTTTATTTTCCTGCGGCCAACCCTGTATGTAAGGCAATGTAAACAAGATAATTTTATGTACATTTAAAGTATTTATATTATCAATGTATTTTAATTATTGATTTTTGGTTACATTGCCTCTTCTTCCAACAAGAATAATTAATGTGCTATTAGGGCAAAATTTACTATCTAAAACTTTATTCATTATATGACTAAAGGATGCTCCTGGCATGCAATAATTACTGATCATATGTCCTTTTAAACAGTTATTTAACATCATGCCCAAATTTTTGCCTATGTCATCACAATACATAATAACTTTACTTTTTTTTAATATTAACATTGCTTTTTAAGTTTATATCCTTTGTCATGGCACTGTCATAGAGTGTAGGTGAAAATAATGAGCCCTTACTGTTTACTTTGTTATTTACACATATTGTCCCCGATGAACCTGGTATGGAGCGCTGATACTAACTCTGATGTTTTATTAAGGAGTCAAAGCGCTCCTTATTATAAATACATGATTTTACCAGATCATTCATAGCCAATATGTGTTCCTTTATCTCATCTTGAGCCGATGCATATTTATTTGATAAAATTTGTAGGGAGTTTTTAAGGGATAAAATTGTTGAATTTAGACACTATATCAGTCTCATAACAGTGATTCATATTTTCCACCTCAATTGAATATATTTTAAGTTTATTAATTAATTCTTGCTTTTCTTTGCATACATTTATATAATTTTTAACATTAATTTTAGTTTTAATTAATTTTTGCAGTTTTCTAATTAAAACTATATATAATTTTATGTATTCCCTTAATTCTACTGCAGGTAGTCCTTGCTGCTTTTCTTGATGTGACATAATCATCACCAGTCAAATCCAATTTTGTGGAGGGTTGCAATGCTTTAGAAGATTCACATTCTATGAGCTCGTTGAACAGACTAAATTTCTTCAATTTAGAAACATCATTAAATGCTACTCCGTGCCAATTTTATCAAAACTCTATAACTTTTAGAGTCACTTCGATATCTGTGTCTCTATGTCAGTTTGTTAAAGATTTTTTTTGGATTCCCAAAGACTATTGAACCTAGTAGAATGATATTTGGTATATATGTAATAGACTACAGGAACACGTGAATAAATAAGTTTTCCAGAATTGCATTAACATCATATGTCTAGAAACATCTACAATTTTTTTTTTATATATTGTACGTGCCATCCGATGTATCATCGGATATATCATATAAATTGTCTTGGAATCAAAACTTATTATTATTATTTACATTTTACTCTTTATATTCATTCATAATTTGATTTAGTTTTAACAAAATAATGGTGATTTCATGGTCTTATATGCAATATTTGATTCATATCATTGGTCACATTTAATATTGACTAGCACGATAAAATAGATGCTGATTTTTTTTCTACGTTAGAATTACAGACACGACTTATGTACAGATTTATTATATGTCTGGAATAGATAACAAATGTGACAACGAGTTAGTTCCATTGTTTCTAGTTTAGTATTGTACAATAGACACAGAAGGCATCAAACGAACTTCTAATGGATTAAGTTTCAACGAGAAATATAGTGCTTTTTCCTTAACTTTTGTTGGGGAAAGACTTGAGAATTCCTTTTTACTTTAGCACTTAGTAGGTAATATAATTACGAGCAGTAATCACATCAGCTCATATAGTATTACCCAAAGGAATATGATTTAGGCTGGATTACATGACCCCCGCGCTACTTTCCTGTCTCTATATAAACACGATTTTCAGATTAATATCCATTAAAATTTTTACGGCTTTTTGTTTAGTGATCTTATGCTTGTACATAGTGTTTTATTTTTATTTTTACGTCAACATATTTTAATAACTTTCTGTATGTAAAGTAAAGGAACTGTTATAGTCTCTACAGTCTGCTGCTCAAGTGAACTCTGATTTCTGAGAGGGTTATGGAGCAATTAGTTCGCCGCTCCGCTTTCTTCTTCAGTGCGTGGTGGCAGATTTCACATGTCCTTGAAATATTTCATATGTAAGACATGCACATTTCTAAATCAGCATTTAAAATTGCAATTCACAATTTTATTACTCCCGGTGTGATCGAACCTTGGTTGCTCGCTTGCTGTGAGTTTTACAGGAGGCGCTTAGCGTCTGAATGGATTTGGTTTTATTATCTGCCGACTTCCAAAAATGAAACGGTACTCAATTCAACTGTACATTTTTGTTTTTTTTTTGTGTGTTTGTAGTATGTTTTGCTACTTACTTATCATTTTACATTAATTTAAATCCATTTTTCCATTCTGTTTCAATTCTCTGCATTCACTTCAAATCGGGATATTTTACATCACCTTTATTTCCATAGGATCCTGTAACGATTTCAAACCATAAGAACACAATCACAAATCATTTCTACTTCGTATTTCCACATTATCAGCACTTTTAAATTGGTGTCAATGAAGTCTACCTTTTTTCGATCTTTTAGTTAGTTTTCCGTAACTCTACAATTTCGGGCTTTGTGTGGGTAGTTGCGCTACCTTTTTTTCCTATTTCAATAATATCTCCTTTTCCACTTAAATCTTTCCATTTTCTTATAACAAGCCTAAAACTAAAATTTGACATGTTCTGTTACTGATGTTTATTTGGTCTCCATGGAAATTATATTCAAATTTGTTACCGGTCTGTAGTTTCTATTTCGATAATTCCACATAAATACTTTTTCCTCTTGACCATTTACAAAAAATTTGCGTTTAATTTAAATAATTTTTCCGTTCTCTCTAGAAAGATATAAAAGCCGAACAATCGGTGAAGAAATTCAGTCTTGCTTCAGTTCTCGTATCGGAAGCATCTTCTAAAGGCCTTATCCCGGGGCCGCTCAGCCCCGGGATCCTGCAAGCCTCTATCCTGCCTGAAGCCACTAGACTCTACGATCCGTTGCTCTGCCTGAAGTCGCCGGATCCTACAAAACGTTGCTCTGCCTGAAGTCGCCGAGATCCCACAAGTCTCTACTCTACCTGGAGTCGCCGGAACCTACAAACCTCTGTTCCGCCCGAAATCACCGGAACCTACAAACCTCTGTCCCGCCTGCAGTCACCGGATCCTGCAGGCCACTGCGCTGTCTGAAGTCGCTGAGGATCCTGCAAGCTCCTGTCTGGGCTGAAGTCGCCGATCCTGCAATCGCCGCATTCACCTGAGGGCGTCGCCTAGAGACGCCCACGCCTACCCACCTACGCCGTGCGTGCTCGTTCCAGGCGCTGAGAGCACGCTTGGGATCTTCGGACTCAGCTACGACATAAATCTTTTTTTTATTACCTTTTTTTTTAAATATAATTTGTAAATCACATCATCCATCTTCATATTTCATTTTTTTTATAAAATTGTAAATACTCTTTTAAAAACTTAAATATATTATTGTCTTGGTCTATTTGGTTGTTTTGCTGATCGTAGGTTAGGTTTTCCTTCTCTTTTAATTGTCGCTTCACGACAGTTTGGCGCTCAACGTAAAAGTCCTCTTTCTCTCTTAATTCTTCACCTTTACTGCGCCTTGTCTAGTTCCTTTTGATTTAATTGCTTTCCCTTTTGTTCTTAACTTACTATTCATCATTCATTTACACATCCTTTTCATACCTTCAAAATTCTAAAACAAAACTTCTTCTAGTTTTTCAACTTATTTGGATTATATTTAGGCCTACAAATAACACTTCATTTACATTCATCACTCTAAGTTACATTCATCACTCTAATATTTTTTATAACTTAGAGGTACGATTTTTAATAATATTTTTATTTCTTAAACTTAACTTTATTCTTCAAAATTCTAAAACAAAACTTCTTCTAGTTTTTCAACTTATCTGGATTGTATTTAGGCCTACATATAAACACTTCATTTACATTCATCACTCTAAGTTACATTCATCACACTAATATTTTTTATTCTAGATAACTTAGAGGTACGATTTTTAATAATATTTTTATTTCTTAAAATTAACTTTACACTTTGCACTTTATATAAAATTGTTTTTGAAAGCTGAAGCAAAACAAACCATAACTTTTCTAAACATTTATTAACTGTTAAATACTTTTCTAAACATTTATTAACTGTTAATTTGTATATATGTATAAATATAACTGTTAATTTGTATATATGTATAAATATCACCATTTTCACCTTATTATTTTAATTTCTTTTAATTTGTTTGTTTGTTTGATGATCCAGTGTTCTTGAACACATCTTGCTTTAGGAACTCGAACTTTCGTTGGTTAATCGTCACTTTTTATTTTTATTTCAGACACATCTCGTTGGTGATGTTGCTGATCTCTGGCTTTGAGCCCTACCGCTCTGGCCGTTCTTAATCTTTACTTAAGTCATAGCGACTAAAGCTTACTTGAGGTATTTCTTTATCTTTATCTTCACTTGGGAGCGGCTCACTACTCCCTTAATTTTTTATCTTCACTTAGGAGCGGATGACAACTCCCTAAATAAGCCTGAATGTCCTCTTGAAAACACACTTTTAGAGTGGTGTTTCTTCTACTAATTTATTTTTTTTTTCACGCAGGAGCGGATGACTACTCCTTAAATAAGCCTTAATGTCGTTTTGAAAACACACTTTTAGAGTGGTAGTCATTGAATGTGAACTCCACCCTTACCTGAATGCAGATGATGAATGTAAGAGATAGTATATCTGATTTTGACTGGTGATGTCTGTTTCGGCAAAGCTGTGTTTTTATGGTTTATTTTAGAATGTATATATCAAAATTTTTGCTGAGTCAAAAATTTTCCAGGGTCGGGGGGAAAATGTAGTATGTTATGCTACTTACTTATCATTTTACATTAATTTAAATCCATTTTTCCATTCTGTTTCAATTCTCTGCATTCACTTCAAATCGGGATATTTTACATCACCTTTATTTCCATAGGATCCTGTAACGATTTCTAACCATAAGAACACAATCACAAATCATTTCTACTTCGTATTTCCACATTATCAGCACTTTTAAATTGGTGTCAATGAAGTCTACCTTTTTTCGATCTTTTAGTTAGTTTTCCGTAACTCTACAATTTCGGGCTTTGTGTGGGTAGTTGCGCTACCTTTTTTTCCTATTTCAATAATATCTCCTTTTCCACTTAAATCTTTCCATTTTCTTATAACAAGCCTAAAACTAAAATTTGACATGTTCTGTTACTGATGTTTATTTGGTCTCCATGGAAATTATATTCAAATTTGTTACCGGTCTGTAGTTTCTATTTCGATAATTCCACATAAATACTTTTTCCTCTTGACCATTTACAAAAAATTTGCGTTTAATTTAAATAATTTTTCCGTTCTCTCTAGAAAGATATAAAAGCCGAACAATCGGTGAAGAAATTCAGTCTTGCTTCAGTTCTCGTATCGGAAGCATCTTCTAAAGGCCTTATCCCGGGGCCGCTCAGCCCCGGGATCCTGCAAGCCTCTATCCTGCCTGAAGCCACTAGACTCTACGATCCGTTGCTCTGCCTGAAGTCGCCGGATCCTACAAAACGTTGCTCTGCCTGAAGTCGCCGAGATCCCACAAGTCTCTACTCTACCTGGAGTCGCCGGAACCTACAAACCTCTGTTCCGCCCGAAATCACCGGAACCTACAAACCTCTGTCCCGCCTGCAGTCACCGGATCCTGCAGGCCACTGCGCTGTCTGAAGTCGCTGAGGATCCTGCAAGCTCCTGTCTGGGCTGAAGTCGCCGATCCTGCAATCGCCGCATTCACCTGAGGGCGTCGCCTAGAGACGCCCACGCCTACCCACCTACGCCGTGCGTGCTCGTTCCAGGCGCTGAGAGCACGCTTGGGATCTTCGGACTCAGCTACGACATAAATCTTTTTTTTATTACCTTTTTTTTTAAATATAATTTGTAAATCACATCATCCATCTTCATATTTCATTTTTTTTATAAAATTGTAAATACTCTTTTAAAAACTTAAATATATTATTGTCTTGGTCTATTTGGTTGTTTTGCTGATCGTAGGTTAGGTTTTCCTTCTCTTTTAATTGTCGCTTCACGACAGTTTGGCGCTCAACGTAAAAGTCCTCTTTCTCTCTTAATTCTTCACCTTTACTGCGCCTTGTCTAGTTCCTTTTGATTTAATTGCTTTCCCTTTTGTTCTTAACTTACTATTCATCATTCATTTACACATCCTTTTCATACCTTCAAAATTCTAAAACAAAACTTCTTCTAGTTTTTCAACTTATTTGGATTATATTTAGGCCTACAAATAACACTTCATTTACATTCATCACTCTAAGTTACATTCATCACTCTAATATTTTTTATAACTTAGAGGTACGATTTTTAATAATATTTTTATTTCTTAAACTTAACTTTATTCTTCAAAATTCTAAAACAAAACTTCTTCTAGTTTTTCAACTTATCTGGATTGTATTTAGGCCTACATATAAACACTTCATTTACATTCATCACTCTAAGTTACATTCATCACACTAATATTTTTTATTCTAGATAACTTAGAGGTACGATTTTTAATAATATTTTTATTTCTTAAAATTAACTTTACACTTTGCACTTTATATAAAATTGTTTTTGAAAGCTGAAGCAAAACAAACCATAACTTTTCTAAACATTTATTAACTGTTAAATACTTTTCTAAACATTTATTAACTGTTAATTTGTATATATGTATAAATATAACTGTTAATTTGTATATATGTATAAATATCACCATTTTCACCTTATTATTTTAATTTCTTTTAATTTGTTTGTTTGTTTGATGATCCAGTGTTCTTGAACACATCTTGCTTTAGGAACTCGAACTTTCGTTGGTTAATCGTCACTTTTTATTTTTATTTCAGACACATCTCGTTGGTGATGTTGCTGATCTCTGGCTTTGAGCCCTACCGCTCTGGCCGTTCTTAATCTTTACTTAAGTCATAGCGACTAAAGCTTACTTGAGGTATTTCTTTATCTTTATCTTCACTTGGGAGCGGCTCACTACTCCCTTAATTTTTTATCTTCACTTAGGAGCGGATGACAACTCCCTAAATAAGCCTGAATGTCCTCTTGAAAACACACTTTTAGAGTGGTGTTTCTTCTACTAATTTATTTTTTTTTTCACGCAGGAGCGGATGACTACTCCTTAAATAAGCCTTAATGTCGTTTTGAAAACACACTTTTAGAGTGGTAGTCATTGAATGTGAACTCCACCCTTACCTGAATGCAGATGATGAATGTAAGAGATAGTATATCTGATTTTGACTGGTGATGTCTGTTTCGGCAAAGCTGTGTTTTTATGGTTTATTTTAGAATGTATATATCAAAATTTTTGCTGAGTCAAAAATTTTCCAGGGTCGGGGGGAAAATGTAGTATGTTATGCTACTTACTTATCATTTTACATTAATTTAAATCCATTTTTCCATTCTGTTTCAATTCTCTGCATTCACTTCAAATCGGGATATTTTACATCACCTTTATTTCCATAGGATCCTGTAACGATTTCTAACCATAAGAACACAATCACAAATCATTTCTACTTCGTATTTCCACATTATCAGCACTTTTAAATTGGTGTCAATGAAGTCTACCTTTTTTCGATCTTTTAGTTAGTTTTCCGTAACTCTACAATTTCGGGCTTTGTGTGGGTAGTTGCGCTACCTTTTTTTCCTATTTCAATAATATCTCCTTTTCCACTTAAATCTTTCCATTTTCTTATAACAAGCCTAAAACTAAAATTTGACATGTTCTGTTACTGATGTTTATTTGGTCTCCATGGAAATTATATTCAAATTTGTTACCGGTCTGTAGTTTCTATTTCGATAATTCCACATAAATACTTTTTCCTCTTGACCATTTACAAAAAATTTGCGTTTAATTTAAATAATTTTTCCGTTCTCTCTAGAAAGATATAAAAGCCGAACAATCGGTGAAGAAATTCAGTCTTGCTTCAGTTCTCGTATCGGAAGCATCTTCTAAAGGCCTTATCCCGGGGCCGCTCAGCCCCGGGATCCTGCAAGCCTCTATCCTGCCTGAAGCCACTAGACTCTACGATCCGTTGCTCTGCCTGAAGTCGCCGGATCCTACAAAACGTTGCTCTGCCTGAAGTCGCCGAGATCCCACAAGTCTCTACTCTACCTGGAGTCGCCGGAACCTACAAACCTCTGTTCCGCCCGAAATCACCGGAACCTACAAACCTCTGTCCCGCCTGCAGTCACCGGATCCTGCAGGCCACTGCGCTGTCTGAAGTCGCTGAGGATCCTGCAAGCTCCTGTCTGGGCTGAAGTCGCCGATCCTGCAATCGCCGCATTCACCTGAGGGCGTCGCCTAGAGACGCCCACGCCTACCCACCTACGCCGTGCGTGCTCGTTCCAGGCGCTGAGAGCACGCTTGGGATCTTCGGACTCAGCTACGACATAAATCTTTTTTTTATTACCTTTTTTTTAAATATAATTTGTAAATCACATCATCCATCTTCATATTTCATTTTTTTTATAAAATTGTAAATACTCTTTTAAAAACTTAAATATATTATTGTCTTGGTCTATTTGGTTGTTTTGCTGATCGTAGGTTAGGTTTTCCTTCTCTTTTAATTGTCGCTTCACGACATGTTACCTTATAACTTTTTACTGGGTGAACCGATTTCGATGATTCTATTTGTTTGAAAGCTGGTACTTCTCGTGTGGTCCCATATAATCAAAAAAAATTGATCAGGGTCAGACCAATAGTTTTTGAGTTATTTTAAATAACTTATATTGAAGTCGGCTGTACAAAATTTTTAATTTTGAATTATGTACATTATTTCTTATATCTAAACGACCATTATATGGATTTCAAAACCGTAATAAGTGGTGCAATGTACTCGAAACGAAGTCGATCTATACATTTAATAAAGTTGAAGTGTCCTCAATTAAGCTCAGTGGGTAATTTGCATGATATTAAGAGATTGTCATTCATCATCATCATTACAGCCTTTCATAAGTCCACTGCTGAACATAGGCCTCCCCGAGGAATGCCACAAAGCACCGTCCCGAGCCACCTGCATCCATCGACTTCCTGCATGTCTTACCAGGTCGTTACTCCATCTCGTGGGGGGTCGCCCTACTTTTCGCTTACCGGTCCGAGGCTGCCACTCAAGAACCTTTCTTCCCCATCGGTTGTCGGTTCTTCGAGCTATATGGCCAGCCCACTTCCACTTCAGCTTACTAATCCGTTGGGCTATGTCGGTTACTCTAGTTCTACTGCGGATATCCTCATTTTCTATGAGAGACATGCAGAGAAACTCCGAGCATAGCTCTCTCCATAGCTCGCTGAGCGACCTTGAGCTTCTTCATACGGCCAGGAGTGAAGGACCACGTCTCAGATCCGTAAGTCATCACTGGCAACACGCACTGGTTGTACAATTTCGTTTTAAGGTTTTGAGGTATGTCTGACGAGAAGATGTGTCGTAGTTTCCCGAACGCTGCCCAGCCGAGTTGAATCCGTCGATTGACCTCTCGGTCGATATTGGACTTACCTAGTCGGACTATTTGTCCCAGGTAAACATACTCGTCAACAACTTCGAGCTTAGTGCTCCCAATAACTACCGGCATAGGTGTGACATGGACATTAAACATAATCTTTGTTTTGCCATGTTCATCTTAAGACCTATTCGTTAGGAGATTCTATTGAGGTCATTAAACATAGTGCTTAGATCCTCCAGCGACTCTGCCATAAGGACTATATCGTCGGCAAATCGAAGGTGAGTGATGTACTCGCCATTGATATTGATGTTGTGTACCGTATTCTTTCCAGTCCAGAAGCTTGAAAACGTCTTCCAATGCAGCGGTGAAGAGTTTTGGGTATATAACGTCACCCTGTCTTACATCTCTCGGCAATTGGATAGGTTTCGTACTCTGGTTCTGTACTCGGATAGCCATCGTTGCCCTGCTGTACAAGCACTTCAGCACTTCGATATACCGACAGTCAACTAGGCACCGCTGAAGGGACTGCAGCACCGCCCAAATTTCGACGGAATCAACGGCTTTCTCATAGTCCACATATGCCAGACATAGTGGCTAATTGTATTCTTCGGACTTCTGTACAATTTGCCGAAGGGTATGTAAAGCCCTTTCGGAAGCCGGCTTGTTCGGGAGGCTGGAAGTCGTCAAGTCTGCGCGCGAGACGATTCGTAATGAGTCTTGAAAACAGCACGTAGACGCGGCTCAGAAGGGAAATCGGTCTGTAGTTCTTCAAGAGAGCGTTTTCACCTTTCTTGAAGAACAAGACCACCGCACTTCTGCTCCACGCCTCAAGTGTAATGCCACCATGGAGGACGGAATTAAAAAGCTTCTGAAGGACTTCAAGTACCGGTCTTCCACCCGCTTTCAGAAGCTTCGCTGTAATTCAATCCTTGCCTGGGGCCTTGCCATTTTAAAGGTGCTGGAGAGCCATTCTAATCTCGCTCAAACTGACGTCCGGGATATCTTCGGAATAGTGTCGGATAAGACTCGCTCTTGGATCGTTACTCACATTTGCGTGTGGCTCCAACGATGACGTGTACAGCTGCCCAAAGAACCTCTCAATCTCACTCAAAATCTCAGGTGTCCTGGAAACGATGCTGCCACATTCGGTCTTCAGCTTTGACAGTTGGCTCTTTCTGGCACACAGATCTCTGGCAAAGACTTTGGAGCCTTGGTTCCGCTCGATCGCTTCTTCAATACAAGCTGTATTGAAGTTGCGTAAGTCCCGCCGCATGCATTTGGAGATCTGTCTGTTCAGTTGCCTGTATGCTGTCAAATCTGTTGAAGAATGTAGCCTTATCTCCCGTCTAACAGCCATGAGATTTAGAGTGTGATCGGAGAGTTTTTGTGTTCTTCTGCGGCGGGTCTTGCAGAACTTAGCTCCAACCGCATGGACAGTTTCCACGAGCTTGTTATTCATATCGTCCACTTCATTGCAGTCTCCTAGGCACTGAAAACGGTTTTGTAACTCGAGCTGAAAGGTTTCGGGACTCTGGAACAGAGCACGAGGGGGACGGAGCGTTGACTTTATTAGACGAGACTCATTTTTTCTCATTTTTTGTCGAACCGTCGGGGCTCGACCAGTCCACTTCCTGTGGGGCCGCTTCTAGAAGAAAGACTTCATCATAAAGAGTCCCTCTTTCTCCATGAAGTCGGCTAGCTGCTGGCCACTTGGGTTCCGTTGCCCTATTCGAAATTTCCCTACTTTCAGCTCACCGTTCTCTCTTGTGCTTAGTTTTGCATTGAAGTCTCCCATTAACACCGTATATTGGGTTTTGGAGGAATGCATGGCTCTAGAGATATCCTCATACATTTCCTCCACCTCCTCAACGGGGTATGCCGAGGTTGGTGGGTAAACCTGTATGACCTTTAGCGAATACCGTATGGTGATTCTCCCTCGTCGACACACTCTCGATTTTTACAACGTTGTTAACGAGAGACTTGTGGACGATAAATCCGACACCACCTTGGGACATTGATTCGAGGATTACCGTGTCCTCCCCCTCTCTTCGGACTTCCCATAATCCTATAATATGCCAGCGTAACTTGTCTATCTCTTCTTCCAGCTCCACGATCATCTCGTCAGTCCTCAGGGTGCGTGCGTTGTACGTTGCCAGGTCAAGTCGTCTAAGGTGGCAACCGAACCTCCACCGGAGATTCTTAGCACCCCCTGCCCCGCCGTTACCATGGTCGCCACCGTAGCCAGGTATAGCTGGGCCACCGGGGACTGGGGGCCGTCTCTTTGTTACTCTCGTTATAAGGGGGTATTTGCCATAGTTGCCACGCTTGGCAAGCGGGTTGGCAACCGCAGTTTTTTTATTGTAATTTTGGCTACTATCAGGAAGATGCTGCTGCCCATCTTCTGCCTGTTTCCCTTTGTCGCCTTTTACGACACCCACGGAAAGATATGGGGTAGTGGATATTCTTGACCGCCACTACACGGCTATATTAAGACATAAATAACCATTTTTAAAATGTTTGTTTCTTTGTCTGTCTGTCTATCCGGGCTAACCTTTGGAATGGTTTAACCAATAGCGATGAACCTTTACGAACTGATACAAAGCAGTGCAAGAAACTGGAAGGTTTTTTGGCAAAAGCAAAATTTTGTCTTAAATCTAAATAACGCCAAATTAATAAATCCTATACAGGCGAAGTCAGAGAGGGTCGCTAGTATAAAATAAACTAAACAGCTATATCATAATAATAGCAACGTAGGAATTAGTTTCATTATTTCATTGAATCTTCATGTTTATTCTTATTATGAATATTATACTTACTGAAGGTATTTTTTAAAAAAAAAACCCGCCAAGTGCGAGACGGATTCACGCATGAAGGGTTCTATATCATCATACAAGATTTTATACAATGTATGCAAAAAAAGCGGCCAAGTGCGAGTCGTACTCGCCCATGAAGGGTTCCGTAGCAGCAAAAAATCAAAAAAAAAATCAAAAATGTTTATTCTGTAACAATAAATTTACATCATTAGCAGTACACAGAGTTCTCCTTTTAAGTATTTTTCAATACTTGTGACAGGAAAACTCGCTCTTCCATAATTAACATACAATACTTGTAGTTACAAGAATAACATAAAATTCATTTCCATTTTATAAATTAATTTAAAAAAAAAATATGTGTGTGTGTGTGTGTGTATGCGTGCGTTTGTGTGTGTGTGTGTGTGTGTGTGTGTGTGTGTGTGTGTGTGTGTGTGTGGGTGTGTGTGTGTGTGTGTGTGTGTGTGTGTGTGTGTGTGTGTGTGCGTGCGTTTTTGTATGTGTTTGCGTGATTGCACGTGTACGCACGTGCTTTGTAGGCCGTGTTATTTTAACAAATTTTCGATTTCGTGATAATCTTTCGATTTGAGCCATTCACTAAGAAGTTTCTTACATTCTTTACTAGTTTTTGAATAAATATTCAATTCTTTGTTCAAGTAATTGTACAAATAAGACGCCTTTTTTGCCTGTTGCCGTCTAGCAAATGCTGTTTTAACCGGAGCACTTGGAGCTACGTTAGTTTTTCTCCTTTTATTTTTGACTTCAAGATTATATGCAAGGGACTTGTGTAGCTTAAGAACTATATTTAATATGTATAACTTGCGAACTGTAAGAAGATCACACAGGGCGTATAAATCTTGTGTTGGGAATCTGTAAGGCTTAAAATTCATAACTTTCAGTAATGATCTTTGAACTCACTCTAAATCCAAAAACTTTGTTTTCGTAGCACCTCCCCATATACTAATACAGTATGTCAGAACTGATTGAACTAAAGAAAGATACACTTGTTTTAATATCTGAGTTGTTGTGAGATGTCTTAAAATTTTGAAAAACCATATGAATTTTCTAATTCTTGTCATTAAAAGTTCGATGTGTAGATACCAGGATAAACGCTGATCCAATATTATTCCAAGATATTTTGTGCTGGATACTTTGTTTATATATGGGCATGAGCAGTTAGAGCTATTATGGTCAACACAAGAATGAATTTTAATATTAAAATTTGGTTGAGTCCTATTGTAGTTAGTAAAACATATATAGTTTGTCTTAGATGTATTCAGAGTTAAAAAGCAAGTAACATAATTTACGATCTATGACGTATTAAAAAAAACTTCTTACTAGATCTCGTTCAAAACAATTTTCGGTGGACGTTTTCATGGTAATGTACATCATATATTTATTTAGTTTTATGATTTTTTTATTTTAGAAGTTACATGGGGGGGGGGGACACATTTTACCACTTTGGAAGTGTCTCCCGCGCAAATTATTCAGTTTAGAAAAAAAATGATAAAAAAATACCTCAATATCATTTTTGAAGACCTATCCATAGATACCCCACACGCATGGGTTCGATGAGAAAAAAAGTTTTGAGATTCAGTTCTAAGTATGGGGAACCCCCAAAATTTATTGTTTTTTTTTTTCTATTTTTGTGTGAAAATCTTAATGCGGTTCACAGAATACATCTATTTACCAAGTTTCAACAGCATAGTTCTTATAGTTTCGGAAAAAAATGGCTGTGACATAGGGACGGACAGACAGACAGACATGACGAATCTATAAGGGTTACTTTTTTGCCATTTGGCTACGGAACCCTAAAACACGTTTCTAGTAGGGGGGCGCCTTATTTTTATTATTTGTTGTTATAGTGGTAACAGAAATACACATTCTGTGAAAATTTCAACTGTCTACCTATTATGGATAATGAGATACAGCCCGCTGACATACAAACGGACGGACGGACAGAGGAGGCTTAGTAATAGGGTCCCGTTGGTCCTTTTGGGTACGGAACCCTAAAACACTTATGTTCTGGAAAAAACCACCAATAAAACGCAGTCAGTTTCATTTTTGAAATAACGCTTTATAACGAAGTTATTTAAATAATAACTATTATAAATCATTCTGGAAACAACTAAACGCAGCCAGCGTTCTTGGCACGATACCGCGGGGAGTAGTTCTATATGATAATTAAGTTTCTAGATTAAGTTTTTTTTTATTATTATTACATATAGTTTTTAATATTGTATATAATAAAATATTGTATATTATGTTATGTAAATAAATATAAAAATAAAACATAATTAAAATTGATGAATACCGCCAGTGTTTATCTATTTTAATTTTCGTTAATATGTATATAGAACATTAATTTCAAAACTTTATAATTATAAAGCATGTCTACACGTCATAACTACCTTCAAAAACATTTCACATAATTGCAAGATCCCATCCAAATTAGGAAACTTATGAAGTAATTTTCTAAAGCCTTATGTTTTATGTTGTATTTCAAGTTTTCTCATTTACTTGATTTATCTTGACGTAACATAAGTAGTCTTGAAGTTTGAATACGAAATTTGCAAAAGATATTTTTCAATTAAAATTATAAATAAATTATTAATATTATTTAAATAAATATTAAATGTAATAATATAAACGTATATATTTTTGCAATCTATAAAGAAACCTATATATAAAACGTTACCTCTCCAGGGCGAAAGGTTAAAATTATAGCAGCTGGATGTGACCAGAAAATGGTTAAAATTATCCCGGCCGAAGTGACTAATCCAGGCGAGGGGTCAAATATGGCGTGTAGGTTTAACTGACCAACTGCTGATTCAGATTTATCAAGTTCACAAGTTCGGTACGAACGGCAAGCAGGTTTTAATATTTCGCGATACTGCAAATACCCTAAATCCTGGCTACAGGAAGGATGTGAAGGAATGCATTTGCACTCACTCATCTGGACTTATGCTGATCTGCCTCATGTTTCAAGGACTGCAGCCACGAT
The DNA here is from genome assembly GCA_033319125.1 of Parnassius glacialis. Classification (NCBI taxonomy): domain Eukaryota; kingdom Metazoa; phylum Arthropoda; class Insecta; order Lepidoptera; family Papilionidae; genus Parnassius; species Parnassius glacialis. The sequence goes on from JAVANC010000009.1 coordinate 8,715,968, forward strand.
GATTGGACGCCGGCTTTCTTGACACATAAACATTTCACAGATAATGGCGAAATATAGCGTTATTGTAAATGTATTCACTTTACACTATTTTTGTGTAATTTAATATCTAAATTATACAAAGGCGGAAGCGATGACGCGGGCAAGAATCGATGCGGTTGGTTTCGTGTCTTTTGAACTTATATGAACCCCGTTGACACATGAGTGCATATGGTAAAGGTATGAAAGGCGACAGATAGGAAACCCGGAAATGGGCTAATAATTAACAGCTCTCATAAGCGTTAGGCGGTAGTGCAAAGTGGCGCAAACACATGGTATTTTATAATTACTCAGTATAGTACTCATTAAACTAAACTGAGTAACTAATTAAACTAAATAAATAAGAGCGATAAACTACTTTCATCGTCCACATATTACAGTCTATAAAAGTCCACTGCTTAATATAGGCCTCTCCCAATATTACCTCATAGGAAGAATTTCATCGTAGTTTTTTTATAGGACAAGGTGACAAACGAGCACACAGTTCACCCGATGGTAAGTGGTTGCTGTGGCCCATAGACATCTACATCTATCCTTGTTTGCGAATCAAAATGCAGATGCATTGTCACACGTGAGGACTAAGATGGAATGACTTTTTTCCAGTAAAAAAGGTCTCCGGTTCTCTACACTCCCCATACGAAACACAGCAGTGTTAAGCTGCTATTTTACGCTGGTATTCTGTGAGAGCGTGATCCTTCCGCAGTCGAGCCGACCCATTCGTGCTACAACTATACTATTAATATAGCTACAGCATGGCTCTACCACTTATAAAACGTACGTACCACGTATAGTTGCCGCGCTTGGCAGGAAATCACAAGTCATATACAAATTTACTAATGTCTAGACTAGGAAGTGCATGATATAATATTATATACATAATGATATGTTTAAAAAAGCTTTACAGTAAACCAGATTGGAATATTAGTTCCTTGGTATCCATTATAGTTGAAAACTACATCTCCAGTAGAACTATTTACATTAATCTAAAGTAATCTGCGTAGCTGGATCGTTGTGCAGTTAACAATGACAACCGATGTTGAAGAATAAAATTCCCGGTGTATATTATAGTGGCGGTTATTTATTGTTATATCATTATTCTTTAACAATAACCATAATTATGTCGGATAATAGTAAACTTAGATCCTATTATTTAAAAAAAAGGAATTTGTAAAACAAGCAAAATGTCTATTAAAAAGACTGACGGCTCCGTGGCGTAGTGGCTCAGCAATGAGTTGCGCTAAGGCCTCGGTTTCGAATCACGAATTTTTATTGAAGTATTTTTATGGCCTGTAAATAATTTTTCCGGCTCTGGATGTTTGCCCTTATGAAATGTATGTAAACTGCCTCCATTATACGGGAAAACATCCTAGCGGGAGTAACGACAAAAAAAAATTACAAATATCAAAACAGATTAAAAAGGTCAAAATTAAAATTAAAACATAAATAATAACTAAACACTGAAGCAATTTGAGGCGATCGCCTACATCACATAATAATGTCAAAACAAATTTAAGGCGAACAATTTTGTCTGAAATAATATCGAAATTCTCGAGTTGAAAGGTTCTGTCTCGTATCTGTTTAAAATATTGGTTTTAACATTATAATATCTGGGTTACATTATTAATTTTAATAAATAAGAATCGCAAGTATAATTTATAATATAAAGTATAATAAGTATTTTTTTTATAGGATAAGGGTGACAAACGAGCACACAGTCCACCTGATGGTAAGTGGTTGCTGCGGCCCATAGACATCTACTCGTACATCTATCCTCTATTACAATTCAAAATGTAGATGCGTTGTCACCCGTGAGGACTAAGATGGAATGCCTCATTTCCAGTAAAAAGGGCCTCCGGCCACCTGCACTCACCAAGTGAAACGCAGAGGTAAACCTCTACTTCACGCTGGTATTCTGTGAGGTCGTGGTACCACCCCGGTTCGAGCCGGCCCATCCGTGCGACAGCAAACGCTGCCGCGTGGTTCTACCACTGTTAAAAAGTAAATAAAAAAGTATAAAAAAGTATAATATAGTCATCGAAGGTATAATATATCATGAAATAAAAATCAAAATGTTGTATTATATTGAATATAGCTTACCTTGTAAAAATATGTCTTAAATAACCCTCTCCCTATCCCATGAATCATATATGAACATTTCAATTGTTTAACTATTGTGTTGGTTTCGCGGATAGGGAAACTGTTAAAAAAAGCTAACAGCATGATTTTTTTCATAATTAATGAAATGTAAATGTGTCGTGTCAGGATAAGATAAACAATCTTGGCTCAGTGGCGCAGTGGCTTAGCAATGAGTTGCTGCGCTGGGGGGCGCGGGTTCGAATCCCGCACGGAACAAGTATTTGTATGGCCTACAACTAATTGGTCCGGGTCTGGATGTTTGTCCTTGTGCAATTTGTGTTTGTAAACTGCCTCCACGATACATGAGAAAATCCTAGGGTGGGGGTAAGGTTTTTAAAAAAAATCGACCTCATTTTCGATGGGTTGTTATAGAAGAATTATGAGATGACAAGAAGATCTTGTAGCCACCGACAGACGGCGGTATAACTACTCGTAGCAAGACCACATTCAAAACACCCAAACCTACTTTAGTAGTAAACAGGAATGCAAATTAGCAAAATGTATGTAACGTGGTGGTTTTGTAAGTGGTAGAGCCATTCTGCAGCTATATTAGTAGTATAGTTGTCGAACGAATGGGTCTACTCGACCGGGGACGGACAACGCTCTCAGAGAATACCAATGTAAAATAGCAGCTTAATGCTGCTATATTTTGTATGGTGAGTGTAGAGAACCGGTACCCTTTTTACTGGATACGAGGATTCCATCTTAGTCCGCACGGGTGACAACGCATCTACATATCGATTCGTAATCGAGGATATATGTAGATACCTATGGGCTGCAGCAACCAATTACCATCATGTGGACTGCGTGCTCGTTTGTCACCTTTATTTTATAAAGAAGCCACACTGCACCATTTTATGCATGCACGTATGGGTCTGGTTGACCTGACAAAGACCATCTGGTACTGAATACCAGTGAGATTTTTTTAAAGAATAAGGATGACAAACGACCACATAGTCCACCTGATGGTTAGTGGACGTTGTAGCCTATAAACATTCCATCTATTCTCGATTAAGAACGCAGATGCTTGCCACTCTTGATGACTCAGATGGAATGCTTCGTTTCCAGTAAGAAGTTTCTCCGGTTCTCTATAATCACCACACGTAACACAGCCAAGCCATTCGTGCTACAATCATAGTATAGCTGCAACGTGGCTCTGACCAAAACCGGAAACCCGTTTAACTGGTAATGAGGCATTCTATATCTTATATCACAGGCGTGAGGACGCATTTACTTTTTGAATCTTAATCGGGAATATATATAGGTCTATGGGCCACTAAATCTATTTACTATCACGTTTTTTTTATTTATTTTTTTATAGGAGAGGGGGCAAACGAGCATGCGGCTCACCTCATGGTAAGTGACTACCGCCGGCCATGAACAACTGCAACACCAGGGAGGGAACTGCAGATGCGTTGGCGGCCTTTTTAAAAGGAGTAATGACTCACGTCACTTACTTTTATTAAAAGAGCATTGATATATTTAAAATTAAAAAGTAACAACCCATACCTCTTGTTACTGGCTACAGACTTTCTATTGTTTCTTTAGAGGCTTTACAGAGTGCAGGGAACGCATTGTTACAATGAGCGTTGGTGGGATAAAAAAATTTCTTAGACAAGTTTCCTTACGATATTGTATTTCAAAGCTGAGCATGTGTTAAATCGTCTCTAAAAATATCGATTAAAATTGTTGTATTGTTAATGATGATTGAAATGGGATTCTTGCGCAAAATCAATTTCTAATAATTTGAAATTGATTTATTGATAAGCTAGCTTTCAGACACTGACTTATTAGGTTAGAATATTATGTTATTAATAATTGAATGTTCCAATTATATAAACTACAAAGATAAAATTCTTCTCTATATCACAATAAGTTAAATTTATCCTAATAATCAATATCATCCTATTTAAGCTTACTGGAGAAGAGGTACTTCTGTTACAAAGGCACGTATCCGACCGTAGCTCAGCTTGTGAAGGGCTCTTTATTGAGTCTATAGATAAGTGTTGGTTTTATACATCTTTGTGGGGCAGGGTCAAGTTGGAATTGCTATCAGAAACAATAAACCTTATCCTTTTCCCTTATTTTTTTTATTTCTTTATAGAAGCTTCGTAGCGTCAAACGAACTTACAGTTCACCTTATTGTAAATGGCTTTTGCAGCTCACGAAGACTCGCAACCAACTTCAAACAAAATATGGTTACATATGCGTTACCCCTGAGGATTAAGATGGAATGCCACACTGTCTTTTATTATATATAAACTCTTTTTATGCCATTCAGTCGCACAGCGCATTGTTCAGCGCTAGTAATAGGGTACCAACCTGTACGGAGTTTTAGGCACAGAAGGATCTTAGGCTTACCACAATAACAGCACTTAAAATTTCCTTAGAACTATCAAATCATTAACTAGTATGACATGTCCGTTCAAGTAATGCTAGGCAGAACAGTACAAACAAAAGGTTTATTTCATGTGGCTCATCACTTAACATTTACAAACCCATCTGTGTAAGACTACCCTCTTGCCTATTTTCCCGCCAATTATTGTTTATTCTACTGCGTTCTGATCTGAAGAATATAGAGAGCTATATAATTAAGGGCTCTAAAATATCTTAGTCCTCAAAGGTTATAACGCATCTGTCGTCGTTTATGTGTGTTCTGTCAAGAAATTCTCAGTAGCAGCCTGGAGTCAGGAAGTTGGTGGTGTTAACCTCTCTGCCTTCGTAAAAGACATTGGCCCTACGCTTGATCTCTCTCCAGTCGTGTAATGCCGCCTCTACACGTTGGCCAACACGCTGGCGAATGTGTTGGCAGAGATATTGGCCAAGAAATTGTGATCGCGTCCACACGTTGGAAGGTCGTTCAGTTTGCTTCGGTTCAGGCCAATGTGCGGACGAATTTATTAAGATTAAGATTGCGTTTTTAAAAGGAAATAAAGCAAGCAACGAATAGATAGTGCTCCTGTGTTTGCGAACACATTCGTTAACTAATATCCTGACCTACACAGATGGTTAGTCTTCGACTACATTGGCCAAGTTAATTCCTTTTTTACTAAAGGACCGAATTCCAGTCCTTTAAACTGAAATTCGGTCTAAAGGTCATTATTACGTTTGAGTTGATGAGATTAATTCTGTTTAATATATATGGAGAACATTAAAAATTATTACTTTAAATATTCATCACTTTGATCAGCGGCAGTTGGTGATAAAACCATTAGAAAACGCCAGATCATTATCACTTATAACAGTCTGAAAAACTAGCTCCAATACAGTATATGTAATTCTGTATTTTATTCATGGCAATATTACACTTTCCCAGACAATGGCAATCTCTTTGAAGGAGTGATTTTTTTATCTATTATAAGGTAGTGGTTGACTACAATCCCACTTAGTAGTGAACGAGTGATGGAGTCAATAAAACTTTGTATATAGCTACGTATATAAAATATAAGTCTAAATATTTATTTTAGTTGATAACTCTAAAAAGGTTGCTGACAGTCACGTCGTCGATTTTGATGTTAAATATGAAAAATAGATAAAAGTTTCCATTTTATTACTGTGTTGAAAATAAAGTATGTACCGTAATGACATTTATTTGCGACAGACACTTTTATAGATTGTTACTACGGTGCATCGATAACGATGTCATTATTGGAAACTCATATCAAACGTCATTGGAATATATCTTACAATATAGAAGTTAAGTTTATTTGTGAATATCTTTAATAGCTATCTATAACTTCGAGGAAAAGTTTCTTCGTGTTTTATATACAAATTCAAGACATATTTTTTTTAAAGTTTAATTCTATTTATTTAAAATATATTTTTGCCATTTTTTTCGATAACTTGTAAGTTTTATGTAGTAATCTTGTAAGTAGTGACATGCATCCAAGTAGTTTTGACAGTCCTCTCTTGATGTTATCCTAACACTTCCCAAAGAATTCTGAAGAGACCGAAACATGTAAAAATGTGAGGACCCAAGGTCAAAACTATATGGTGGAGACATTAACAGTTCCAAACCAAGATCAATTGATCAATTCCTGCCGTTTTTTCTTAATTTTTTGCTTGAGCCTCATTTTGTTGTCAGTAAAGATCCAAATCGATGATTTTGCCCGGCAGCAAAAGCTAAACAATGCCCTTCCAATTCCATCATACCATACACAGCATCACCTCGTTACGTGCTAATCCGGGTTTCGTTACAGTCTGTGAAGCATGACTGCCCTTTGACCATGATCTTTTTCGCACATTCTTGTCGTAGGTGATCCACTTTTTATCACCAATGATCAATATTTTCAAAAAATAGTTCGGTTTTTCGTTTCAATAGAGAATCGCAAACGAGTAGACGATTCATTAGGTTTCTTTCAGTAAGCTCGATAAATCTTTCGAGATTTTTTGTGTAGCCAGACTTTATCAAATAGGTCCAAACTGTTTTGTGGTCAATTCTAAATTCCTCAACTATGTCATAACTATTAATATTCCAATCTTGCTCAACTTTTTCAAAAAATTCCGTCCACGTTTTAGACGACCTAAAAAAGCCCAAAAATCTCCCGGTCCGGGAGGGACATAGAATGCACTACCAGACCGATAAGAAACGATTTTAAGATCTGTGTCTTGTCATTCTAGACCTGTATAAAATTTCAGGATAGTCTAGAGAGCCAATGGACTCCAACGAATTCATAGATCCCGCTCACTTCCTAGAAATCGAAGCGGAGATGGAGCTTAAGTCTACAATGCCACCTACAGGCGAACCCTTAGATCCTGTGACTGTTGATGACGTCACAGAAGTCAAAAGTCTCAAAAGAAATCAGTACCCGGCCTCGATGGCATTAGTAACAGGGTGCTCAAATCACTCTCAGCGCCGCTCGTATATCTCCTTAGAGGCATTTTTAAAGCTCTTCTTTCCAGCTGCTCCTTCCCGGATGCCTGAAAAGAGGCAGACGTAATAGTAATCCCGAAACCAGGGGAACCCCGCAACTTAGCCTCAAGCTGTAGACAAATTAGTCTCCTCAGTACACTGGGGAAAGTTTACGAGCGACTCATATTGAATCGCCTACGTTATATGTCTTCGCAAATAAGCTGCTTCCCGAAGAGCAGTTCGGCTTCAGACCCGAACACTCGTGCACCAACTAATTACATCGCCTTACAGAATTCATACTCAAAGGCTTTAATTTTCCACAAAGAAACTATAGAACCACTAGTACCGGTGCACTTTTCTTCGATGTTGCGAAAGCGTTTGACAAAGTTTAGCACGATGGGTTACTACGTTACATCAGAACCTTCCTTGTTAACCGCCACTTTCGCTATCGAATAGAGGGCACTCGATCCTCGAAACGACTCCTCAAGGCTAAAGTCCCTCAGGGCTCAGTCCTCTCCCCAATCTTCTTTACACGTTTCAACGAGTGATATCCCAAAGGACCCAGTAGTTAATACTGCTCTCTTCGCCGATGACACGGCACTTTTTGCTGCCATCACAATAAAAGGATACTCGCCCAGTAGCTCGTTTGGAGCTTCTGGGCGAGTATCCTTTTATTGTGATGACAGTCAACCGCTTAGGCGATTGGTTCCGCTTATGGAGAATCGAAGTGAATCCTGAGAAAAGTTTAGCAATATACTTTCAAAGGAAATCTAGAAGCAAAGAAGAATTAGAAGCGTCGGTAGCCTAATGGCAGGGCACGGACCGCGAACTGGAAAGGCCGTGGGTTCGAATCCGCCATTCAAATCAGTATTCGAAGTATTCGTGAACCACTTCTAACATAAGCATTTTAAGCATACCAGAAGTAGTTAAAGGGAATATTAGTAATGTTTAATAGCATTACTTGTATTAAAAATAAATCTGCGCTCCATCGTCAATTAAATCCCAAAAAAATTCTAAGCACGATAGCCCCATACGGTTGCCAGATCCCATGGCAACCAACGGCCAAATATCTAGGGATCACTATCGACCACGGTATGACCTTTACGAAACAAATTCGCGATGTCAAATGCTACTTAATAACAGAAACAAATTGTCCTTAAGATACAAGCTCTACCTTTACAAAACGTGCGTAAGACTGATCATGTCTTACGCAAGCGTAGTTTTCGCGCACGCGAAACATATCCATTTGTACAAAATCCAAGTCGTAAAAAACAGATTCATTCGAACAACCACCGGAGCCCGTTGGTACCAGCGAAACTCCGATCTTCACAGAGATTGCCAACTTCCGACGATCTCGGAATACTTCAAGGAAATGACTCAGTGCTAGTTCGAGAGTGCCGAAATACATTCTAACGGCCTCCACGACCTCCTTCCGGAGGTCTCGCAACATTTTAATTGTAAACCCGATTTGACGACCTAAATATCGCTGGGTCATCACACATTAACACTACACACACACCTAATGCCACAGTTAGGACAACGTATGGGACGCGCGAGTCCGAAGACAGGCGCGCTGCACTCCCCTCCACACTTCGTACACACCGTACACCCGTATTACTGGGCGATTCTCTCCGCCCAGAACATCGAACGATACGAGTAACCGTCAGAGCCGGGGTCCGCCACCCCATGTTTGGACGGTGAGTAGACATCTTGCCCATGTCATGTTGTGGTTTTCCGCGGCATCAAAGAGTATTTGATGTTGATGTGATGATGATGTGATTACTGAAAACAAAAAAAATGTGAAGTGAACACAAAAAATCCCACCTCCAAATTATCGATTTTAGTTTCGCTTTCGCAACGTTGCACTAAAATCGAGAAATAGTGCTTATTTTCATAGGTTCTATAGACTATATACACTACATTATATGATAAAATTCAAATACAATTGCGGAGGCATGGCTTTACACTATTCTAAGTACTTGAAATGCCATTATGACGCGTGCATACAATGTTGGCCTTAGAACCAACAGTGAAATAAATTAAAAGTAAAAAAAACTTTTTTTAAAACAAGCTTTTATTTAAATGTGCTAAAAAGAATAAAATAAACCTTTAATACTTTTAACTATCAACTTATAACGTCAACTTAAAAGCTTGTCGCGAAATTTAAGTTTCTGCTACTTAAATCTCGCGCTTAGTACTACTACTACTTACAAGTATTTACTCGGATTAAAAATTTTAAAAATTAAAATCAATCGGATCCCGTTTATCTACACAGGTAAATCTCTTGAAAAGCTTTTATATCAAATAAATTGTGTAATAACGTTATAAGTTGATAGTAAAAGTTTTAAAGAAAAAGTTTATTTTATTTTTTAGCGCATTTAACTAAAACCTTGTTTTAAAAAAGTTTATTTTTTTACTTTTAATTTATTTTTTTACTTTTTAGTTATTTCTGGACAGGTTTCTCAGTCTGATCATCTCATTCAACATATCATTACTGCAAGGTCGTTTGTCGGTGAATTTCAATCAGTCTAGCTCTTCAATAAGTAGACCTTCTAATGATTTTACCCTACTTAAAGCCACTACTAAGTACACAACGGCATGGTCAACACTACTGCCCTGCATTTTGTGTACTGTGCAAGCCCAACATAATATAATTGGCAACATTCTTCGTTCTGCAATGCCGTGACTATATTTTGCTGGAAATTCTACAGTCTTGGGTTTAAGGCCTTAACAGTGGTTGAAATGCCCAAATCTTGGATATTTAAGTAAAAAAATCTCAATAGCTGTTCATTTAATCCACAAAGTAAAAATACAGGGTAACAGAAGAGGATTTGGTAAATGTTTTTAATTGAACAAAATTGTATTTTTGTCAACCCCTTATTAGAAAAAAAATCCCCAAAGAGTACCTATCTGTTTCATATTTTGCAAAATTTCTCCAAAACGGCACAAGCTTTTTAAATCGTTCTTACACTAAAAAACAGGTCTTAAAAATATTGATATTTTTAATTGAGAGTTTTATTTTTATTCCCCGTTTTATAAGAGAATATTTCATTTTTCCCTGAAATTGAATATATTTACGCGAGCGCGCATGCTCCGTCGCCCTGTCAGCCTGTCACAGTCCCACAGAGTACTTTGAATAATATGAAACACAGTCCGTTTTCGGACATTGTCGAGGGTGGACCGCGCGTCGGTGTTGGGGCGACTTTGTTCAATTATATATTAGTTTTTTAGAAGTTTATACTTAATTATAAATATTTTTATGACTAGAAATACTTAATTTAGTTAATATCTGTACACTGGTAACTGTAAATATTATTTTCTAAATAAATTAATTTTTAAAGTGCCCAAAGAAGAAGAAATTTTCGCGGCGACGTTGATTAGTGAAATTGAAAAATGCATTTTTATATAATTTAGATGTGGAACGACGAACATGCTCTCGTTACTTAGATTTATAATATATTATATATATTATAAATCTAAGTAACGAGAGCATGTTCGTCGTATATTATTTATAGCTTTTAATACCTATGTAATTTTATTGTTGCACATTTTTATTAATTAGTTGATACTGAATTTTATAATTATGTATTACAATAAAACGCTGTTTTATGAGTATGACTTTATAAAATATTATTGGAGGGGAATATAGATACAGATACTTACATTTAGGTACACTGTTATCAAATTAAATCAAACAATTTAAATAAATAAAAAAAATGGTGCTTCCCTAAATATAAATAACTATATAAAGACATTCTTGGGTTTTGGTTTTTTTTTTTATGTTAGACAAACTATCATCTAAAAAATGTAAAAATTTTTAATTGGAGAGGGGTTTCTCTACGTGGTAAAGTTAGAAATGAAGATATTCGCAGTAGAACCAGAGTAACTGACATAGCCCAACGGAATATTACAGTGAAATGGCAATGGGCTGGCTACATAACTTGGAAAACAGATAAAAAATAGGAAGAAAGGTTCTCGAGTGACAACCTCGTACAGGTAAGCAAAGTAGTACTCAACCTTTATTCCTCTTCACGTATTCTCATACGCTTTTTTTCACACACACACACAGCACACACACACAAATAGGTCGCAAATAATACTTACCTAGTACTATTAGGCAAGAGGTTTTTGTTAAGTCAGTGCAATTCACCATCTTAGGCTACATAACCACTTACCGATGGGATTGTAGTTGCTTTACTACTTGCTGGGTAAAAATAGAAAAAAAAATTTACCCTGTGAAAGTTTGCATTTAGATATAATTTTTCTAACCAACCATAAAAATATGATGAGAATATGTATATAAGTATAAAGGTTACCTCACACGGGACAGTAATAATATAATATAATATTATATCTTCCATTACCTACGCATGAAAACTTTTAAATCTCTGAATTTCGAGGTATGTTCATATTAAGAGGCTGAATAGAGCCACATTGATATGCATGGGGATCGTTTTGTAATATCACATCGTTATCGAAAAAACATTGTACGTATTTCAGGTGGCGGTTTGCAAAACACGGTTCCACAAAAATTCACTCAATAGAAAAAATTGCAAAGTTGCTTCTGTAAATACGTAAATTTTCAACGTCAATTTTTTCTTACGTGATAGAGCCATGCTGCAGCTATATTAGTAGTAGGTATAGTTGTAGCACGAATGGGTCGGCTCGACCGGGGAAGGACCACGCTCTCACGGCATACCATGTAAAATAGCAGTTTAACCCTGCTGTGTTTGGTATGGTGAGTGTAGAGAACCGGAGAACCTTTTTACTGGAAACGAGGCATTACATCTTAGTCCTCACGGGTGAGAACGCATCTACATTTTGATACGTAATCGAGAATAGATTTAGATGTCTATGGGCCGTAGCAACCACTTACCATCAGGTGGACTGTGTGCTCGTTTGTCATCCTTATTCTATTAAAAAAAACTTTCTGAGATTTCAGTAAAATAATGTTAAGTATTGTAAGCACTCGTACAATTATATATCTCATGTTATATAGCATAATGCATAGTATAAAGCTATTGGGCTATTTTGATTTTTAATAAAGTGATTTTGCTTTATAGTTTAAACAATTTATTTACCCTTGTATATCAAGAACCGTTTTTCTGTCACTCCTATTAAATTTGACAGTGCTTGCTGAAATTTAGCATCTTTAGATGGATCAGAATCGCGCGCTGATCTGGCTGTTAGATATTGCAAATATAATCGAAAATATTTATTTTAACTTTCATGCCGAAGATTACCTTGTTTTATTTTATTACGGTCAAATAATATTTATTAGGTTATAAAGCAAGTATTTTAAACGTTTTCATTATTTTTTTATTCTATTGTTTACAGTTATTATCACGTCTTAGCTTTACATCAAGATTTACATTAGAAATTCTTGATGGGATGCAATGTAACGCGCATACTTTATTTTCATCAAGAACTATAATATTTGTGTTAATATTAGTATTTGTTTTTTTTACCAGTAGAGTTTCAACACAATCTTTAAAAAGTTCAATGAATTACAAAAATGCCGATAATTATATAATTTCAAGTCAGTGTTTTACATTTAAAGATCAGTTATAAAGAGCCAAAATTCTTACTTTCATTTTGATTAATTTAATTCGAGAATACAATCAATGTGAATGGGCCTTTATCTGCAATAATAATTTTCATCAAAAATGACATAGACTTATAAAAGTCATATACACGGTCAATCATACTGAAGATTATCAATTGTACTACAAAATATTTAAAAGACTATTTCCAGTATAATGACCCGAATATCATCATTAATGTTTGACTGGCACACTTAAAAGTTTTATCACATGGCTAAATGATTGACTATTATTTTATGATAAGGTCATGCTTTTCTATAAAAAGTTGCAAGAAATTTTAAATCACGGACCTATTGGTTTGTTTTACTTTTCACTAAATTAGTGAAAAACAAGATGGACTGATCTAAAAGTTTACGTTCTTGCATAAAAGTGCTATTTAGAATTGTATGCAAATGATAATTAGTTATTTACATAGAAATTAAATAGTTTCTATGTAAATAAGTGTAACATAGCGGGTATTATATTCAATGGTAGCGGCCACCCATATTTGCAAAGCCAGCATCATTTTCTGTACAGAAACCGGCAAAGTGTTGCTCAAGCCACTATAAACAAAGCAGCTGATAAAATGTTACACTCATAACTGTTAACAAAAACTGTTTCTGCAAATAGTCTTATAGATAATAATAGCTATTCCGCCGTGTTAGGTGCAGGAGCTATTATAAGAAGAAAAAGAGGTAAAATTTTGTTTTAGAAATGCGCAATCAATATAATTTTGTTTGCAATTGAGCATGAAATAAAAAATAACTTCAGCCAAAGAGCAAAACTGGCATTATACTCAGGCCCATCAATTGGTATAAAAAAAAAATTTTTTCCAGGTTTCAAAAAATTAATCAAAATTCAAATAAACGTTAATATTAAAATCAAAAAATTTATATATGTATGTCTATACATATACATATAATGATTTATGGCCGCTTAGCTGACGGTGACTCAGTATAACATCCTAAAGTCACGCCGAAACTAAGAGGAGAGAATCACTGTAAAAACGGTAATAATTTATTGCGGAAATTTTGTGATAAAATTAAAAAAAATACAAACTTATCCAGGTTAATCTAACTTATGCGTTACAAAAAAAAAATAATTAAATAGTGAGATGGCGTCAGTTTTTAAGAAGATATAACAAAAATAAACAAAAAAGTTCAGTATTTAATTGATTATATACCGCTGACACTTAATCACGCTTTTCGAAACCACGCCAGTTGTAAACAATACTTGTGTGAAAAGATAAAATCTTCTTTTCAAATTTCCGCCGAGTTGTACGTAGAAAGCCAAATAGGTCACGTGACAATTTTAATTAAATATATTTTATGTGCAGTGATCTTGACTACGTTTCATCAATTAACCATTGGAAAAAATTAAAACAGGAATTTTACAATTGTGTTTACAAGAAACATTATTAGTTGAACCTTACAGCTTGTTCATTATTTTTATTATAAATACCTATAAATGTACATATTATTAATAAATATTTCCCATAATATTTTGGATTACTTTTTATTTTGCTCTATCTGCAATATTCTACGCTCTATAGAAAATGTGGCATATGATATGACTGACAATCTTTTGAATGTTTTACCTAGGTACAAAGATGTTTTACGTTTTCGTCGCCTCTAGCATAAGGTACACAGAACTCTTTTTTTATTTCTGAGAGGGTTTTAGGGCAAGGAAATGCCCGCCGAACTGCCCCAATGCGTGTTGACGAAAATTGCAATTACAAATCGCATTCGTGCTGTTGGGGATCAAACCCGGGAATAATTTACAGCGAATGCTTTGACCCAGATCTACTAATACGATACAAATAAATACGATTTAACATATGTAATAAAAAACTCTTGCGTACTTGAAACTTGAACACTTGATAGCTCGTGACGCCTACCGGACAAAGCTACAGCACAATGTAATTGAAGATGCGTAACCACGACATAATTCTCAGTGATGCGCAAGCATAACAGGCAGTACGTCACTTTTATAATTGTCATCTCTGCAGTCTATTAATCTTTGCACTTTTATAACTAATACAGTACGTAGTTGCTAGACGGTGTTGACGTTGGCTAAAATCTCTGCGATAGCCGTTTCGTCAAGGTCATTCAGGCTAGTTAAAGCCTTAATGAGACAACTCCGTCTTTACCGAAGTCTATACGGACGGATGGTATGTCAGTATCATACATTTGTTCTTTCTGGAAGCAGGGCCATATGATTTCTGTAATATGTCCAATGGCACCATTCACCAGACCTTTGGACAGTTAAAGTTTACCAACCAATGCTACAGACTCAAGCAATTTAAGCTTAATATCGTATTCGAGGACTCCAAAAACCGTAGTACACCAACATTTCAGACGGATTGACATCATGTTACACCCTGATGCCACTCAGTCCTCAGCACGGCCTCACCTTGACTCGGGTGTTTGGAGGAATGCACTACTTATTTCAGCTTCAAGCTTACTTGTGCCTTACGAAACACAGTTCCAGGTTTAAATTTGAAGTTACCCTTCCCCTAAACAGGTTGCAAACCAATGCTGTTGACGCCTATCTCGCCAAATCATACAAGTCAAATTTAACCAACCGATGCTAAAGCCTCGAACAATTCGACCTCAATATCATTATCGAGGACTGCAAAAACCCCAGTACACCAAAATTTTAGACGGATTGGAGCAACCGAGTTTATTATCACCATCTTATTTTTGGTAAACTGGCATTCGTATTATCAGCAAGTCCTTTCATTTGATGCCCATATTGTTGGAAAGCATAAAAAAACTTAGTCCGCCATCTATAGAAGTCCGCCATATTGGATTTAGAGTGAAGTCACTTTATTTTTCGAGTTATACTAAGTAAACCTTTTCATTTGACACCCATGTTGTAGGAAAGTATAAAAAACTTAGTCCGCCATCTTTAGAAGTCCGCCATATTGGATGTAGAGTGACGCACTCTAATTTTCGAGTTACACTAAGCAAGTCCTATCATTTGATATATATTTTGTAGGAGTGCATTAAAAATAACTAGTCCGCTATCTTGGGTGTTCCGCCATGTCAGATTTAGAATGACGTCATACAGCTAACCATGCATTGTCATCCAAACTTAACGTGTATACAAAATTTCAGCTCAATCGATTGAAGATATCTGCTTCAAAATTGAGTTGCAAGATTCCACCCTAACAAATACAGTTACATTGCAAATTAAATAAAAGCTTGTAATAAAAAAATACCTTTTTAAGTCCGAAATAACACTTTCATTGGCAGATAGTTTATGTTATAACGAGTAACTTAGGCCACTTATATTTTAGAAAAATTATAAGGGTTCCGCGCAAAACAAAATAAAACCCTAAATTACACGCGGGCGAAGTCGCGGGGAACAGCTAGTATTTAAATAAATCTTGCGAGGACAGGAGACAAATGTGCTACGGGTTGTAATGAGTGCTACAGAGAGCGACGGTCGCCGATATGTAAAAAAGTTTTTGATTCAAATAATAATAATGACTGTCCGTCAGCTAAGTTGATAAAGAATTACGAAAAAAAACTCAGTCTGAAATAAATTAATATTATATAATTATTTTTATTTACTGCAATGTTATCCTGATTTTTACAGCAAAAATGGCAGATTAAATCATACACTTTTTTTGTAATTTTTGAAAATATAATTTTGGGGTTTGCCCCTATGCCAACCCCTTCAGAAGTATCTGCAATTTTTTCTTAATTCTTTATCAACTTAGTTGACCTATAGTCATTATTATTATTTGAATCAAACACTTTTTTGGCAATTTTTTGCGACTAACCTGTATGCGCAGTACCAGGTGTACCCAGATAGCCCAGGCAGACAGTCATATACCTGCTTATTGAGTCGACTGATACCTTTAAACAAAGTTTCATGATGCATCAAACACTTCATGACAATGCGTCATGAGCTCTTAGACCAGTTGTTTTTTTTGCATGACACAATGCTGATTTGGCCAATGAGAGTACAATAGTAGTGTTATTTTAAATGAAAATAGATGATTTTACTGTATCCCAGTTCCTTGCGTCATATATTAATCTGAGGTATTATTTAAAATATTAATGTTTTCTAATATATTTGAGTTTATGACAACTTTTGATATATGTCAGTGAAGGGATTGTGTGATTGGTCAAATCACAGGAGCCCATAAATGCAGCACATTAGTATTAAAAATAGGTACAAAGTTCAAAACCAAAAAATCCTTTTCATTTTGATTTCATAATTCAGAAGTGTCCGTTACTATCTAATGAATGTTATCTAATGCATAATTCAGGATAAGAATTTTGGTAATTGTCAAATATATGTTGGTTCTTAGGCGAGTTTTAACCATGTCCTTTAAATTTGAAATTTTAGGAGATTCTCATAATTTTTTTTCACTGTTCCTCGGGTAATCTCAAGTTTTTTTTTTATAGGATAGGGTGAAAACGAGCACACAGTCCATCTTATGGTAAGTGGTTGCTGTGGCCCATAGACATCTACATCTATCCTCGTTTGCGAAAAAATGCAGATGCGTTGTCACCCGTGAGGACTAATATGGAATGCCCCTTTTCCAGTAAAAAGGGTCTCCGGTTCTCTACACTCACTATACGAAACAAAGCAGTGTTAAGCTGCTATTTTACGTTGGTGTTCTGTGAGAGCGTGGTCCTTCCCCAGTCGAGCCGACCCATTCGTGCTACAACTATATTACTAATATAGCTGCAGCATGGCTTTACCACATGCAAAAGTTACTAACGCCTATACACTGTACTATTTATATGCTCTTTCGTACTTTTGGCTATAAAACTCAAGAATGAAATACCTCTTGATATTATAAAAGCTCCCAATAAGTTTTTTTTTGAAAATGAAGTTATGACATGACAAATATACGCCTAGGAACCAATATAATATGCTCATGTCCAGCAGTATACTTTTGATAGGATGTAACGATGATGGCAGAAACTGGGACGTAATGAATAGAAGAACATAACAACTTATCTCTAAAAACCGAAAACTCTACCTTATTTATACATACCAAATAAGTTTAAATAGAGTAACAAGCATTCTCTTGAAATATTATACAGCTTTAATTTTATACGACAAGGACTTCAATGTCACATAACCGCATAACCACAACTGAATCGAAATTTCTGTCGCTAGAACAGGTCACATTCATTATCAAAATTTAATACTATTCATTGTGTGGAAATCGCATCGCGTAGCATTTATTCCCAGTGCGGGAAAATGACTACTGTATTACTTATGTATATTTGTATATAGTTCTAAATAGATGAACATTTTTCGTATACCATAGATAATTACTGATAGTAAATTTATTATTATTTACGTTAACACTACATTGAAAAAACTATTTTTGATGGATTATATCGCAATTCATGTGCTTTCAACGACCCAATTCACAAATTCAATCTGAGCTAGCTTCTGATTTCTCTTTCTCTTCTCTTTCTGATGTCTTTAAATATTACAGTTATATGCAGGGTGCTGGATTTTATTTTATTAATTACAAAATCTCAACTCGCTCTACAAGATGTGCAGAGGGCTATGCTCGGAGTTTCTCTGAGTGGTAAAATTCGTAACTATTAATATCCGTAGTTACCGACAACCGACAGGGCCAATTAGATCAGTAGTCGGAAGGGGCAATACCTGGCCGGAAACCCGACAACCGATAAAGAAGAAAGGTTCTTGGGTCGCAGGTGGTAACCTTGTTTCGATATGCGGGATGTAGTGACCCTCTTCCCCACTAGATACAGTGTAGACCTAGGTATGTATTAATATACAGAAAGTGATAGAATACATCTGATACAGTTGGCTCAGGACCGTGTTTTGTAGTATCCCTTACTTTTAACAGTGACGTGATGACGAAGGTCGCCATGAATGTTACATGAAATAAATTAAAAAATACGAAACAATTGATAAAAAAAATTATTCAAAAGCTTGTTAAAAGCGCTGTGTAGCATTTCATATACCATCCCGTGGGTTTTGTTAGATGCGAAAGAAAGAAAACTGAAACATGTGACATGTGACTACAGCAGTTGGTATCGTCCTAGCATCAAACGAAAATAATAAACTGTGCACCAAGCACGGTAAAAAAGGTAAAATCAACCCTATGAGGCAATCTATGAGGGATGCTTACATTCAGCAGTAGACTTTAATAAACAAAATAAATAAATTGAAAATTTTACACCTAAGGTAACTGAACCAGGAGCAAGAACTATAAATTGGCAGCAAAACATCTAAGAAAAAAAAACCTACATTTTCACAATTTTGAATTAAGACTGGCTATTTAAACTTTTAATTAACTTGTAAATAAACCAATACATTGGTTAAACTATATGTTCTTTTATAATAGAAACATGTTGATAGTATATATATATATATATATATATATATAGTAACATATAATAACCTCGATTAAGAATCAATATGCTAATGCACTGCCATCTCTAGATAGTCTATTTAGCTTAATTTGTTTGAAATCGTTGAGCGATGTTTGGATTTCACTACTCGCTAATGATTTAATTTAATTAAGTAAAGTACACTTCTTGAATAAGGGTTTGCCTATTTAATATAATTCAAAATGAATTGAGGCCTGACCCTTGGCTTACCATAGGTTAAATGCGTTATCTGTTTATCCTCGACCCTGCAATAGAGAAAGTTTTATTGCTTAATAACTTTGACACTAAAACGTTTAACTTTTAATTTATTATCATGTCACTTTCTAAATACTGACATTTCATGAGAATTTATATGGATATGTTATAAAGGAGTAACCGTTAACCACGAAAAATTATAACTATGTCCCTAACATTGTTTGTCTTTATCGGCGCGAAAAGTCCATTGCTGAACATGGGTCTCTTCCGTTGTAAAGCTTTCGATAAGGATTTATACTACGAAGCTTTGTCCAATTGTAGGCAAAATATATCATCAAGAAATTCTTCTCTTAATACAGAGGAGATTTGATTTATATATGTTTTTAGTATAACTGTATGTTGAAATTCTTTTCGAAATTTTTTAATTAAAAAGAGTATAATGAACTTTTATAATAACAATAATGATCAATCTTAAGAGATTGCTGCGTGTTGACATAAGAGGATCAATCACCCTATTTCGTCCTTTAGGTGTGGTAAGAGGTGAAAACTGTTATGACTTTCGCTACCATTACCATTACAGCTTATCCAAAGTCCACTATAGAAAATAGTAAATTTTTGCTGTCGCACGGATGGGCCGGCTCGAACCGGGGTGGTACCACGACCTCACAGAATACCAGCGTGAAGTAGAGGTTTACCTCTGCGTTTCGCTTGGTGAGTGCAGGTGGCCGGAGGCCCTTTTTACTGGAAATGAGGCATTCCATCTTGGTCCTCACGGGTGGCAACGCATCTGCGTTTTGATTTGCAAACGAGGATAGATGTAGATGTCTATGGGCCGCAGCAACCACTTACCATCAGGTGGACTGTGTGCTCGTTTGTCACCCTTATCCTATAAAAAAAAAATAGACATTGCCGTAACTGCCTAGCTGAGCAGGATCGTTGGCAACCACAGTATTATTATTATTTTGAGTTGTTATGAAACAGTTGGTACATCCATCTCATGTTACAATTCCCACTGTCATTTATTTCAATGCACGCGCGACGCTATGCGGGTAATGGGTATTCTTACACCACAATTACACGGTAGATGTAGAATATCTTCCAAATGATAGCAGTTAAAACATTTCATTTACGTCAGATGTCACATGCATAGAACTGCGGCACTGGGAGCAGCATCAAATTGCGTGACGTTACCGCAATCTTCAATCGCCTTCGCCCTTTACACTATGCGGTAACTACTTCTTAATATGAGAGACGCCTGAGTCCAGCAGTGGAGCTCATAAAGAAGAAAGAAAAACCTATGAATAATAAAGTTAGTACACAAAGTATTTTTTAAATCCCATAAACGTATTTCAAGCTCAAGTTTCCTGCTTTATCCTCTTGTTTCCGAATGTCTCTCTTGTGAGTTTCTATCGTCTTCACAACGCTATTGAATAAAGTAAATTGTTACACAATGTTTACGATTATCGAAACAGTAGGATTCAGATGCGGCACATAAACTCTTTTAGAAATGTATTATTAAATTTGTTTTCTTTTTCAGAAAGTCTGTCTTTTTGAACGTTAACAATAACGTAGCTTAATCTCACAGGGTGGAGTTCTTTCACCTCTTCTGTGGAATGTGGTGATAAATTAACTCAGCATCAAATTAAATGTCAATCATTTCTACACAGTAGGTTATGCTGATGACCTGACAATACTGGTCTCTGGAAAGACAGCAAACATGGTGTGCGACCTGACCGAAGCGGCTCTCCGTATAGTGGAGGGATGGTGCAGGGAATACTACTAACCGTAAATCCAAATAAAATGGTTCTAGTAATGTTCACACATGAGGTAAAATATTTAGGTCTCACCTTGGACAGTAAACTCAACTAGAATAAACACATAGAAAACAAAATCAACAAAGCTAGTATAACTAGTTGGCAATGCAGAAACATGATTGGCAAAAGATGGGGCCTGACGCCTAAAATCATACTGTAATTAAACAAAACTGCAATTCAGCCCATGATAACATACAGCGCTCTGGTATGGTGGACCAATACAAATGAAGCCACCACAATAAAGAAGCTTTAGCGTTACCAGAGACTGGCATGTATGGCTGCCACACGCTGCATAATAACTAAACCAACAGCAGACTTAGAGGCGATGCTGTAGTTAACCCCGCTTCATCCACACATACAATAAGAAGCGACTTTAGCTGCCATTAGATTCAGTACCCTAAATCTTTGGAGTAAGAATAGAGTCCCTAATACAAATAATATAAATGATATAAATGATAGAAATCACTCAAAAATTCCTATCTTACAAGACAAGTACGATAACATCTATAAACAATTTGTATTCGATAATAAGTATAAGATAAAATTAAATGAAACCAGCCAGCCGGAGTAATTAAGCCCAAAAGAGCTTAGAGTCTTCACCGATGGTTCTAAAACAAATGAAGGTGTAGGATTTGGAACTTTTTAAGAAGACCTCAACATCTACATATGCACACCACTGGGTACCTACAACACAGTCTTTCAGGCGGATGGTATGGGTATCATTCAAGCGGCCATAGCGATAGATGCTAGAAAGGTTAATGACATCTCCATCAGAATACAGACCAACAATAGGGTGGTACTACAAGCCCTGAGTTGCAATTTGGTAAGCTCAGGACTAATATATGAATGCCACCAACTATTAAATGAGGTATATAAACACAACAATGTTACTCTGCAATAGATATAGGAACACAGTGGATCCAGAGGCAACGATGCAACAGTCCAACTGGCCAGAAGAGGATCGGCTCTGGCCACTATAGGGCCGGAACCAATTATACCAATCGCCTTTCGTAATGTTCGTTAACTGGTAGTGTCTACAAAACTACACTTATCAACACGCTCTACTTTGGAAAAATCTAGTAGATTGTAGACAAGCTAGAGAGGCCCCGCCTGAAATAAACAGTCGTATAACCAAGGTTCTAATGAGACTGAACAAGCCGCAGATCAGGATAGTAACAAGTGCTATCATAGGACACGGCAATTTTAACAAAAATTTATTTACCATAGGTCTGATAATCCCCTGTGCAGGTCATGTATGAGATGAGGTAGGACGAAACGGCGGCCCACGTATTGCTGACATATTCGGAAGTCGTTGTGTACAGGGCTAAACGTCTCGGCACGCCGGGATCACTCCCAGAAGTTGCTTGCAACATTAAAGGAGTATTGAAGTCTTCGGGGAGATTTTATTACTCAAATAAATACATTATTCCTGCCCACACGCAAAATACGCGCTTAGACATGGAGTTGCGGAAAATAACCCGTTTATTTAATGCAATTTATCAACGAGGCTTAAAGAAAATATACATATTTCTTATGTTTACACAAAATACACATACCGTTACCGTTATTGCATATTAAAGTCCTCTGCTAAATATAAACCTCACCCTTAGATTTTAATATACATTTTACAATAATATTAAAAACTATAATAATAAAAAAACTAAAACTAGAAACTTAATTATCATATAGTCCTACTCCCCGCGGTATCGTGCCAAGAACTCTAGCTGCGTTTCCCCGCTGAATGGCCATACTTAGCCTTTGAGCGAAAAAAGAACCAGCCCTCTTATCAGCAGCAGCGACGACCAGCCGCGAATGGAGTTCCTTTACGAACTTCACCGCACGTGGACCCCACGGACCGATAGTCTCTACAGCAAATGGCATAAATATGTAGTCATCTCTCAGAGACTCAGACCCTTAGATTGCCTCAATGGGGGAATATTTGCAATAGTTGCCACGCTTGGCAAGCGGGTTGGCCACCATAGTTTTTTTATTCTTGGTCGTTGTTAGAAAGACGCTGCTGCCTATCTCCTATCTCCCTCTGTCGCCTCTTACAACACTCACGGGATAATAAAGGGTAGTGGATATTCTTACACTGCCACTACACGGTACACATAAAAATACTTACACATAATTTAAGAGAAAAACGAACTTACAGTTCAACTGATGGTTAACGGCTACTTCAGTTTTTGGACACATATAACAAAAAATCAAACAAGACTGAGAGGCGCGTTGTCACTCCTGATTACTAAGACGAAATGACTCACAGTCTGTCATTATACTGGCTCTCTGTATCTTTCAGACCGGAAAACAACACACATATATACAACGTGGTAGAGCCATGCTGCAGCTATATTATGGTTGTAGCACGAATGGGTCGGCTCGACCGGTAAAGAACAACGCTCTCACAAAATACCAGCGTATAATAGCAGCTTAATGCTGCTGTGCTTCGTATGGTGAGTATAGAGAACCAGAGACACCTTTTATTGGATTTGAGGCATTCCATCTTAGTTTATAATTGAGGATAAATGTAGATGTCTATGGGCCATAAAATACACTTAACACCAGGTGGACTGTGCGTTCAGCCTATATAAAAAAATATAAAATGTCATGACAACTATGACCCGATCAGCTGTTTGAAAATAACATTATTTACTAAAATAAATGCTTTCTAGCACTTTTTTCTTTATTATTTTCTTTAATCACAATATAATAATATTAAATTATCACAATATAATATAACTGTAGTGACGGCATGAGACGATCCACTGCCTACCTATAATATCGTTCCATGGGTTTCGTAAGAGGCGATAGAGGGAAACTGTATAAGGAGATACAGAAGCATGTTCCTGCAAACAACTATAGATAATATAAAAATGCCCTTGTCAAGACAATAATACAAAACAGCAAGCTATTATG
The DNA here is from genome assembly GCA_033319125.1 of Parnassius glacialis. Lineage (NCBI taxonomy): Eukaryota > Metazoa > Arthropoda > Insecta > Lepidoptera > Papilionidae > Parnassius > Parnassius glacialis. Next base: position 8,739,900 of record JAVANC010000009.1, read on the forward strand.
GCCATATCCTCCTTATGAGGCAATCTATAGCTATGTTCAGAACAGGAATTTTGATGGATTGTAATGAATGAATAGATTAGTGTCTTCTTGGGTTAATATAATCTTATAAAGTAATCTTATAAAGGATTACTCTCAAATAAATTAGTTTATAGATGTTGATAAAATGAAAGTTAGTAATTTACAGATAGGTATTTATTTACTATGGCTTAAGTGTTAATCTATGTTTCGTATGGTGAGTGCAGAGAACCGGATATCCTTTTTAACTGGAAACGAGGCATTCCATCTTAGTCTTCAGGGGTGATAACGAATTTGCATGCAGATAAATGTAGATGTCTATGGGCCACAGTATTCATTTACCAACAGATGGATTAAGTGCTAGTTCGTGAGCTTTTTTTACATATTATAGAACAAAGTCGCTTTCCACCGTTCTGCACGCTTAGATCTTTTAAAATTTCCCAACGGATCTTGATGTGATTTTCATATTTAGACAGAATGATTCAAGAGGAAAGCTACGAACTCCTAAACAGCTAACTACTACTAACTAACAGGAAATTGTATGTATTGTGATTAGAGAATGGTTCAGATTCACAATCGGACCCGGTAGGTGGCATTGTTTTCGAGATCTGGAATTCAACCGTGCGAAGTCGGGGCGGATCGCTAGTATTCTATAGAAAAACAGCAGTGCACTGCTGTAAGGCGTCACAGATAGTTCTGTACATATATAGACGTAGGCCATGAGGTCCTGGTGGTATTTCCCATAGTCACATCTTACGACAGCCACGGGATAACATGGTGATGATGGTTATAAATTTTCTTATGTCGACTAAGTACCCGGCAAAAAATAATACAAGATTTTCTGTAATTACCTACACTTTAATTAAATCATGTCCTATGTTTCCTTCCTACGTTTGCGATTTAGTTTAATGTACCGTGAAATGCAATAGCAAATGTTCAACTCAGGCCCAATTTCACCGAAATAGATTAAGACTTAATCTTTAGTAAATAGATACCTAATATGTCAATTACTAACTATTGTTTTATTCAACATCTATACTAACTACTAATCAAAATAATACTTCATTATTTTATAAACAAATAAGAGTGACAATAGAGCAAATAGTCTACCTGATGGTGAGTGAATGCTGTGACCTATAAACACCCATAAATATTATCCATTATTCATCCATAACAACCCATAACAGTCCACTACTGAACCTCTCCCATAGATTGCCACATAAGGGGGATTGCCAATTATCACGATGCCAAAGACACAATTTTTCTACAGTTACCACGCTTGGCATGCAGGTTCGCATCCGCAATTTTTTATTATTTTGACTCATCACCTGAAAAATGTTTAATTCCTCCAGATTTTGAATTCCTCTTCTGTTACAAGTATATAAATTTGGTATCTGGTTCTTAAGACTCCATTCAATACAAAATAAAGCAGCACTATGCTGCTATTTTATGCTCATATTCTGTAAAAGCGTGTTATGTCTCTACGCTATATGACCCGTTTTACTGCAACCATATTACAGCTATAGCGTATTTCGGCCACATATGCTTCTTTACATTTATAATTATTTATTAATTGTAGGTACAAACTTCACATTTACTATTTACCGACTTCGTGAAGTCATAATATTATTTTTTATTTAGATTTTACCACCTCAAATTTCCGCAGCAACATAACTCTGACAAAAAAGTATTTCACTGGGTATTAATACTTTTATGAAAATACAATCTGTTGGCAATTTTATTACCGGCAACATCGTCCCCCCCCCCCCCCCCCCCTTCGTGCACAACGGAAGAGAAGTGGAAAGGGAAATGTTATAAAATAGAGTGCATCATAATTTTTGGGCATTCTGTTTTGAGAACACGCGTCGAATTAGTCAAAGTGTAATTAAGTGTCGTGATTACAAAAACTGTAATATTGAGTGTTCTGTACAAATATTAATTGAATACAAATATTGTGTTATAAGTGCATATTTATAATTATTTAATTGCGTTAACAAATCTAAGATATAAACATTTATTTTAGTTTGTTCGTATTTTATACACTGTGCCGTTTGGTAGGTGCCGTTCATCAGATTGCGGTAAAACTTTGTCCATTTATTGCTGGCACTTGCGGAAAGGTTAAAGGCATAGTACAATTAAATTACAGTAGGTACCTACCTATATATTTGTCAATTTCAATGAATTCCTAACTAAACGATATAAGTAATATTCGATATTTCCACAATTATTTCTTCTGCGGCAGCAACGCGTCGAGTACCACAGCTAGTATAACATGTAAACATACATGTAGGTGGACTATTTTTTATTTCGTATCACAGAATAATTAATGAACATTAATTTGACTTGGAATAATGTGGTGAAACCAATAAGTTATGAATAGACAATAATATAAAGCGTACAAACATACTTGCTAGATAATGTTTGTAATATATCATAAATTTTAGTGAAGTCGGATCTTATACACAAAACATTTTAATCCACGCAGGTGTGCTGATATTCATTATTTTTTTTGGAGAGAGTGCAAACAAATATGCGACATACCTTATATTTAGAGACTGCCACCGCCCATGAACAACTGCAACTTTTTTCTTAAACACCCCTAAATCGTCTCTACAAAGAAGTAGTGCGGGGAAAAAACTTATAGTATATCGCACAGTGGTGGACCGCCAGGCATTCACATGGTGTAAACAGTATAGCGAATTTCTGATTATTTTATTCTGCAATTGTAATAAAACGGTCATTGGTTATTTTAATATTCTGTTACTTAGCATTTGGTTTATTGCATTATTAAATCATGTTGTATTTGTTATACAAAGGCTGAGATCTATAGACCGTACTTTGACTTTCCTCCGACTGTACTTTAGAAAAACTTAGCTGAGTATATGCTTAGCATAATCTTTGGTTCTGAATTTATAATCGTATCGGGCTAAGATTAAGTAAGCTTATGTTAAGGCCCTGACAGTCAAGAAATTAATGGATGCTTTATTCCACGCATTATATTCTTGATTTAAATTAAATTAAAATTAAATTAAAAAAAGTTAAATTAAAATAAATTATATTTATAAAAAAAGAAAACAGTCCAACTTGTATTTCATAAATAAGTTATTACTACATATGAAATAGAGAACGGGCGTATAAGAACGCGAACGGAGGAGTAGAGTGCAAAATCAGAAAAAAGTAGGTTTTAAGAAATTCGAAGTAAGTTTGAAATAACACAAGAAGATGACCTAAAACTACCTATTTATTGTTATTAATAATTAGAGTAACATAAATACAATAAATTAAAATGAATACGATGGTTTCGGATAAATCTAAATTAAATAATCAGGGTGGTTCTTGAGTTTTACGTAAGTAATCGATTTCGTTGACTTAGGCTATGCTAAGGGCGCGTTACCTACCGCGATCTGCTCGCGAAGGCGAAAGAGGCGGTGGATCTCGGGGAGCTCGGGATCACCGGGGGCCTCCGGCTCAAAGTCACCCAGACGGGGGCCCGTATGCTGGAGATTCCCGGGGAATCCAGTGGCGCGACCGCAGACGCTCTGGCTGCGAAGCTCAGAGCGTCCCTGAACGCGGACGAGGCCCGAGTGTCCAGGCCCGTCAGATGCGCAGACCTGCGCATCATGGGTCTGGACGACTCGGTATCGGAGGAGGAGTTGGTGGCCGCCGTCGCCAGGTCCGGGGGGTGCACTACTGACCAGGTCAGGTCAGGCGCTATACGCCCGGACCAACAGGGTATGCATGCCGCCACGGTGTGCTGCCCTGTTACGGCGGCCAAAGCCATAGTGGAGGGCCGAAGGCTTCTGGTGGGCTGGGTCTCAGCGCAGGTTAAGCTGCTGGAGCCCAGACCTCTGAGGTGCTACCGCTGTCTCGTGGGACATCACGTGTCAGTAAAATGCGCCTCGGAGGTTGACCGCAGTGGCCTTTGCTTCCGCTGCTGTCAGCCCGGACACAAATCGGCGACCTGCTGCGCCACGCCGCACTGTGATGCATGTGCGGCGACCGGCAAGCCAGCCGATCACTGGGCCGGAAGCAAGGCCTGCGTGCCACCTGCCAAGGCCAAGGCCGCGTGTAGGGGAGGGCCCTCCTCCGCCGCCACCGCCTCTATGGCCACCGCCGCAGCCGCAACTGCCGCCGCCGTCGCCGCGACACCGACGCTCGCAGAGGGGCGCCCCGTGGAGGAAGCTGAAATGGAATGCCTATAACGGCCCCATTAAGCTTCCTCCAGGCGAATATCAACCACTGCGCCTGCGCTCAGGATCTGTTGCTCCAGAGCATGGCGCAGTGGTCGATTAACATCGCTGTGGTCGCTGAGCCGTATTTTGTCTGGCCTAGGGATGACTGGGTGGCGGACCTTAACGGCTCAGTGGCCATCATTTCTTCGGCCGCCGCCGGTACCCCGACCCTTGAAGGTGTCAGGAGGGGTCAGGGGTGCGTAGCAGCACGGTTCGGGGAGTTCGTCGTTGTGTGGGTGTACTTCTCCCCGAACCGATCTCTCGCCGAGCTCCATAACTCTCTTGCAGAGCTGAGAGCAGTTGTCGTCGGAAGCTATCCCCTCCCCGTACTTGTCCTCGGGGACTTCAATGCCAAGAACTTGGCTTGGGGTTCTCGTCGTACAGATGTGCGGGGTAGGATGGTGGAAGACTGGGCTCTGGAGACAGGCCTGGTCGTCCTAAATCGGGGTTCTGTCCCCACGTGTGTGCGGATGCGGGGCGAGTCGGTGGTGGACATTTCGTTCGCTAGCCCCGCTCTGTCGCCGCGTGCCATTGACTGGCGGGTCATGGAGGGGGTGGAGACCTACTCCGACCACCGGTAGGTCCGGTTTGACGTCTCCACCCAGCCCTCGAGCGCGCCAGTCCAACAGGCCCCGAGTGGTCCGCGTTGGGCGCTGAAGCAGCTGGACCAGGAGCTCCTCCTGGAAGCCTCGATCGTGCAGGCCTGGGTGTCATCACCGGATAGGCCTGCCGACGTCAATGCTGAGGCAGGGTGGTTCCAGGAGGCCATGTCCAAGATATGTGACGTGGCAATGCCCCGCGTCCGGCCAGGAAGCGCCCGGCGTCAGGTGTATTGGTGGTCGCGTGAGCTGACGTGTCTGCGCGAGGCTTGTGTCGCCGCGCGGCACCTGTACGCCAGGCATCGCAGGCTCCGCATTCGTCCACCGAATGCGGCAGCCATTGAGGCTGAGCTGTACGAGTGATACAGAGCGGCGAAGACCGCCCTCCGGGAGGCTGTCATGCAGGCCCGGGATCGGGCCCGTGAAGAGATGCTGGAGACTCTTGACAGAGATCCGTGGGGGCGCCCTTACAAGATGGTGCGGGATAAACTCCGCACCTGGGCCCCCCTGCTGACGCAGAGTCTCCGGCCTCAGCTCGTGGAGGACGGGGTGAGCGCTCTGTTCCCTGCGCGAGGGGAACATCCGCCCCCGCCTATGGCTCCGCCACCTGCGGTGCCGGAAGCGGACCACCAGGACGACGACGACGACATCCCGGAAGGGACCGGGGTAGACCTGAGAGTGGCGGTACGTAGGCTCAAGGCCAGGAATACCGCCCCAGGACCCGATGGCTTGCCTGGCAAAGCCTGGGTCCTGGCCTCGGAGGCTTTCGGGCCCCGACTGGAGGGGCTCCTAAGCGCATGCTTGGAGAGAGGCCAATTCCCGCTTCGTTGGAAGACGGGGAAGCTGGTCCTCATTTGGAAGCCGGAGCGCCCTGCGGACTCTCCGTCCGCATACCGGCCCGTAGTGCTGCTCGACGAGGTAGGCAAGCTCTTTGAAAGAGTAATTGCAAACCGCCTCGCCGAGCACCTTGCGGGGACGGGGCCGGATCTCGCTCTCTACGGTGGACGCCATCATGCGCGTGAGAGCCCTCACGACGGGGGATGCAGTGGCCAGGGGGAGGGTTGTTTTGGCGGTGTCTCTCGACATCGCCAACGCCTTCAACTCCATGCCCTGGAGCTGCATTAGGGAGGCACTCCGGTATCACCGGGTGCCGACCTATCTCCGTCGTATAGTCGGGGACTATCTCACGGACAGGGCCGTCATCTACCCCGGTCGCAACGGTGAGTGGAACCGGCGAGAGATGTCGTGCGGTGTCCCACAGGGTTCGGTTCTGGGGCCGCCCCTGTGGAACATCGGTTACGACTGGGTGCTGCGCGCCGACCTCCCTACCGGCGTCAGCGTAGTTTGCTACGCTGACGACACGCTGGTACTGGCACAAGGGGGGTCGTACGAGGCGGCGGCGGAAACTATGACACGCGGGGTTACGATAGTCGTTGAGAGGATCCGGCAACTGGGTCTCGAGGTGGCTCTGCACAAGTCCGAGGCCATGCACTTCCATGGTCCTCGGAACAGGCCACCACCGGGATCCTCAGTGATGGTAGGAGGGGTATCCATCGGCGTCGAGTCGACGTTGAAGTACCTAGGACTCGTCCTCGACGGCCGATGGAACTTCGTTGAGCACTTCCGACGTTTGGCTCCCAAACTGGAACGGACCGGGGCTGCCTTCAGGCGGCTCCTGCCGAACCTGGGGGGGCCAAACGCCTCCTGCCGGAGGCTCTACGCGGGGATCGTGAGGTCCATGGCCCTTTACGGGGCCCCGGTGTGGGCGCGTGGTTTGGCGCGGCTTGCCATCCACCACCTAAACGCGCCCCAAAGGATGGTTGCCGTAAAGATGGTTCGCGGCTACTGCACGATCTCCCGCGAGGCGGCGAGCCTCCTTGCCGGATTGCCGCCATGGGATCTGGAGGCGATAGTCCTCGCGCGCCTGCACGAATGGCGCGCGGAGGCACTGTGCCGGGGGGAAACCCCGCTGCCGCGGCAAGTTGTCGCGCAGCGGACAGACTTCCGGCATGATCTCATGGCGACATGGAGAGAGCGACTGTCGCAACCCCGTGCTGGGCACGCCACTATAGCGGCGATAAGACCCCTCTTTGAGGAGTGGCTTGAGAGACGCCACGGCGTCCTCACCTTCCGCCTGACGCAGGTCCTCACCGGACACGGTGTGTTCGGGAGGTTCCTGCACCGAATCGGGCGGGAGGAAACGCCCGGGTGCTCCCACTGCGAGGATCGACCGGAGGACACGGTGGAGCACACCGTGGAGGTGTGCCCTGCTTGGGCGGAGCACCGCCGTGTCCTCGTAGCGGCGATAGGCGGCGGCGACCTCTCGCGTCCGGCCCTGGTCGAAGCCATGGTCCGGAGCGAGACGGAATGGGATGCCGTCACCACCTTCTGCGAAGCAGTGATGCTAGCGAAGGAGGTGGCGGAGCGGGAGAAGGAAAGAGCAACAGCTTTCCTTCCCGGCCGCCGCGGGAGACGTCCCGGGCGTCGGGGGCTACGTCGTGGCCCCCGGCCACCGTAGGCGCGGGCCTGTGGACGGCGAGCAATGGGTAGCTCGCCGTCCGTCCGTCTAACGACGACAGGCCGTGTCGACGTCGCGTTTTGTTCCACGCGCGCCTCAAAGAGCTGTCAGCAGCGTGAAGGAGCCCGCAAGGGCCGACGCCTGCCGGGGCTGCGGGCTGTTCGAAAGAGATACCGCGGCTCCGGAACGTAAGGGCACTGAAGGAACACGGATGGTTTTTAGTCAGTAAAAGTCTGACACTCCCTTCCGCTCCACCCACAGCGAAAGGCGTCATTAGATGATTTTCCATCCGCAAAAAAAAAAAGGCTATGCTAAGGGCGCACTTAGCACGACTTCGAAGTTAGCTATATCGAAATTGCTTTAGCTGTACAATAAAGTCTGAGAAAAGTAAAAGTACGGTCTATAGATCTCAGCCTTAGAGGCAATTAAAAGTTCTGCACTCCTGGCTGCTCATAATTAATGTTTGAATTCAGAATATTACGTTTTATAAAACATAAGAAATTCATATACTGATGAAAATATTTTTGTCGGGCAGCGAATGTCAATTGTTTGTTTTTTATTTATCACTAGCCGAAATTTTTCATCCGTAGCAAAATGGAATGAACGCGAAATAATTTTATGATTTTAAAAGTTTTCACTCTCTTCGCAAGATTGCACAGCCCATCTTGAAAAAGCTTTTAGGAATACACAGAATTTCCTCATGTTTCTCTCCATGATGAAATTCATGAAGGTCAACCATCACTTGCGATCACTTAAGAAAATGTGTGATGACAGGCCACTGATTGAAGAAAGCTGCGCATCATGTTTTAGGAGATTCGATTGACATTTGAATATCGGTATGAGCTGAGAATTGAATATCGGTATGAGCACTTCAGCGTATTAGTGAGATACATCGGACATATGATGCGATACAGTATCCATTGATGTTTTGCTGGGGGTATGATGGGTATTCAATCAACATACCATAACGTGATCCCGCAACTAAGTTGCCGCTTAATAAAACTGTCTCTTCTGCAAGTTTCTGTTCGTATAGAATAATAATTAAAGAAGGAGAATATAACTATTTAGTCAACTATCGTGCCCTTTTTAGTCAATATTTGGTGGACAATACGCCAAAATAGAAACAGAGATATTAAATTATTTCAAAAATAATTAAGCCAAATTACGTGCTGAAAGTTAAATCCATTTAAACGATAATATTGGACGACAAGACGCAGAAGCCAACCAATTAAGACAAATGGTTTTTCTTCCATCATTTTTAACGGGGGGACCTAGGTATATGCACGAAAGAACCTAAGACTAATGACGAAGACCTATGTTAGGAATTACGGCCGGCCTGATCTTTTTCTCTTTTACAAGCAATCCTCGCTGGGACGAGACAAAAGAGCAATTGCTTCAAGGAAAACAATCTCATGAAAGACACAATATAGTTTCGAGGGTGTTTCGACTAACAGTGAAAAAGAACATGAACTTATTGCCAAAGGGCAAAATATTGGGTGAAGTGCGATGCTAGTGGAAACTTTAGATAGTCATGTATATTCCACGTTCCAATCAGCGTACAGAGCTTTTCGCTTGCTTGAAAATGATTAGCTTTTGTTTGCAGCAATGGAAGAAGCAATACTTTGCCAATCACCGCAAATGATTCGGGATCTTTTTACGATTATTGTGTGTGTGCTCTGTTAAGTATCAGACCCTTTAAGCCTTTGGGAGAAATTCAAGAAATACCTATCTGAAGATTATAAGAGGCAATTAGAAAGACAGGGAGATGTGAATATAGAGCACATAACAGATGTGGTATTTAACAAATGCCTTTCGGTAATAGAAGATGGCGTATTAGCGTTGAGTGGTCGGCTACTAAAAGAGTATGGGTTACCTCAGCCAAGCATAGAACAACAACTTGAAAATAGAGAGTTTCTAAAACAGAGAAGTTACAACTGCTGATGATGCTATCATTAGAAAGCACAGTTAAAAATAATGAAGTATCACTGATTGACGAACAAAAAGCAGTTTACAATCAAATTAACACAAAACTCTAATCAAATGAAAGTGGAATATTCTTTTTAGATGCTCCCAGTGGACCAGGCAAAACATTCCTCATAAATTTGCTATTAGCAAAAGTTAGAAGTACTCGCAGAATTGCTTTGGTCGTGGCTTTTTCTGGTATCGCAGCTACACTGCTCTAGGGTGGACGAACTGCTCATGCTATCTTCAAGTTACCACTCAATTTAACAACTGCTGGTACTCCCATTTGTAATATATCGAAACAAAGTAATTTTGCTGAAATATCAAAACGAAACGAAAATGATAGTGTGGGATGAAATAACCATGGCTCATAAAGGTGGCGTAGAGGCTTTAAACAGAATTCTACAAGATACAAGAGGAAATAAGAAGTTAATGGGTGGTGTAAGGGTTTTGCTGGCTGGAGATTTTAGACAGACTCTACCAATAGTGCTAAAAGGAACTAGAGCAGATGAAGTTATGGCGTGTCTTAAGAGATCCACTGAGTGTTTACATACATACATACATACATACATACATAAACACTCACGCCTGTCACCCAGAGGAGTAGGCAGAGACTATGGACTTCCATTTGGCACGATCCTGACAGACCTCTCTCGCTTCGTCCACATCCATATACCTACGCATACACGCTCGTCGGTTAAAGGTACTCTTAATTTGGCCCATTTTAATATATCGCCAATTTGGTCGATAAACTTTCGCCTAGGGCGACCCTTCCCGACTCTGCCGTTCACCTCTGCAACATAAATTTGCTTTGTCACTCTTTCCTCATTCATTCTTTCTACATGACCAAACCACCGAAGCATTCCTTTCTTAATCCTGGTCACAACATCATCTTGCAAACCAAACCCTCCTCTTATTAAACAATTTCTCACTCTGTCCTTCAGATTCATCCCTAACATACTCCTTAATGACCGCATTTCTACAGCATTTATTCTACTCTCGTGCTTCTTCTGCCACACCCAACTTTCACTACCATACATTAAAGTAGGCACTAACACAGAAATGTGAATTGCCATACGTGCCTTTTTGTACACATTCTGACTTTTCACAATAGAGTGTAGAGCCCCATTCACTCTATTTCCTGCATTCACTCGTCGTTCTATACCCTTATCATATCTACCATCCTTGCTAAACACACATCCCAAATACACAAACTCATCTACTTGCTCTACCAACTCCCCTTCTATTCTTATTTCACATATCGTTTTACTTTTTTCTCTTTCAAAAACCATAACTTTCGTCTTACTTGCGTTCCCTTTCATTCCCTTTTCTTTTAATGTCCTGTTCATTAATGTAACCATCAATTGCAACTCGGCTGCCGAAGACGCAAGTATGACTTGATCATCGGCGTACAAAAGGCATTTGACGGTTAACTCACCCATTCTTAACCCGCATTCTTCTACTTTCAAATTTTCCAAACAACTGTCCATAAATAGGTTGAACAGCCACGGGGAAGCCACGCAGCCCTGTCTGACACCTTTATGGATGCCAAACCAGTCCGAGTAGGCCCCGTTGATCCTGACACAGGCACTAGAGTCCCTATATAGAGACTTCAATGCCTGTATCAGACCAGCGCTCAACCTAAATGAGGTTAGTGTTTGCCATAACACGTTCCTGTCCACTCTGTCATAAACCTTTTCCAAGTCCATGAACGCACAAAAAACTTTCTGGTTTTTGGCCAAAAATGTCTCCGCAATCATGCGCATGGAAAAGACTTGATCCGTACACCCCATCCTCTTTCTAAATCCAGCTTGCACATCCCAAATTTTTCCATCAGTTTCTTCCATAACTCTTTCAATTAACACCTTAGCATACAGTTTACCCACAATGCTAAGCAAGTTGATACCACGATAGTTTTTACAGTCCCGCTGCGACCCTTTTCCCTTATATATTGGGACTATAACGGCTTTGCACCAGTCTTCAGTTCCCAACATAAATTAAACAAGGTGTACAGCAGGCCTGCAACTACACCCTCTCCAGCCCTTAGCATTTCGAGTGATACTTTATCATATCCGGCTGCCTTATCTGCTTTCATGCTTTTCATTGCTTTCACTATTTCATCTACACTTATTTCTCTGCCTCTCTCCACTTATTCCGGAATTTCTATTTCACTTACTTCAGACGACTCTTCACTCTTAAACACGCTTTCAAGGTATTCCTTTCATCTCTTTAAATTCGAAACTTCATCATTCAGCATGCAGCCATTCTCGTCTCGTATGGCATTCATTCTAGGCTGTTTTGAATTTCCCCTGGCAGTTCTTACGAGCTTCTAGAACATTTTAATATTTGCCTGGAAGTTATCAGATATTTTTCTATCATTTTTATCTATCCTTTCTTGCTTTTTCCTTTCAACAACTTCTTTTACTCTCTTATTTATACGTTTAAAGTCTGCCTTTTTTCTTTCAATCTCATCATTCATACCGCCAGAATTACCAGCTTTGGTTGCTAGTAAATCTAGCCATGCCCTCTTCTTTGCTTCAACTTCCATCCGTACCTCATCATCCCACCACAACGTATTACTTTTCCTTTCATTCGTTCTCTTACTTACACCACATACTTCGGTGGCTGTATCAACCAAAACTTTCTCAACATTATTCCATACATTCTTCAAGTCTAAATCATTCATACAAAGTTCATTCAACACACTTATATTTTCCCTCAGTCTGCATTTATACTTCTCTTTCACACCTTTATCTTGTAACCTCTCTATTCTTATACGCTGTAACGCAGTGGTAGACACAGATGTCCGATGACGCCAACGTTTGAATAGACCATTAATTTGGCATAAGACCAAGTAATACAATACAATACAATACAATACAATACAATAACTTTATTTCAGGCATCAAGGACTTAAAAATTAAGAACATTGGCCCATAGCAATATATACCTTAACCTAAAAATATATATAAAATATAGACATAACTTAACACTATTTAGGGAACTTTTTTGTTTGGCGCGTCCCTGTATCGGCGAAACACTACCCCAGAGGGCCAGAAATCGGGAGCGAGGAATGTCTCTTTATGTTTTGCAGGAACCTGGAGTACGTAGGAATTGAAGTTCGTTGACCTATTAGACTCCAGACGCTGCAAATGTAAAGAGATCGGATCCTCAATGCGGCATCGGCTTCGTTCTTCCACGAAACGCAAGACGTCTTCTCCCGACGTACTTTTGTCCAAACGGGAGATGTAGAGTTGTATAGTTGGCTCCACAGCACGCAGAGTTGTACTCGCGTTTATCTTGGCGGTCCCACGCTGGTTACAGACGGGTCGCGACCGACGTCTCTTCTCAACAAGAGTAAACCCGTCCTTATCAATCTTGTCTTGGGTCACCACTGGAACTGATTTTATTTCCACATTCTTCCGCTTTCGACCACAAGAGGGTGCCGGTTGTTTTCGGGCAACATCAGCAAACATCTTTCCTTGTTTTGAGGTTGGCTTCGGCGGAGGAGTACCAATGGTTTCAGTCAAGGGTTGAGGTGGTGATGCAATGACGACCGAGGTCGCCCTAGTTTCTCGGTCATCAACCCGCTGACAGACGGTATCGCGTGACGGAGTCGCAATCATCGGTGAAATATGACTACTGTTCCGGTTACCGCGTGTCGTATTTACATTCTGTGACGGCGGTGAATTTGCAGATGTTGCAATTATGTTGTGCAACATATTGACTTGGTTCCTCAGCTCTGTTGCGGCTCGTTCCGATTCCTCAAATTTGGAACGGATGTCGGTAACATCGGCTCTCAACGTGGTGATGTCTTTCAACAATCTGGTGACGTCTACGTGATCGAACGTCACGGGAGGCAGCTTGTTGAGATCACGCGCGACGAAAGTTGGGATGTCATCAGGGTCGGTCTCATTGAATAGCCTGAAGATGTCTTGCAGGTCTTTCTTACCGCGTCCATCCCTGTGACGTGTGATAAGACGGATTTGGGTCACGGCTGAATCTGCTAACACCTTCTTCGCTTGGATGATCTCGTCCTCGGTGAAGCTTGTCATCAGTACCTGTTCCAGAGACACCTGGTCCATGACGTCCAATTTTTGTTGAACAAAGGCCAGGAACTCGTGGATTACGACGGTTTCGGAGCGTTTAGTTTGACACGCCATTTCGATTTATTTTTGCGCAGTAGGTATGCTTACGCTACAAAAATACTGTAGGTTCGGCATTAGAGCCGTCACGTCATTATGAAGCGACTGCACTAACCGGTAGTAAAATTGCGACTGATAATGATCCGTCCCTACGTTGGACCCCCGGTAAAGCCTTGTATCTACAACTGCGCTCCTCATTCTTCCATCCACAATTATGAAATCTATCATGCTTCTATCATCCCCTCTTTCCCATGTATACATGTGAATCCTCTTATGGCAAAAGAAAGTGTTCGCCACAAAAAGATTCTTTTCCACACATATGGTGAGGAGGTCTTCACCATTCTCATTTATTTTTTCATCGCCAAACGCTCCTAATATCCTTTCGTAACCAGACCTCTCCACTCCAACCCGGCCATTAAAATCTCCTAACATAATAATACTTTCATTTTCCTTGCATTTCGTCAACACCAGCCTTACCATGTCCCAAAACTGCTCTCGGATATAAGTGGGCTTAGACATATCTGGGGCGTATACCCCAAGTACAAACAACTTCTTTAAGCTCACTTTCATTCGTATCCACAGCAGCCTTGGGCTTACACATTCATACTCTTTCACACATTGACCCATTCTTTCTGAAAGGATGACACCGACTCCCTGGCATGCCCGCTCGGTCTCGTCTACACCAGACCAGTAAGCGGTATATATGCCATGTGCAGTGACATCTCTTCCCTTTCGTTTCGTCTCATTCACACGTAACACATCTATTCTTCTATCATTCATCATTTCGCATATTTCATCCATCTTATCATTCATTGCTCCACATACATTCAGCGTAGCCAGACGGGCCTCCGCAATCCACTTTTCGCCCCTCCAGGAGACAGGACGTGACGGGTGGCGAACCTCGTCGCCGGTTTTCCTCCCGGAGATTCTTCGCACCCCTGCCCCATAAAAGGGGCGCCGGGAACTCGGGGCCCCTTTAATGAGTGTTTACTTTTTAGTACTTATATCTGAATACCGTTATTGTTACAGCCTATCAAAAATCCCATCACTACTGAACATAGGCCTCCTATATGCCATATTATTATCCCTCTATTTTCCATAGTTGCCACGCTTGCCAGGTGGATGAGCAACTGCAGTTTTTATTCTTAGGTTAATATTTGGGAGACGCTGTTTTCCATCTCATGATTTGTTTCCCTCTGTCGCGTCTTACGACCACCACGTCGATATGGGGTAGTGGATATTCTTACACTAACACTACAACGTTACAATTTACAATTTTAAGTAAATCCTTAAACAGGATCCATTAATATTCGCTTTTACCATATTTAAACTATGTGTATATAAGCAATAAGTGCTTGGAGGTTTTGTGCTACAGAAAGGGTAAAGCTCACTATATTATATTATTTTAATAGTGATGATTATATTATTAGTGAGATGATATAATGACGTTAATTTTTCAAATTATGAAAGGTAAAATGAAAGATTATTATAAAAAAAATCTAACTCAAAAAAATATGAATATCTACGAAAAACGTACGAAAAACTTTTCCCGTTTCTCGGAACATAAAGGACCGAAATAGCTTTTGTACATTTTCGTTCTTAAAGGAATGAAATACTGCTACTTCCTTGAAACTACTTTTATTTAAATTAAGTAACTGTTAATTTCCGTAATATGTAATAATAATTATATATAGAATAAATGAGATTCACTAGAATATATAGAAGTACTAATGAAAGTGACATTAAAATATTTGTTATTTTTCTATTGTTATAATTTTTTGCAAAAAATATAAACAGTTTGTGTTATTGTAGTTTGTTTTATTGATATTAAATAAAAAGAAGATTAAGAGACATTAAACAGTAAATAAAGTTGTTTTTTCTTTGTTCATCTTGTAATTTATGTAACGTTAGGTTGGATGGAAAAATCTGGATTTTGATCATCTCGGTGTATCACATATCCGTCGCGTGGAGTTGAGACGTGTAATATGATCGCTGGCTTGGACGATAAATTACCTATAACAAACTACCAAAAGCCTCGCTATGTTCGTCTTAGCACCTATTATTTTAGGGCAAAGTAACATAATACATAGTTATTTAAAAAAATGCTTCGGTGATTCTCTATCTATTTATATCAAAGAAAGTTATATTTATTATTCGATCACATAAACAATTATATTTATTTTGATTTAGCAAAATTCGGATTAAATAATTTTTAAATTTTAGATAACAGAGATGAATTTCAAATAAAATTATACAGATAGTTTGTTATTTTGCATGTCACTTACACGCAGTGAGCGGTTATAAAATAAAAATATGAAAAATGTGTTTCGAACAAATTAGACCCGATTAAATGACCCTGATGTTATATATCTTTGTTTTCTTGCGCGTGTATAATAATCCACACACACACACCTGAAATTCGTAACTTCCAGGCAAATGTTTCTTACAAAATTCATAAATGTTTTGGTTGAGAAAACAATTTCAAAACGATTTAGCTTAGAGCTTGGACTCTGAGCTTCGCACAGACTCGAGTTTAGTAAAGCTAAGTTAAATTTGACATACAAGTGCACAGTATATGCGTAGTTGTTAAAGCAGAACAAGAAAATTAATCCACATAATTTCCTCGTAGGTTTCATAAGATTCTTATAAAGTTAATTGAAAAACGGGACGAATAATAAAATCCTATGGCCTGCTTTTGAAAGGCTCAACAAATTTGAAAATCTTCGTTGAAATCTTCAAAGGCACAGACTTTCAAAGGGTTTTGATTACAAAGTGGTAACACAATAAAGGGCTAGACATCATAAACGCCAAAAGAATCTCATACACGTATTTGACGTTTTCTAAGTTATTAACAACAACATTTTACGTGAATAAAATTTTCGACTGATGTTAGAACGCTTTACGTAATTTCCTGCGTTCTGCCTTATCATCATTTGGGTTGGTCTTTATTTAGTATCTAATGGCTTCATTCGAATTTCAGTATTAGTAGCGAATAAATTTTTTCACAAAAATTTAATTAACAAGATTTAAGTAATTACGTCAACGGTGTAGTGGCGGTGTAATCCACTACCCCATATCGTCACATGGATATGGAAGGACATTCGAAGCAGCGTTTTCTCACAACAAATAAATAATTAAAAAAATTGCTTCTGCCAACTAACCTGCCAGGAAAGGTAACAATGGGAAATATTTCCTATGAGGCAATATATGGGGAGGCCTATGTTCAACTGTGGACTTTTATAGGATGTAACGGTAAGTGTTGATGTCGCCCTATTCACGTAGAACAAGAAGGGTGACAATCATTATGATAACTGATAATTTTGGTGATTGTTGAAAATGATCTGTACGTGTTTCCGTTAGATCTTCGTTGCATATTTAACCTCATTCAGTGTACAGATGAAAGGAAAGTAAGCGACATCCGAGTGGTAATGCAGCGCCTAGCTGTCACGGCTTAAACCCTTGTCTCGCAAGTAGGTGGTGTAGTATGATGGTGTGGTGTAGTAATGTGGTAGATGGTGTGGTGTGGTGTTGTATTGTGGTGGAATGCGAATCGCGCTCATGTATTAGCACCTCCTCTTATCCATTATTCTATTGTTTAAGGGTGTGTGATTAGAATCATTTTATTAGAATGGTCTGGGTCTAGACATTTGGGTCGACAAGATCGAGCGAAGCGACCGATTTATTAATAACGTTAAAATGACTACGGGTTATGTAGATCGGTGTTAACCTGATACCACTGGACTTTGTTGGCTTTGCGGTAGTAACCGTTATACACTACTTGCAAAAGATCAAGGCAATCATCAGCCAATTTGTCTCAATGCTGCCAAAAATAAAACGGCAGAAAAATATACCCAGACTGATGAAGAAAAGAAGTGAAAAAGTTGACAGATGTATGGCACTGCGATTATTAGTCCACGTGCTAAAAATTATTACAATGGAATAGAATTTTACAGACGGAATTATAATGACGTTATTTTATTGGCGATTAATGTGTTACACAGTGATTTGATCTACCGAATCGATCGAGTCACTGAAAAAAAAAACTTGCCTACTCAAAGTATTCGTTCAATTGAACCTCGTTTATTCTAGATGTATAAATACCCAGGCCGTTGAACTTGTTCGCCAATCCGCCTTAAAATCGAATTTCTACGACATCTACATAAATTTATCTTCTTAAAAATTGAAATTCGTTATCAACTCAAAAGAATTGGAAGAAAAACAACGTCACCAGTAAAAAGGATCTTATACTGTTGTTCTACATTTGTGTTCTGTGGGGTCTTTTCCTGTTCGATCAAATCTATTAAACTAAACTAAAAAATGAAACTGAAACTAATTTACTTGAATGAGATTATCAATCCTTAACATTATTAATCCTTAATTTTTATTTCCATTTCATACTCCTGTCGGCAAGATTAATTAGAGTCTGTTCCCATGTTTGAGAGCCGTTAAACTAAAACAAAGTTGTTAAACAGCTTTATCACCCGTTTGTGACGAGAAAATTCTACGAGAAATGTTTTCTCACTCTACGTGCGTTAAAGAATTCCAAAAACGTATCTTCAATCAATTTTTTCTAATTTATCGTGATGAAATATGACATAGAAATTTAAATTTTGACTACATAAACCTTTATTCCTGAAGTTCGAATTGGATTTTCAAAGTTACATTTAAAAGCTGTTATATATCAATAATTAAAATGATTTTTTTAAATACTTAAAGTATTTTGACTTTTACTTGAAAACAGTACCTGTTTAAGAGTCCGTCTATATGTACCACCATCTTACTTTTTCTGCAGCTTAACAATTTTTTTTTTTTTTTGCTGTGGCAACCCCGGTGACAAATACTTAAATAATTTGCTCCCAAATAATTTCTTAAAAATAAATATTGTAATTGATAATTTCCACCTCAAATTTAAGTTATAGTTGTTAATTAGGAACAAATTGTATTGTGTAATAAATAAAAGTGGTAAATATCTAAATAAATAAATTTTTAGTGCCTCTCAATTTAAAGTGACAGCAGGTAACGAACATCGTTTAAAAGTTTAAAAGTTACTGTAATTCTTGTTATCCCTTTTAATATTTACGATATATCTTAAGTTTTGTTGTTTTCGGATTTCATTTTGAATTGTTTTCTTGATAATTTAATTTGAGATCTGTTATTAGAGTCATACAATTGGATATTTGCTTACTCTGTTCCCTTGATTTTCCATCTTTGTTTTCTTTTACTATTTAAAATATATAGTAAAATGAATACTCGCAACGCCAAAACGCGCCAGATGGAGAACCAACTTCATCTGGCGCTCCAAGAACTGAGGGCGTCCAGGGAGCAGTGTGAGCTGTTACTTAAAGAAAGGGATGACAACGAAAAGGAAATAATAAGTATAATTTCGAAAAATACACAGTTGAAAAGTGATATGGTTAAGATACATAGAGACTATACAGATATTTTAAAGGAAAGGGATCAGCTCCAGGGGACAGTCGATGAGTTTGACCGATGCAGCAAAGAATATGAGGAAGCCCTCAGATTAATTGCTGCATTGAAATTACAATTAACTGAAGCTAATGAGCAGATTTCACAATTTAAACAATACATTGATAACGTGCAAGCATTACAAACTCAGAGTCTGTTCGATGAGCTCGTAGAATGTAAATCTCATGAAACATTGCAACCCTCCACAACAATAGATTTGACTAAAGATTCAACCCCATCAAGAACAGCAGAAAGGATTACATGCAGCAGAAGGAAATTAAGAAAATATATAAAAATCAATAAATATATTAGGAAAGTTCAAAAATTAGTCAAAACTAAAATTAATATTAAAAATTATTCAAATATATGTAAGGAAAAGCAAGAGTTAATTAGTAAAATTAAATTATATTCAATTGAGGTGGAAAACATGAAAAATTGTTATGAGACTGAAATAGAGTGTCTTAATTCAGAAATTTTATCACTTCAAACTTCATTACAAACTATGTCAAATAAGTATAAATCAGCAGGGAATGAGATAAAAGAACACATACTGGCCATGGATAATCTGGTAAAGTCATGTAAATATAACGAGGAACGTTTTAATTCCTTATTAAAATATCAAAATGAATATCAGCGCTCAATGTCAGATTCTTTAGGGACAGTGTGTGTTAATAATATGACAAGCAGTAATATTTCATTTTCTTTACCTGCACTCTATGATAGTACCATAACGAAGCAGATAAATTTAAAAAGTAATGGAAAAAATAATGTAATTGTGTATAGTGATGAAATAGGAAAAAATTTGGGTATATCATTGAATAACTGTTTAAAAAGGCAACAGATAAGTAATTACTGCATGCCTGGAGCATCATTCAGTGATATTATGAATAAAATTTTAACTAGTAAATTTAACCCTAATAGTATATTAATAATTTTTGTTGGGAGAAGAGGCAATATGAACAAGAATCAATTATTAAAATATATTGAATATCTCAATAACATAAATGTGGTTAAAGTTATCTTGTTTACATTGCCTTACATAGAGGGGTGGCCACAGGAAAATAAACTAAGATATAATTTAAATTTAATGATGCATAATTCAACATGTAATAATAACTTAAATTTAACATTTAATTGTAAGAATAATAATGATAAATTTCATTTAGTTGATATTAATAATTTAATTAAGAAGTTTTTGACAAGAGATAGGTATTACCTATCAAAGTTTAGTTTGAGACTGGTAGCAAATACGCTATCTCGTTATTTATATTTTAACCCAGCCAAATTATTGGCTACCTTAACACCTCCTTTTATTGAGCAGAAAAATAATTTCACAAATGATTTGGAATTAGTTCCAAGTAATTTAAATTAGATAATAAGACAATAGAGGTAATCTCTAGCAAAGATAACTTAAATACCTTAGAATACAATTCAACTATACTTCATTGTGTAATTTCACAAAATAGCAATAATAAAAACTGTATTAACCTGGTGCATCAAAATATACAAGGTATGTTAGGCAAAGAACTAGAAATTGAATTATTTTTAAATAGTAACCTTATTCATATTTTATGTATTACTGAACATTGGTTAAAAAGTTACAACTCCATATTTAATTTCAGTAATCACCAGGTGGTCAGTTCGTTCAATAGAGATACTAAATTACGTGGTGGCTCCTTAATATTAGCTAATAAATCCTTATCATGTAAAGAACGTTAAGACATTGTGAGCTTCTCTGTTGAGCGTACTGTAGAAATGGCATGTGTTGAGCTTGAGCACCTTATTGTTGTCAGTGTTTACAGACCCCCATGTTCAAATTATGATACCTTTGAAAAAATTATGGAAGAAGTTTTAGTTAAGCTTAATAAACAGAATAAATCTCTTGTAGTGTGTGGAGACTTCAATATCAATCTCCTGGAAACTTCTTCCATCAGTATTAAATTTTGCTCTTTGTTTAAATCCTATAATCTTGATAATTTATTCTTTGAAGCTACACGAATTGCAGGGTGTAGTGCAACTTGTATTGATAATATTTTTACAGGTGTTGTACCAATCAACAAATCAATAATTCAAAAACTTAGTTCAGATCACTGTGGACAACTGGTTTCATTACCTTATATGCACAAAAAACAGGAAATTGAGAAAATTGTGTTTGTTCCTATTAATGCAAAACGCCTGGAGAGATTTAGAAGTAATATGGTAAAAAACCTTCCATCGCTTTCTTATAAGAACAATGCAGACTTTTTATATGGAGAATTATTTACCCTTATAAGCAATGAATTTAAAAAAATATTTACTTCTAAAACATTCTCCGGAAACAGTCGCAAGGCATTTAATGAGTGGGCGACAGTGGGAATTCATAAAAGCAGACGAAGGTTATATGACCTTTACCATGAAAGATCATATAATCCTTCTGATGCTTTTAAAGAATATGTCAAAAATTATTCTAAAATGTTTAAAAAAGTTTGCTCCACAGCCAAATCATTACATATTAGCAACAAAATTAAGACGGCTAAGAATAAAATTAAAATGACGTGGAGTATAATTAACAGCGAAACCGGTAAAGAAAAACCTCGTAACTCGAACTATCAATTAAAAATTAACAATGAATTAACTAAATCAAATCAAGAAGTCGCAGCGGTGTTTGAGAAATATTTCACTGATATTCCTTTTTTGACAACAGAGTCTTTGAATACTTCTCCAGCTGTCGCCGAGTCATTACTCAAACAGAATGTTAATATCTGTTTAACAGAATTTAGATTCGAAAAAGTATTACCGCAAGATATTGTAAAATACTTCAAAACCATTGATGTAAAGAAAACCGCAGATTTGTGGGGGATTTCCGTGACAGTTATTGCGTCCATAATAGATTTAATTGCACCTCATCTTGCTATTATTTTTAATACTTGTATCGATTCTGGTGTGTTTCCTGATTTAATGAAGTATAGTAAAGTAATACCTTTATTTAAATCTGGTAGTACATTGGACCCCGCTAATTTTAGACCTATTTCTGTACTACCAACTCTTAGTAAAATTTTTGAAAAAATAATTTTGGATCAATTGTTAATTTTTTTTAATACAAATAAATTACTTCATAAAAACCAATTTGGATTTACAAGGGGTCGCTCGACGTCTGACGCCGGTGTTGAGCTTATAAAATATATTTTTAATGCCTGGGAGAATTCACAGGATGCCTTAGGTGTTTTCTGTGATCTTTCCAAGGCTTTTGATTGTGTTCATCATGAAACATTAATCAGGAAACTACAACATTACGGTGTAAAAAATTTGGCGCTTAGACTTATTACTTCATATTTAAGTAACAGAACTCAAAAAGTCTTGATAAATGGTAAAGGTTCCTCCGGATCGGTAGTATCAATGGGCGTTCCTCAGGGCTCGATTCTTGGCCCATTCCTGTTTTTAATCTATATTAATGACTTACCTTATCTTGTAGGGGACAATCACGATATAGTATTATTTGCTGACGATACCTCTTTAATTTTCAAACTCAAACGGCAGTTAATTAATTATGACGATGTAAATAATGCTCTATCGAAATTAGTACATTGGTTTAACGCCAACAATATGCTCTTAAACGGCAATAAGACTAAGTGTATTAAATTCACAATACCTAATGTAAAACATTCGAGTACCAATGTGCTATTAAATGGGGAGGAGTTGAGTCTTGTGGATACCACTGTTTTTCTCGGTATTACTATTGACGCGAAACTTCAATGGGGCCCCCATATATCTAAATTAGCAAGCAGACTTAGTTCTGCAGCATATGCTGTAAGAAAGATTAGAAGTCTCACAGATGTTGAGACAGCTAGATTAGTGTATTTTAGTTACTTTCATAGCGTAATGTCTTATGGAATTTTGCTATGGGGTAATGCGACTGATATTGAAGCTATATTTGTTTTGCAAAAGAGAGCCGTTCGGGCGATTTATAACCTAAATTGTAAAGAGTCCCTCAGACAAAAATTTAAAGAAATAAACATATTAACTTTGGCATCGCAATATATTTATGAAAATCTAATGTATGTACATAAAAACATAAATAGCTTTAATAAGAATAAGGATGTGCATTCTTTAAACACTAGGAACAAACATAAGCTTGTAATACCAGTTACTAGACTCCACAGAATCAGTAATTCATTTATGGGGCAATGTATACGCTTTTACAACAAAATCCCAGAACATATTCAAAGTTTATCAATAAACAAGTTTAAAAGTTTTATTAAAGAAAAACTGTACAAAAAGGGTTATTATAATATCAAGGAATACATGAATGAAAATAACCCCTGGGAATAAGGTGATCGCCACCATGCAGGTTCTATTAAAAATCATTTAAAAATTGTATAAATGAAATTATTGTTAAATGAAATATGTTTGAAAAAAAAAGTCCTGCTGGGTTTCTTGCTGGTTCTTCCCAGGACAGAGGTATTTTCCGAACCAGTGGTAAATAAAAAATGACTTTCAATAAGAATTATGTAATAATCGATATTGAATAAAAAATTATTCTATTCTATTCTATTCTATTCTAATAATGTTTACGCTACTGTGTTCCGGTCTAAGGGTAAAGGTAAAGAAAGTTAGCATTATTACAGGTTGTAAAGCATTCCATCCTAGTCCTCGTAAAAAACATCAATATTTTTTAAGGGAGTTGATTGCAGGAAGCAGGGCGAGAAGTCTAATACGCCCTTTATCAAATCAAATTTCGCCGCGTGAAAAATATGACAGTAAATACACTCTTCTATTGCCGATGTATAAGTTCAGAAATTAAATCTAGGTAGACGTGGATAGTTATTCGGTACACAATCAAAACTAATATGGTTGGATGCAATACTATAGGTCGATATTATTTTTTGCTGTCGCATGGATGGGCCGGCTCGAACCGGGGTGGTACCACGACCTCACAGAATACCAGCGTGAAGTAGAGGTTTACCTCTGCGTATCTATCGCTTGGTGAGTGCAGGTGGCTGGAGGCCCTTTTTAAAACGCATCTGCATTTTGATCTGTAATAGAGGATAGATGTAGATGTCTATGGGCTGCAGCAACCACTTACCTTCATTAGAATTGACGGCAATTTTAAACTTATTAATAAATAATATAATCAAAGAGAATTATAGTCAAGGTTCATGGACGTAAGTGTGTCAAGTTGGGTTCATCAGGAAGGGTAACAAGACACATGTTGCTTTGACGTGGACATCTTCAACATTTGCATTCAATTTATATGTAAATTTCATCTCTGTATGCGCGTAGTGTCACAAAGTCCACTACTTCGGCCCGTTGATTTAATTATGAGTTCTTAATACGAGTAGCTATTGATATGAAATTTACCAACTTGAAAGGGATTAGCTAAAATAATTATATATAGTGTATAACTCTTTTCTGGTGATTTGGTAGCTCTATTAGAACTTTTCTTAATTGAAGAAATGACACGCAAACTTACAGTCCACCTGTAACCAACTCCAACAAAAAAGGCTACAAATGAGTTGCCACGATTGAGTTTATAGAAGAAATGCCTCGTTTGTAGTAATTTGGTCGTAAAAGGAAAACGGCAGATCTCCCGCCGAGCAAGGTCCTGGGGGCGGCCAATACTACGTGTGTTATTTTTTTTGCGCCCAAAAACAATGAAAAGGGCTACCCTCCGGGCAGTGGGGGAAGGAGGTGGTGAATTCTCTAAGCATACCACGACAGCCGGCTGCGTGTTTATCTGGGACTCACTGTGAAACCTAAGTGCCTACCCACTAAACACCACCTGGGACTGGCATTGGCCTTTATGGCCTTTCTGCCGAATCGGAAACGACCCCCTTTAGGGAAAAGGGGGCGCAGTTCCGTGTGTTATTTCGCAACTGTTCTGTACATAGCGCAGTAACTTCAGAACTTTGATAGTGGGATCTAGGCTTCGGTGCGTTTCGCTTTGTAGTGCGACGACAGCGCTACTAGAGTAAAATGGATCTCCAGTTCTCTACACTCACAATACGAAACATAATAGCAATGAGCTGCTATTTTACGCTGGTATTTAGTGAGAGCGTGAAATCTAAACATTTCTTATTTTATGTTTACACAAATACGATATATATTATTTTAGAATATTAAAATAAAAAGCTATTTTACAATCCACTTGATGGTGGTGGAGTAGACGCTTGCTACTCTAATTCATAGATACCTGTAAAAAAATTAAACCAGGCTACAGATACGTTGTCCCTTCTGATTACTAAGATGGGATGTCTCACAGCCTGTCATTATACTGGCTCTCTATACCTTTTAGACCGGAACACTTGCGTGGCGTCAGAAATAGGTTATAAGGTTGGTACCTTTCCAGACTGATTCCAGAACAGAAGCCCTACCACCTATTAAACCATAAGAGACTTTGGCAACCCGTCTACGCTAATAGTGAGCACCGTGGGATTTTAGCAAATAGAAGTCCTTTACAACTTTACTGTTGTTACCACAGTAAAGTTATCTATGAAAATTTTCCGACGTTAAAAATATCTTCTGGATGGAGACCATTTCCGGATCATTTCTTCTGCTAAGTAACAGTGTATTAATTGTTGCGTTCTGGTTTAAAAATTAAGAGAATCGGTATAGATACAGGCTATCCACTCATTCATCCATTAGAACCTATTGAATTTCATAGCTGAACAAGGTCCTCCTTTGCCTGATTGGGGGGATTTTGCTTTAGTTGCCAAGCTCGGCAGGCTAGTTTGTTATAGTAGTTTTATATTATTTTGAGTTGTTTTCGGAAAGTAGCTGCTCCACATCTACTGTTTAACTTTTCCTCAATTATCTCTTACGTCACTCACGGGGTGATATTGATACGAGTATTCTTACACCGCTACTTCACGATGGGTAATTATTCACGATGAGGCATTACATTTTAATCATCAGGGGTAACAAGGCAAGACCTTCTTTGTTAAAGTTGTTTGCAATTGTTTATTGATGGTAGCAGCTTTTATAATAGGGTAGAACTTCGACACCGATCGCTATTACCAAATTCGTTGGTGATTATATTAAAATTATAGGTAAAGATAATGATTGTAATTTTAAATATTCTTAAAATAAGTTGAGACTAAATTAAATATCACTAAGAAATACGTTATTCGAAAATTTATAAATAAGTGTATTAATGAATGAAATCATTTCCAATTCTATTCCCAGACTGTTCCCAGGACAGAGGTTTTTTTTCGAACCAGTGGTAATTATACAAAAGAGTGACTTTCAATAAGCATTATTTATAATCTATATTGAATAAAAAAAATCTGTTTCTGTTTCTGTTTCTATTCCATCTTCAATTATGCATGAAAAATGAAAAAAGAAAACATTGATATGCTTAATAACATTCAAGAATTTATAAGTGGAGTATAAATGGAGTCATTCCATCTTCTGTTGTACATGAAAAATTTAAAAAAATGGTGTATTTGAAAACGAAAGTAACCCTAGATAAAATTCGCACTAGCCGTAACGGATACAATTTCCGAGCCAATATTTCAAACTTAAAGTCCAATAATGCTAAGCTTTATCATAATAATACTGGCAGTCCATTTTGTTACATACTGCCGCAATTTCACTGTTTAATGGTGCACTAAATTGAAAGTGATAAGGTTCATTTAGTCTTTTAATCGTTGTTTTTACTCGAACTGTAATATTATTGCAGTTATTTATCGATTATGTCACAATTAAAATTATAACGACAGAGGTAAACTGTAGCAAAGGATGGGTAGCAGCATCTTCCTGATAATAACTCCAAATAAAAAAAAAACTACGGTTGCCAACCCTTCTGGCAAGTGTGCAATATCCCCTCTATGAGGGAATAGGCCGGGAGGAGGCCGATGTTTTTATACGATGTAATGGTTGGATGGATGGACGGATGGTACCGGCGTAAGAGAATCCATTACCCCCATTTCGTCCCAAAGTGTTGTAAGAGATATTTTTTTATAGGATAAGAGTGACAAACGAGCACACAGTCCACCTGATAGTAAGCGGTTGCTGTGGCCCATAGACATCTACACCTATCTTCGATTAGGAATCAAAATGCAGATGCGCTGTCACCCGTGAGAACTAAGATGGAAGGCCTCGTTTCCAGTAAAAATGGTCTCCGGTTCTCTACACTCACCATACGAAACACAACAGTGTTAAGCTGCTATTTTACGCTGGTATTCTGTGAGAGCGTGGTCCTTCCCCGGTCGAGCCGACCCATTCATGCTACAACCATAAAATAGCTGCAGAATGGCTCTACTACGTTAAAAAGCTTGAATAGCTATGGCATATGCCAAAAAAATCCTAATAACTTCCGATATATGGCAGTATAACCACCTTGGTAAAGCTAGTAAAATTTCCAGACCAGCGACGGGAAACCAGCGTCAAAGTAGCGAACCGTGTGGTACTGCTATCATCAGTCGTTACCATTATAGGTAAATCACTCTGTCCCTAATAAAATTGGAGGCCACCCTCTATGTCCATAATGTGTATGCATTAAGTCAAACAAAATTTGTTGTTACATTTTTTTAATTTTAGTATTAGACTAGCTGTTTACCGCAACATAGCTAGCGTGGAATTTATTACGACTGCATTTCATGGGTTTTAATTTTTTTGCGCGGAACCCTAATGATTTTTCATAATAAAAGTATATTTATTTACTCCTTATAATGTCAGTTATCTTCCAGTGAAAGACCCGTCAAAATCGGTCCAGCCATTTTGGAGATTAAGCAAAACAAACCGACAGACAGACAGACAAAAATTTTAAAAATTTATTTTGAATATATACCTTCATAAGCATTTAGTAAAAAGATGTTATTTCGACTTTACAAACAGACATTTCAATTTAATTTATTTTTATAGATTTTATGTAACCACGTCCCACAATAATTAAGTATCTCCTAAATATATTTATATCCATTACATATACATATATTTGTATCCTACCACTTGTTACCACGTTTTCGGCGGTGAAAGAAAACATCGTGAGCAGACCTGCATGTCTGAGAAATAAGAAAAAAAATTTCGAAGACATGATGTGAAGTTAGCCAAACCGTATTAGTGCAGCGCGGCAAACATTACCTTGTCCTAAAACCCTCTCAGAAATGAGAGGAGGCCTGTGCCCAGCGGTGGGACGCATATAGGCTTTAACTTTTTTCTTTAAATAATCAGTTGCATCTATTTTATTTATGATATCGCAATTATTCCTTTTCATTCCAAGTATTTTTGTATAAAACAAGTAGAACTACTTTAATCGTATTTAACTATTTTATCTATAGTTCGATAAAGAAACTGCGAAGCTCCCAGGTTAGGTTTATTAATTCTTTTATTAAATTAAAACATCCAGACTCTTAACAATTACTTTATATAAAGAGTTGTTCCACGCGGGATTCGAATCCACGCCCTGCAGTGCCGTATCGCAACGCTCGGTCCCTAGTTGTAACTAGTGTAGATAACTCTAGCTTCAGCCAACTCTCAAAACTTAGAATAATTTGTACCTTTTTT
This sequence comes from Parnassius glacialis, assembly GCA_033319125.1. Lineage (NCBI taxonomy): Eukaryota > Metazoa > Arthropoda > Insecta > Lepidoptera > Papilionidae > Parnassius > Parnassius glacialis. The sequence goes on from JAVANC010000009.1 coordinate 8,768,320, forward strand.
ATTAAACTGAAATGACAAACGAACTAACAGTCTACCTACTAGGTGGCCACTGCAGACTACAGACGCCTGCAGGAAACTTCTACAAAATGCTGCAATGCGTTGTCACGTCTGAGAACTAGGATAAAACCCCGAAAGTTGGCGACTTTATACAACGTAAATAAAAATATTATAACACTAGATCAGAAAACTTAATGGACATAATTGCATCTCACCACTCTACAAAGAACTTTAATTTTTTCTTTGTAAAATGACAAATAACTTTATTTTTACATTTTGCGTCTATGGGCATTAGTGAGCAAGTGCATTTGCAGAATTATTTTAAAAAAGTATAAAGTTGAATCTCCACTGAAAACTTTAAAATCGCAACAAAATATAAATGCTAATAAATCTGGAGAGGTCTATCATGTGCGTTTTGAAGAGGTAGAGTCCGTCATAAAAGGCATGACTAAGGGAAAATCACCTGGACATGACTCACTTAGTACGAGTACGTGCGCATTTGCAATATGCAGGTGCACATTTGCCTCGAGTTCTGGCTTTATTCTGCTCGTCATGTATTGGGCATTCACACCTGCCAGATGGAGACCTTGGTAGTTCCTATGGTTAAAAATAAGACGAGGATTTACTAATATCTATAGACCCATTTCACTGGCTACCATTACAGTGAAAGTGCTGCATGGTCTGCTTGAACGGCACTTAAATAAACATCTTTAACTACATGATGCTCAGTTCAAGTTTTCTACCAACTTCAAAAAGGAGACGGTACTCAATTCGACTGAATGGTTTTTTGATGAACCAATTTCAATGATTGTTTTTTATTTGAAAGCTGGTGCTTCACGTGTTGTTTCATATAAATTTGATCAAGTTCTGACCAATAGTGTTTGAGTTATTCTTAATAATTTATATTGAATTCGGTTTTACAAGATTTTTAATTTTAAATTATAGAGCTGGGTTATCTACACAAACTGCAATCATTTGCCTCAAAAAATACCATTCAGTACCCAGTCCAGTAGTATCCAGTAAAAAACCCAGTCTGTGCCTGTTTTTAGAGCTTACTAAGGCCTTTGATCTTGTCTCATATTAAAAATTGTAGCACAAAATGGCTAAAGAAACGGATCTTCCAATAGAACTTACAGAAATCTTGAAATATTTATACAAGAATAAAATCAATAATGGTGGTTAGGATCATTATCCGACAAGTAGTGGCTGGAGTGTGGTATACGAGTACGACAAGGTGGTCTTACTACGCCAAGTCTCTTCAACCAGTACATGACCAAGATGATCTAGGAGCTCAGTAACACGCAGCTTGGATGTTCATTACATGAGATCTCTATTATTAACATTAGTTACGTCAATGGTGCTTCTGAGCCCCTCGATAAGGGCTCTTAGGAAACTGCTCCCTAATTGTGAGCCGTATGCGGAAGCGCACGGTCTTAGCCACGGCATCATATATGCAAGAAAAGGTGAATTAATTATATTTAAAGCTGAGAGAAAAACCTACTTGTCCATTCCGAAGTTAAAAATAATGGGAACTTTGCTAAAACAAATCACTCAATATAAGTATCTAGAGCATTCGGTCAATGAATCGCTGAGCGATGACTTAGATTTGGAAAGAGAACGGAGGGCGCGGGCTGTTAGATGCAATAAGCTGACTCCCAGCTTCTCGGTACATAATTGAGTGCCAACCTCAACTTTGGCGTTAACATTGAGTAAAAAGCAGAAACTACGGCCGAAAAAACTGAGTATTCTAAACAAGAAGAAACGATACTTCACGTCTGGACAGTTTCTAACTCTTTATACAGTTCGTACTTCGGAGAAGCTTCATAAGCTCATACTGCCATCTTCATTCTAAGTTTTCTAATCTAGTGTAATGACATTTTTTTATTTACATTGTAAATAAAAAAAAATTATTTCAGTTTTATAAAAAAGCATACAAATTATCCTAATTTTTGAAATTTGGCTGAAATTAGAGTTATCTATACTACAGTTACAACTAGGGACCGGGCGTTGAGCTACGATACTGCAGGCCGCGGATCCGAATCCCGAGTGGAACAACTCTTTGTATGTCCTATAAAATTGTTCTGAGTCTAGATGTTTTCCTTTTAAAAAAATTAATAAAACCAAACTGGGAGTTTTACGATTTCTTTATCGAACTATAGATAAATTAGTTAACTACGGCTAAAGTAGTTCTACTTGTTTTATGCAAAAATATTTTGAATGAAAAGGAATAATTGCGATATTATACATAAAAGAGATATAACTGATTATTTAAAGAAAAAAGTTGAAGACTATATGCACCCCACTGCTGGGCACAGGCCTCTTCTCATTTCTGAGAGAGTTTTAAAGCAAGGGAATGTCCGCCGCGCTGCCCCAATGCGTGTTGGCGAACTTCCACATGTCTTTGAAATATGTTTTTTCTTATTTCTCAGAAATACAGGTTTCCTCACGATGTTTTACTTCACCGTCGAGCACGTGCTAACAAATGGTTGGTTACAAATATATGTATATAATTGATATAAATATATTTAGGAGATATTTAATTTTTGTGGGACGTGATTACATAAATTCTATTAAAATAAATTAAACTATAGTGTCTGTTTGTAAAGTCGAAATATACAAAACTGGGTATTCTAAACAAAAAGAAACGATGATTCACGCCTAGACAAATCCTAACTCTTTGTACAGTCCGTACTTCTGAGAATGAGCCTATAAGCTTCATAAGCTCATACCGCCGTCTCCGTTCAAAGTTTTCTAATCTAGTTTTTTTTTTATTTACATTGTAAAAAAAAGTCGCCAACTACCGGAATTTTATCCTAGTCCTGAAAGATGACAACGCATCTGTCGCCTTTTGTAGAAGTTGGCTGCAGGCGTCTTTGGTGTGGAGTTGCCACTTACCATTAGGTAGACTAAGTTCGTTTTTGTCATTACAGTTTTATAAAATAGGGTACAAATTATCCTAAGTTTTGAGAGTTGGCTGAAATCAGAGTTATCTACACTAGAGTGACAACTAGGGACCGAGCGTTAAGCTACGATACGGCAGGCCGCGTATTCGAATCCCGCGTGAAACAACTCTTTGTATAAAGTAATTGTTAAGAGTCTGGATGTTTTACTTTTTAGAAAAGATAAATGAATCTAAACTGGGAGTTTCGCCGTTTCTTTATCGAACTATAGACAAATAGTTAACTAGGTATGGTTAAAGTAGTAGTAGAAGTAGGAATTATTACGTTATTACTATTAGGATAAGGATATTGGGATATAAATAAAAGAGATATAACTGATTATTTTTAATAATGAATATTATCTTAGTTTTAATACTTTTGTGGGATTTTTATATAATCACTTAATTAAAAAAATTAATATTAAGGACTAAGACGGAAGGAAGAAAGTCATCGTCATCGTAATGGTCATGGTCATGATCATGCTCATAGTCATGTTCATGGACACGTCATAGTCATGACCATCGTCATATTACATGGTCATCATCATCGTCATGTTCATGGTTATGGTTATGGTCACGATCATGATCATGATCATAGTCATGGTCATGGTCATGGTTATGGCCTTGATCATAGCCATCGTCATCGTCATGGTCATCTTTTTCGTCGTCGTAATGATCATAGTCACGATCATGGTAAAGTAAAAGTAAAAGTAAAAGTAAAATATACTTTATTTTACACCAAGGAACATATTTATATTACAATATTTATATATTTAAAGGGACATTGGTACAACAGGCGGCCTTATCGCTAAAACAGCGATCTCTTCCAGGCAACCTTAGGGCAGATGATACTATTTTTAAAAGATAGCGGAAGGGGTGTACAGAATATAATATAGAAAGATAAATAGAAGAACATAAGTGATTAAGGGAAAAAAAAGTGAATGACGACAGGTAGTAACTTAAGAGGAAAGGTAATAAAGTTTTAATTTATTTTTAAATATAGGAAGAGATTTAGATTCTTTAATATGTAAGGGGAGAGAATTCCATAGTCGTATAGCGGTAACAGTATATGGTTATCGTGATTATCATCGTCATCGTCATTATCATGATCAACGCAATCGTCATCGATGAACCGCGGTCACCGCGTCACTCGTGAAGTTAAAATAGCACTTTTTAAATAATACTGTCAATTATTATATATACCTGCAAACTGTGGGTCAACTACACGGAGAAGGCATACATCGCCTTTAAAGCAAGAGCCTTATAATAACTGGTTTAGGGCACTGTTGGGGCTGCCTCGCTTTTATAGCGCATCGATGATGTTAGCAGAAGCACGCAAGGATCGTTTCGTTAGCGCATCCCTTATAACCCTAACACGGGATAGCACTAATAATCCTGAAGCACCTGAATTTTTTTCTAAGCAAGACAGTATTTATGTAAAACACTGGATGGCGACAGTTCTACCAGTGTTAAATCATTACTGACCGTTGTTTTTAAGATTTTATATTTGGTTTCACACATGAATGAATTCTGAAATAAAAAAGGTATTATTGTAATTATTATCGCGTATTTATAGAGTATTCTCATCTGGTTGGGCTGAATAAATATACTGGATGGCGATTATTATCACGTTAAATAGCACAACAGTTAATACAAATTGATATAATATGTCTGTTAAGGTAATTAAATAAGCAAAATTACAAAAACATGCATCTTTCAAACGAAAAAAGGTGTAAAAAAATTACACGAAATAAATTATCCTTGATAATATTAGTTTACTGACTTGAAGTGACCAGAAAAGTGCCTACGGCGCGGCCTCGCAGCGGCGCGAAGTGTTTACGTGCCATTGACATATTATGGTAATTTATAATACCTATACTTGCCAATACACAGGTAATCAGGCACGCATAGGGCAATGTTGATGCGGTGTTATCAACAAGTCACAAATTTTACTATATTGATTTTATCCAAATAATCACTAATCTTGTAACACTCAAGTTTCATAATCAAAACAAATCAAATTTTTAATTTTTTAATTTGTCCGCCGTGTACCCTAATGTATAATCGACATCATCGTATGATTTCGGACCATATTGGCGGCTTTTTTTTATTCTGTCGAATGCCCGAATAATTCTTATTTTTATGTCCTCGACAATCGTTACTTCAGTAGAGTACACCTCGTTTTTTTAAATTACCCCATAAAAAGAAATCTAACGGTGTAAGATCCGGTGACAGTGCTGCACACCGAGAAGGTCGGTATCGGTGAATCCACTGTTCTCCGAAAATTTAAGTGAGCGTTGACTGGCAGCCACTAAATCGTATGTAAGAACACCATATCGGAGATCTGACGCTCAGTCACGAACTAAGTATGTGAGGCTGTTGAATAAGATTTCTTTTTTCTTTTAAATTCTGATTGTTTTTGTTTTTATTCAAGGCAAAAAATAATAATAAAAAATAGACCTTCGTTGAAGCTTTATGACTGCTAAGCTTTAAGCTGGTAAACTCTTGACCTAAATCAGAACTCTCATATTATTACGTGACTGTAGCTGTGTTATTTTTATAGGATAAAGGTGAAAAACGAGCACACAGTCCACCTGATGGTAAGTGGTTGCTGCGGCCCATAGACATCTACATCTATCCTCTGTTACAGATCAAAATGCAGATGCGTTTTCACCCGTGAGGACTAGGATGGAATGCCTCATTTCCAGTAAAAAGGGCCTCCGGCCACCTGCACTCACCAAGCGAAACGCAGAGGTAAACCTCTACTTCATGCTGGTATTCTGTGAGGTCGTGGTACCACCCCGGTTCGAGCCGGCCCATCCATGCGACAGCAAAAGCTGCCGCCTGGCTCTACCACTGTTAAAACTGCTGTGCTCGAAAGTAAAGGAAATTACTCCTTGTTCAAGTGTAGCTTTCATTTTATGACTATTCATATTAAAATTATTATTAGTAAATGTGATTTAACGATAACGTCGATGATGGTTATAACTGTAATATAAAATCATAAAAATATCAAAATTTTAATTGTGTTAGTCAATTCTAATCACTGTGACTACTACTGATAATAATCAAAATATCAATTATTTGTGTTCATTAAAAAAAACATTTTGAAACTAAGAAACAACTAAAAGACATTATCTATAATGGTTTCTTATATTTACGCGAACACTACATATCGAATGAAACTCCTGGTTATTCACGGGTGACCCCCGTGAATAACCAGTCCTATGCAGCATCCATGGTGGATGCTGCATAGGACCCGAAATATATACATTTATAAACATTGGGGAAGGACCACGCTCTCACAGAATACCAGCGTAAAACAGCAGCTTAATGCTGCTATGTTAAGTTTGGTAAGTGTACAGAACCGGAGACCTTTTTTACTGGAAAAGAGGCATTCCATCTTAGTCCTCACGGCTGACAACGCATCTGCATTTTATTCGCTAACGAGGATAGATGTAGATGTCTATGGGCCACAGCAACCACTTACCATCAGGTAGACTGTGTGCTCGCTTTTAATCCTTATCCTATAAAAAAATCAATATATAAATCCACATAATATAATTTATCATATTATCGCTCAAAGGCTAAGTATAGCGATACAGCGTCGAAACGCAACCAGCGTTCTTGGCACGATATCGCGGGGAGTAGGACTATATGATACGAGTAACTAAGTTTCTAATTTTAGTTTTTTTTTTATTATTATAGTTTGTAATTTGTATTGATTGTAGTCGAAAATAAATGTACACACACATTTATCGTTGTGAATTATTGTTCATTTATTTTATACTATTCCAAATGCGAACCCTAACATTACTCTTAATTAATAATGGCCTATTAAAAATAATGGCTTAAGTTTGTCTTTCTAAAATGTTCAATACTAATACCACTTCTTTTAGGACGAGAAGAGAATGAATGCCTAGTGCTATGTACAATAAAAATTAATGTATTCTCCTAATAAAATATTTTACCTATCTAGCTGTCTGACTGATTGCTGTAAGGGATATTAGGATTTTTTTACTCCTATAAAAACCAGAAGAAAACCGATTAACATCACAATATGAACCGAAATCATAATAGGAAGAACAATAAGTACTTTTACTGTAGCAACAACCACGATTTTATAAGGGCTTTTATAAGGGCTTAATGATTATTTTTATGATTTACATACATAAATACCTCCATCACAGCACTGACACGCAAGGTAAGTTTTGATGCAACCAAAGGAAATGTTACATAATAGTTATTTATCAGGGTAAGAATTTTAATAAGTCGGTACTTTTTTATAACAAGGTAATATCATGTTTATGAAGATTAGAATGTTACTCCTTCTTCTTTATTTTGTGTTTTAAGATTGTGAAGAATAGTGCATAAATCTTAAGGTTGGCCCATGATTTTTATGCATTTTATTTTTACTAATAGCAAACACATCAACTTTAATTTATCTATTAACTTTAGTTAACAAACTTAGAGACAATTTTCGTAAAGGTTTAGAGATTACCTTGAGATATTATATAAGGCAAAAATAAATACATATATTTTGCAAGATCAATTTTACAAACTGTCACTTGATGTGGTTATTACATGCATATGGTTTATGCATATAGCTGTAGTGTTGTCAAATTTTATCTATGGGGATTTTAGCAAAACATTATAATTCAAATTAAAAAAGTAGTATTCGCCTATTATTAAAAAAATTGTTCTCTTAATTATAGTAAAATTTTTTCAATATGTTTTATCTTTTTTTAAGCCCCATGTCGTTTTTACCCAAGAAATAATGTCACACCTGTATGAAGTGAAGGAATTTTTATTTTATAAGCAACTCCTATAATTGCATTCCTTGTAATCGAAATATGATTTTTCAGTGTTTAATTTAGTTTCAAAATTATTACTTTTATTCATCAAGAGAAAGCACATAGTTAAATTCAACATCTTTTGTATACATTTACCTACAATAAATAGCTGGACAAACAGATATCAATTTTTCTATTAAATTAGCTAATGTTCTATATCATTGTATTAGATTGTAATTAAATAATTTACTTTTATTCATGTAAAATAATTGTGTTCCACTTCAGGTATGAAAATGCTATAATTTAACAAGTTAAGATAAAGTAATTTACATTTACTTTTAAGAAATTGTTTTTTATTTTATTTTTCAATGAAACCCTATATACTTTATAACACAAATAACATCAAATTATATAGAAATTTGCACTTTTCCCTTTTATAAAATTCTTCATCTAAAATACAAAAATGTAAAAACAAAATTAAGACTAGTCTTGTTTCAATTAATTTTATAGCTTTTAAAACTCAGGGAGGACATGCTTGACTAACACACTAATGAACTGGTCTCGAGCCACTGAGACATGTTTTTTATATTTAATATTTTAGACCACTTTGAAAAGATCAAGTGAATTAATTTACCTCTATAGCTTTATTCTTTACCTCCATTCTTTCTTCCTCGATGGCTGAACTTGATGCCTGCCACAAAGTACTTGACAATATCTCATCTGCTGGTATAGAGCAACTACTGGAGGCTATTGCATGGCTAGTGAGGTGTGAGTGATGGAGACACATCCCAATAGTTTAACGGTTATGGTTATATTTCTGTATGTTTGTTTAAGATTTATGAAGATTCTTTGACCTTTTTAGGATAAAATTCTACACCAAATCAGAAGACACTTGCGTTTTCTTGAGAGATTTATTTATAATCCTTGGTTAACTCTGATAGAAATGATGGTGTGGCGGCGCTGTCGTCGCGCCACATGCGAAACACATCGAAGCCTAAATCGCGCTTATAAAGTTCCTAAGTTAAAGTAGCATATATAGAATAGCTCCGAACTACCACTCGGAACGTTGGCCGCTCCCCGGGCAGAACATCTTGCCCGGCGGGAGATCTCCCCTTTTCCTTCCACCCGCCACAGTGGTGACCCCGACGTGATATGAACACGCAACCAACAACCTTCGGAAACTACAACTTCAAACCTTCGTCATCGTCCTGAAGTACCCCATTCATTCGCTCCCGAGAAGTTATTGTCTGCAGTCGTCACATTCTGCAAGCCATCTAGCTTTACAAAGGTTCATCGCAGCACTGGAATAATAATGCTTCCTGTTCCTTCAAGCTACTCTCTGCGCTAGTGTTCGGCACGGCTCTGAACCTTACTGCTCGCCTCTGCTTCACGGCACTCTTGCAGATTTCTTGCCTTCTTCTCGACTCACCGCAGACTTACAAGGCAATTCCCTGGCACTTGCAAATTCGTCGACATCTAGACTGCACTAGCGACCTCCGGTCTGAGCAGGGGGGTGATGTGGCGGCGCTGTCGTCGCGCCACATGCGAAACACATCGAAGCCTAAATCGCGCTTATAAAGTTCCTAATTTAAAGAAGCATATATAGAATAGCTCCGAACTACCACTCGGAGCGTTGGCCGCTCCCCGGGCAGAACACCTTGCCCGGCGGGAGATCTCCCCTTTTCCTTCCACCCGCCACAGTGGTGACCCCGACATGATCTGAACACGCAACCAACAACCTTTGGAAACTACACCTTCAAACTTTCATTATCCTCAAGTATCCTAATCATTCGCTACCGAGCAGATATTGTCTGCAGTCTTCACTTTCTGCAAGCCATCTAGCTTTACAAAGGTTCATCGCAGCACTGGAATAATAATGCTTCCTGTTCCTTTAAGCTACTCTCTGCGCTACAGTGTTCGGCACGGCTCTGAGCCTTACTGCTCGCCTTTGCTTCACTGCACTCTCGCAGATTACTTGCCTTCTTCTCGACTCACCGTAGACTTACAAGGCAAATCCCTGGCACTTGCAAATTCGTAGACATCTAGACTGCACTATCGACCTCCAGTCTGAGCAGGGGGTGATATGGCGGCGCTGTCGTCGCGCCACAAGCGAAACACATCGAAACCTAAATCACGCTAACAAAGTTTCGAAGTACCTACCAATTGGAGCGTGGGCCGCTCCCCGGGCAGAACACCTTGCCCGGCGGGAGATCTCCCCTTTTCTTTCCACCCGCCACAATGGTCTTCTTACAGGAGCCTCTAAGTTGTGCAAGCCACATAACAGTTAATGCAGTCATTTACAGCAATATTATTATAAGATAATTAATAGAATCAGGCGTAACTTTGCGGAAATTCATTATAATGGGGTTGTTATAAACTAATTTTCTTAATTCCGCGTAAAGAAAGAAAATGATTGATTGAAATTGATTGACGGCGACGGGTATAGTGCGCGCAATTGAGGGAGGGTGGGAGGTCCCCTTAAAACTGGGCAGACACATCATTTTCTTTCTTTACGAGGAATTAAGCAAATTTGTTAATAACAACCCCATTAGCATTATTATTTCTTTATCAGTCTTCTTGATAAGAACGAGAGCAATACATGGAAGAAACAATATAAATATTCTTATAAAATATAATTCAATGCCTAGTGTACCCCCTTGTGGCACCGGAAGGCTGATATGAAATGTACAGAATCTTGTTATATCTTATACATAGATTTTATGCTGAATTTTAATTAGACTGTAATCAATGATATTAAATACATTTTAATAGTAACTATGAACGTATGAATATTTATATAAAATAAAATTCAATGCCTTGTGTATCCTATCGTGGCACCGCATGGCAAATACGAGTATGTAATATACAGACTCTCGTTTTGTCTCATACATAAGATTTTATATTACGTTTTAATATGTTATTAGCAATGATTATATGTACATTTTGGTAGTCATTATGAAGGTAGGAATATTCATATAAATAGAATTCAATGACTCATGTACCTGCTCGTGGCATCACAAGGCAGAACCGTAATTTACAGACAGTCGTTCTGTCTTATACATAAGATTTTATATTTCGTTTTTAATACGCTGTTAACAATGATATTTTACACATTTTGGTAGTAACTATGAACGTATAAATATGCATCTAAATAGAATCAATGACTCTTGAACCTTCTCGTGGCACCGCAAGGCAGATATATAATGTACATACTATCGTTCTATCTGATACGTAAGATTTTATATTGCATTTTTAATACGCTGTAAGCAACGATATTATACAGGCTGTCCCAGTATTGGTGGATAATCTGGTACGTGCGTGTTCGGGCGGGGCACTAGCAGACATAGAAACTTCAAATTTGGAATTTAATTATTGTTTAGTATATAAATCAAGGAAAAATTTAAATATTTTACAATTTCGGTCCAGTTTTCGAGATACACCAACTGCATAAATAACTTTGTAATAACATATAGACATATAGTATTACAAAGTTACATTTGCAGGTAATGAATCAGTGTACCTATATATGTATATATGTACATAATGGAATAATAGGTGTAACTAGCTACTTAGATATAACTATCTACAAAAAGATATGAGATGCTATCAAAAACATAACTTGTAAAAAAAGCCAAGTCTCGCAACTCAGTTCTTCTACCGTAAAAAGTTGTGAGATCCATGTAATACCAAGTCGGTTAATTTATTCAGTCCATAGATTGATACATAGATTGACTTGGCAATCGCACTAAACAATCTAATTTAATATAATATATATTACTTGTGAGATATATTGTGTTTTCATGCGATTGCCAAGTCAATCTATGGATCAATCTATGGACTGAATAAATTAACCGACTTGGTATTACATGGATCTCACAACTTTTTACGGTAGAAGAACTGAGTTGCGAGACTTGGCTTTTTTTACAAGTTATGTTTTTGATAGCATATATATATTAGTAATAATTATGAAGGTACCTCCTTGTGGCACTGCAAGACAGATACGTAATGTACATACTCTCGTTCTGTCTCATTCGTAAGAATCTATATTGCGTTTTAATATGCTGTGAGTAATGATATTATATACATTTTGGTAGTAAATATGAACGTAGGAATATTAATTTAAATAGAATTCAATGACTTATGTACCTCCTCGTAGTACCGCAAGGCAGATATGTAATGTACATAGTTACTATCGTTCTGTCTCATACATAAGATTTTATATTACGTTTTTAATACGCTGTAAGCAATAATATTACATATTACATATATAATATGTATATATGTATATGTTACCATGGAGGGCCATGGCCCATGTGTAGCTCACTCGACGGGCAAAAGAGGGTTCGGGCCCGAATGGCCTATGGAGAATAATTATGTAATGACTGGAAAAGCAAACTTGAACTTACCGAGTTCCGGAGGTAGGGTAAACCACAAGGTACCGTCAGATGTGTGTGTAAGTGTAAATGTAGTAGTGTGTATGTGTAACCTGACGATGTAACCTCACCGATGTAATCGGCCAGTAGCCCACATGCGCTGCACTGCTCCACAAGGTGCTATCACTCCAGTGGGCGTTCACTTTATGTAAACTCAAGTCTAACGTCACTTAGCACAAAATTATTAATCGAATACTCACAAAGTCACAAAGTTTTAGCGTTCCACACGACAAAGCAAAAATTCTTTCGTAAGATATTAAAATACCACACAAGCAACTCGTCGACGCAAATTAATGGCAACCGAAGTTAAATTAATCACTCAAAACTTAAGACAAGCCTCGTTGTCACGAAATGTCCAAAAAAAGACAACGCAATAAGAGGCACGCGACCTAACGATTCAATATATATAAATAACGAATAAATAACGGTTCAATAGTAAATTCCACACGTCTAACCGACCGGCCGTCGCTGGACAATATATTTTTCTAGACTAGCTAGGGCGTGGCCGCCGCGTGCAAAATCATTGCCTACACGTCGGGCGACCAAGCGGTGAGCCGAGAGACGCGCGCTGGAGAGGGGGCCGGTGGTGACCTTGGTACCATCGGACGCACGCGCGGTGTCGAGAGTTTTGAATGCAAGTTTTAATGTTTTAGATTAGGCCTAAACAAACTCTCGTTCTGGACATAAGGACTTATGTCCGCGAGTAAATTGGCAAACGGGATAGGATCGCGACGGCACGTTGCAAGACCGAATCTCCAACGAAAACCTCGGCCACCCTAGGCACCCCATCCGATCCATACGACAACTTAACAATGCGCCCACGGCGCCAATACAAAGGCAAAGCGTTGGGTTCTTTAACTAACACGCGGTCTCCAACCCAAGGGGGATCCGTCTTGTCAGACCACTTAACGCGCTACTGCAAAAGATGTTGGTACTCCAGAGACCATCGGTGCCAAAAACTCTGAGTCATCTGTTGCAGCAGGTCAAATCTGCTCAACCGCGAAGAGTTCATTTCCCTGAAGGGGTACTCGGTCAAGCGTTAAGCGGCTGGTCAATCAGGAAGTGGCCCGGGGTTAGAACCTCCAAATCATTCGGATCGGACGAGAGGGGACAGGGGGGCCGAGAGTTGAGTACTGCCTCAATTTTACAGAATACAGTGGCAATCTCCTCAAATGTCAAAATAGTTTCGCCAATCACGCGACGGAGATGCGTCTTTGCAACCTCAACCACCGCCTCAAAAATACCGCCCCTGTGTGGGCAAGCCGGAGGGTCGAATTTCCACTGGATGCCCTTCTCGGACATCGCAGTACCTAAATACGTCCTGTTGCTGGACAGAAATTCAACGACCTCTTTCAAATATCTATCCGTGCCCTTATAATTCGTTCCGCAATCAGGCCGGATCAGGTCCGACAAACCGCGACGCGATACGAAGCAGCCCAGCGTGGCCACAAAGGTTTCAGTGCTGAAGGCACTTACAAGTTCTAAGTGAACGGCCTTAGTGGAGAGGCACACGAAAACGCACAGTTAGGCCTTATGTGAACGCGCGTTACGAAGGTTGGAGGACTTGACGAGCAAGGGGCCAGCAAAGTCGGTTCCGACTCCCGCGAATGGTCGGATGGCCCTGACGCGGTCGGGTGGCAAGTCACCCATCATAGGCTGCGATATGGTGGCCTTCAGTTTATAACAAGGTATGTACTTAAAGAGGACGCTCCGAATGGTGCGTCGGCCAGCCAAAATCCAAAACTCCCGCTGCAAAATAGCCGAAAGAGCGTTACGCCCAGCGTGGGCATTCTTAACATGATAGTGAGTTACCAGCAACCGAAAAAAAGCCGGCGCCTTTGTGTGTAGGGAGCAGTAACGGGTGTCGAGCCCCGTACGGCAATTGAGAATTTTTCAAACGTCCGCCAACGCGCAGCATCCCAGCGTCGTCCAGGAAGAGGTTCAGACGGCCCAGAGCGCCCTTGACAACGGAGCCCCGCTTCAAGGTTTCAATCACGGGCTCAAAATGCTCCGCTTGGACCATACGGGTCCAATGCATCAAAGCTTCGCGACGCTCGCTAGAGGACAAAACGGAATCAGAGATTCGGTGCGACGGGTCTCTCGAATTGCGGACAAATCGACGCAACCAAGCAGTCACTCAACAGCTCTCTCGATAAGCTCTGCTTAGCTGTACCGTTCTAGCAGGGAGAAATCCCGAGTGGGCTTATCCTTGCCCACTCCTACTCGGGCTCGTAGGCCAGGCAATTCAATCGGTTCGGAGTATTTATTCTGGTGCCAGAATGACTAACACTCAGTCAACCAACTGGGACCCCACCACAGCGGGTGGTCAACCAAAGAGGGGGCTTCACAGCCGCGAGAAGCGCAGTCTGCGGGATTCAACTACCTTGAGACATGTCTCCAGTTTAGAGACGTCCCAGAATTCGGGATTTGAGACACGTGGTTCGCCACAAAGACCTCAAGATTGTGAGGTGCAGCTCTGAGCCAACAAAGTATTATCTCACAGTCCGACCAAGCGTAGACGTCCGTAATGTCGATTACAGACTTCAAAGACGAGTGAACGTGGTTAAGGAGTCGCGTGAGAAGAGCGGCTCCGGACAGTTCCAATTTAGGGATAGTTAAGCGGGACCTAATGGAAGCAACCTTGCTTTTAGCAAGTACGAGATGGACGGAAGTATGGCCAGAAGAGCTCACAGTCCGCAAATATACGATAGCAGCGTAGCCTTTCTCAGAGGCGTCGCAAAATCCATGTAGGGTAGCCCTGCATTTCCCTGGAGGGAGGAAGCACCTTGGTATGGAGACCCGGTTGATATATGGAGCATGCAAGGAGTAATTAATTGGCATACAGTTTAATTTAAAAAAATAATGTTCTACGCTAACCTCCTTCTGGTGCTTTCACCGTCGGATAAAACCATCGACTCGGATCTCTACTGCCAACAACTACGAGTAATAAGACTCTAGGAAAAAATTGGGAAATAATAGCCGTAATTGATCAACAAAAAAGGAGTGGTCTTTCATTATGATGTTAATGCATCCACCATATATTCCTGACCTTGCATCCTCAGATGTTTACCCGTTTGGTTTTCTTCAGAATTATTTAAGTAGTGTTAGGCTAACATCAAGAGAGGTCTTTCAAAACTACTGGTCCCATTTTTTTATCATAACTCTCAATATTTCTTCATCAAAGGGATTATGTAACTACCAATAAAGACGGCAACAATATATCGAACAAAATGGCACATTTATTATCATGTTCATCATTAGAGACTTTCATAAGTCCATTGCTGAACATAGTCCTCCCCAAGGAATGCCACAAAGCACGGTCCTGAGCCCCCTGCATCGATCGACTTCCTACATGTCTTACCAGGTCGTCACTCCATCTAGTGGAGGGTCGTCTACACTTCGCTTACCGGAACGAGACTGCCACTCGAGAATCTTTCTTCCCCATCGGTTGTCGGTTCTACGAGCTATATGGTGGGCCCCCTGCCACTTCAGCTTACTAATCCGTTGGGCTATGTCGGTTACTCTGATTCTACTGCGGATATCCTCATTTCTAAGTTTATGACGCAGTGTAACCCCGAGCATATCACTCTCCATAGCTCGTTGAGCGACCTTCCTAATACGGCAAGCAGTGACGGACCACGTCTCAGATCCGTAAGTCATCACTGGCAACACGCACTGGTCGTACAATTTCATTATAAGGTTTTGAGGTATGTTTAACGAGAAGATGTGTCGTAGTTTCCCGAACGCTGCCCAGCCGAGTTGAATCCGTCAATTGACCTCTCGGTCGAAGTTGGATTTACCTAGTCGGACTATTTGTCCCAGGTAAACATACTGGTCAACAATTTCGAGCTTAGTGCTGCCAACAACTTCCAGCATAGGTGTGACATGGACGTTAAACATGATTTTTGTTTTGTCCATGTTCATCTTAAGACCTATCCGTTGGGAGACACCATTGAGGTCATTGAACATATTGCTTAGGTCCACCAGCAATTCTGCCATAAGGACTATATCGTCGGCGAATCGAAGGTGAGTGGTGTACTCGCCATTAATGTTAATACCGTATCCTTTCCATACCAGAAGCTTGAAAACGTCTTCCAATGCAGCGGTGAAGAGTTTCGGGGATATAACGTCACCCTGTCTTACACCTTTCTGCAACTGGATAGGTTTCGTACTCTGGTTCTGTACTCGGATAGCCATCGTAGCACTACTGTACAAACACTTCAGCACTCGATATACCGACAGTCAACTTGGCACCGCTGAAGGGACTGCAGCACCACCCAAATTTCTACGAAATCAAAGGCTTTCTCATAGTCCATTTTCTTTAGTCGCATCCGCCAAACATGGTGGCAAATTGTACTCTTCTGTCTTCTGTACAATTTGCCGAAGGGTGTGTATGTGGTCCACGGTACTAAAGCCTTTTCGGAAAACGGCTTGTTCGGGAAGCTGGAAGTCGTCAAGTCTGCGTGCGAGACGATTCGTAATGACTGTCGAAAACAGCACGTAGACGCGGCTCAGAAGGGAAATCAGTCTGTAGTTCTTCAAGAGAGTATCCTCCCCCTCTCTTCGGACCTCGGATAATCCTATAATATGCCAACGTATTTTCTCTATCTCTTCTTCCAGCTCCACGATCTTCTCGTCAATCCTCAGGGTGCGTACGTTGTATGTTGCCAGGTCGAGTTGTCATAGGTGGCAACCGAACCTCCACCGGAGATTCTTAGCACCCCCTGCCCCGCCATTACCATGGTCACCACCATAACCAGGAATAGCGGGGCCACCGGGGACTGGGGGCCGTCTCTTCATGGAGGGTATTTGCCATAGTTGCCACGCTTGGCGCGCGGGTTGGCAACCGCAGTTTTTATTGTCATTTTGCTGTTATCACAAAGACGCTGCTGCCCATCTCCTGCCTGTTTCCCACTGTCGCCTCTTACGACACTCACGGGAAGATATGGGGTAGTGGACATTCTTATCTACCACTATACGGTAAACCGCCACTACACGGCAACATTTATAATTAAATGCAATTAAATTTTGAAAAAAAAAATATCTTGAATCTAAGCAAATAAATAAAATTGAAGTTTCAGTTTGTAATATCAAAAAACAGCGTTTTACTAAACGCCAATGTATATAGCAAAACCACATTTGTTTTAATTTTGGTCTGTCTGTCTTTCTCTCTGTCTGTCTGTTTATTCCGGTTAATTTCCGAAACGGCTGGACCGATTTTGACAGAACTTTCGCTGGCAGACAGCTTATATTATAAAGAGTAACTTAGGCTACTTGTTTTTTAAAAAAAATTAAAATCCATGAAATCCAATCGTAATAATTTACACACTGGCAAAGTTGCGGGATCCAGCTAGTATGTATATAAAATACAAAGAAACTTTTTCCCCGAAATGTTATTATGACCGAATTTTTGACAAGGTCTTTTTCCCTAAAAAATATAAAGTCTAATTTGTCTATTAACCTGATCATTAATTGCAGAGATAACCCCCGGTTTCAGCAAAGAGGTCGTCAAAATATCAATTCTGAGACGCAAATGTGCTCATGAAGAGCCTTGTGGATCCCTAGCGGAACCTCTTCCATACAGGTTCTTACTTGGAGAAGTTCCAAACAGCTGGGTTCTGCCATTATTCAATGGCTAACGATATAGTCTATATAGGGTATAGTATAAGTCAATGTTAAAAAAAGTTTTAAATTAATTTAGTTACATGTCATAAGTAAAATAGGACCATGTTGATTTCCTCGTATTATTTTTATATTAATGTTGAGAATTTAGTAATTATTAAACTCGGTTCACTCGTACACATAAAAGTATTAGAAAAGTGAGCAGTAGGTTTTCAAAAAAAAACTACTGTGCAAAGGAGATAAATTCACAAGAATTTCTCTTGCAACCCAATTTTAAGAATTTCTCTTGCAACCCAATTTTGATCTCGTCGCTAAAATTGCCTTTTTCGGGTAGTTTTATTGCCAGTAGACGAACTTGCTTCAATTCTGTTCTTTTAGTTTTTAGTATTGGTAAGTATTGAGTTGTAATTTATTTTTTACTTTAAGTCTATTGAAATATTCCTTTCTAACAAATTATACTGTTTTATGTTTAAAAACTAACATTTTATATAGGTTGCCAACCTGCTTGACAAGCAGAGCAACTATGGCAAATATCCTCCTCATATTTGAGGCAAACTATGAGGGAGATTCATATTGTAAGGATAATATATTTTATGTTTAGACTATAGTACGTGTTTTTTATATTTAAAACCCAATCGTAGCCATATAAAATAATATCACCGCAGTCGGGTTTTTATGTGTGATATTTTGAGTATGTGAGTAAGTTGTAAGAGAATCAATCATCTTAATAGATTCCGTGAATTTCGTTAAAGGCGACAGTGGTATATGTAAAAAACATATTGATTGTTACGATAGATGGCGGTGTTACCATCTTGTTTATGCTATGAGTAAAATATCCATACCAGCGACGCAGACTTAAAGATAAAATTTTGTGGAACAAAGTTTAAATAAATAAATAAACTAAATTATAATGGCTTTCTATACGCTTTAGACCAGATCACAGCAGTGTATGCACTGCTGTTTGGCATCAGAAATCATTATGAAGGTGTTACTTACCCAAAGGGACTCCTTTACAGAAAATCAGTCTTTATCACTTAGAAAACGTACTAGTATTACAATTTTTGCGCATTATTTTCACGCTTGGTTGATTGTTCAGTTCTAGCTGTCTCCCATATTTAATGTTGTTCCCTGCGGTTGGTTCGGATATTTATATATGGGTTGTGTGAGATGGTGTACATTTATCGGAGAAGTTCATGAGGTCCATTTGGCATTTCCCATAGTCTTCTCTTACGGACATCCTAGGGATAATAACACGGTGATGATGGTAATAAATTTTCTTATGCCGACTAAAATCGTGTTACAAAAATTAATACAAGATTTACTGTAGTTATCTACAGTATATTTTAATCCTGTACTATGTTTTCTTCCTACGTTTGCGATTAAGTTTAATGTACCGTAAAATGCAACGGCAAATGTTCGGCTCATGCCCAATTTCACCGAAATAGATGTCTTAATCCTTAGTAAATAGATATGTAATCTGTCAATTACAAAATCTTTTTTATTCATCATCTACAAGTATACTGAAAAAACTTGATTTATTCGAGCATAATTCTCGGAAAGCGACTAATAAGTCGCACCATGCAATTTCTTTATTTTCCCAAAAATCAAGATTTCATGAGATATTTGAAATTTGCGGAGCCAGAAGAGGCCGTGATAACTTTCAACCAGTATGTGAAAAATATGCCTCTGATCAATAGGCCTTGTTTTCAAAAATGGTTTTAACGATGGAAAAAGTATTCAAAATATAATACAAAATACATTGAAAAATAGTGACTGTTCACGCCCAAACGCTGGTTTCAAGATTTGACGCCGGAGGCCGCTCGGCTCGGTGCCATACCGGTTTTGCCGTTCGGGCGAGCGGAATGGCTATGGCAGAGGGCGCGAGCGCAGAAGCGGAGTTGCTAGAATACAGTGCCATTGAGAGCACGTCTTAAAGTCGCCCGGGAAACCTACATTCTTTGGAGTCGGTTTTGTTTGCAAATTGTTGCCACGACGAGGGTTTTTTGTGTTAAGTCTAGTATTGTTAGGAAGTTAACATTGACTGCGATCAAAGTCTGAATTGCGTGTTATGCACGCCTAATTTACCGCGAATTTGGTTATTCTAATTTGCTAGCATATAAGTGCATTTGACAATATTAATTTGCTCGAGTGGCCTTTGATATAGTTCGGATTTTCGGTATTAGAGGTGGGTTACGCTTTAGTTTAGTGTTAGTGGCGTCTGGAAGTATAGTTAATAGACTGTCATAGTGAAGAAGGAAGAAAGTGACGGCGGGTGACGCCGCGGGAGATTACCACAATTTGGAGCGGCGCCGGAGTCCGGGCTGCTGCCGACTTCGAAGGCCCGGCAGGTCTATCACCACCAACACCACAAACCACCACTATACTTTACACATACACACTTACGGCCTGACCGAGCCCTGAGACTGTCTTCGCCTCAACCCACGTATGTACTATTTATTTGATTAGCTATTATTATATTTTATATTATATATATTTCTATATAGTTTAGTATTATAGGAAATTCTTCCAAATAGCCATTCGGGCTCGAACCTGCGGCTGCTTGTTGAATCTCCGCTTATGGGCCCCGGATATTGA
This sequence comes from Parnassius glacialis, assembly GCA_033319125.1. NCBI lineage: Eukaryota > Metazoa > Arthropoda > Insecta > Lepidoptera > Papilionidae > Parnassius > Parnassius glacialis. Next base: position 8,788,698 of record JAVANC010000009.1, read on the forward strand.
ACCTTTGTAGAAGCAGCTATAGGTCGTAACAGTGACTATATTAGATTAGATATAAATTGTTTTATTTGTGAGGTATGCAAAACATTCCGTGTATTGCATGTAGCTAACTTTTAAATTCACTTTTAATAAAAAAAAAGTTTCAATGAATCATGTAACGTAAAATCAAATTCAAAAAGGAGTTTTATCAGATCATAGAATTGCTAGTCGATATTTTAAAAGATCTAAATGCAATTAATAGATAATGATTGTTTTGAATTTTCGCAATCCATTTGCGGGTAATTAATGGGCTACAGCTAGGCTTGTAGTAAATTGCCTAATAAGTAACTTTTCATTGTTCATTACTTTTTTAATTTTTTTTCACGATGTTTGTTTTCTTCTTCTTCATAGGGGAAAATCCTAGTGTGGGGGTAACGTTTTAAGAAAAAACCTAAAAAAAAAAGAAAAACTAAAAAAAAATAGGCCGTTAAAGTCCACTGCTAGACATGGGGCTCTCCTGCTGTAAGGAGGATATGCCTTCGTCATCACGCTTGGTAAGCGAATTTACGATTGCAGATGACTTTTCTCGCATTTCCTATAGTCGTCTCTTACGATGCTAACCAGGACGAAAGGTACAAAAGGAAGTGATAGAATCTTCTACGACGCGACCACAAGGATGTTTCCCTAAAAATTTTTTTTTTTGTCTTTTTACACCATTTACCAAGCCTATACTAGTATAATATAACGAGGATATAAATTGAAGTAAGCCATCTCGTATTGAGATAGCGCGGTAAACTTGTTACTGCTCCAAGATCCTCTAAAAGTTGAGAGGCGGCCTGAGTTCAACTGTGGGACGTATATGTGTCTTTACTCTTTCTTTATTTATATCTTTATAAATAAAATTCTCTGTCCGTTAGTATTTGACTGAACTTCTCCTTTTAAATTTTAGATAAAAGAGACAAATTCCAAATAAAATTATACAAACAGTCTGTTATTTTGCACGTCACTTACATGCAGTGACGAGCAAAATAAGAGTATATAAAAATAATAGTATGCTTTGAAATTAGACGCTATTAATTGTGGACCCTGCGTAATGCAGGTTGTCCTAGAAATATACGTCAAGCTATAAACGGCTAATAGGCCAAGTCCATAATAGTTAACAGAAATAAAATAAAAATAAGTTATGTATTTTTTAAATAATAGGCATTTTAAAACAATCGAGAAAATCTACAACCTGACATAGTCTTTTAACTCCCGTTACTACAAACCTTTATATTTTTTTTATAATTCAACCCTGAATAATGCTTCTGTAAGTTGTTGCCTAAAATTTAAAGCCAACTGCTCCAGCTTGGAAGAAATTGTTACTTTTAGCCAATTACTTTAATACATCGCTCAATTTTAACCGACTGAACTGAAAAAATATGGGCTATGCTAGTTTGGCAAGTAACTTTAAAAGTTGGCGTATTTGATAAAGATTCCAAAATGGTATGACACTTGCTAAATTATTTCTTGGTAACTCAGTTTTGAATAAATTTTTATTACTTAAATATTTTCTGGTGCACCTAAGGCTTTCCTTAAGGCTGTAAATTTAAGAGTTGAGTGAGATGGAGAAGTGTGAGTCAGACAGAAATCCTATTTCAAAATAGCTCAAGGGCCCCAAATGACATTTTTGTTGCTTGTAGTTTAGGATTGATTTTCTTTTTTAGAAGAGTTTTATATTAAACATCAATTATTGGATTCTAAGCTTTATAACGACAAATGTTCAAACTGCCTTCCTTTTTTTTCTTTTTTCCTTAAAATCCACAACACGAGCTCGACATCTTATTTAAATAGATCGGTATTATTATTATTATTATATATTTAAATAGATTATTAGACGAGCGAATTTTTCGTTATTAATAAATTCAACTGCAGCAGAGTAACGGAATTATTTGCCGTAGTTCAGCTATGTATTCGATTGAGTTTGAGTAAATTTTTTCTTTTACCGTTCTCCAGTATAAAAAATCTGGTAGATTTAAGTCAGGTAAATGTGCTGGCTACGAGTTTGTACCGGACCGTACCTGTATATCTTTGTGTTCTTTTGCGACATAAGAACCCACACATACACACTTGAAATTCGTAAGTATCACTTACAAGCAACATGCACAAGTACAAGCAAATGTTTCTTACAAAATGCAAGAATGTTTTGGTCAGGAAAACAATTTGAAAACGATGTAGTTTAGAGCTTGGACTCTGAACTTGGCACAGATTCGAGCTTAGTGAAGCTAAGATCACTTGGCATGAAAGTGCATAGTGTATGAGTATAGTGTGAAAGCAGAATAAGAAAATTAATCTATACAATTTTCTGGTAGATTTCATATGATTCTTTATGTTTTAAGTTAACTTAAAAAAAAAAGTTACGAAAAATAAATTATTATGGCCTCCTTTCATAAGGCTCAAGGAATTTAAAAATCTTCTTTGAAATCTTCAAGGCCACAAGATCTTTGATACCTTTTACAGAAGAGGTCATGTCTAACATTTTACATTCAAGGGATTTTGATTACAAAGTGTAAACACAATAAAGGGCTAGACATCATAAATGCCGAAAGAATTTCATAAATTTCATGTTAAGAACAAACTGATTTTTTTTTAAAAAGCGTTACCCCCACACATGGATTTTCTCCTGTATCGTGGAGGCAGTTTACAAACACAAATTGCACAAGGACACACATCCAGACCCGGAACAATTATTTGTAGGCCATACAAATGCTTGTTCCGTGCGGGATTCAAACCCGCGCCCCCCAGCGCAGCAACTCATTGCTAAGCCACTGCGCCACGGAGCCGTCTCATCATTAAATCATCTTTAAAGTTTTCTCAGTTATTCACCGACGCTTTACGTAATTTTCTGCGTTGTGCCTTAGCATCATTTGGGTTGGTCTATATTTTGTCTCTAATGGCTTCATTCCAATTTCAGTAATAATAGCGAATACATTTTTTCATAAAAAAATAAGATCAATTAACAAAATTTAAGTATTTCCGTTAACCGTGTAGTGGCGGTGTAATCCACTACCCAATATCGTCCCATGAGTATCATAAGAGGCGACAAAGGGAATCAAACCAGGAAATTCGAAGCAGCATTTTCTCACAACAAATAAATAATTAAAAAATTGCAAACCTACCTGCTAAGAGTGGCAACAATAGCAAATATCTCCTATGAAGCTATATATGGGCAGGCCTATGTTCAACTGTGGACTTTTCATAGGCTGTAACGGTAAGTATTGATGTCACCCTATTCACGTAGAGCAAGAAGGGTGACTAACAATGATTATGATAACTGATAATATTGGTGATTGTTGAGAATGATCTGTACATGTTTCATCGTTAGATCTTAGTTGCGTATTTAACCTCATTTAGTGAACGGATAAAAGGAAAGTAAGCAAAATCCGCGTGCATATGCAGCTATTAGCTCTCACGGTTTAAACTCTTGTCTCGCGAATAGGCGATGTAGTGATAGTGTGGTATACCTATGGAGAGGTGTGGTGTTGCGTTGTGGTGGAATGCGCATTGCGCTCCTGTATTAGTACCGCATCTTATCCATTATTCTATTTTTAAGGGTGTGTGATTAGAATCATCTTATTGGGATAGTTTGGCAACATTTGGTTCGACGAGATCAAGCTAAGCGACCAGTTTATTGATAAGGTTAAAAGGACTACGGGTTATGTAGATCAGTGTTAACCTGATACCACTGGACTTTGGTGGCTTTGCGATAGTAACCTTTTTGCACTACTTGCAAAAGACGAATATGATGTGTGGTGGTACCGTAAGTCAAACATCACGCAATTCGTCTCAATGCTGCCTGAAATAAAACGACAGAAAAATATACCCAGACCTTTGACGAAGAGCAGTGAAAAAGTTGACAGATCTATGGTGTTACGATTATTAGTTCACGTGCTAAAAGTGACTGCAAAAGAATGGACTTTTACAGGCGCAATGATAAAGACGTTATGGTGTTTGAGAATAATGTGTTATACAGTGACTTGATCGACCGAATCGATCGAGTCACTGAAAAAAACTTGCTTACTCAAAGTATCCGTTCAACTGAATCTCGTTTATTCAAGATGTATAAATACCCCAGACTGTTGACCATGATCACCAATCCGTCTGAAAAGCATGGCGATTAAAGCAAACAGGAGAGGCAATTGGTTTGACAATTGCAATTGGCCTTGTCCTACAATGGGTTTTACGACATCTACATCCACCTTCTTAAAAATTAAAACCCATTATCAACCCAAGAAAATTAGAAGAAAAACAACTTTACCAGTAAAAAGGATCTTACGCTGTTGTTCTACATTGTTTTTGTGGGGTCTTTTCCTGCTCTATCCAATCTATTCAATAATACAGCATTTCTAGAAGAAAACAATGAAACGGAAACTAATTTACTTGAATAAGATTATCAATCCTCATCATTATTAATCCTGAACATATAATGTTTATTTCTATTTCATGCTCCTGCCGGCTACATTAATCACAGTCTGTTCCCATGTTTGAGAGTCGTTAAACTATAACAAAGTTGTTAAACCGCTTTATCACCCGTTTGCGACGAGAAAATTCTACTTCCATCTCACTCTACGTGCGTTAATGAATTCCAAAAACTTACCTTCAATCAAACTTTTCTAATTTAGCGTGATGAAATATGTCATAGAAATTTAAATTTCGATTACATGAACCTTTATCCCTGAAGTTAGAATAGGATTTCAAAAGTTACGTTTAAAAGCTGTTATATGTTAATAATTAAAATGTTTTTTTTTTAAATACCTTTAAGGTATTTTGGGCATCATTTGAAAACTACCATCTTACTTTTTCTGCGGCTTAACAATAATGTTAACGCTACTGTGTTCCGGTCTGAGGATAATGGTAAAGAAACTCAGCATTATTACCTGCTGTGAAGAATTCCATCCTGGTCCTCGGTAAAAGCATCTATTCTTCGAACGGAGTTGGTTGCAAGAATCAGAGCGAGAAGTCTACTACGTACTTACCAAATAAACTTTCACCGCGTGAAAAATATGTCAGTAAATACACTCACTCTTCTATTGCCGAGGTATAAGACGATATAAGGCGACGGTTCAGAAATGGAATCTAGGTAGACGTGACTAGTTATTCAGTAGACAATCAAAACTAACATGGTAGGATACAATACTATGTCGATATTTAATTTTGAATTGCGTTAGAATTGACGGTAATTTTAAACTTATTTATAAATATTATAATCAAAGAAATCATATTCAATGGTCATGGACGTAAGTGTGTCAAGTTGGGTTTATCAGAATAAGTAACAAGACATAATATATTGCTTTGACGTCTTCAATATTTGCATTCCTATTTGTATCTAAATTTCATCTCTGTATGCACCACAGAAATCTAAATAATAGTGCCTTATTATTTAGATTTCTTCGGTATGCACGTACCGTAACAAAGTTAATAGCTATTGGTATGAAATACACCAATTTAAAAGAGACCGCTAAAATAATTATACATTATATAGTGTTTCTAAACTTAATTTTTTTACTCTTTCCTAGTGCAGTTATCAATGAAAATTTTCCGACATTAAAAAAAGGTATTCTGGATGGGGATCATTTCTTAGACCAGGCAACAGTGTATTCATTATAGCGATTTGGTTAAAAAATTAAGATAACGGGTACAAATACAGGCTCCATCCATTCATCATATATTACAGTCTAGTAAAGTCCAAAGCTGAAAAGTCCTTCCTAATACCTAGTCAGGTCATAAATTCTGTCACATGTTTAATATAAAATAATTGAAACAAGTTTATTCATTATGTAACCATTTATATACCACCAAAAGGAACTTAACAAAACATAGATTCTTATGACACTAAAATTTATTCAAAATGACCTCCGTGATTTTGAATACAGGCCTTCAATCTGCGCGGCCAGTCTATCGCAGTACGAACGAGGTCCATGTCAATATCGGCGGCTGCCTTAATCAAGGATGTCTTGAGTGACTCCAAATTGGGACGAGGCTTTGAGCACGCCTTTTCCTCCAAGTGTTGCCATATCTTGTAATCTAACGGATTCAAATCGGGACTGGGGGAGGGCCAGTCTTCGTGCCGGATGAAGTCGATTTCACGCGCTGCCAGCCAGTCTTGTGTGCTCTTCGCTCTATGAGCTGGCGCCGAATCTTGTTGGAATACCCAGTGCCTGTTACTGAACATGGTATAAGAAACAGGTTCCACAAGGTTCGTCAGGACTGTATTTTAATACACAACTGCATTCGTTTTTACACCTTTCTCACAAAAATGTACCTCTGTTAAGCCCCAAAAAGAAACTTCCAACCACACCATGAGCGAGGATGGAAAATGACCTCGTTGGACACGCGGAATACGGTTGCTCGCTTCTTTACTACTGTGTGCGTACACCTTATCATTTTGTTTGTTGTAGCTCTCTTCTACGGTAAAATTTTTTTCATCCGAAAAAAGAATTTCCCGATATTTTTTCCCGCGTACCACTTTAACAAAGCGCGGCATCTCTTCAGTCACAGGTCCATTAGACGAGCATCCAAACGATGTCCTGTTTTTCTTCGATATGCCCGAAGCCCTAAGTCTTCATTTAACACCCTTTTCACCGTGGTTATGCTTAACCTCATCTGAAGGGCCAACAGTTTCTGCTTACGTTTGGGATTTCTTTGAATTCGCGCCTTCACAGCTTTTATCACTGCTGGAGTCCTAACAGACCGAGGCGACCACTTCTTGACCTGCCATCTACACTAGAGTCTTCATTGTATCGTTTGATGGTACGATAAACGAATCTTTTGATTATATTCAAATTTTTCAGTATGTCAAAAATTTGAATTGGCGCGTAACCGCAACGATGCAACGCAATAACTGCAACACGGTCTTCTTTAAGCGTCCACTCCATATTTAAAAATGAGTAAAATTCTAAAAAGTATACAGTTTTATTTTCATGAACAATTCGAAATTCGAATTCAATAAACTTTTTTGTGGCCAGCATTCTAAAAGAAAAGTTTTTACTGTGTGACAATACTTATGACCTGACTGTGTATATTGGCTCAGGCAAGCCGGCAGGCTACATTGTTAGTGCACCGAGGCACGCCAGAGCGAAGACTGCCCGTTCCCTTTTTTTGCGCCCAATGCAAGGCTATCCCTGCGAAAGCGGGGGAGGGAGGTGGTGAATGCCCATAGCATACCACGTAGCCGGCTGCGTCGTTATGTGGGAGTCACTAAGAAGTGCCTACCCACTAAACACTATCTGTGGAACTGGCTCTGGCCTGTATAGCCTCTTCTCCACATCGGAAGCGACCCCCCTTAGGGAAGGGGGGCGCGGGGCACAACCGTATGGGCACGGAAGCGAGGGTCAAAAAACACAGCCGCATGGGGGCGGCGGTGCCAGAGGAGTGAAGATATAGGAGTCGCATGAGCGAGAATGCACTCACCGTACGGGGACGGTGAGCACAGTCTACTAACATAACCGCACGGAGGCGGCGGAGGCGGGAAGGGGAGGGAAGGCACTCATCGCACGGGGGCGGCGGTGCTAGCGGAAACGGGAGGGTGCACTCACCGTACGGGGACGCTGAGCGTGGACAGCTAACAGCATCGCACGGCGGCGGCGGCTCTAGCTGCGGCGGGAGGGAACTCACCGTACGGGGACGGTGAGCGTGGACAGCTAACACAACCGCACGGGGGCGGCGGTGCTAGCTGCTGTGGAACGGGACGGGACTGACGTTTTATTCCTCGACTGAACTGGCTGAGGAATTCCCGTACGGGGACGAGTGTTCGGTCAGCTAGCAGACTCCGCTTGCGCACGACCGCACGGGGGCGACGGCGCAAGCGGAATGCCCGCTCCCTCTTTATTATTTTATGTGCCCATAGCAAGGCTACCCTCCGGAAGCGGGGAAGGGAGGTGGTGATGGTTATAGCATATCACGCAGCCGACTGCAGCTTTGGCCTGTATGGCCTTTCTGCCGAATCAGAAGCAACCAACTTTAGGGAAAGGGGGCACAGCCCCGCTCCCTCGCTTCGCGGTCGTTTTATCCGTTACCAAAAAAGTCGAGTAGTGGGGGGGGGGGGAATCAACAGGCGCACCGGATGGCAAAATCGGTGCACGTATTATTTACAATTTTTGCTATACCAGCATACGACGACGCCGCAGTCACGGCCATGCTGACATGCGGACGTCCTCGTTTGCAGCAACACAACAGAGTCACTATGGTTCTGAAACAATAAGCATCGCTCGATTATCCTGACAAAAATCATAAAGTTTTACACATTTAGCAATATATTCTGTTCCAGTCTATAATGACCCAGCAGATATTAATAATCAGCTCCATCGGTCTATATCGGCCCTTCAGGCAACTAAAATTGGACCGGTTCCTTTGAACCCGCAACACTAATTAATTTTGGTCCGGCAATATGTCCTTTTCTTTTTTTTCATAGAATCATTTATTTTTCAATTTTTTTAATTACCGTTTATGCTAGTCTTTTCCTTTTTTTTAGAATCATTCTATTTTCTATTTTCTCTTTCTTTTTCAAGTAACTTTTATGCTAGTCCGGAATCATTACTCCCTGTCGCCATATCATTGGACCGGCAAAAGCTTTGCAATTATAGTAAGAACCATATTTTCTACCGACTTCAAAAAGGTGGAGGTAATCAATTCGACTGTATGTATTTTTATGTGTGTTAACTCATAACTTTGTTCTACGTAAAGCGATTTCAATTACTCTTTTTATTTGAAAGCTGGTGCTTCTCATGCGGTCGCATATAAATTTGATCAAGGTCTTTTTTTTTTTTTTTTGCGGATGGAAAATCATCTAATGACGCCTTTCGCTGTGGGTGGAGCGGAAGGGAGTGTCAGACTTTTACTGACTAAAAACCATCCGTGTTCCTTCAGTGCCCTTACGTTCCGGAGCCGCGGTATCTCTTTCGAACAGCCCGCAGCCCCGGCAGGCGTCGGCCCTTGCGGGCCCCTTCACGCTGCTGACAGCTCTTTGAGGCGCGCGTGGAACAAAACGCGCCGTCGACACGGCCTGTCGTCGTTAGACGGACGGACGGCGAGCTACCCATTGCTCGCCGTCCACAGGCCCGCGCCTACGGTGGTCGGGGGCCACGACGTAGCCCCCGACGCCCGGGGCGTCTCCCGCGGCGGCCGGGAAGGAAAGCTGTTGCTCTTTCCTTCTCCCGCTCCGCCACCTCCTTCGCTAGCATCACTGCTTCGCAGAAGGTGGTGACGGCATCCCATTCCGTCTCGCTCCGGACCATGGCTTCGACCAGGGCCGGACGCGAGAGGCCGCCGCCGTCTATCGCCGCTACGAGGACACGGCGGTACTCCGCCCAAGCAGGGCACACCTCCACGGTGTGCTCCACCATGTCCTCCGGTCGATCCTCGCAGTGGGAGCACCCGGGCGTTTCCTCCCGCCCGATTCGGTGCAGGAACCTCCCGAACACACCGTGTCCGGTGAGGACCTGCGTCAGGCGGAAGGTGAGGACGCCGTGGCGTCTCTCAAGCCACTCCTCAAAGAGGGGTCTTATCGCCGCTATAGTGGCGTGCCCAGCACGGGGTTGCGAGAGTCGCTCTCTCCATGTCGCCATGAGATCATGCCGGAAGTCTGTCCGCTGCGCGACAACTTGCCGCGGCAGCGGGGTTTCCCCCCGGCATAGTGCCTCCGCGCGCCATTCGTGCAGGCGCGCGAGGACTATCGCCTCCAGATCCCATGGCGGCAATCCGGCAAGGAGGCTCGCCGCCTCGCGGGAGATCGTGCGGTAGCCGCGAACCATCTTTACGGCAACCACCCTTTGGGGCGCGTTTAGGTGGTGGACGGCAAGCCGCGCCAAACCACGCGCCCACACCGGGGCCCCGTAAAGGGCCATGGACCTCACGATCCCCGCGTAGAGCCTCCGGCAGGAGGCGTTTGGCCCCCCCAGGTTCGGCAGGAGCCGCCTGAAGGCAGCCCCGGTCCGTTCCAGTTTGGGAGCCAAACGTCGGAAGTGCTCAACGAAGTTCCATCGGCCGTCGAGGACGAGTCCTAGGTGCTTCAACGTCGACTCGACGCCGATGGATACCCCTCCTACCATCACTGAGGATCCCGGTGGTGGCCTGTTCCGAGGACCATGGAAGTGCATGGCCTCGGACTTGTGCAGAGCCACCTCGAGACCCAGTTGCCGGATCCTCTCAACGACTATCGCAACCCCGCGTGTCATAGTTTCCGCCGCCGCCTCGTACGACCCCCCTTGTGCCAGTACCAGCGTGCCGTCAGCGTAGCAAACTACGCTGACGCCGGCGCGCAGCACCCAGTCGTCACCGATGTTCCACAGGGGCGGCCCCAGAACCGAACCCTGTGGGACACCGCACGACATCTCTCGCCGGTTCCACTCACCGTTTCAACCGGGGTAGATGACGGCCCTGTCCGTCAGATAGTCCCCGACTATACGACGGAGATAGGTCGGCACCCGGTGATACCGGAGTGCCTCCCTAATGCAGCTCCAGGGCATGGAGTTGAAGGCGTTGGCGATGTCGAGAGACACCGCCAAGACAACCCCCCCCCCTGGCCACTGCATCCCCCGTCGTGAGGGCTCTCACGCGCATGATGGCGTCCACCGTAGAGCGCCTCTTGCGGAAACCAAACTGGTGTTCCGCAAGATCCGGCCCCGTCCCCGCAAGGTGCTCGGCGAGGCGGTTTGCAATTACTCTTTCAAAGAGCTTGCCCACCTCGTCGAGCAGCACCACGGACCGGTATGCGGACGGAGAGTCCGCAGGGCGCCCCGGCTTCCGAATGAGGACCAGCTTCCCCGTCTTCCAACGAAGCGGGAATTGGCCTCTCTCCAAGCATGCGCTTAGGAGCCCCTCCAGTCGGGGCCCGAGAGCCTCCGAGGCCAGGACCCAGGCTTTGCCAGGCAACCCATCGGGTCCTGGGGCGGTATTCCTGGCCTTGAGCCTACGTACCGCCACTCTCAGGTCTACCCCGGTCCCTTCCGGGATGTCGTCGTCGTCGTCCTGGTGGTCCGCTTCCGGCACCGCAGGTGGCGGAGCCATAGGCGGGGGCGGATGTTCCCCGCGCGCAGGGAACAGAGCGCTCACCACATCCTCCACGAGCTGAGGCCGGAGACTCTGCGTCAGCGGGGGGCCCAGGTGCGGAGTTTATCCCGCACCATCTTGTAAGGGCGCCCCCACGGATCTCTATCGAGAGTCTCCAGCATCTCCTCACGGGCCCGATCCCGGGCCCGCAGGACAGCCTCCCGGAGGGCGGTCTTCGCCGCTCTGTATCCCTCGTACAGCTCCGCCTCAATGGCTGCCGCATTCGGTGGACGAATGCGGAGCCTGCGATGCCTGGCGTACAGGTGCCGCGCGGCGACACACGCCTCGCGCAGAGACGTCAGCTCACGCGACCACCAATACACCTGACGCCGGGCGCTTCCTGGCCGGACGCGGGGCATTGCCACGTCACATATCTCGGACATGGCCTCCTGGAACCACCCTGCCTCATCATTGACGTCGGCAGGCCTGTCCGGTGATGACACCCAGGCCTGCACGATCGAGGCTTCCAGGAGGAGCTCCCGGTCCAGCTGCTTCAGCGCCCAACGCGGACCACTCGGGGCCTGTAGGACTGGCGCGCTCAAGGGCTGGGTGGAGACGTCAAACCGGATGTACCGGTGGTCGGAGTAGGTCTCCACCCCCTCCATGACACGCCAGTCAATGGCACGCGGCGACAGAGCGGGGCTAGCGAACGAAATGTTCACCACCGACTCGCCCCGCATCCGCACACACGTGGGGACAGAACCCCGATGTGATCAAGGTCTGACCAACAGTTTTTGAGTTATCCTTAATAATATACATTAAAGTCGGTTGTACAAAATTTTAATTATTTTCTTACTCTATTTTTCTTTTCAATTACTATAGCCAAGACATTATTGAGTGGGGGCACTTTTATAATTAATGATAATAATTAATTTTAATTAATTAATTAAACAACACTTACTAAATTTATTTGAAAATTTATAAAAACGTGTATTAATTAATAAAGGAATTAATTCCATCTTCAATTATGCATGAAAAATGTAAAAAACATTGGTGTATTTGAAAACAAATGTTATCCTAGATAAAATTCGCACTAGCCGAAACGGATACAATTTCCAAGCCAATATTTCAAACTTAAAGTCCAATAATGCTAACCTTTATCATAATAATAGTAGCAGTCTATTTTGTTACATACAGCCGCAATTTCACTGTTTAATGGTGCACTAAATTGAAAGTGATAAGGTTCATTTAGTCTTTTAATCGCTGTTTTTACTCGAACTGTAATTTTGTAGCATATTCTAATATATTCTTAGAGCTAATATGGAATGTCTCATTAGAAATTCCATCTTAGGTCTAAAAGGGCTGTCATTTACCACCAAGTGGACTGCTCATAGGTAACGGCGTAAAGGAATCCATTCCGACATTTTGTCCTCGTCCCGTAGTGTCATAATATGCCAAAAAATCTGAAAAATGCTGGGTCAAAGGAATAAAAACTCCATAGATAGGACACGATTGGGTCTACGATCGCCAATCACTAAGCCAATGGTGGCACTTAAGGCAGATCTTCCTTAGAAAGCGAAATACCTATATCAAGGCGATGCACAATTAAAGGGGAAGCAACTCTAAGAGTGTGAGACGGCCGGGTCTACGATCGCTAATCCATCTGTCAAGCGTGGTGATTAAGACATGTTCTCCTTACAACACGGGATGCCCAAATAGATTTTAACAGGTTGGTAAAGAAGAAGAACACCATATTGTATGTACGTATTACGCATGAAATTATGAAACACTGTTTGATATTAATTTGTCAAAGTAAGACTAGCTTTTAGATAACGATGACAGATGCGGACAAAAAACGGACATGTCGCATACACTGGTTATTTAACTTCTTTTACACTACCTTTGTAAACTAGACTATAATTTGTCTGAAAATAGCGTACAAAGCAAACTAAACAAAGATTGAATTTGTTACTGAAATATTTCATAAGAACAACACATAATATTTCGTCGAGGAATTTGTGCTCGGGTCCTCCGCGGAGATATTTCGGTAACGTGAAATATTTTAATAGGAAGCCTGTTTATATTTCAGTAGCGAAGCAAAGGAACAATTTATGGAGGAATTTTGCCATTACAAATAATTTTCAAACACCCAAGGCAGTACAAATGTTTAGCCGTGCTCAACTTAGCAGAAATCCGATAAAAGATTCTTTAGTGAATTTCACGGACTGAAGCACAGAGTACCTTCGTTTTGATCTTAACAATAGAAAATTCCTTCTGCAAAAACCACACCAAAATGGCGTCCCTTATATGTGTATAATATGAATAAAATGGGTAAATAAATATTTTATTGAACTGATTTTAAGAACTTGAAAATTAATATTTGATAAGATTAATTCTTATCAAATCTATCTTATCTATCTATCTTCTAAAGGTTCTCGAGTGGCGGCCTCGTACCGGCGGACGAAGTGTAGGGCGTCCCCCCATTAGATGGAGTGACGACCTGGTAAGATATGCAGGAAGTCGATGGATGCAGGTGGCTCAGGACCGTGCTTTGTGGCATTCTTTGGGGGAGGCCTATGTTCAGCAGTGGACTTGTGAAGGGCTGTAATGATGATGATGAAGTTTATTACCCTTTGAATTTTTGTTGTAAAAAAATTATTTAGTTACTTTTCACAAGGTTTATTTACCTGCATGTATCTATATGAGTATGGATGAATGTATGCTAACTGTAATGTAATGTAACTTCTGAATTTTCTGAATATTTAAAATAGATTATGATATAACATTAATACATATCCAGCGTACGTCGTATCCAGCGGTAGACAGTTACGGGCTGTTGAATAAGAAGACAAAAGCCTCGTTTTCCTTTTCAATTGTTATTGTTTTTATTATTATTCAAGCCTAATGCATATAATGTACCTACATATTTACTTAGTAGTATTTTTATATGCTTGTATCTATTAACAAATGCGTTTGCTTCAATTGCATAATAAACAAATGACTTACTAATTACGTAATTATTATAGATTTAAGTTTTATCAGTACGGGTAACATTGATTAATTGAAAACTCAAAGTAGAGGTGTTGCATATAATATGCTCCACTTCTATTGCTGCCCTTCTGCGTTTTGGCATACTAGGTGCTATGTCCTCGAAATACATTTCCTTAATTCTCAGACAATCAGGTGATCCGCACAATGTTTTTCATCATTGTCTTTCACATACTAAATCAGGACATAAAAATGCAATTAACAATTTCATTGGCGGGCATATAACTCAGTTTGCTCATTTACTTTGAAACTTAGAACGAGTGATCCCTGAGACTCGTTGATATTTTTGAGCCTTACACAAAAAAATTAAAAATAAGAACAGTGTCAACTTAAGAGGATTGTGAAGGACCGATACGCGACGCAAGTAGGTATTTTCAAAAATGCTATCTATTTCATAACGCACGCTCTGCCTCCCGCTGGGCTCCGGGCGTGAACAACACAAATACAACATATTACACTAATTTTCACGCACACTACGATACCAGCAGCAGGAACGTTCATTCATACATAGCTATATTTGCGTACATTTACGACAAGTTACATAATGCATTTGTTTGTGTTACTTTGCAATTTTATTATAGTCTCGTAGTCTATGTAGACGTGGGGACTTACTACATATACCTTATAGAAGTGGGCTGTTATTTTTTTATGGAAGTATCTACCTATATACTATGTGAGTGATTATGAGATGAGTACTACATTCATTAAACTAAAATAATTTTATACATTTTAGAATAGAAGAAAAAGATTAGAGACAAAACTAAAAAAATCGAAAGGACGGGCAACTAACTTCTAAAATCAACAGCTCTGTGCTCAACAGGTAAGTAGGCGTACTTACTTACTTACTTATAATAAATTATACTTTGATCGCATATCTTACCACCTTACATACTATTGTATGTACATTGGTTGACTGGTAGGAGATAGACCGAAATTTATTCCACAAAATATAAAAGTATGGAATAGCTGATGTTGATTTGACTTCAAAAACGGAGGGGTCCTACATTCGGCTTTATGTATATTTGTTTTATTTTTATATATGTTCACCGATTTTGAATACTTACCTATTCTTTCTTGTTCACAGTTGGGTCATACAAATTTTATGGAAATCATTTCAACCATTACATATATTATGTTGTAATTGAGTTTTATTGAAATCGGTTGTTTTTTTTTTATAGTATAAAGGTGACAAACGAGCACACAGTCCACCCAAAGGTAATTGGTTGCTGCGGCCCATAGACATCTACATCTATCCTCTATTATAAATCAAAATGAAGATGCGTTGTCACCCGTGAGGACAAAGATGGAATGCCTCATTTCCAGTAAAGAGGGCCTCCGGCCACCTGCACTCACCAAGCGAAACGCAGAGGTAAACCTCTACTTCACGCTGGTTTTCTGTGAGGTTGTACAAAATTTTTAATTTTACCACTTGTCCAGTAATAATATTACTCCGTTAGAAGTTGTTCGTATCACTGTTACTGTGGAATTCCGATGATTCCAAGGAAAATACTAAAATTTTCGAGATACAAAGATGTGATTAGTAAAATTTCTATATGTGGTATAGCCATGCTGCAGCTATATTAGTAGTACAGTTGTAGCACGAGTGGGTCGGCTCGACCGGGGAACGACTACGCTCTCACAGAAATACGATGAACCGAATTATATAGGTAAACTAGCTTTTCACCCACGATTTCGCCCGCATTAGTTAGTAGTTTTCAGTGACTCCGAGATGGACAAATAATTTTATCAGACAGTAATGTGCAAGGACGATGTAGGTACTTCAGTAAAGAGAATCAAAAAGAATACAATAATAATAAGTAATATATATATATATATATATATATATATATATATATATATATATATGTAATCTTTATATATAAAAAGTACGTGTCACGTTGTTTGTCCGCGATGGAATCCTAAACGACTGCACTGATTTCAATGAAATTTTGCACACTATGTACATTTGGGTCCAACTTGAAAGATAGGATAGTTTTTAGCCCGATAAATGACCCCCAAATTTTTTTATTGCGAATTGAAAAAAAAATATAGGAAGGGTCGTTGGAAAGTGCAGGACAACGTCTGCCTGGCGAGCTAGTATATATATATATATATATACCAAAGTTACGTGACACATTGTCCGCGATGAACTCCTAAACTACTGAACTGATTTCAATGAAATTTTGCACACTCTGTGCAGTTTGGTCCAACTTGAGAGATAGGATAGTTTTTATCCTGGAAAGTGACACTCAATATTTTTTTATTACGACTAAAGGATTTTTTTATAGGAAGGGTAGTCGAAAAGGGCGTACTGATATTGGTATAACGGTGTATTATTTAAATATATATATATAATACATCACCGTCTTCGACTGTCGAGCTAATTATTGAACCACAGTTAGTCAAGATTGAGTCAGATAAGTTGTATGGGCGAAGAATTGTAGAAATAAATCATTTAGCAAATAAAAAAAAATATTTCGATTGCAATTTCATTAAATTAACATTTTGCAAAGAATCAAGATTAGGAAACATAATCTAAAAGTTTGAGAGTGTGGACTGTTTATTGATTCCGAAGATTATTATTTAGGGACAACTCCCGATGGGCTTATTATACATGATTCTCTAAATGAAAATGTCTTATTTCTTATATGCATATTAGAATGCTACATTTGGAGAACATAACTAAAAACAGATCAATTTTTGTTTGATACGAGAAGAACAAAAGGAAAAAAGAAACCAGGATTACTATTATCAGGTCCAGGGATAATTACATATCACTGGTAGGCAATTTTGTTTTTTCGTAGTATGGACACAACTTTTTCATGTTTTCGTACTTAATTTAATAAACCATGTAGTTCGGCGTAGGAAAAAAATAAATACTATGATCACTTTTGGGCAGCAAAAATGCAGCCAAGACTTTACTCATTTAATTTTTAATGTTTATTACTAGAAATTATTGACCCTCGAGTTCCTAGAGAAATGGCAGTTCGAGAAAAAGTGTAATTAAGTAATATTTAATAAAAAACCTAGCAAGCTAACAGCATAGCAAAGTGGCGAAGCAATCAGCTTTGTAGCGGTTTCTAATGGTTGTCGTTGAGCAATCAGTTTCAAAATAGGAGGTTCAGATGCCTGGGTGATCAGTAATCGATTGCTGAAAACAGAATTTGAAAATTCGAAACCGTTCTCGAGATAATCGTGGGACAGACGGACAGACGGACAGACATCGTGAAATCAATAAACCTAGCAAGCTAACAGCATAGCGAAGTGGCGAAGCAATCAGCTTTGTAGCGGTTTCTAACGGAAAAAAAAATCAAAATAGGATGTTCAGATGCCTGGGTGATCAGTAATCGATTGCTAAAAACAGAATTTGAAAATTCGAAACCGTTCTCGAGATAATTGTGGGACAGACGGACAGACGGACAGACGGACAGACGGACAGACGGACGGACAGACGGACAGACGGACAGACGGACAGACGGACAGACATCGTGAAATCAATAAGTGTCTTCGCAAGGTTCGCCACTTAATAAGTGTCATCGCAAGTTTCGCCACTTAATAAACTATAATAATTTCTTCAAGTTGCTACTTTTTATTTATTTGTCTACCTACTTTATTGTAAACTTGAAATATTTTTAATTTAAAATCCTTATTCAATAAAGACTTAATTAATAACTAAATAATCGATAAACACTGAATAATCACAGACATTAAGTTTTTCATGAGAGATATTATCTTTCTACTTACTTACTTACTTATCGTCACGCACAATCCCTGACGGGGTAGCCAGAGAGAACAGATCGCCAAGTGTCACGATCCTTACATACCTCTTTCGCTTCTTTCAGATTCATTATCTTCTTCATACATGCACGTCTAGGTATCCGAGTACTCTTGACCCTCCCCTCTTCGAGCAGTTTGCTCACATGGTCTTCGAAAGTTAGTCTCGGTCTACCTCGACACCTTTTAATATTAACTTTCGCGCTATATATTTTCTTCACCATTCGGTCTTCACTCATTCTCTCAACGTGCCCAAACTATCGAAGCACGCCCTTATCAATTTTTGTGATAAGTTCATCTTTCAAACCTGCCATATTGCGAATCTTTTCGTTTCGCTTTCGGTTGGCCATGGTGACGCCGCACATTTTACGAAGAGATCGCATCTCCACTGCATTCAACTCGCTTTTATGCTTCTTCTGGCATACCCAGGTTTCACTGCCATATAACAAAGTCGGTACCAATACTGCGTTATGTATTGCAAGGCGTGCACTCTTCACTACGCCTTGACTTTTGACTAACGCAGTCAGGGCTCCATTGACATTGTTCCCGGCAGCGACACGCCTGTCCACATCTAAATCACATCTTCCATCCCGGCTAAAAGCACTTCCCAAGTATACAATTTCATTTACCTGTTCTAGACATTCCTGATTTACCCATATTTCACACTTCGTTCTCTCTTCGTCCCTTTCAAATCTTATCTTTCTAGGTTATCGATATTATTTTCTCCTCCCTAGGCGATAATAATATCCATAACACCTCTAAAAGTTACAGCCTATATACACGTCTCACTGCTGGGTACAGGCCTCCTCTCATTTTTGAGAGGGTTTTAGGGCAAGGAAAGGTCCGCCGCGCTGCCCCAATGCATGTTGGCGAACTTACAATTTTTATTACTATCTTTTTTAATCACTCTTTTCAAAGTTTCATCCCAAGAGCCGTTCCATATTCAAATTTTGGACCTATGGAATTTCTTTCGTAATAGTTTTTAAAATAACGCCATCATCATCCTTATTGTTATTACAGCGCATCACAAGTGAACCGCTGTTTATAGACCTCTACCAATTGGCATAAAGCGTGTTCCTAAATCACCCTCATCCATCAACTCAAAGCTTGCTTTACAAATATTTATTCCAAATAATGTGAGGAAGTGTGAAGTGAATAAGATTACTGAGTTTGAGCTTCCTCAGTGAAGGTCCAAGCTTCGATTTTCTTAGTCATCATCGGTAACAAACACTGGTTGTGTTTGACGTCATCGTTATAAGTTTTTATATTAAATTATGAAATGGTGGTTTTTGGAAGGAAGTTCCTTATCGGACGGTACGAAATTGGCGAATGGAGGCAAGGCAACAAAAAGTGTAAAATTTTTCCCCTTCTGACGTAGTGTAGACGGCCTTGGCGTTAGGATAAGGAAGCGAGATGGAATAATATCCATCTCCCTCCCACTTTTTCTTATCTTGCCAACAAAGAAATATTATTTTATTTTAAATGACGCTTAATTTTAATAAACACTAGTAATTCATTTATTTATATTTTTAATCAATAATATAATACGTTTATCAATAATAATTTACTACGAAAGGAATTTCGTTCCAACTGAGTGTTCCACGACACTCACACACGTTTTTATTTATTTTAAGTTTAAAATAAATAAATTTATTTAGGGTGAATTTGACCAAACACCGTGTTATACCAGATTAACTAACCGTCGAATAATTGTATTCTTCATCACTGACATTTTATTTTTGATTGTCGTGATTATTTAAAAAAAAACAATACAATTATAACAAAAATTATAAACGCACTATTGTAATATAATTATCCTACTTTTAAAAAAAATGTAGCTGCCGCCATTGAGATATTTTTTTCTTATGTAAACGATTATCGTATAATTCATTTATTTTTATTCGTCCGATATATTTTATACATTTTAAATTTCAAATATACATATTATATTTTTTCAGAGTTCCAGAGTCGTGAGTAATTGCTTAAATGTAAATAAGTTTGGACGAATCCGCCACAAATGATTTTATTATTTATTTTTCCAATACTATAGTAAAATTATTTTGTCCATGCAATTGGGGTCATAAATCATAGCTCAAGCTCAACCCGGCTAGGGCAGTGAGCATGTTGCGCGGGCGCAACGCCATTATCGATAAAAACAAGTTGCCAGTAAATCAGCAATTTTAAAATTGCAGACGTCGAAGTGTTACTGCATGAAGTAGTTCCAAACGTTTCGCAAAAGAACTAGGAAGATTGTGTGAGGCATGCAGAAAAACTCCAAGAGGAAGACTTGAAGAAATCTCATCTGGTATAAGATATCGTAATTCATGTGGATGACGATGAATCTGATGATTCTGATGTAGAATTTTAATTTAAATAGTTTTAGATTTAATTTGAAATATAAGTTATTATCTTTATATTTATATTTATTTTTAATATAACTTGTTACATTCCAAACATTTGTAATTATAGTTTTTTTAATACATAGATACCTAATTAATAATTTATTTTAAATCATTACTATTTTTATTTTAATAAATACGTTGTTTTATCTATTTATTTTCATTTTATCACTAACCCATATAATGACAAAATTAAATACACTATCGATAACGCTTATCGACAGCAATAATGCGCATCACTATGCTCGTCCCTAAGGCCCCTGAGTGGGAGAGAGAGCGAATTACCCTGATGATTTATGACCCAAACTGCACGGAGAAAATAATTCTAGTAAAGTTATATCACTTTTTACTTTTATGTAATGTTTTTTATATTTAAAATATTTAGTGTTCCATAACTTTACAATACGTTCATAGAATCATTCAATAAACAAACCTTATTTTTGATTACTCATCGTAATTTTATATGTATAACACCACTGACAGAAACTCATATAGATGCTGCAAAGTTATACAACTGCAGTATTATGCTATCATGCAATAACTATTTGTTACTTACATATATTTTTTAGAGCTCAGCATCAAAAGACCGTCTTTAATATAGGGCTCCCCTATATATTGCCTTTAGAGAGGATATTCGCCATAATTGCTTGTCAGACGGGTTGGCAGCCGCAGATTCTTATTTTTAGTTGTTAGGAGAAGAAGCTGCTGTGCATATCCTAGTTTATTTCCCTCTTTCGCCTCTTACGATACTCACGGAACTATATGGTATAGTACATATTCACGTACTACGCGATAAGTCCAATATTATATTAATAATGTAGAAACATAATCCCTCCGCCATGCTTAGGATGGAACCAATTCATGTCGTTTAATTAGTTTTTCATATATATATTACATAGTTCGTAGTTTCTTGTTATTGCGTTTATTGCCGTAGTAAGTTTTCGCTGTCACTGTTTTGTCAATTAATACAACTGTATCGTACTTAGATTCGAGGAAAAGTTAGCCAATTATAACTTTGTATGACTTTACTCGGTCATAAAGAATTTCGAACGTGGAATGAATAACCTAATATTTATATATACACTATAATATAATAATATATTATCTACCTCTACGATACTGGGGAAATTCCTATTGAGGGCCATAATGTTTTACTGTTAAAGCTATGATGAGAGTATGAGAAGAAGAAGTTCCAGGAGATCTGCCACATGCCTCTTCACGAGTCTTTTGTAGACACCACTGCCTCTCTGCCTGCCAAAGGCTACGATTTCTTGATCTCTTTGTGAAAATCGAGGGTTTACTTTATGAGATACGGGACCAGGTTATTAACCAATAACTAACTATAGAATATATTATGATTTCAATTTTTACGCGTTCAATTTCAATAAAACTGGTTTTATTTATATATTACATCCCAAAGCATGACACCGTCAACATTTGCCGAGCTTGTCGTCATCGTGAAGATTCACTTGGTCACAACATTATTTCCAGTTTTTCGGCATCTTCTAACTCTGTGTCCTACACCGGAAGCTCACTCTAAAATATTAACTTATTATAAGTATTCGATGATTCATGAACACCGTGAGAATCTCGTGAAAGCCGAAACAGGTAAGAAATAAAATGTCAGGACCTAGCTCACGAGTTAACTGACATTTTAGACGATATGCCGGCCAAATTATTCCAGTAGTCATCTCTTCAAACAGGTTATTACTGATCAGTCTCTGGAATCATCTGAAACGGTGAGGACTCCGTGCAGGACCATTTAGGGCTCAAATGCAAAAGGCGGTGCTCCTAGATACCGGCCGCATCGTCCACCGGTTTATTTCCCTTAACCTAGTCTGTTTAGGCTTTATTTCTGGTTGGGTCTTATTTTCTTCTGTATTTATTTTATGTTATATATTATTATAGCTTATATATTTACTATTAAATTTTGTAAGTATGTATGTATCGCAACCAGGCGATAACACTATTTAGAAGATATTATTAGATGAAAATCATCATTAAATTGCACCACCGGAGATCTGTTTCTATCAACACCCGCAAAGGGAACAGCTAGTTATATAATTATAATAATTTAATGTAATAGTATTCTAGTAAAATATCGATTAATTTAACGTATAATTACTGTTTTTAGCATTTTTAAGTGAAAACTTCTTTAGCATCGTTGTGATTGAAACTGGATGAAACAAGAAAGCGACACTAAAAACAGACAAATATATATAGGATTTAGCCTGCGAGAGAAAGAAATAAAATACAGTGTGGTAAGCGACAGTAGCCTAATGACAAGATGTGAATCCCGTACTCAAAAGGCAATGGAGTTTCGGATTGCCAGCTTTTTTTTTTTTGAGTAGTGTTTCCTATTATTTCGGTCTCCTCTTTGTGCGGTGCTTTAAAAATGGTTACCTTTTATTAACAAGTTTATTAAATAAATAAAATTAACCATATTGAACAAGATTATCTTAATATACAAATCTATTTATACCAATCCACGATTTTATAAATTCATGCCATCTATTTTCTACTGCACGTACCACCATGACAGTCAATCAAATTTTGTTCGATAAAAAGACTTTACTTATAGCATGAAGTAGATGGTGCTACTAATAATAATATATAATAATATTGTGTAAAACGTTACCCCCATACTAGGAATTTCTCCTGTATCGTGGAGACAGTTTACATACATAAATTGCACAAGGACAAACATCCAGACCCGGAACAATTATTTGTAGGCCATACAAATACTTGATCCGTGCGGGATTCGTACCCGCGGCCCCCAGCACAACAACTGATTGCTAAGCCACTGCGCCACGGATCCGTCAAATAACAAAGCAATTTTATAAGAAAGAAAATATTCTTTTGATTGATTACACTAGAATTAGGTCAAAAATAAGGCTTGTAACGTTCATCATCATCATCATCATTACAGCCCTTCACAAGTCCACTGCTGAACATAGGCCTCCCCCAAGGAATGCCACAAAGCACGGTCCCGAGCCACCTGCATCCATCGACTTCCTGCATGTCTTACCAGGTCGTCACTCCATCTTGTGGGGGGACGCCCTACACTTCGCCTACCGGTACGAGGCTGCCACTCGAGAACCTTTCTTCCCCATCGGTTGTCGGTTCTTCGAGCTATATGGCCGGCCCACTGCCACTTCAGCTTACTAATCCGTTGGGCTATGTCGGTTACTCTGGTTCTACTGCGAATATCCTCATTCCTAAGTTTATCACGCAGAGAAACTCCGAGCATAGCCCTCTCCATAGCTCGCTGAGCGACCTTGAGCTTCCTCATACGGCCAGCAGTGAAGGACCACGTTTCAGTTCCGTAAGTCATCACTGGCAACACGCACTGGTTGTACAATTTTGTTTTAAGGTTTTGAGGTATTTCTGACGAGAAGATGTGTCGTAGCTTCCCGAACGCTGCCCAGCCGAGTTGAATCCATCGATTGACCTCTCGGTCGAAGTTGGACTTACCTAGTCGGACTATTTGTCCCAGGTAAACATACTCGTCAACAACTTCGAGCTTAGTGCTCCCAACAACTACCGGCATAGGTGTGACATGGACATTAAACATAATCTTTGTTTTGTCCATGTTCATCTTAAGACCTATCCGTTGGGAGACACTATTGAGGTCATTGAGCATAGTGCTTAGTTCCTCCAGCGATTTTGCCATGAGGACTATATCGTCGGCAAATCGAAGGTGAGTGATGTACTCGCCATTGATGTTAATTCCGTATCCTTTCCAGTCCAGAAGCTTGAAAACGTCTTCCAATGCAGCGGTGAAGAGTTTCGGGGATATAACGTCACCCTATCTTACACCTCTCTGCAATTGGATAGGTTTCGTACTCTGGTTCTGTACTCGGATAGCCATCGTAGCTCTACTGTACAAAAACTTCAGCACTTCGATATACCGACAGTCAACTTGGCACCACTGAAAGGACAGCAGCACTGCCTGCCCAAATTTCGACGGAATCAAAGGCTTTCTCATAGTCCACATACGCCAAACATAGTGGCAAATTGTACTCCTCGGACTTCTGTACATTTTTTCGAAGGGTTTGTATGTATGTAATCTATGGTGCTAAAGCCTTTTCGGAAACCGGCTTGTTCGGGAGGCTGGAAGTTGTCAAGTCTACGCGCGAGACGATTCGTAATGACTCTCGAAAACAGCACGTAGACGCGGCTCAGAAGGGAAATCGGTCTGTAGTTCTTCAAGAGAGCGTTGTCACCTTTCTTGAAGAACAAGACCACCGCACTTCTGCTCCACGCCTCCGGTGTAATGCCACCATGGAGGACGGAATTAAATAGCTTCTGAAGGACTTCAAGTACCGGTCTTCCACCCGCTTTCAGAAGCTCCGCTGTAATTCCATCCTCGCCTGGGGCCTTGCCGTTTTTAAGGTGCTGGAAAGCCATTCTAATCTCGCTCAGGCTGACGTCCGGGATATCTTCGGAATAGTGTCGAATAAGACTCGCTCTTGGATCGTTACTCACACTTGCGTGTGGCTCCAACGATGACGTGTACAGCTGCCCATAGAACCTCTCAATCTCACTCAAAATCTCAGGTGCCCCGGAAACGATGCTGCCACATTCGGTCTTCAGCTTTGACAGTTGGCTCTTTCTGGCAGACAGATCTCTGGCAAAGACTTTGGAGCCTTGGTTCCGCTCGATCGCTTCTTCAATACGAGCTGTATTGAAGTTGCGTAAGTCTCGCCGCATGCATTTGGAGATCTGTCTGTTCAGTTGCCTGTATGCTGTCAAATCTGTTGAAGAATGTAGCCTCATCTCCCGTCTAACAGCCATGAGATTAAGAGTGTGATCGGAGAGTTTTTGTGTTCTTCTGCTGCGGGTCTTGCAGAACTTAGCTCCGACCGCATGGACAGTTTCCACGAGCTTGTCATTCATATCGTCCACTTCATTGCAGTCTTCTAGGCACTGAAAACGGTTTTGTAACTCGAGCTGAAAGGTTTCGGGACTTTGGACTAGAGCACGAGGGGGACGGAGCGTTGACTTCATCAGACAAGACCTCTCCAACTTAACATTTAGGTTCAGTGTGCCTCTAACCGTTAACGTAACGTTAACGGTAACGTTTTTTTGCTATAAAATTAAACTTTTGTCATATTAAATAAATTATTTACCGTGAAATATTTGATTTATTTTATATGTATATTTCACTAGCTGTAGCTGTAGCTTTTTAACAGTGGTAGAGCCACGCGGCAGCTTTTGCTGTCGCACGGATGGGCCGGCTCGAACCGGGGTGGTACCACGACCTCACAGAATACCAGCATGAAGTAGAGGTTAACCTCTGCGTTTCGCTTGGTGAGTGCAGGTGGCCGGAGGCCCTTTTTACTGGAAATGAGGCATTCCATCTTAGTCCTCACGGGTGACAACGCATCTGCATTTTGATTCGCAAACGAGGATAGATGTAGATATCTATGGGCCGCAGCAACCACTTACCATCAGGTGGACTGTGTGCTCGTTTGTCACCCTTATCCAATAAAAAAAAAAGCTGTGTCCGTAGCGGTCGCCGTGGACTCACAATGACGCACGCGATGTCAACCGACATAGCACCTTACCAGAAACCCAATGCAGCGAGGCAATTCTGCTAACCTGATGGGAAATGTAGCTGCCGTGGATGCACAGTGACGCCCGCAGCGTCATCCAACAGCATTATATATACGAAACTCCACGATGCCACCTATCTTCGCTTCTAACATCGGACGGGGTGTAGGTTTAATTAGATTTAATAAGTATTAGTAGTTTTTGTTGTAATATCTTTTAAATCAAATTTAATAAAAGTAATTTTGGTTTTTTTTTGGGTCCTCCGGTGGTGACATCCATAATTTATGTGATGATATTGTGTTTTGAATAGCCACGAAGACCAAAAAATACACTTATTTGAATAAAAACATTCAGTTAGTCAGTTAATTAGACAAACCAAGCAACGAACGGACCCACAAACAAACCAAGCAACGAACTGAGCACACTATACGCTAGTGTATCATATTGTAAATAAACAACAAATTAATCGCAATAAGGACATCCACAATTTGATTCCAACTTTATCTGGCCAACAATTGGTTCCCACACAACAGATGTTGGGCTAAATAAGCAAGCTCTATCATCAACTATTGGACCCGTTAGTGTTGTATGTTGTGTGTAGTTCACATGAAAGCTACAATCTAACATAGTTCACCACCTGCCTGATAATGCCAACATAGGTTCCAACAAAGGTTGCCCACATACCTGCCAAGGGTGGCAACCGTTTCAAATTTTATCCTATGAAACAATCTATGGGGCATTCCTATGTTCAGCAATGGACTTTTGACAGGCGGTAACAGTTTTAGGAAAACAGTTTATTGATTACCATATTGCAGGGAGCCACCAGTGAAAGAACACGATTTATTGTGAGAGGTGACCGTAGAGAGCAGAATTGACCTCGCACTATTCTCTTAGATGTTCTATGTCCATTGACCTGTAAGGTGTTGTTATAATTTACGCAAAGTCATATTTAAGCCAGCTACATATTTTTTTGAGTTTTAACATACAATTTTTAATTAGAAACCCTAAATAGCTAAGTGGATTAAATATTCACTTATCTGTTTCGGCTTTTACGTGGTTGCTAATTATGCTAATCTTTTATTTTATTACAGTGACACTCAATGCACACATTTTATAAAACGACTGCGCACCAAATTAATGTATTGTGAAAAATTGTATATGTCGTGGAAACAAACCAGGAGATGGGCAGCAGCATCTGCCTAATTACACCAAGAAAATAAAAAACTGCGGTTCCCAAGCCTCTTGCCAAGCGAGGCAACTATCTCAAACATCTCTCTTATTAGACAATTTATGGGCTTATGTTAGCCGTGGACTTTGCTACCTTGGTAGAAAAGTCCGGTAGGTTGGTAACATTATTAATTATCTCATTTTTTAATTAATTATAACCTATGATACTGCATGGTAATTTAGCTTACTATTGGTGAAAAAATGGTTAAAATCGTTTCCGGATTTTCGGACCTTATTCGCTACAAACAAACAAAAATTCTTTCCTATTTATAATATTATAATATTAGTGTAGATTTCATTTGATAGTTTCAATTTTACCGCGTGTTAACTGCACACATGTTTTATTTAGTTTGAAATTATAAAAATATATTTAAAATACATAGCCAAAAAAACTTTGCCACACGCGCACTACCAGCCAGAAGAGAACACAATAGAAATATCCCAAAATAAACAGTAATGTCAACATTTATTCATTAACCACCAGTAAAGTTACACTGTAGAAACTGAAATAATCACACATAATATATATTAGACAGCAGAGTAGTGAATGAAACCAGCTCAGCGTAAATGTTACAGCAACGCTATTATTCTGCCACCGCTTAACATGTAGCCCACAGTCAAAGTCAAATATTTTATTTTAGTAATGTAAAGTTGGCTTTATCAAAGCATATTTTGAAAGTCATACGCTTGACACCTTGTGAGGAGAAGCAGTAAGAAACTCAGAAGTAGAGACTATTTTTCACCCAACCGTGCAAAATTCCCTGTGTACTTTGTGGTACATAACGTGAATTACCTTGAATCAGAGAGTCCATTTTAGTTCCTAAGGTATGTTACTTTTTATAATATACTAGCTGACCCGACAGACGTTGTTCTGCCCTTTCCGAACGACCATTTGCTTTCCCAAAAAAACTCTTGAAATTAGCAATAAAAAATTGAGGGTCACTTATCGGGATAAAAACTATCCTATCTCTCAAGTTGGACCAAACTGCACACAGTCTGCAAATTTTTTTTTTGAAATCGGTTCTATCTGTTGAATACTTACAGCAACACGTGGTGGTTATACTACTAAATTGTAGCTTATATTAAACGTTTGTATTTTTAACATAGCGCCATCTATTAAATATTTACTCAATCCAGTCAACAGATATCGTCATCTGACAGAATCGTTTGGAGCTAACAGATAATTGTGACTGTCAAATAATAGACAAATAATTTTCAATAAAATAATATTGTATTGCGACTATAAATTGAGATGTAAGCTATTCTATCTTTTAAGTTGGACCAAACTGCACATTGACCAAAAATTTCATTGAAATCAGTTCAGTAGTTTAGGACTCCAACGCGGACAAACAACGTGACACGTACTTTTTATATATAAAGATTGTAATATATTTATCAGGTGGTTATAACAATGTAGCTAATAAGTAGAAGAAGAAAGTATAAACACTGAAACACAAAAAAAAACTGTAAAAATGTTTTAACGAGTTTTGCGTACTTAAATCTTTATAAATTTAAAAGTGCGGCCCTGCAAAATATTTTTCGTTATAAGAGTTTACTGAAAAAGACGCGTCAATAATTAATTTAAAACTATTTTTAATTGTTTATGTGTCTAGTGGAATTTGAATATCGATTGCTCATAAACGCCATTTTTAGTTAGTTGTTGTGTATGTCCGACAGCTGTTCTAAAAATGTGCTATCATTCCTCATCAATACTACAGCCCATCGAAATTCCATGTTTTGTATGCGCGTTGGCAACAGCAGATTTATTGAGTTATTATCTGCAAGATGCTGCTGCCCTGATAATAGGAATAAATATTTCCCCTCTCACCTATTATATTGTTCATTGTGTATACTCTTCCCTTACGATGCCTTTAATGTAATCTAACGTAAAATGCCAAAAATAATCCGACTGACATGCAATGGCTGGATAATTTTTAACATAATCGACAGGTTAGCCACGTGAGTTGGTGAGTGTTAGTCGACACATTGAAATTCATTCTGCTGCTGTCTAGAATTATCTTTCTATTATGTTGGCTAGAAATATCACCATAAAAACGAAAAACGACATTTTTTATAACATTTAACTGATAAACAAACAAACATTCTACCTGATGGATGTTCGCTTAGATATTGTCGCCTTTGTGTAGCGCTGCCTCGGTATGTGCCGCATCTTGCGTGCGGCGTACACCCGCAGGTAAATTTGTAATTTTAAAACGAAAAGCTAGTTTTTTTTTGTTTGACTCTGGTAAGTATACAGTAAATGCCTTTTTCGCCCTTGGGAGGACAGTGAAGTGCCTCAAGATGAAATTTTGGATGAACCAATGAAAAAAATAATATTTTAGTATGTATTCCGAACGTGATGATGTTGCATGCCTTATTATAAATACAGATAGCAATGACTCAGACACTGCGAGTGATGAAGAATAGTGTCTATTTAAATTTCGTTTATTTACCTACCTACTCATATTTTTCATTAAAATTATCTTTGCTACCTAACTTGTATTTATTATTTATATTCGTATTTTATTACAATAACAATACGAATAAAATAGTATTCTATTTTTATTCTCATGTTTATTGTAGCTTAGAATAGATAACAATGTGTGTTACACACTCTAAAAAAATTATAAAATTATTTAATGAACAAACTATAAGTGGCTACTGAAGCTCATGAACACCTGTGCAGATGTGCTGTCCCTTGGACTAAGATGAAATGCCTCATAGCCTGTAATTACACTACCTCTCTATACCATTTAGACCGGAACTAATGTTATATATATATATATATATATATATATATATATATATATATATATATATATATATATATATATATATATGTGTGTAATCACAGCGGGCACTATTTGGAGGAAGAAGTATCTATCTACCCAGACGGATGCCTAGGCAGGAAATCTCCTAGTGCCATCTAGTAAAGCATGAAAGTCTATCACAGGCTCAAGAAATAAGCACTCTCCTTGTCCCGTTAGGTTTCTTGCTGGTTGTTCCCAGGACGGAGGTATTTTTCGAGCCCGTGGTAAAAAAAACATTTAACTAGCGGTTTCGCTTGTATAGCATTGATTAATGTAACGTTATTTATTTTATTAAACGTGTGACGTTAATTATTTCTTTTAAATATTCCAATTTTCCGGATAAATTAAAGCTAAGATATCTCCTTCAGTTCAGTTAAAATTTCATGCCGTCATTTGTAATTGATTTTTGTTTATGGGATAGGGTGAGAAACGACCACAGTCCACCTGATGGTAAGTGGTTGCCGTGGCCCATAGACATCTACATTTATCCTCGTTTGCGAATCAAAATGCAGATGCGTTGCCACCCGTGAGGACTAAGATGGAATGCCTCGTTTCCAGTAAAAAGGGCCTCCGGCCACCTGCACTCACCAAGCGAAACGCAGAGGTAAACCTCTACTTCACGCTGGTATTCTGTGAGGTCGTGGTACCACCCCGGTTCGAGCCGGCCCATCCGTGCGACAGCAAAAGCTGCCGCGCGGCTCTACCACTGTTAAAAATGCTAAAAGATACCCAAATGCTCAAGGAACTTCCAGAAATATTAATAAAGCGGGCAATAAATAGAATTTGCCTATACCTGTTTGTAAAGTTTCATCACTGATTCAGCCATTCGAAGATTATCCCGTACGAGTTTAGTCACACAGAGCAACAAAAATTTCAAAAATGGTTATTTAAGTCTTTATAGCATGTAAAATATCCTGCTGAGCTTAACGTAATCCAATATAATAATAGCCCGTTATTTCAATATCACAGACAGACGCTTGAATTTTATTTATAGTATAAATGACCTGCTAGCTTACTTCAAGCTTATTTTAATATTACAGAGACACTTTATTGTTATGTATATTTAAAGATGTATTTTAGAATTATTTATAATCTATATTAAATGCAAATTATTCTCGTTTATTCAATTAACAGTTTTTCTCAATTTAACAGTATGTTCTTTTTGTTTATATGTTATGCGATATCTCCGTCAATTATGAACCGACTTTATTTTGTTTTATTTGATAGTTTATATTTAGAGGGGGTCGGAACATAGAACCAGTATTATACATTTGATTAAATAATTCCAAACCTAAGGCTGGGAAAATAGAGAATGAAATTTTAAAGTGTATATTTTTGACCATTTTGAGTGAACTAAGGAAAACTTCAATCACAAGGTAACTAGAATTACATTGAATAAAACTACGTTTCTGGATTATTTATTTTTAATTGCCGACATTTCGGGCACTTTGCAGAATGTTATCTAATTAGTGACTTTAGAATACACTTCTAACATTAAACTTATAAAAAAAGTAAAAGGTTTTCTTTTATACACTATATCTTACTTGTCTTGTCTTGTCTCGCCATTCAAAACACAGTAACATTAATCTGCTATTTACGCTGATATTCTGAGAGCATTGTCATACCCCCGTTGAGCCGACCCAGTAACAACACAACCATAATATAGCGGCAGCATTGCTCTACCAAGTTAACGCATTTCCCTGTGTCCCAGACATACCTTACATACATTAATATATACTTTTTTTTGTCCAATTCGTCCCATGGATCCTATAACGTCTACCACGTATATATTTTGAACGTGGTAGAGCCATGCTGCAGCTATATTAATAATATAGTTATAGCACAAATGGGTCGGATCGACTGGGGAAGGATCACGCTCTCACAGAATACCAGCGTAAAATAGCAGCTTAATGTTGCTGTGTTTCGTATGGTGAGTGTAGAGAACCGGAAACCCTTTTTACTGGAAAAGAGGCATTCTATCTTAGTCCTCACATCTGCATTTTGATTGATAGCTCGTTTGTCATCCTTATTCTATAAAAAAAAAAATAAGAGGCGACTATGGTATATGCCAAAAATGTTATCCCTTAAATTCTTCGTTTTTGTTTGCGATAAATGACGATATTTATCGTTAACGCCAGGGCAGCGACGGGGACTTACTCGTATGAGGTGTGCAAGGACTTCTGCGTTAGCGCATATACTGACAGCTCTTTTGCTGATGGAGTGTATTTAAATATAATAAGTCAAGATGGTAACTTTTTATATTTTTTTTTACTGAATAAGAGTGACAAACGAGTAGACAATCCACCTGACATCCATCCTCGAATAATAATCGAAATAGAGATGCTTTTTCACCGCTATCGACTAAGATAGAATGCTTCGTTTACAGTAAAAAACGTATCCGGCTGTTTACACTCACCATACGAAACACAGTTGCATTAAGCTGTGAGAGCATGGTCATTCCCGTGTCGCGCCGAGCCATTCATGCAACCAAATTGTAACAGCAGTGTGGTCCTACCACGTATAAATAAAGAAGCATATTATAAGCAATGACCCAGTACAATATAGAGTACGATGAAACTGAAAATTTATTAAAATAAGTAGATCAATGTACACCATAGCATGAAAAGTTACAACAAATACGATAATACGTAAGCAAACAAAAGCGCGCACACACACACTCACACACACGCGCGCACACGCACGCACGCACGCACGGACGCACGCACCCACGCACGCACGCACGCGCGCACGCACGCACGCACATGCACACACGTTTAATCTTTATGATCTTATAAGTATCAAAAAAATTGTAATGTAAGAGCGGGGTCCCCTAACACAGGTAATTGATATACTTAAAAGGAGACCCCCAGCCTTGTTAATGTATTTAAATTTAAGATAATGAATAAAGAATAAAGAATTTTGAATTTGAATAATTAAATAAATAGGAAGACATATTCAAATAGGTCTTAGGTTCTTTTAACTGACCGTAAGAAACACTGCAACATTATGCATATTTTCTAAACAATACTCTTTGCAAATTGACTATCGACTTTTAGTAGTTATAGAAAGTTCAAATTTATTGCCATCATTTGTTATTGCGTAATAAATTTAAGGTATTATTAACCACACTTAAATTCCTGTTAGGTACGTTGTACACTAATGAATTTAAAACTTATACATTAAATTTCGTAACTTAGCACTAAGATCTAAGCCGTTGATGATAAAATATATGTTATCGCAAAAAAACTTGAAGCAATATTTACTGTATTTCTAGACAATTCCCATACCAATAAAGGAACTTCCAGGAATATTAATAACTTGTGCAATAAATAGAACTAATTAATTCCAAGACCTATCAATACCTACGGGCATTGAAACCCGGTTTGACCGGGATACCTGTTCTAACAAGAACTCAGGTAGGCTGGTCCTTTGAGTCATTCACCTCGCTTGGTAAGCTGAAAAAATCGCTTCAGTTCGCTAATAACTGTGAATAAGGTCGAAATTTTCTTGAATCTTAATTATTAAACGGCACAATTGAATTGGTTGTAAAAGGTGGAAAATAAATGAGTGTTCTTAGTTGTCAATTTATTATTGTCACTTTAGTGTTCAGTTTGTGTTTGACCATTGGCCGGGATGGTGTAGTGGTGTGAAAGTATCCAATAATATTATCTTTGACAGTGACAATTGAAAGTGAATTTATTGAAGTTTCTTTATCCGGAGGATCATTTACTTCAGGTAAATAAATGTTATTTAATGTATTGAACATTAACTTTTTTAATTGTTAATAAATTTTATATTATTAAGTTAATTTTTAAACATTTAGGTGTAATTTACATAATATTATAACAGTAAATAAGGAATTTATAAATAATATAGTAGTTAGTGAAGTTAGAGCATCTAACATAATCGTAATTGCAGAACATAAATATCACTATTATGTTCTGAAATTATTGTTTTAAAATTGTATTTTTTCAAAGTGATCCTCAAATGATCTTAATTATGTTACAAGAGCTGTATCAGTGCTCGCCTCTAACGTTTTACCTAGTACGCGGAAACAGAGATCGATCCCACCGCCACCAATAAAATCGTGTCTGTAATTTTATTTTCGCAATGTAAAGGCATCATAAGAGTGTCTATGACCCTCTATCAGCTCATGAATGTCGTAAGAGGCGACAGAGGGAAGCGAAACAGCTTCTTGCTCATAACAACTCAAAGTAATTAGATAAATTACTTTTCCTTTTTCGTAGTCTTTTCATTTAATATATTATATGATATTATATATAATCTTCACTTATATTTATTTATATGTATTTTCATATTTTTCGAAATATTTCTGATTTTAATAAAGATTTCAATTAAGATTTGTATTTAAAGTTATATTAACGTAACATAAACAGCGGCAAAGAAGATACAGCTGTTATATTAGTAGCTTATGAATAGGAATATATTTTGTTATATATTTTTCATTTCACATTTATATAAACGTGTTCAAAATATTTATCATAGTGTCGACATTTAATATAGACACTAACTCGTCTCTATACTCGCTCAATTGGCCGATATCAAAAAGCAACTTATATGTTTTACTTAATATAATTACGTAAGGTATTAATAATAATGAATATTTATTATCAAATACAATGTTTTATGGAATAAAAAATATCTGAACCTGGCTCACGAGGTGACAGACATGTGGTGTGGTCGGCCGACAGAAATTATTCCTGTGGTCATTTCTGCGAAAGAGCTATGTAATTCGGATCAGCCTCTCGGGTCATTTGAGGCAACTGGAACTCCGTGACGGACCGCTCCGGGCTCAAATACAGAAGGCAGTGCTCCTCGATACCGCCCGCAACTTCCGCCGGTTTCTTTCCCTTTCTCCCGAAATTATGTATCTGCAACGCTTAGTATCCCATGCCGAGGGCTTTATTTTATTTATTGATATAGATTTATGTATATTTATCATTTTCATTTATATATTTATACAAGAAAACTACATAAACGCCTCAATATAATAAATTAAACAATAAAAACTAAAAAGCCTTAGCATTATTTTTTATTCTATAGCAGTCTTTATCATTATGTTGGAAAATAAGGATATAATAGCATTCCTCTAACTCTAAATTATTTGTAGACAAGTTCTAAGAAAGATTCATCCATAATCCATATTATTAGTGAGTAAGCTTAGGTATTAAAAATAATAGATAATATTTTAAAGTATATTTTTTCCCGCGTGTTTTATTATTTTCTACTGTATTTTGTATTACCTACCGCAATTAATATTTTATGACTTATAATTTTAGGATTAGCGTTAACAATGCAGACGAAACGCTTAAGATGTAATAGTCTTGTATAATAGCCTTTCATTTTACACAAAAGCCATTACGGATTATTTCGAAAGCAAACGTTGTTTGCGCTTTAAAGTTTTACAACTCTTTATCGTTGAATAAGACTGTTACCCGTTATATTTTAATAAGTATTTTAGTTATATTAATAAAGATAAAAATACTTATTAAACAAAAGAAGTGCTAGCTTACTTTTGAAAAGGTCATTATTATCAGGAACAATGCGACATTGTTATTATACTAATGCGACCGGTGTAAGACTTTATGTATAAACAATGTGGTATAGTATGTGAGAAATAAGATATGCGGAACGGAATGTGGAAAGCACATGTTTCTTATTCAAGAATGTTTACTGTGTTAAATTGAAACTTAAAAAAAACTTGCGAATTGGGAGGTCCATACTACAAACTTCTAAGTGACAAATAATATGATAGCTGGAATGTGATCTTTTATAAATGAAATGATTTTCCAACGGTAATGCCATTTTATTTTTACACATAATTTATTACTCTTCGGTTGATCCATTAAAAAATATTGCTAGACAGATATCGATTACAACTTAATCATGATCTAATTATTAATTTATATGTGGATTGAAAGCATTCCTCCATCAATTTTAATTATATTTTTTCATATTATCATATCATATAATAATAGTGATAAAAATATATAATAATATGAAAATCCAGCACGAACGTACATATATACATTTAAATTTGTAATTAGGAAAATCATTTCGAAAAAAAAACCTATTACATTTATTTCCTACTAAAAAGTTAATTACATAATATCAATTCCTTGTTATATCGCTTTCAATAATAAAAATTAAGTACTTACATCATTGCTACAACTTTTACTAATTATCATTAATCGATTTTGTAATTATCCTTTTATTTACTGGTAACTACCATATTAAATTTACATATAAGTATATAAACTAAGATATATTATTATACACGTATTAACAATATTTTTAAGTAAGTCAGTTACGATTAACGGAACATACTTCTCTGTGTATAATTTCACTACTCATTAAGGCAAAAATAGTAAGAAATCATGTATAATACTTACATGGAACATTAGATTATATTATAATTTTAGGTTTTAAATGTAAAATAATAATTTTCTGCGAATTTAGATATCTATCAAATTATTATTAAACATATTATACTACATGAAAATTTATAAAATGTACGCTCAGTTTTAGTATTATTAGGACTGGGATTTAAAATTAGATCAAAATTTAAATAGAAGAAAAATATACATAGTAGATTTTTTTTAATATAAGATGGGGGTAAACACGGCTCACCTGATGGTAAGTGACTACTGCCACCCATGAATAACTGCAATACCAGGAGAATCGCAGACTATGCGTTGCCGGCCTTTTGTGTAAAAGTGTGTAAGAAAAAACATAAAATTTTCTCCTAACTCACCACTTTTTGCAAGCGAAGTCATAGGTATAGAGGACTTACATTTGTACTTTTAATGGAATGTATTCTCTACCGGATATACCGGCATCTATCGAAGATCCGAAAGCGGATCTTTCCAAGGCTGGATGCCTTTTTTTCATAAATGGTTAATAACCTAGGTTATATTATGGGGTGTAGTAAAAATAAAAAAATAATTTAAGAATCTAAAGCAACCAATGCAAACTATCGTACGCACTCTAATTTACATTTTGCGAATGTAATTTACCCATGATATTATTTTTAATTAATATTAAAATGAACCGAATTAGCGTAATGAACTTGCGTCATATAAATTAATTACACTAAATAGCATTTTTATTTGCATATATTTAATAATTATTTAATAATTAAATATTCAATAATTTTAATTATAATTAATTACAATTTTTGATCTTTTAAATTAACAAGGTTTTAAGTGTTTGTTTAATGATAACATCATAATTGATATACCGACATACGGCATACATATATAATGTATTTTATTTAACAATTTTATTTTATAAAAATAGCCTCGAGTACTTTTTTATATTTGATGATCTTATTCCTTTATCAAATTATAATTATATATTTATCTAATATAAATATTTATTATATTTATTTATCCAATAAAAAATTGTATTTCTTTGTTCCAGATTCTATTCAAAATGACGACCGCGCATAACAAGGAAAAAATTATTCAACCAAAAACTTTACAAGAAGCATTGAATATAATACAGTTTTTAGAAACAACACATAAGCAAGAAATCATAAAAATGAAAGAAGCACATCTTAAACAATCAGAAATAATAAAAAAGTTAGAAATTAATCGAAAAAACGAGCTTGAATTTTTGACTAGTGAACTCCAAAAATACGAAATAAATTTGGCCATGCGAATGGAGGCCGTCACCATACAACTTTCCCAAAAGGACGAAATTATAAGAAAACAAGCAGAAATAATAGAAAATTTGAATAAAAAAATAAATTCAAACATTTCTGCACCTGACATAACTATTACGGATTCAAACTCTGATTCTGGAGTAGTTTTAGATAATGAAGAAAATGTTACTAATAAAACCGTTGAAACAAAAACTGAAGTTAAGCCAAGTAGAAAATGCAGCAGGAAATTCACAGATCCCATTGGTTTTCTTCGAAGAGTTGATTTTTCCCCTATGAAATATAAGCCAGGCCATCGAGAAGTCAATAAAAAGAAAGAAGAGAATAAAAAACACTTAAATATACCCTTTTCCGAAAACAGAATCTTTGTTCCACAATTAAATCATGAGAAAGCTACAAGTGAAGACGATAGAAATATTTCTGACGATACAGCTTTATCGGATAGTTTAATAGAACCTGTCATTATAAAACCAAAGAAGCTGAATGACAGTATGAACAATCATTTTTCTGATGATGGTAGTGAAGATACCAGTGAGGAAATTTTCGACAGAGTTATGACCAGGAGCAGTATAAGAAGGTCTGTTAAAGCGAATCCAAAATACAAAAAAATTAGTAGAACGAAGTCAAAACTACTAGAGCAAGTAAAAGTTAATATTGGTGAATAAAATTTTCATACGGTATTTTTGTACTTAATATTGTGCGATATGTATTACATATTAAATTATTACATTTCATCATTTAAGATAAAAAGCATTGGTTTAATTTATCATGTAATTCTCCTTCCGCTCTCAAATGAAAGCAGTACGTAGTACGCATAAGCTACTACAGTACAGTTAGTACAGTACTAAGTATTTTGCTACAGGATTCTTAATCAGTTCTAATACTATATAATTACGTAAGCTTAGCTTTTCTAATTATTAATAATAATTTAATAAAAAATTGGAAAGACCAAATTCTTGTTTATTTTCCCTGCTTGTTTGAAAAATTAAAAAAAATGGGAAATAGTCAAAAAGAAATAACCTAATACACTTAGATCCTGACCAAAATTTTCCATTATACATATTCTGACTAATTATCTAGAATTACTTAATTGCAATTGAATTGATTTAGATAGTTATTTAAATTTAATCTAAATTTTATTACACACATATTATTAGTAAGTGATAACCTAGCAAAAGATTGTAAAGAGCATTGGCTAACCCTCATAAAAAGCTATTCATTCCCGCCTTAAAACACCACATTGTAATCAGATTCAAAGCCAGAGACTGAATAATTATTTCACTTCCATGTTGAAAGCATTACCAGCTACAAGATTGTTCTAAATGTGTCTTAAGTCGGAAACAAGGGAGTGGAGACATGCAAAGCATCTAATTATTCGATAATGAAAGAGAGAAAGAGAATCATTTTATATTATTCTTGCGTGAACTTTGAATATAAATTATTTAGACAACGACAAATTTATTTATTTTATGTAAGCGGAATCCATCATCTCTTTTAAGGGGTAGATATCGTAAGAGGCGACTTGCGATTACCAGATGAGGCAATCTTTTGTATTACCTCCGATAGATAGTTATATAAACATCTCGTATTGGCCAAATAAAATCAGCCAGATGTGTTGTAAAGAGCAGGTTCAAATACGCGAGACTGTGAATCTGTATGCTAAGTGTAGCAATAATGAAAAATCATTCAAGGTTTTTTTCATAAAATAAGGGTGACAAAATTCTTTGTGGAATCGACTACCACGAGCAATTTTTTCGGACCGATACGACTTAGTCCCTTCAAGAATAGAGCGTACTCCTTTTTAAAAGGCGTGCAACGCATCTGCAATTCCCCTAATGTTGCAGTTGTTCATAGGCGGTGGTATTCACTTACCATCATGTGAGCCGTATGCTCGTTTGCCCCCTATCCTATAAAAAAATACGAGCAAAAAGTACACGTGATGGTAAGTGTATGCTATGGTCAATATACATAAATTTACACCTATCCTTGATTAAGAATTAAAATGCAGATGCATTGTTACCCCTGAGGACTAAGATGGAATGCCTCATTTCCAGTTAAAAGGGCCTCCGGATCTCTACCCTACCGTACGAAACACAGCAGCATGAGGTTAGTATTTTACGCTGTTTACGGTCTGTGAGGGCGTGGTGTTTCCCCAGTCAAGCCCACCTATTCGTGCTACAACCATAATATAGCTGTAACATACCCCGCCACGTAAAAAAGTTAACTTAAAAAACAATCACCCTTTTTCGTACCGTGTATTTCGTAAGAGGCGATTAAGGGAAATATTTCAACGTGGTATGGCGTGATGGCAAGTGGATACTGTGGCCTAAAGACATATACATATAAGTATTCTCGATTAATCGTTTTCACCCACGCGGACTAAGGTAGAGTACCTCGCTTCCAGTAGAAAGGGTCTCTACACTAGCCATAAGAAACACAGCAGCATTAAACTTCATTTTACGCTGGTATTCTGTGAGAGCGTGGTTCTATCCCAATCAAGCCGATGTATTCGTGCTACAACCATAATTACGCTGCAGCATGGCTCTACACATACAGATCTCGGACCGTGAATTCTTTTAACGTATTAAATAAACTTAGAACTTACTAAACTACTAGTTTCGATCACATAATAAAATAAATATTAATATTCCACAGCAGTTACAAAGCACAACAAATTCATTTAAAAACAAACTTTTTTCTAAAAGCAAACAACAGAACTGTTCGCATTTGTGGATATTATCAGATAAATAATAGTAGCGATATTGGAAAAGTTTAAGAAAATGTTCAAAGTTGGTACGTGCCACTTTGTGCTCTGATATAAATAGCAGCTTCAGATTTGTTTATTGAACGGGACAATGACGATATTAGAAATCATATATCACTGTTTTTAATTAATTATTATATTAATAATTTATAACCTGGTACAAGTCGCGGTACGTAAGTCAAGCGCTGAACGAAACGTGGAGGGGACACGCACGAATTGAATTGCACGAATGCCACTGGAGAGCCAATCAGCTCGTGCGAACGATACGCATGAGCCAATCAGCATGACTTATGCGCAATAACCGTCACCGCTATAGTTTCGTGCCGTTACTTATAAGTGACATAAAGAAGCACTGTTTTTGCGTAACAAAAGCCCATTTGCTCTTGCCTTGAAGACTTCTACTTCAGATTGTAATCGGACGAAATTATTCTTCTCCTTTAGTGCTTTAGTTGTTTTATTTATTTTAACGTTTATGCACAGAAAACGCGAATATTGCGGACTGAATGCCTTAATGTTTCACTCATTAGGAAAGACGAAGCAAGCCGTTTGGTTCGAATGTGTGCAATATCGACAGCAAAGTTGTGGAGCCGTATGTTACCCGGCGACCGTCTAATTGTCTGATGTTGAAAAGGAATGGGATTAATTAAATCATCGCAAATATTTTTAGCATGCGACTCAACCCTTTCATGTTCTAAAATCTACATGAGCAAACTTTGTATTGTTTAATTTCTACATAAAAGTATAAAAAAAATATTGTAAATAATTGTAAGTTTTCCTAATAACGTAAAAATAAAATTAAAATAGTAATTATGAGGAAGTAAGTAGTAAGTTGGATCCTCCCATTAGATTGAGTGACGACCTGGTAAGACATGCAGGAAGGCGATAGATGCAGGTGGCTCAGGACCGTACTTTGTGATATTCCTTAGGGGAGGCATATATTCAGCAGTGGACTTGTGGAGGACTGTAATGATGATGAACGTTAGCGCTTACCGTCTGAGCTACCAAGAGCCGTGGTAGCTCAGATGGTTATCGCTCGCTGTAAGTTTCACAGTACACGAGCAACCCGGGTTCGATCCCCACCGGCACTAATGAAATTGTTAATTGCAATTTTAAGTGCTGATTTACCACGTGCTCGGCGGTGAAAGAAAACATCGTGAAGAAACCTGCAAGTTGGCCAACACGCAATAGGCCAGCGCGGCGGATATTTCCTTGCCCTAAAACCCTGTCAGAATTGAGAGGAGGTCTATGCCCAGCAGTGGGACGTAAAAGGCTGTAACTTTAAATAGTAAGTAATCTAAAAAAGAAAATAATAATTTAATTTTAGTATTCGAGTTCACTGGATGAAAAAGCATAACGCATATTAAATTAAGAATATTAAAAAGGGTCACCACATAATAAAATAGTCTGATTGATTGTTTAGGGCGCATGCGTGTGCGCAAAAACGAGTGCAATCTCTAATCCCTCACTCTTACGGCCTGGCCACGGGGATCAGCGGCAGGAACTGCGAAGCGGCAGGCGGGGCGACAATTCGCGCGGCATGGTTTGAGGGCCACGGGCAGTCACGTTCGCCGCCACGACCAGATAGGCGGAGAGCGAAATGTCTTTATCAAAGTTATCTCGATATTGCTTAGAAAGTAATCGTTTTTTGGTTCAAGACATAATATTTGGAAGAGATT
Organism: Parnassius glacialis; assembly: GCA_033319125.1. Classification (NCBI taxonomy): domain Eukaryota; kingdom Metazoa; phylum Arthropoda; class Insecta; order Lepidoptera; family Papilionidae; genus Parnassius; species Parnassius glacialis. The sequence continues at coordinate 8,830,637 of JAVANC010000009.1, forward strand.
GTGGAGTACGTGATTTGAATAGGAATCGGGTGACAGATGGAGAACTCCACAAGAAGTACGAGAAGTACAGAATGTATCCAGAAATTTTTTTTCGAATATACCAGAATGAGTGTCGAAACCTTCGATTATATTCTTGTTAATAATAACTACTATTTCCAAAGCTGCTAGCAGGCCTAGCATACGAGAAGTATCTCGGCAATAAAAGTTTCACTAAATATTCATTTTTCGCGGCGAAAACAATTAAAATATTTTGTTTCCTATACTATTCGCCGTGTCTGCCGCTCGATTCCGTGGCTTGCGTCGTGCTTATTCATGCCTTTGTTTCAGTCGCCCGCCGCGCCGCCAGTCGCCCGCGCGGTTCACTCGGTAAATTTCGCCGGTCGCTTCGCCACTCGCTGCTGCGCGTGGCTTGATCCGTACATTTCTATACATTTATTTTAGTCGCTAGACGCCTCGTCGTTCGCACCGCGCGAATTTTCGCTATGGCGAATGTCCCGTGGCCAGGCTGTTAGGCTGAGATCTATAAATCGTACTTTGACTTTGCTCAGACTTAGCTTACGACAAACTTAGCTGAGTACATGCTCAGCATAATCTTTGATTCTGAATTTATAGTTGTATCGGTCTAAGATTAAGCTAAGTTTATGCTAAGGCCCAGACAGACCAAATATTAATCGATGCTTCATTCCACGCATTATGTTTTTGACTTTACTGTACATATGAAATTAAAAAATATATATTTAAAATCAAAATTACTGTATAAAATTAAAAAAATATATATATTTAAAATCGAAAAAAGTCCAAATTGTATTTCGTAAATTATTTATTATTACATGAAATAGAAAACGGTATGAGAACGGAAACAAATAAGATGAGTGCAAAGTCATAAAAAAATAAGATTTTAAGAAATTCGAAATAAGATTGTAATTACGTAAATAGAAAATGGATTAATGCTATATAAAACTAGAAGACAGCCTAAAACTACCTATTTATTGTTTTGATTCATTAAAGTAACATAAAAACAACAATTTAAAATTAATACGGTGGTTTTGAATAATATCCTGAGTTTTACGTAAGTCCTCGATATCGTTGACTTAGGCTTTGCTAAGCGCGCGCTCACCACGACTTCGAAGTTAGCTCTATAAATACCGACATTGTCTTAGCTCGAAAGTAAAGTCTGAGCAAAGTCAAAGTACGGTCTATAGATCTCAGCCTTATAGTCCGATTAGACTGCAATCCGACAACCGGAGAGAGATCAGGTGCAAGATCAATAACTTTGCGTTCTTTCTGAGGCACGGAGGTGATATACTGCCAATTTCATGACTCCAGGCTACAAATGAGAATTTCTTGACAAATTGGGGTCACGTGACTTAATTTTTTGAAAATTTATTCGCGTGAACTTTGTTTGCACGAACGCGTGATCAAACGTATCGCTGTCGAATAGGTATCCTAATTGACATTCGCGTGATAATTGCATCGTGTCGTCGGGCAGCGGGGTAAAGGGCAGGGACCTGACCTATATTGAGCGTGAAATTCACCACGTGTCGGTCTCATTTGCAACAAAGCACTTTTTTTTCATTTCTTTCAAGACCATCAGAATAGGTCATCTATATATTGCCAGAAAGTAAAAACTGGACGTTTCTGTCCATGCTTAGCGCTAATGACCTGCGCAAACTGCGAAGCGCCGCGGCCGCTTGTATCGTCAATCGTGTCGTGCAATGATCGCGTATTCGCGATTATGAAGGAAACTGTACTGTGTCATCATGGTTTCCGATCGGTTTGCCTCACTGGTATTGCGTAGAGATATTGCATCTCTTGGCGTATTTTATCGCATCTATCACGGGGAGTGCTCTGAGGAATTGTTGGGACTAATTCCAGCCGCTCAATTTCACCATCGCACATCGCGAAAAAACTCGCGATACCGTCCATATCATCTGGATGATTGGCGGTCCACCACTGTGCAATTTAGAAGAATTTTTTTCTCTCGCACAAATTCTTTTTGAAATCAATTATCACCAGCGATTTTTCCGGACCAATACGACTTAGGGACTTCCAAGAAAAGAGCCTACTCGTTTTTAAAAGGCCGGTAACGCATCTGCAATTGCCTGGTATTGCGGTTGTTCATGGGCGGTGGTAGTCATTTACCATCAGATGAGCCGCATGCTCGTTTGCCCCCTCTTCTATAAAAAAAGTATGTAAGGATAAAAAAGTATATAGCAAGTGGAAAGAAGTGGTCTCTGCCTACCCCTACGGGAAAGAGGCGTGATTATATGTATGTATGTATATATACTTGTGACGATACCACTGAGGATTAAGATGAATAGAGAGATAGAGGCTGTCTAAATGCAGAGCCGCTTATATACTATGTAACTCACATTACAGAATGCCTCACAGCGTGTAAATAATTATACTGGGTCTTTACACTCTTCAGACTGTAAAACAATAGTGTACACACTGCTGTTTGGTGTCAGAAATAGGTGTTCAAGTATCTAGAAAGAAAGGTATCTTAGAAAAGCGGACCTTTGGATAAAATCACGTCCTGATAAAACATACAGCGAATCAAAAACCACAATCAAATCTAGGATCGAACTTTGTCGCAATCTATGGCAAAGGTCTATGTTCAGTACTGTAGTAGTATGTTGACTATAAAGATCCCTACGTTTACTTTGTACACTTAAATAAGAATAACGTTCTAATGGTGGTGTTTTCTTTAGTAAATTGACTATCGTTGCCACTCTAAACACTTACTTTTTAACTGTTTTTCGAATGGTGTCAATTAAGCAAAAGTAGTACTGATAAAGAGTTAACAGCGTGGTTGAAATGACTTTTTTCTGTTAAAACATTGAGTAACGTTGTGAAAGCCGGATGGAAGCACGAGAGTTCAATCACTCTCGTCCTTCCTCTGTCACACTTTCAGTATCATACATTAAGGTAGGGACTATTAAGGAAGAGACTCATTTATTGTGTCTTGAATTCACTCTTCGCGCAGCACGTACGTCATTAAAATTTCTTAAATTTTGATATTTACGAGTGATATCCACTTTAGAATGAAAGAAACTTTATTCGCAACTGCAAGATATAACTTATAATAAATAATATAATTAGATTGCTAAACAGCAATGTTATTATGTTGGCGCCACTGACGAGCCCTATGACCTAAGTCGAAATTTTGGATTCATTGTGATGACCATAGAGTATATAATAGTATAAACTTTTACACCACCTATACAATGTTTTTTCCTCTTTTCTTCCTTATACACCGCCGAGCACTTAGTAATTCACAATCATCGGTGTCGACAACGGGGATCGAAATTAGATTATTCGTGTACGATGGGCACTGTCCATTTCGTCCCTGAACTAACAAGTTAGTAGTCGTGGAAGTGCTACTGTTTAAATAAATAAAAGCCGGTAATGTAGTTATAATTTATTGATTCAGATAATTTGAAATATTGCGCGTTCTTTGTTCGATTATCATTTCGTTTTTTTAAAAAATAAGCTAGCTAGGTATAATATTTGTTTCTGTTTTTTCTTTATTATTTTATTTTGTGTATAAAAAGAAAAGTTATCGTAAACTTTAAAAACTAATAATTAACTAATAGTACTTGTAGTACTATAAGGTAAGATTACTAGTCTTTAGTTAGTAACATGGTAACCTATTTTTTTAATTTTATATGCTAATTTATCACTTGCACATTAGAAAATAGAACCATCGAGAAAATAAGATCCGCGAGGATGAAAATATTTCGATGTGAAGGCAGAATCTTGATAATGTCGTATAACACTAATTGCAAGACCACTTATCTTCCTGCGCGTGTCATAAAAGGCGACAGAGGTAAAGAATAAAAGGAGATGGGCGGCAGCATCTTCCTGATAACAACTCAATGATAATTAAAAATTGCAATTGTTTAACTGCCCGCTACGCGTGGCAACTATGGTAAATATCCTCTCTACGAAACAATCTATCTGTACAACCTATTATGATATATGGAGTTCAGCAATGGATTTTTGATAGGAACATGAAATAAACGATGTATGAATAGTTATATAACCAAAACAAAAAATAAATAAAATTAAAATTTTAGGCGTCTATAAAATTAGAGTAAGTCTCTTAATATAATTGATAGAATCAGGCGTTACTTTGCGGAAATCCATTATAATGGGGTTGTTATAAATTAATTTGCTTAATTCCGCGTAAAGAAAGAAAATGATGTGCAGCCTCCGCAGAGTCTACTACTCAGAGAGTCTACTAGGACACATCATTTTCTTTCTTTGTGCGGAATTAAGCAAATTAATTTATAACAACCCCATTAAGTCTCTTAATGATAGAGTAACGCTGCAACTATATTATTACTGCAGCCGAATGGGTCGTCTCGGCCGGGGAAGGACTACGCTCTTACAGAATACCAGCGTAAAGTAGCAGCTGTGTTGCTTATAGCGAGTGCAGAGAATTGGAGACCCTCTTTACTGGTAATGAAGCATTCTATCCTAGTCCTCGATGATGACAACGCATCTACATTTCATTAGGATACTTAATCAAAAATAGATGTAGGTGTACATAGGTCACAGCATCCACTTACCATCAGGTGAGCAGTGTGCATGTTGTCACCTTTATTTTACAAAATTAAATATAAAAATAAAAAACTAAGTCTTTTTTCTTTCTTCCTATAAAAATATTAAATATACAACGTGTCGTGGTGTTATAAGATAATTCATCACCCCCTTTCACCTGTCAAGCATCCAGTGGTGAATGAAGAGTGGTATTTGTCATGCTGCTATCATCCTAGCGGAAGTAGGTAGAGAGCAATGAGCTGCGAGCTACTTTGACCACGTTAAGCCAGAAACATGAAACATGGGGTTAAAATAGAAAAATATAAAAGATGTGATATCCGAGTACCAAACTTTCTAGTTCAAATTTTTAGCTACTGAACTGAAAAGGATACGGTATTAATATCAATGGCGAGTAAATCACTTACCTTTGATTTGCCGACGATATAGAACGATGGCTAGAATCGCTGGAGGACCTAAGCATCATCCTCTATGACCTCAATAGTGTCTCCCAACGAATACGTCTTAAGATGAACATGGACAATACAAAGATCATGTTTAATGTCCATGTCACACCTATGCCGGTAGTTTTTGGGAACACTAAACTCGAAGTAGTTGACGAGTATGTTAACCTGGGATAAATAGTCCGACTAGCTATGGGGAAGGCTGTTCTCGGAGTTTATTTGCGTGATAGACCTAAAAATGAGGACATCCGCACTAGAACCAGAGTAACCGATATAGTCCAATGGATTAGTAAGCTTAAGTCATTGGGCCAGCCATATAGCTCGAAGAACTGACAACCGATGGGGAAGAAAGGTTCTCGAGTGGCAGCCTTGTAGCGATAGGCGAAGCGTTGGGCGGCCCCTTAATAGATGGAGTGAAGATTCTATTAAGACATGCTGGAAGTTGATGGATACAGATGGCTCAGTACCGTGATTCGTGGCCTTCCTTATCGGACTTATGAAGGGCTGTAATGAATAATTAATGAAAAGAAGTGATAGGTTATCACCCTTTACAGCATACCAGGCGGTAAATACAGTTGGCAGTATAATAAGTCCCACATAAATATTTGTATGCATCTCAGACTAAATTGGGATTCCCAGATCAACATATGGGATTGTATATTTTATAATCACTGCACTACAGTATAATATTTCACTCCTAAATTATATCATTATTAAATTATAAAACAGAAAAATTATTAAAGTATGTAATAGAAGAAGCTAAATTTCTGTCTCGTTTAGAAATTCGCTCACATATAATTCTGACTTCTGAGCACTAGGGCTGAGATCTATAGACCGTACTTTGACTTTGCTCAAACTTTACTTTAGAGCTAATACAATAACGGTATTTATAGAGCTAACTTTGAAGTCTTGCTGAGTGGACGCTTAGCAAAGTGAACGAAATCGGCGACTTACGTAAAACTCAGGATATAATTAAAAATCACAGTAATAATTTTAAATTGTTGTTTTTATATTACTCTAATTAATTACAGAAATCAATGGGTAATTTTATGCAGTCTTCAAGTTTTAAATAGCGTTAATCGATTTTTATTTACGTAATTTCCATCTTATTTCGAATTTCTTCAAATCTTTTTTTTTATTTTTTCAATGGCAATGACAATGGCAATGGCCATTGGCAATTTTGCGATTTCCCTATTGGCCAATTTCGTGGCTTTGCTAAGCGCACACTCAGCAAGACTTCAAAGTTAGTACTATAAATACCGTTATTGTATTAGCTCGAGAGTAAAGTCTGAGAAAAGTCAAAGTACGGTCTATAGATATCAGCCTAGGACTCCGAAAACCATTAACGAACGGTTAGTCTTACAAAGACTGCGTTACGAAAACGCGGATTGCTTTCAACTTGTGTCAAGACACGTGCAACATTCATGTACTTCATTGCTATAGGTATAAAAGCTAACCAACAAGTTTACTTCGACTGCGCCCTCTTTTCCCTAAAGAGGGTCGCTTCCGATCCGGCAGAAAGGCCACAAAAGCCAATGCCAGTCTCACAGGTGGTGTTTAATAGGTAGGCACTTAGGTTTTTGCAGTGAGTCCCACATAAACACGACAGCCGGCTGTCGTAGTATGCTTAGAGCATTCACCACCTCCCTTCCTCGCTTCCCGTAGGGTAGCCCTTTCCATTGCATCTGCGCGCAAAAAAAAATTACTTCGATATTTTTTAAATAAATCGATGGTGCAATTTACAAAAGACTGCAGGTGACTCAGAACCGTGTTTTCCTTGGGGGAGTTTTATGTATGTTTAGCAGTCGACTTTTATAGGCTGTAATGGATGGATGGGTAGAAGAAGAATTTACATAAATAATAATATTTTATAAAAATAATTCAAAATTTCACTACATATTAGGTGCCTTAAATATAGACCAACGGAGCAGCGATAAAAGAGAATTCCGGAAATTACACGAGGCGTTCTGGCAACATGTGAAAATTCGTTTACCGGCGACGTTACCGCTAATGACCGTGGGAACGTTGCGAATTCTAAATATTGGTTCCAGTTCCATCGACAGTATTTTAAAAGAATACTGTATAGTACCTAACTATCTCTTCATACAAATGTATTTATGAATAGCTGGCACGGCAGACAGTGTATTGAATTTTTCTATGAAATAATCAGGCATTCTATATGTTCACTACAGTGTACATATAGAAGACAATCGTTTCTTGGCTCACTAGAAATTTTAACTTAATTCTTAATAAATTTATTACACATATAAAATATATCAATTTATTATAGTAAGTCGCCTAAAGATTTGGAGTCATGAAATCTCAAAAAAAAAGTTGTTTTGATATTCTAGTTAATGTAATATGAAATAAATGCATGTAACGAAATATCTATGGTAACGAAAAAAAAGCTACGAAAAGGATTTTCCATCAATCTTATGAATGAAAAATGATATCTGGCAAATGTCCACCAAGACCACGCTGACAGATGTCGATTCTTTCATCAAAGTTTTTAATCACTTTTTGGCAAAATGGCGGGTCTATTTCGTTAATCACGTCACGGATTTTGAGTTTTAAGGCCGCGATCGATTCGATTGGCTCCGTATAGACTCTGTCCTTAACATAGCCCCACAAAAAATAATCCAGTGGTGTTAAATCACACGATCTGGCTGGCCATTTAACAGCTGAATTTCGTGAAATTATGCAATCGGGAAATTTGGTTTGCAATAAATTGATCGTTTCATTGGCTGTGTGTCATGTGGCACCGTCCTGTTGAAACCACATGTTTGTGATATCGATATCATCAATAAAACGGCCTAATCACGCCTCCAGACCACATAGCGCACCTCAATAATCACTTTAGGATTTTCAGAAGCCCAAATGCGGCAATTTTGCTTGTTAACGTACCCTGACAAGTGAAAATGGGCTTCGTCTGAAAAAATTATTTTTTCAGAAAAACCAACGGGCTGTTCCTGAATGAATTGAGCGAATCTACGGCGATGTGAATGATCGGTCAGCTTCAATTCCTGCACCAGTTGAACCTTGTAAGGCTTCAAAGCCAAATCCTTACGCAAAATTCGCCATGTGGTGGTTTTGGATAACCCCAATTGTTGAGAACGTCGAGGAATTGACAACTTTGGATCTTCTTCAACACTGTGGCTCACGGCTGCGATGTTTTCGGTTGAACGACCCGGTCGAACACGCGTTGGTGTTGGCGCATTTTGTACCGAGCCTGTCGATTCAAATTTAGCGACCAAATTCTTAATAGCGGTCTCAGAAGGACGATTATGTTGTCCGAAAATATCACGAATTTTACGAAACATAACTTTAACAGAACCACCATTTTCATAGTGGATTTTAATTATTTTAATGCGATTTTCGAGCGAAATTGAATTCATTGTAGCAATTGCCAAAGCATCTACTACGAATAGGTCAAAAAACTAAATGTCAAAACTGTCATGTATTTGGTGTTGCCCCAATTGAAAAACAAAACAAAGTTCTTGTTGAAAAACCCTTTATATATATATATATATATATATATATATATATATATATATATATACATATATATATATATATATATATATATATACATATATATATATATATATATATATATATATATATATATATATTATAATATAAATGATAAATGTACCTGCAACTTTATTTAACACTATTAATTATTGACCAGTGCACTATTTTAACTTATAATATCGTTGAAAACTACTAGACAATCGCTTTTTGTTTTTAGGTTGTTGTGATATATATATTTTAATTGTTAATTTCTCAGTATTCCCGTTAGATACGTCGACACTAATATTACTTTTGTAAACTATAGGTTATACAAAATAAATCGACATATATTTCATTAAGTTACGCCACATTTTTGGTGGGCCCATTCTCCATAGAAAAAGAAATTCTCTCCTTTAAAATTCTCCTGACATAGCTATGAACTATCGTTTTAACAACATAAATATTACATTGTGTAAATATAACTATCATCGATTAAGTCGCACAATAATATTCACACCTTAAATATTTTTGATTTTTTGACCAAACATATTCACAATATCAAATTATTGTGTTGGTTTAGTAACAAAAAAATCACAAAATCTGGGCCCGATAGGTGTCGCTGTAGGCAAATTATAAATAATTTTATAAATAGTTATACTGTAAAAAGACTGCGCGTTCTACCTAAAAGGGCAGAAAAACGTCTGCTGGGCCAGCTCGTATACATCTATACTAATATAATAAAGCGGAAGAGTTTTTTGTTTTTTTGTTTGTTTAAACGCGCTAATCTCTAGAACTACCAGTCCGATTTCAAAAATTCTTTTTGTATATTATAACCAGATTCATGTGAAATAGTATAGGCTATCTAGCATTAAGCTATATTGCTCAGCTAGCCTTATATATGGATATTTGTTAAGCAAATCGGAAGAAAAAGCACCCCCGAAATGATTTATCAGCGTACGCTGGTGTTATCGTTAGGGTTACTTAAATACAATGTTCTAGAAATAAATGGACCTTTATTCTGTCTAAAAAAAAGTCTGCGATACCATATGTCTATTACTTTTACATAAGCATTTGGTATTTTGTGACAAAAAAGTATTGAAAATTTAAAAGTGATTTATGAGCGTTATTATTAGGCATTGCCTATTTATCCTTACAAACGAAAGTTACTTCATCATCAAGACAATTTCATGAAGATAAACTTTGTTCTTTATACCATGTAATTTGGACGCATAGTTTAACAGATAATGTAAAATTAAAATAATTCAATACTTGGCTGGGCGCGCGAACGACGCTTAAACCCTAGCCGTTATAAAATGCTTGAACTAGGTCATGTCGCGCACCTCGGACACGTGATGACGCGGGTGAAACCGCGGGGCACAGCTAGTATAACATATACATGACACTTGCGCTGGCAGTGCTTTCAAATAATTAATTTTATATGAAATACATTGAATGTAATAATCTGAAATATTCTAGTCGTAAAACATTAAACAAAACAAAGTAAAAGTATGCGATAAACATTTATTTTTCATTACGTTCATTCATTACAGCCTACCAAAAGTCCATTCGATATACATAAGCCTCGTTCGTGATTGTTCATAGTTGCCACGCTTGGCTGGCAGGTTGTTAACCACAATTTTTTTAATTAATTTGTTTGATAATTTGAGTGGTTATCAGGAAGATGCTGCTGCCCATATCCTGTTTTACCTCTTACGACACCCATGGGACGAAATGGAGTGATGAATTCACTTACGCCGGCACGTGTATATTCTTCTCACAATTGAATTGTATCAAATTTTCATAGCTAAAAAATGATACAATTTTAAGAACTCCCTTAGACTATAGACTTTTAATCGGCCGACAGTTTAGTCGGATTCTTTGTCAGTATGTTTTACACACATATTAGAACTATTCTGTATCCGCAGTAATAAGTTTGATAGTTACATGATTGTTTTCAAACTGAACTGTTAGTGAACTATCGCTTGACTGCTAAATATATATCTATGTTCTTCAACGCGCGAGTACTTCACGACTCTTCAGTCTGCCGATAGTTTCAATTCGCTCTAAGTTTATTCAAGTCAAGTATCGAGTATTTCATCATGTCGAAACATTTATCGTGAATTTGAAAAAAGAAACTTATTAAAGTAATATAATCATACTAAGACGCGAAAATCTGGGAGGAAGTCTGTGAAAGAGTAGATTCTAAGTAAAATCTGCTTAGTGCCGAGGATAGAACACAACAAGAAACATATCTCTTTCCGCTCTCTTCTTGCAGTTTATTAACTTCTGATGATGATTATTAATATCTCAAACACAGATACTCAACCTAGTATACAGGCAGGTAGCTAATATTATAAACTTGACTTTTCTATTTTTCTTTTGTTGATTCTACATTATTAAGCTACTAATAGTTTTAATTTTATCATAGCATGTTATTTTTGTTAGACTTATTGTTACTTTATTTAATTGTAATCATATTTGTTCCTATATGTAAACATGTATAATTGGAAATGAAATAAATATTTATTATTATATTATTAACTATCAAACTGTTCTAGAGCTATCGGCGGCCTGATGACTAGTCTGCGCACTCACTTCCAAACAGATCCAGTATGTGCATATGCTACAGCTATATTGTGTTTATAGAACGAATGGGTTGTCTTGACTGGAGAAGGACTACGCTCTTACAGAACACCAGCGTAAAATAGCAGCTTAATACTACAGTGTTTCGTATGATGAGTGTAGAGAAACGGAGACCCATGTCCATGGGCCACAATATTTACTTACCGTCAGATGAACTATTTGTTTATTTGTAACACTTATTCTGTAAAAAAAAATATCAGCCGATAAAAAGTCTGTAGTTTGCGGGCGTTCTATAAGATATTAGAATGGCCTGCTTCAGGCTTGCGTATAATAAAGCCGCCAACGTAACTAGTTATTTCTGTCACGAGAGCTGACATTGAAGATATTTTCGCGAAAATAAATGTTAATAGATGGGAATTTTTGTTGGGTACTGCGCGTATATTTATTTATTAGTTTTGCCAAGAATTTGTAATAATATTATCTTTAACCTTCTTCAAGTATTCGGTAATGTAACAGTGTAATTGAATATTTTTTCAAATATATTTACTTATCAACTCGCAGGTACATTAATGGACAATTGGACACAATATTTTCCTTTATCGCCACACTTGTCAGGTGGTTTGACAGACGCAGTACCAGTGCTATCTGGTCAGGAAATTTTACGTTTTTCGTAAACGACATGATTACACCGGCATTTATATAAAACTATAAAATCTTTCTGGTATTATTTCCCACAGTCACCTTTTTTTTATAGAATAGAGGTGAATGATAGTAAGTGGATGTTGTGGCTTATAGGAATCTTCATCTATCCTCAATTAATAATCAAAATGCAAAATGGACTAAGATGAAATGCCTCATAACCAGTAAAATAGTTCTTCGGTTCTTTTTATACGCATTACAGTTCGGCGGATTAGGACGGAACGCAGTCTTTCTTTGCATCCTACCCATGAAGTTGGGTTTGCTTCTCGCCGGATGATCCCAGCGCTGTTACTGACTTTGTCACCTATGTGGTGCTACAGAAAATGTAACTTTTTGATCCATCATCTGTGGTACCCATCGGAGGCAGATCCCAGCCTTGGTTTCGTCGCTCCTGTAAGAAAGCAGGAGTATTATCAGGTCTGGGCTGGCGCTTCAACAGCTCTGGTTATAAACACCAGCATACTTAAAAAGAAGTATAACTTCGCCTCCAGGTCCTTCAAAAGAGTTATTGCCAAGGCAAAATATAAACACATTGACAGAATTAGCGAGAAATTAGTTCGCTTTTCATCGGGAACCCATGCATTCCGATCTCTCGCCAAGGCTGTACAAGGTAATTTCTGTAAACCTTCACTTCCATTTCTGCACAGGGAAGACAACTCACTGGCCCACGCCACAATAAAGAAAGCCGACCTTTAAGCCTACCTTTTTGCGTGCAACTCAACTTTCGACGACGAGAGGAATACACCGCCGACCATCCCGCAGTGCGAATGCTCTATGCCTGATATGCGGTTCACACAGTGCTCAGTACACAAAACACTCCTCTCCCTAGACATCCACAAGTCAAGTGGGTCTAACGAAATCCCGCCAACTGTGCTGAACAACAGTTCTAACGCCTCTTTTCCGATACTCCTACTTTCTAGCAGTGCCTAGAAAGTAGGAGTATCCCGAATTCATGGAAGATAGCTTTCGTGCACCCGATCCCAAGAAAAGGTAACCGCTCTGATCCGTCCAAATACAGGCCTATTGCCGTGACCTCCTTGTTCTGGAAAATAATTAGTCCATTATTAACTGCTAGCTCATGCGGTACCTTGAGGAGCACTAGCTGATTAGTGACCGCCAGTATGGTCGCTTAGCCGGTGATCTTCTTATTTACCTAAATATAAATGGGCGCAAGCGATCGATTCCAAAGGGGAGGCTTTGGCGGTTAGTTTGGACATAGCGAAGGCCTTCGATCGGGCTTGGCACAAAGCGCTTCTTTCGAAACTTCCTTCCCATGGGCTTCCCGAGAAATTGTGCAATTGAGTCACCAGTTTTATGGCTGATTGGAGCATCAAGGTCGTAGTAGACGGTGCATGCTCCGTGTGCATTTGTAATCACAAACCTATTAACGCTGGTGTTCCAAAAGGCTGCGTGCTATCACCAACGCTGTTTATTCTGCATATTGTAAAACTCCCCTTCCCTTCTTTTTACTTTCTTTATTAAAAATCTATACTTATAATGAAAATATATCAAACTTACGTGACCAGTATATTATCCTTATATTGAGCTTTCTAAAGGTTTGGTTATAGGCCGTTAATAAATTTATGGCGTGATCTTCTTAATTGGGACCCATATTTACGTTGTTTTTGTATAGTAACTTAATTCTTTCAGGTGTTTCTTGGGAGAATGAATATTGACCTGAGCAATCAAATACTGTTAGTAGTGCCTTATAAGCTAAAGAACCCCGTTCACGAAGACAGTCAAAAAATGCTAAGAACATTAAATCGTCCCTATTCCACTTGTATTATGTTCACATTAGTCCATTACTTATAAAGGGAATACTTTCCGCTTGGAAAAGGCTCACAATATTTATATAAAATACCAGATACAAGGAATTCCCTCTGCGGAGGCACACGGCTCAACACACGCCGTGTGCGGTGAGCGCCAACCAACCAACGTGCTCTCCCGCAGGGGACGTTAAGTTGGGAACTGGACCGTAGTCCACAGCAAAATAACTGGCGTACCAGTAAAAAAGGGTTTGGCCGCTTTGACATGCGCGACTCGGTCGACGTTAGTGCGTAACCACAAACATTGACCGAGTTGCGCATGTCAATGTGTGTATATACTATACAAAATACGATCAAATCCACCCACAGTGAATGTACGTCACACGGATTAAGCAATAATATGCACACTGGCCATAAAACTTAGGTTGTGAGTCAAACCAAGTCGTTGAGAGCGCCACTGACAATAGCGACCTGCCATAAAACTATCGCAGAGATGCAATGCTGCCGAACGCAACAAGCATCAATACGACTATCGTCGGGCTTACATCATCCCAAGGTTCTTCATACAATCCCAGCAAACATCACCAACCACATACCTCCATCAACCAGAACCACAAGATGCGTCGTATCAGGCGCGGCGCACCCGCGGATCTCTCACAAGACGCAATACCGCGAGTAGCAGTAAGCATCAATGCAACTATTATACGGATGGCGCCCCCTCACAACATACCCTCATGATCCCTATCAACTTTGGTAACAAAATTGGTAATGCTGTTAACTAAAAATCCACGAATCATAGCGCTATTGCAGTAAGACATGGAGTTGAGTATGCTTGCTGCACTTAAAAATACTAGCAAACACATTCACCCTAATCCGAAAGATATCCGACGTATAACGCTATGCGCTAAGACCCCACCCACGAACGATAGGGGTGTGCGATGTCCATGGTCAAGTTGTATTGCTACAACAAATCCGCTTACCACCAGCACTAAGATGATATGTCTAGGACACATCGGTTAGCGAGTCCAAGTTTACCTCGGTCTCGGACGTTGTGAAGCAATTAACACGGCACTATAATAATCTTTTTAAGTCCCGTTTCTTTCAATATAATCTTTATATATAAAAAGTACGTGTCACGTTGTTTGTCCGCGATGGACTCCTAAACTACTGAACTGATTGCAATGAAATTTTTGGTCAATGTGCAGTTTGGTCCAACTTAAAAGATAGGATAGCTTACATCTCAATTTATAGTCGCAATACAATATTATTTTATTGAAAATTATTTGTCTATTATTTGACAGTCACAATTATCTGTTAGTTCCAAACGATTCTGTCAGATGACGATATCCGTTTACTGGATTGAGTAAATATTCAATAGATGGCGTTATGTTAAAAGTACAAACGTTTAATATAAGCTACAATTTAGTAGTATAACCACCACGTGTTGCTGTAAGTATTCAACAGATAGAACCGATTTCAAAAAAAATTTGCAGAGTGTGTGCAGTTTGGTCCAACTTGAGAGATAGGATAGTTTTTATCCCGATAAGTGACCCTCAATTTTTTTATTGCTAATTTCAGGAGTTTTTTTGGGAAAGCAAATGGTAGTTCGGAAAGGGCAGAACAACGTCTGCCTGGTCAGCTAGTTCTTTTATATATTTGAGACCTTCCACATATTTGCTTTATTTCATAGACCTTACTATATGTCTTTGATATATGGTACTTCAAGTCATAATTCTGCTATCAGAGACCTTCAATACTAATGCTTTTGTATTATAGACCTTACTATCATAAGTCCCGAATATAGGACTATACATTGTGCAACAGTTCTATTAGCAGTCGGTCAGCCGACAACCTCATATATAATAATATATAGGAATTGTTCGGACTAATTCCAGCCGCGCAATTTCACTATCGCACATCGCGAAAGAACTGGAAATATCATCCGATTCAGAAAAAGTCATCTTCCTCGCACACCTTCCTTGTGGAATCGAATACCAGCAGCAATTTTTTCGGACCGATAAGACTTACAGACCTTCAAGAAAAAAGTCTACTCTTTTTTAAAAGGCCTGCAACGCATCTGCAATTCCCCTGGTGTTGCAGTTGTTCATGAGCAGCGGTGGTCACTTACCATCAGGTGAGCCGTATACTCGTTTGCCCCCTCCAATATAAAAAATTGCTTGGCTCTACCATGTAAGAAGCGTGGTTCAACCACGTCAGAGGTGCAGCATGACTCTAGCACGTCTTGCTATTGTTATTGTTCTTTTCTGTCCTCAGGAAGACGTTGTTAGCCATCTCCAGGCCCAGTTACGCTTTGTCACATCATATGACACGTTAATCCTCTTACGACACCACTACACCACGAAATCCTATATTCATTACTATCTCTACATATAAAAATCAAGATGTTCGTTTGTCTCGCAAACACTCGAAAATAGCTGGACCGATTTTGATGATTTTTTTTGTGTATGTTTGAATAGGTCCCTGGGCGGCTTAGATATAAAATCAGACCCGGTAGGTGGCGCTGTTGTCGGGGTTCAGAAATCACCCGTGCCAAGTAGGGGCAGAACGCTAGTAGTAGACAAATTAAATATGATGATATTTGCGGATAGTATTCAAATATAAGTATATGTGTGTAATTAGGTCTGCCAAAAATAAATCACCAACTTAAAATCGTGCACACATACGAACGTTTATACAAATACGCGCGTCATATTTAAATGTTGACTTTTAAAACTTAGAGAACTTAGTTGTTGTAAAACTTCGAAATAGCAAGTCAACTAAAGTAAGTTTTCAAATTTTATAGTTTCTTGCTTCGTCCAACTATTATAATTACTATAAGTTTTTGTTATGTTGTGTACCGTCAAACTTGTTGAAACTCGCTTGGCCTCACTTCTTACATAAAATAGCTCGCTTAAACATGGAATAATATTATATCGCTATAGTTACATAGTACTAAAAAGTCTTTTGTTGCACAGTTTCAATGTTATTGTTATATACTTTAATATATAAATTTGTCTTAAAAGAGAAAAATTGATTTAATTTCTAAGATTGAACACTTGCAGAATTATTTTTATATACAAGTGAAAGTGACAAAATATTGTAAATAGATGCTGTGGCTCACAATCTCCTACCTGACACAGACCATAGATAAGTACGATGCGTTGTTGATCCTGAAGACTACGCCTCGTACCCTGTAATAAATTTCTCTGATTCTAATTGCTCGCTATCATAACACGGCAGTCTGCTGTTATTTCACTCCGGTGGTCTGTAATGATCGTTGGCCTTTCCCAGTCTAGAAGGTCCATCTGTACTGCAGCTACAGGTGCAGCATATTTACAGGCTGTATTTTGACTGCAACGTTGGTCTAGTGGTCTTAAGTGCGACTACTGGTCATGAGGTTTTGGATATGAATCCCAGATCTGGCCAAGAACTATCAAATTATGTGCGTTACATACGTTATACATATTTGCGCTCACACTCGTGCACTATAATCCTGGCGTTGACGAATTCGTTGAGACTGGCCTCTTTGATCCAAATTCGGTCTGTAGAACATTATTATTATTTCAATTATTTTGCCTACCACAAACAAACAATCACTCAAATCGTGTTATCCGCTTGTCTCGGGGATGATTACACGAATTGTGTAAATGTTCCTGTATCTCTGACACTGCATCGTGTAAATATGATCTTGTTGCTTAAGCATTAGGTACATCGGGCTGGTAGATTAGAACGAGTGTTGCCTCTGTGTTGGATATTGTTCATATGCATTATATTGTTCTCCTTTGTAGTATTCGCCATGATCAAATCTGACAAGAAAACATTATTGTCATAACAACCGTCAACTAAATCATCCATCATATTTTCAATGCAGCAATCAAAAATAACATCGAATAAAGGCATTTTAGAATGTTTTATTGCGTTTATATTTATGGCACGTACTTGGTCGAGTTTGCAACATCTTTTTGGCATTGATTAACACAAACATTTACCTTTTACTTGTTAGTGAAACGAAGCTCGTACATTGATTGAGTTACACTTTGTTTAAATTAATTATTGCATCGAACTTTTATACGCTTTATTCATAAAATATTATTGTTTTCCTTTTTTTTCAATTTATTTAGCTGGCAATTATTATAAGAATATGTTCTTATAATTTAGAACTATAAAATAATTATGCCCTTAACACCATCATAGTTTATATTAAGAAATTTGTGATTCGTCAGTTCTGTAGAGTAAACATACATTGAAAGTGTGATGGGTAGTGATTATAATAATATACTCTATGGCAAGGATCACCTATTACTTTAATTACGGGTCCGTTTAAAAAAATATAAATCTGTAGCGGTCCATTTCAAATCGAATTCAGAACATTTTTTATTCAGGATACATCTAATTAAAAAATAACAAAGTAAGTACCCAATATTAAGGCGAAAAACGGCATTTTTAAATTTGAACAATAATAATACCATAGCCATTAAATCTTGGAGATGATCATCGGTAAGCCGTGATCGAAATTTATTTTTAATGAAGTTCATCTTGGAAAACGCTGCTTCGCGAATGCTCAGGGCTAAAAAAAATGTTGATACCAATTTTTTTTTTAGCCCTAATTATTTGTTACCATATACTAATTTTATTAAAAAAAAATATTTGTGCCATTTGCTGTAGAGACTATCGGTCCGTGGGGTCCACGTGCGGTGAGGTTCCTAAAGGAACTCCATCCGCGGCTGGTCGTTGCTGCTGGTGATTAGAGGGCTGGTTCTTTCCTCGCTCAAAGGCTAAGTATAGCCATTCAGCGGGGAAACGCAGCTAGCGTTCTTGGCATGATACCGCGGGGAGTAGGACTATATGATATTTAAGTTTCTAGTTTTAGTTTTCTTTTATTATTATTATAGTTTTTAGTATTGTAGATAAAAATAAGTATTATGTAAATAAATGTTTCCTTGAGTAATAAAAAAAAATTAAACTTTAGAATAAAAAAAAATTTGCCAAGAACTTCCGAATTTTTGTATTTTAAAACAGATGATAATATAATTATTCTTAGATTCTTCTGGGTCCGCACAAAATAGCTCGGCGGTCCGGATCCGGCCCGCAGTTCGATATTTGGTGACCCCTGCTCTATGGTGTAGCCGTACCTAGTGACGGCAGCGCAGTGATTGCATGCTTTGTGGTTTGTCGTGACGTCACGATACACGTTTTTCCTGAAACCATACCTTTAGACATAAACTTAGAACATACTGACCTTTAGATATTATATGTAGAAACCGAGTGACTGGTCTTTACAAACGTGCAGCAGTGTCACGCTTTCAATGGGCGTCACAAACACACGCTGTTATATTACAGTGTCCTGAGCGTCTACTGGAGCTTGAGTTGTATAACGCACGCAAGTCCACGTTACGCGCCCAGTACAACACTCTCTTCTCAAGACCTTAGCTAAGAGAATTCCACTCTAAAAGAAAAAAAGACATCCAGGTGATTCAACTGAGGTTAAGTATGATTAAACTTGTTACGAATCCAGAAAAATGCTGTTCAAACAATTTTAAATTTTGCCGACAAACTGCCTTACAGTTTGGCAAAATTTAAAATATAAATAATGTAACACTCTTTCTAAGAATAAATTAAAAAAAAACAATTTTATATATACTTTTTATTCAATTTTGGATTTTCTTTTAAACATGGCTATAAATATTTTCATTTTAACTCCCTTAATATAATATGACCTAATCGTTTTAATATTGATTTATAATTCTTACAAAAATGAAATATGTACGAAAGTTATTATTGCGAAAACCTATTCATACCTAATGTAGGTTGTTTGTTTATATATTTTAGGTTTAAGTACATTATTCTAATTGATATGCTTTCATTTTTAATTTTGAATACCTGGTACCAACAAACATCATTCCTTTCTTTCTTTTAAAGTCGTCTTTCAGATACATCTTGTTAGTTCGAGAAAAATATAAAATATTGGTAAATCCAATTGGGCATACCTTAAGCGCATTAAAAAAATTACGTATACCATGATTATACGGAATTATTAAAGTAGTTTAAATACATTTCGACAGCACTATCGGCTTCAACACCCTCGAAAACCATGAAAATGACACCCATGATGAAAAAATTGATACCTATTGCAGCCGCCATCTTGGATTTACATTTCGACAGCACTATCGGCTTCAACACTCTTGAAAACTACGAAAATGACACCCGAGATGAAAAAATTGGTACCAACTTCAGCCGCCATCTTGGATTTACATTTCAACAGCACTATCGGATTCAACACCCTCGAAAACCATGAAAATGATACCCAAGATGAAAAACTTGATACCTATTGCAGCCGCCACCTTGGATTTACATTTCAACAGCACTATCGGCATCAGCAACCCCGAAAACCATGAAAATGACACCAATGATGAAAAAATTTATATCTATTGCAGCCGCCATCTTGGATTTACATTTCGATAGCACTATCGGCTTCAACACCCTCGAAAACCATGAAAATGACACCCATGATGAAAAAATTGGTACCTACTACAGCCGCCATTTTGGATTTACATTTCGACAGAACTATCGGCTTCAACACCCTCGAAACCCATGAAAATGACACCCATGATGAAAAAATTGATACTCATTGCAGCCGCCACCTTGGATTTACATTTCTCGCTAGGCATATTATCAAGGAGTGTAGACGGTACTATAACTGAAACAATAACAATCCAAGAGTTAAAAGAAACTATATCTAAACTTACTCTTGAACTCAATAGTACACAAAACGAATTAGAAAACACAATACTAGAAAATAATGCTCTCAACAGACAAATTAATAAATTAACTTCAGAAATAAAAATATTACGGTCATTGTGCTACACACCATTAGAAGATACTAAGGTTTGCAACAGTGCGAAAAAGAGACAGAAAACTTCCACGCGGTCTCACACCGTGAATTCCATGCCTTCAACACCAATGAAAATGTCAAGAGACGCTACTAATATTGATATACGTATTCTACAACAAAAAATTACTGACTTGCAGCAGCAATTGGAGAATGCAAACAAGGACATCTCTAAACTCACTAACCAAATTTGTATTCTGACACAAAAACTACAGACACAAAAACCATATATTTCTTCTAATTTTAAGAATACATTTATAAATTTTGACACAAAACAAATATGCCAACCTAAAAATAGAATAATTATTTGTGGCACTCAACAATGCGTAGGCCTGGCATCTTCTATTATACATTCAAGAGAACAAACAAAATATGAAAAATACAAAGTTTTTGCGGAAACCAAACCTAACGCACTTTGCACGGAGATAACTAAGACATGCCTAAACATGACACTATCAAAAAATGATAAATTAGTTTTATGTATGGGTGAAAATGATAACAATGTAAAAGATATATTAATTCACTTAAAAAAAATATTGGAAAAATTTAACAAAAACAATATAATTGTATTAAATGTTTTAAAAAATTATAATGTTAATCGATTAAATAAAATTATCCAAAATATATGTAATAAATATACAAACTGTAATTTCGTGAATTGTAATTACTGTACAAAAATTGACATTTGTAAAAAAATCAATTACCATATTGACTGTAGTGACTATGAAAATAAATACTTAAATATTTGTGAACTTAAGAAAATAATAGGGGGTAATAAACCAAGAAAAGATAGATCAGACGTTAAATCTAACCACTACAAAAGAGTTACAATCCCATTTAATTTTAAACGCAGTAAAAATTTAATGACACAAAGCATTACAAACTCTATTTCGCCTGTCACAAAGATACTATCACCAAAAAAGGGTACTATACCCTATTACTTTCCCACAGTAAAAAAAGATGATTTTTTTCGAAACAAAGACATCACTGAACTTTAAAATTCTTCATCAAAATATCGCAAGTATTTTGTCAAAGAAAGATATTTTAGAGCTAACGCTAAAAGAGTTGCATGAGGTACATAATGATCCTGACGTTATATGTCTCTCCGAAACATTTTTAAGGAAAGGTGACGATAATTATGTAAAACTTAGCGACTATGAAATAGTAACCTGTTATTGTAGGGATAAACAAAGAGGCGGAACTTGCATTTTAGTTCGAAAGGGTTTAATATGCAAAGAGTTGTCCTTTGTTAAAGTTCAGGCAGTACAAAACATATTTGAAGTATGCGGCATCGAAGTTACAGCAAATAAATTAATAATAATATGTCTATATAGAACACCGCAATCAGATCCTAGCCTTTTTTTAAAAAAATTAGATAACTTACTCTATAGTTTAATCATAAAGTATAATACTAAGAAGCGCATGGTTATAGCAGGAGATATAAACATAAATACATTAAAAAAAGGAAAATTCACTAGTGAGTTACAAGAATTATGTCACAATTACAATTTAAAAATTCATATAAACGTTCCTACGCGAAAACTATCTTGTATAGACCACATAGTGAGTAACATTCCAAACGCCACTGCTACTATATTACCACTTCATCTCTTGGATCATAATACAGCACAAATGTTAACCTTTCCAGTTAAAAATAAGTTAACATCGGCACCATCTTATTACATTTTTAAGAGAGATTATAACTTGGACCATCAAAAATTTAAAGATTGTCTACAAAACTTATCGTGGTATGAAATCTATATGGAAACTGACTTGAATAAGGCCTTTAACGTTTTTCACGAATTGATATGTCTTTTTTACAATCTATGTTTTCCAAAAATAAAACTAAAATTAAACAATTGTCACACAAGAAAAAATAAATGGATAAGTCAAGGATTAAAAAAAAGTTGTCGAACTAAACGGGTCCTTCGATACACATACTATAAGCAAAAAAGTACACGTAATAAAATGACCTATACAAACTATTCTAATATTTTAAAGAAATGTATTTATAAATCCAAACAAATTGATAATATTAAATATATAAATAATAGTAATAACAAATGCAAGGCAGCATGGAGAATTATTAAAAATGAAATTCATAATCTTAACGTTAAGGATAATATAGACACCATTAAAGTTGGAAATAACGTATCATCAAATCTCATAGAAATAGCTACGGCTTTTAATGATTATTTTATAGATATGGCCACAAATCACACCTCAACAAAAAATTTGAATGTAAAATACGATTTAAGTACAAACTCAAAAGCAAATTCGATGTACCTCAAACCTATGACAGAAACTGAGGTAAAAATGAAATATTATCATTAAACAATACGAACTCAGAGGGAAATGACGAAATAAACACAAAAATTTTAAAATCATGCGCTGATAATATATCCAAAATTTTGACACATCTTATTAATTTATCATTCTTATCAGCAAAATTCCCAGAAGCACTAAAGTTGTCAATTGTAAAACCTTTATTTAAAAAAGGGAGAAAGGATGATATTCAAAATTATCGCCCAATCACCTTGATACCTATTTTGGCCAAAATTTTTGAAAAATGTATGCATAAAAGAATAGTTGATTACTGTGATAAATACCAGATAATTAAAAGCGAACAATACGGGTTTCAAAAACACAAATCGACCTCACTTGCTATGTTTTCTTTAGTAAAAACAATACTTAGTTACATAAACAATAAACAATTGACAACAGGATTATTCTTTGACCTCTCAAAGGCCTTTGATTTCGTTTCACATGATATATTATTGCAAAAATTAGAAACAATTGGGATCAGAGGACTAGTACTTCAGTGGTTATCGTCATATTTAAATGGTAGACAACAATGTGTTATCATTGATAAAATAGATAACTTGACATCTTATTCATCTGGATTTAAATATAATAAATTCGGTGTTCCGCAAGGAAGTATATTAGGACCGATTCTTTTCCTATTATATATTAATGATATTATTGACATTACGAATCATAAATGTATTCTATACGCTGATGAGATTTCAATTATTGTGACATGTAATAAAAATAATAATACAATTAGAAATCATGAAGATGACATTAATAATACAATTGACACACTAATAAAATGGATTGACATAAATAATTTGAAAATTAATCTAGATAAATCCCATTATATACAATTTAATAAATCTATCAATTCCAATCAAAATATGAAATTTAATATACCAAAACTAAAAGAAGCTACATGTACAAAATTTCTGGGAATAACGTTAGATGCAGATATAAACTGGAAAGAACAAATAGATAACGTATGCAGTAGAATTAATAAGTTTGTTTATGTCCTTAAACAAATCAAAAACATTGTAAATATTAAAACGGCAATTACAACCTACCATGCATACGTAGAGTCTATTTTACGCTATGGACTTATAATATGGGGGAATGGTACTGATCGAAATAGAGCATTCGTTGCCCAAAAAAAATGTATTCGTGCAATATGCGGGATATCGCCAGGAGAATCCTGCAAACCGCTATTTAAAAGACTTGGTATATTACCCCTCCCGTCACTATACATTTATGAAGCTGGCCTGTTTGTTTTTAAAAATAAGTCATTATTTGTTAAAGCAAGTGATATATATCCTCGAAACCGACGTGACCCAGACAAACTTGTCCTAGATTTTATTCCTAGGCTCGTTAAATATAACAAAAGCTGCCTAAATATGTGTGTAAAAATATACAATAAAATACCTAATGAATTTAAATTATTAAGCGAAATACTATATAAGAAACATTTGTATGATTGGTTAAAAATTGAATGCTTTTATGACTTAAAAGATTTTTTAGATTTAAATAATTATTAATATTGCCTAAGCTTTTTAAAATTATAATTTGCATGCTATTATTAGCGAAACACGACTGCACTATATAAATTGTAACATCTTTTTATACCGTGATTCTTGCAAATAAAGATTTATGATTTATGATTCGACAGCACTATCAGTTTCAACACCCTCGAAAACCATGAAAATGACACCCAAGATGAAAAAATTGATATATTTTGCAGCCGCCATCTTGGATTTACATTTTGACAGCACTATCGGATTCAACACCCTCGAAAACCATGAAAATGACACCCATGATGAATAAATTGGTACCTAATTCAGCCGCCATCTTGGATTTACATTTCGACAGCACTATCTGCTTCAACACCCTCGAAAACCATGAAAATGACACCTATGATGAAAAATTTTTTACCTATTGCAGCCTCCACCTTGGATTTACATTTCGACAGCACTATCGGCTTCAGCACCCTCGAAAACCATGAAAATGGCACCCATGATGAAAAAATTGATACCTATTGCGGCCGCCATCTTGGATTTACATTTCGACAACCCTATCGGTTTCGACACCCTCGACAAGAATGAAAATGTCACCCATGACAAAAAAAATTATACTACTTACTTTTAGTACGTACTATTATTATTTATTCTGTGCTTTTAAATATTGTAATAAAAAAATCTCTTATTATTATTATAATCAAGTATTTAAGAAATTTGGTTATTCGAATATTGTGTATTTGTACAGCGATCTTTTTGAAAACAACCGAAACAATATCCACTCACGACGGCTACTGAAGCCGAACTAAACTTAATACAAAGGTACTCTGTGAACTAAACTACTCTGTGGCTGTAGATCCCCATTTACAGAAACAATTTATATACGAGGCAACCAAATCAACGAAAATTTCGCCATTTTGGAGCCGAAAAAAATTAATTATAGCTAAACAAAACAAAATTACACTGCCATTTACATTCAGTGGCTTCCCACATGATAGATGAAGAGATTAAAAAATAGATTGAGTTAAACAATTGATATTTTCAAAAGTTATAGTGTTTACAAGCCACCGGGACATGATAAATCCACACTATAAGCCACTAAAACCCTTTTTTTATTTAAAAATAGCATTTAATCGATTTAAAAAAATTATTAATAAGTTCAACAATCATTTATCTTTCTAACAATGTGCTTTTTATATCATTTATTTGTATAATATGATTGCTAGATACGATTTTATTCGATATAAAGTTGGAATTTTAATTTTTAGGCGATAGTAGAACATTACCTTGCGCTTTCGCTTAACGTATGCAATACAGTAACTTTATAGATTAACTTAATAAAATAGGTTACGTTCAATATAAAATATATTTGAAGTTTTTCAAGCTAGCGTTATTGCATAGGGGTTTGTCTGTTGCTTAAAATAATCATAGTAACCAAGCAAACAAGTTCGAATTACACTGCCCCCACTACTAAAACCATAAGTCGATATTTTAAAGTCTGGTTTAACACAACATAGCTAAGCTAAGCTAGACTAGGCTAGTAAAGAACTAATGTTCGAAAAGTTTAAATATTTTTAAGGACATGATGTGATCTCACGTCACGAAACGTACTCAGAAACGAGGGGAAACTTGGTTATTATAAACTATGATGGAGTTAAGGGTATAATTATTTTATAGTTCTTAACTAGAAGAATATATTATTTTAATGACTGCCAGCCCATTGGGAGGCTTTTGTTACTTAAATATATGAAATATATTTATTACTTCATTATTAAAAAATATTATTTATCTCACTAAATTCTATCTATAAGTACTTACTTACTTACTTATCTTCACGCACAATCCCTGACGGGGTAGTCAGAGAGAACAGATCGCCAAGTGTCACGATCCTTACATACCTCTTTCGCTTCTTTCAGATTCATTAACTTCTTCATACATCACGCACATCACATCACGCACGTCTAGGTATCCGAGTACTCTTGGCCCTCCCCTCTTCGAGCAATTTGCTCACATAGTCTTCGAAAGTTAGTCTCGGTCTACCTCGACACCTTTTAATATTAACTTTCGTGCTATATATTTTCTTCACCATTCGGTCTTCACTCATTCGCTCAACGTGCCCAAACCATCGAAGCACGCCCTTATCAATTTTTGTGATAAGGTCATCTTTCAAACCTGCCATATTGCGAATCTCTTCGTTTCGCTTTCGGTCGGCCATGGTAACGCCGCACATTTTACGAAGAGATCGCATCTCCACTGCATTCAACTTGCTTTTATGCTTCTTCTGGCATACCCAGGCTTCGCTGCCATATAACAAAATCGGTACCAACACTGCGTTATGTATTGCAAGGCGTGCACTCTTCACTACGCCTTGCCTTTTGACTAACGCAGTCAGGGCACCATTGAATTTGTTCCCGGCAGCGACACGCCTGTCCACATCTAAATCACATCTTCCATCCCGGCTAAAAGCACTCCCCAAGTATGCAATTTCATTTACCTGTTCTAGACATTCCTGATTTACCCATATTTCACACTTCGTTCTCTCTTCGTCCCTTTCAAATATCCCTATCTATAAGTCTGTTTTCTATTTCATTTATTATTATAGTTCACTATACTCGTTAAGCTTTTTGTCCTTTTATGATTTTTTTTTGGGTTTGACATACGACAAAATAGCACGCCACTGTTTCCATCTCTGTGCCTCTACGTCCTTCATGACCTGGTCATTCTAAATGGAATCATCGAGTGACATCCAAAGGGACGCACCTGATACTCTCCCATTACCTCCGGGGCTTCTCACATTACGGGATATGTCCAAGTTAGCGCAGTCGTGTGGCTTTTATTTCTCCTACAATATTAAATGTTTAAATTATGTTCCCTGTTGTCTTGTTTTTCCTTACTTGACTCGTTCCACCCTCTAATTAGTTAATCCCAAAATCTTCCAGAAGATCTTGCCCGGCCACTAAAATCTTTCTTTCTTTGGAGTTAGTCTCTCACATGCGTCTCTTCACATGCGTAAATCAAGATTGTACGTAAAGATTGCAAGTGTAGGGATATGGCCGCTTTTTGTATTCCCTCCACGTATTTTTGGTCATGTTACTCTTTCCTTGGTGTACAAGAAAGATTATTATTGTATTTATTTTATTGTTTTTGTTAAAAACAAAAAGAGAAAAACATTCATGCTATTAAAGCGAATAATTGATGAAATAAATTGCGTCGGCTGCAAAATAAATTGTACATTTCAAAAGCCTCGACTTTTGCTATTTGTTTGTATTAAGGAAATGTAACGTAATATTCACCTATTTATCAACAGAATAAGTAAAAAGTTGATTAATAAATAAAGCTTCTTTAGAAAAATGTTCAACTCGTCTGATAATAAAAAATATACTGTATTATCGTTTCCGTTCGAGACGACATATTTTCTCGTCACGTTTTCTTCAAAACTTGAAAACAAAAGTGTACTATCCGTGCGTGTAGTCAGTAACAACTCTCCGTTTGAGAAAACTCAAGTCGCTGGCAAGCTAGCTAAGGCTAAACTAGGCTATACTCGGAGTTTTTCTGCGTGTTAAAACTCGATTTGAAGAAATCCGCAGTAGAACCATAATGTATAGCTCAAAGAACCCACAACTGACAGGTAAGAAAGGTTCTCTAGCGGCAGTTTTATACCGTTAAGAGAAGGGGGAGCCCCTAACAAGATGAAGTGACGACCTGAAGAGATGCTGGAATTTGATAGGTACAGATAGCTCAGCATTCTAGGTGAAGACAGAGTTCATCAATGGAATTGTAAAGGGTTGTAATGGTGAATGATGATAACGATGGACTTTATTATAGTTTCTTAGAATTCTGATATTTTAAATTTGAGTACCTAATAATATTATAAATTTAAATTATTACATTTAATAACTTACAACTTAAATGAGTGACTGACAAATTAAATTATTACATTTGATTGGAACATTAATTCACTTATAAATTGATAATTGTTAACCTGTTACTAATTAGGATACCCAAAGGAAATTTGCTACTTGAATTTCAAATAGGCCGTTAGAAGCTTCTGCTTGTTAGCGCGTGATGAGAATTACCACAGTAAATTGCGTTCGACATTTGAACACAAAACCAGTGTCAATATCAAATGAGGCGAATAAGTACATGTGCACCTTAAATTTTAATCACTGCTAACTAGTGTAAACACAGCGCAGTTGCTTAGCGTTTGGCAACAGCGCAATGGGCCGCAGGTTCATATCCCGCACGAGAAACCTGTTTGTATGGCCTACGTATAATTATTTCGAATGAATATATGTACACATGTATGTACAATATAAAAGGTGAGTTAACTTAAAAATCTAAAACTACCTACTTAAGGATTTTGATGTAGTTTTCACCATCGCTTAAAGCATTTCGCCTCTTACAACATCCATGGGAAAATACATGGATGGATATTCTTACACCGCCACTACTATGGTTATCTAATTAATATATTTATGTAGTTTTTCATACAAATGTAAATATGAAAAAAATGAAAATTTTAATAAGATATAAATCTAACAATAATACCAGTTATAAATCTATAATGTTGTGTAAACTCAAATCAATAAACGGGTTAAATATAGTTATTTGCTCTATAGAAATGACATTAGAAAAAAATTTAAAAATTATTACATTATTATCATCATTACAGCCTTTCATAAGTCCACTGCTGAACATAGGCCCAGGAATGCCACAAAGCACGGTCCTGAGCTACCTGCATCCATTGACTTCCTGCATGTCTTACCAGGTCGTCACTCCATCTAGTGGGGGGTCGCCCTACACTTCGCCTACTGGTACGAGGCTGCCACTCAAGAACCTTTCTTCACCATCGTTTGTCAGTTCTTCGAGCTATATGGCCGGCCCACTGCCACTTCCGCTTACTAATCCGTTGGGCTACGTCGGTTACTCTGGTTCTACTGCGGATATCCTCATTCCTAAGTTTATCACGCAGAAAAACTCCGAGCATAGCCCTCTCCATAGCTCGCTGAGTGACCTTGAGCTTCCTCATACGGCCAGCAGTGAAGGACCACGTCTCAGATCCGTAAGTCATCACTGGCGACACGCACTGGTTGTACAATTTTGTTTTAAGGTTTTGAGGTATGTCTAACGAGAAGATGTGTCGTAGCTTCCCGAACGCTGCCCAGCCGAGTTAAATCCGTCGATTGACCTCTCGGTCGAAGTTGGACTTACCTAGTCCGACTATTTGTCCCAGGTAAAAATACTCGTCAACAACTTCGAGCTTAGTGCTCCCAACAACTACCGGCATAGTTGTGACATGGACATTAAACATGATCTTTGTTTTGTCCATGTTCATCTTAAGACCTATACGTTGGGAGACACTATTAAGGTCAGTGAGCATAGTGCTTAGGTCCTTTAGCGATTATACAAATTCCAACTTATATATTTGTGTGGCATATATTGCCCCTGACCCTCATCAAATGCCATCGGATCTCGTTTTTATTAAACAAAAAATTAATAGTATTATAGAGCTTTCTCCAAATGATAATTTTGTAGTATTAGGAGATTTCAACTTGCCGTTCATTTCTTGGAACCCAAACGGATATACAGCTTTGAAAAAAGGGCCTACTGAGGTACAAGAAGCGAGTATTCAGCTGATGGAAACACTTACATTTCACGGGTTAAGACAATTTAATACTTTAAAAAATCATGCTGGTAACACATTAGATCTTGCATTCTCTAATCTACCTCTGAATATCATCCCTGCGGCTGCGCCGCTACTCAAGGAGGACCACGCACATCCTTCTTTTTGCTTCATAGTTTTGGATTTAAACATTACTCCTCTACGGGAAACAGCTGCGCCGAGGCGAAATTTCAGGAGGGCTGATTATGAAAAAATTAATACATATCTTTTAGAACAGGACTGGAGGTCTCTTTTATGTACAGGCACTGTAGACGAAGCTACAAATACCTTTTATAATATACTGGATAGTTGTGTTCGTTTACATGTGCCTTTTAGTTATAACACAGGGAAGCGATCATATCCTAAATGGTACACACCTGCTTTAATAAAAATAATTAAGGAGAAAACCATAGCTCACACACTTTGGAAAAAATTCAGGAATAGATTAGATTACGATGAGTTTTCGTTACTCCGAGCAAGAGAACACCGTGTTCAGAGAGAATGCTTTAATAAATTTACGTCAAGTTGTGAAAATAGCATCAAAACACATCCTAAAACATTCTGGACTTTCGTCGAAGCCATTCGGGGTGGGTCAGGATACCCTAAGAAAATGTCTTTGAAAGATACAGAGTACACCGATGGTATAGACATATGCAATGCTTTCAACTCATTCTTCAAGAGTGTATTTGGTGTTCCTAGTAATAACTACATATATCCACATACGGAATCGTTGTGTACTGACACCGTTTCTAATGTACAGACAAACGCTGCAATAATTGAAAAAATGTTGAAAACATTGGACACGAACAAAGGTGCCGGTAGTGATGGGTTACCTTCTTTTTTTTGGTCACGATGCGCTAAATCACTTGCTCTCCCCTTGACTATTATATTTAATCGCTCTCTGCGTGAAGGGATATTTCCGCATCAATGGAAGTGTGCACACATAGTCCCTGTACACAAGAAGGGATCACGTACAGAAATAAATAATTATAGAGGCATTTCTATTTTGAACACCGCGGCTAAAATCCTTGAACGAGTAGTATATAACGTAATTTACTCCACGCTTTCACGTGCCTTCCCTGAGCAGCAACATGGTTTTTTACAAAGGCGATCCACCACTACGAACCTGGCAAGTTTTTCTTCTTTTGTCCTTGAAAATATGGATCAAGGTGGGCAGGTTGATGTGATCTATACTGATTTTGAAAAAGCTTTCGATCGTGTGGATCACATGATCCTGCTCAACAAATTACAAATATTAGGGATTCACGGTGACTTGCTCCGGTGGACTGAATCATATCTCACAAACCGCTCACAAGCAGTCGTGATAGGTGGTTTCCGTTCGAGCTACATAAACATACCTACAGGTGTTCCTCAGGGCTCTCACTTAGGTCCACTTTTTTACAATGCCTACCTATATGACATTGGTTCGTGCATTGTACACACAAATTACCTCATGTATGCAGATGATAAGAAGATTTTTTGTAAAATTAACACCATACATGACTGCCTATTGATACAGAAGGACCTGGACCGTTTATTTGAATATTACAAAATAAATAATATAACTGTTAATGCAAGAAAGTGCGAATGTATTAGTTTTACACGGAAATCTAAGCCAATTCTAAATAAATATCACTTTGACGGATTAGAAATCAGCCGAAAAGTAAGTGTTAGGGATTTAGGCGTAAATTTTGATCATAAAATGATACTATCCGAACACATTGATTACGTTATCAGTAAAGCCTATAAAAATCTTGGTTTTGTTCTTCGCATCTGTAAACCATTCTCGAATATTAATGCAATTAAAATGGTTTATTTTGCGTATGTCAGAAGTGTTTTGGAATATGCTAGTTCGATATGGTCTCCACAGTACAATGTCTACAAAAGCCGCCTTGAGCGTATTCAAAAAATATTTGTTAATCACCTTAACTTTCGCTGTCGGAATAAAATCGATACTTACACAGACAGTTGCACTGAGCACGGTCTCTTATCTTTGGAACACAGGCGCATTTTGCTTGACATGGCTTTGTTATATGATATAATAAACAGTAATATTGACTGTCCATATCTTGTCTCAAGAATCACCTTTCGTACTCCAAAATTCCGCACCCGCAATACTACATTGTTACAGACTCCCTGGCATCATTCAAACTACTGTCGAAACAATGTTCTTTCGCGGCTTGCTCGTACATATAATGAACAATTTG
Organism: Parnassius glacialis; assembly: GCA_033319125.1. Classification (NCBI taxonomy): domain Eukaryota; kingdom Metazoa; phylum Arthropoda; class Insecta; order Lepidoptera; family Papilionidae; genus Parnassius; species Parnassius glacialis. Next base: position 8,862,786 of record JAVANC010000009.1, read on the forward strand.
GACACATTGACCTCTTTGCGAAATCTAAACTTACGTTTAAAGATTACATCAAGAAAACTTTTAAGAAATAGAGCAGTTGAAGTTAAAATCACATACAATCATATATTCTCTCATCTATTTTTTCTATATGTATTTTTGAGGCTACTAATATAAATATAAGTACTTAAGTTATTTCATTTAATATATATTATAATTAATTATTTGTATTATGTTTATATATTTAAGCATTTAATATGTATATATACATAAGTAAAATATATATATATATATATATATATATATATATATATATATATATATATATATATATATATATATATAAAGGTAATGTAATATATCATTCTACCTGACTATCTCTCCTGATCTGTAAACTTATGACCACCTTCATTACATTGAATTGCTTATAATTTTGCTTATAATTTATCTATTAGATTGTTCTTCTTTCCTTTTCTTCTAACAACAATACACCTACCATCAAGCAATATAAGGGAAACCTGTTATTGGCCATACTTTTAGTTTATTACATAAATGTTAATATTTTCTATATACGCTGTTGGTTTTCTAAATAAATAAATAAATAAATACCTATGCCTATAAGACTATATCGTCGGCAAATCGAAGGTGAGTGATGTACTCGCCATTGATGTTGATACCGTATCCTTTCCAGTCCAGAAGCTTGAGAACGTCTTCCAATGCAGCGGTGAAGGGTTTCGGGGATATAACGTCACCCTGTCTTACACCTCTCTGCAATTGGATAGGTTTCGTATTCTGGTTCTGTACTTGGATCGCCATCGTAGCTCTACTGTACAAGCACTTCAGCACATCGATATACCGACAGTCAACTTGACACCGCTGAAGGAACTGCAGCACCGCCCAAATTTCGACGGAATCAATGGCTTTCTCATAGTCCACATACGCCAGGCATAGTGGCAAATTGTACTCATCGGACTTCTGTACAACTTGTCGAAGGGTATGTATGTGGTCTATAGTGCTAAAGCCCTTTCGGAAACCGGCTTCTTCGGGAAGCTGGAAGTCGTCAAGTCTGCGTGCGAGACGATTGAATGTAATGACTCTCGAAAACAGCACGTAGACGCGGCTCAGAAAGGAAATCGGTCTGTAGTTCTTCAAAAGAGTATTGTCACCTTTCTTGAATAACAAGACCAACGCATTTCTGCTCCACGCCTCCGGTGTAATGCCACCATGGAACACGGAATAAAAGCATAATTTAGCATACTTAAAAAGAAGTATAACTTCGCCTCCAGGTCCTTCAAAAGAGTTATTGCCAAGGCAAAGTCGGAGCACATAGGCAGAATTGGCGAGAAACTAGTTCGCCTTCCTTCGGGAACCCGTGCATTCTGGTCTCTCGCCAAGGCTGTCCAAGGGAATTTCTGTAAGCCATCACTACCATCTCTGCACAGGGAGGACGACTCACTGGCCCAAGACGCAAAAGACAAAGCCGACCTTTTAGGCTCCCTTTTTGCGTCCAACTCGACTCATGATGACGGAAGGAAAACACCGCCGACCATCCTGCGGTGTGAGTGCTCCATGCCTTATGTGCTGTTCTCACAGCGCTCGGTTCGCAAAGCACTTCTCTCCCTGGACATCCAGAAGTCGAGTGGGCTTGACGGAATCCCCCCAATTGTGCTGAGGACGTATGCTCCGGAGTTGGCACCGGTCCTAACGCGTCTTTTTCGGTACTCCTACTCCCAAGGCGTAGTCCCGAATTCATGGAAGACAGCTTCTGTCCACCCGATCCCTAAAAAATGCGACTGCTCAGACCCGTCCAACTATAGGCCTATCGCGATCACCTCCTTGTTCTCCAAAATAATGGAATCCATTATTAACTGCCAGCTCATCCGGTACCTTGAGGATCACCAGCTGATTAGTGACTGCCAATACGGTTTTCGTCGGGGTCGATCAGCTGGTGATCTTTTGGTCTACCTGACCCATAGATGGGCGGAGGCAGTAGAGTCCAAGGGGGAGGCGTTGGCCGTTAGTCTGGACATTGCGAAGGCCTTCGATCGGGTTTGGCACAAAGCGCTTCTTTCGAAGCTCCCTTCCTGTGGGCTTCCCGAGAAATTGTGCAATTGGATCACCAGGTTCCTTGCAGATCGGTGCATCAAAGTCGTTGTAGACGGTGCATGTTCTGACTACAAGCCTATTAACGCTGGTGTTCCACAAGGCTGTGTGCTATCACCAACGCTGTTTCTTTTGCATATCAATGATATGTTGCTAACTGGTAACATTCATTGCTATGCGGATGACAGCAATGGTGATGCTCTATACACCGGCCGTGCTAATATTTCTCGGGAAAACGTCTTCGAGTACCGGAACAAACTTGTGTCCGTAGTCGAGTCTTTGCTGGACAAAGTCTCGGACTGAGGGCGACTAAATCTAGTCCAGTTTAATCCTCAGAAGACACAAGTTTGCGCGTTTACCGCTAAAAAGAACCCCTTTGTTGTATCTCCTCAGTTTCAAGGTACTCCCCTAGTTGCCTCAGCCAGTATCGGAATACTCGGCGTCGACATAACGAGTGACGTGCAGTTTCGTGGTCACTTGGAAGAGAAGGCCAAATTGGCCTCTAAAAAGCTTGGCGTGCTCAGCAGAGCGGGACAGTATTTCATGCCGGCACACCGCCTTCAACTTTACAGGGCGCAGGTTCGGCCTCACATGGAATACTGTTCCCATCTCTGGGCAGGGGCTCCCCAGTGCCAGCTCCTTCCACTTGACCTCATCCAGTGCAGAGCGGCTCGAATCGTCGAAAACCGAGCCCTTTCCAATCGGCTCGATTCATTGGCACTGCAAAGAGATGTTGCATCCGTTTGCATTTTCTTTCGCATCTACCATGGGGAGTGCTCTGAGGAATTGTTCGGATAAATCCCAGCCGCCAAATTTCACGAACGCACATCGCGGCAGAACTCCCGATACCATCCACACCATCTGGATGATTGGCGGTCCACCACTGTGCGATTTAGAAAATGTTTTCTTCCTCGCACGACTTCCTTGTGGAATCGATTACCATCAGCGATTTTTCCGGACCGATACGACTTAGGGACCTTCAAGAAAAGAGCGTACTCCTTTTTAAAAGGCCGGCAACGCATCTGCAATTCCCTCCCTGGTGTTGCAGTTGTTCATGGGCGGCAGTAATCACTTACCATCAGGTGAGCCGCATGCTCGCTTGCCCCCCCCCCCTTCTATAAAAAAAAGAGCCTCTAAAGGACTTCCAGTACCGATTTTCCATCCGCTTTCAGAAGCTTCGCTGTAATTCCATCCTCGCCTGGGGCCTTGCCGTTTTTAAGATGCTGGAGAACCATTCTAATCTCGCTCAGACTAACGTCCGGGATATCTTCAGAATAGTGTCGGATAAGGCTGGCTCTTGGATCGTTACTCAACGTGGCTCCAACGATGACGTGTACAGCTGTCCATAGAACCTCTCAATCTCACTCAAAATCTCAATTGGTCCGGGAACGATGCTGCGACACTCGGTCTTCAGCTTTGACAGTTGGCTCTTTCTGGCAGACAGATCTCTGGCAAAGACTTTGGAGCCTTGGTTCCGCTCGATCGCTTCTTCAATACAAGTTGTATTGAAGTTGTGTAAGTCCCGCCGCATGCATTTGGAGATCTGTCTGTTCAGTTGCCTGTATGCTGTCAAATCTGTTAAAGAATACAACTTTATATCCCGTCTAACAGCCATGAGCTTAAGAGTGTGATCGGAGACTTTTTGTGTACTTCTGCGGCGGGTCTTGCAGAAATTAGCTCCGACCGGATGGACAGTTTCCACGAGCTTGTCATTCATATCGTCCACTTCATTGCAGTCTTCTAGGCACTGAAAACGGGTTTGTAACTCGAGCTGAAAGGTTTCGGGACTTTGGAATAGAGCACGAGGGGGACGGAGCGTTGACTTCATTAGACAAGACCTCTCCAACTTAACGTTTAGGTTCAGTGTGCCTCTAATCATTCGGTGATCGCTACCAGTTTTCACCCTCGCGGTCTCTGTCTTGGTGGTTTGTTGTCTGGTCGTCATAATGAAGTCAATCTCATTTTTTGTCGAACCGTCGGGGCTCGACCAGGTCCACTTCCTGTGGGGCCGCTTCTGGATGAAAGAGTTTATCATAAAGAGTCCTTCTTTCTCCATGAAGTTGGCCAGCTGCTGGCCCCTTGGGTTCCGTTGCCCTATTCCAAATTTCCCTACTTTTAGCTCACCGTTCTCTCTTGTGCCTAGTTTTGCATTTAAGTCTCCCATTAACACTGTATATTGGGTTTTGGAGGAATTCAGGGCTCTAGAGATATCCTCATACATTTCATCCACCTCCTTACTTGGGTGTGCCGAGGCTGGTGCGTAAAGCCAGCGTGAAAGTTGTGAAACACCAGTTGAAATCAGAGCATGCACCGTCTACTACAAACTTGATGCTCCGATCAGCAAGAAAACTGGTGATCCATTTGCACAATTTCTCGGGAAGCCCATAGGAAGGAAGCTTCGAAAGAAGCGCTTTGTGCCAGACCCGATCAAAGGCCTTCGCTACGTCCAAACTAACGGCTAATGCCTCCCCCTTGGACTCTACTGCCTCCGCCCATCTATGAGTTAAGTAGACTAGAAGATCACCAGCTGATCGACCCCGACGAAAACCGTACTGGCGGTCACTAATCAGCTGGTGATCCTCAAGGTACCTCATGAGCTGGCAGTTTATAATGGTTTCCATTATTTTGGAGAACAAGGAGGTAATGGCGAAAGGCCTGTAGTTGGACGGGTCTGAGCGGTCGCCTTTTTTAGGGATCGGGTGCACCAAAGCTGTCTTCCATGAGTTCAGGACTACGCCTTGGGAGTAGGAGTACCGGAAAAGACGCGTTAAAACCGGTGCCAACTCCGGAGCACACGTCTTCAGCACAATGGGAGGGACTCCATCGGGCCCACTCGACTTGTTGACGTCCAGGGAGAAGAGTGCTTTGCGGACCGAGCGCTGAGTAAATCGCACATCCGGCATGGAGCACTCACATCGCGGGATGGTCGGCGGTGTGTTCTCCCCGTCATCTAGAGTCGAGTTGGACGCAAAAAGGGAGCTCAACAGATCGGCTTTCTCCTTTGCGGTATGGGCCAGTGAGTCGTCCTCTCTGTGCAGAGATGGAAGAGATGGCTGGCAGAAGTTCCCTTGGACAGCCTTGGCGAGAGACCAGAATGCACGGGTTCCCGAAGGAAGGCGAACTAGCTTCTCGCCAATTCTGCCGATGTGATCAGACCTTGCCTTGGCAATGACGCTTTTGAAGGACCTGGAGGCGGAATTATACTTCTTTTTTAATGCGCTGGTGTTTACATCCCGAGGCGGTGATGCGTCAGCCCAGGCCTGGTAGCACTCCTGCTTATAGCGTGATGCTATTTTACAGGAGCGACCAAACCATGGCTGGGATCTGCCTCCGATGGGCACCACAGAGGATGGAATAAAAAGTTCCATACCCTGAAGTACCACATCAGCAACAGAATCGGCAACAACGCTGGGATCTTCCGGCGAGAAGCAAACCCGCCCCCAAGGGTAGGATGCAAAAAAAGACCGCATCCCGTCCCAATCAGCTGACCTATAGTGCCAAACACGGCGGAAAGCTGTAGATCGCAACTGCGATTGGAGCGTGAGTGGCACCGTACTCCGGATCAGACAATGGTCCGAAGAGCCCAGAGGGGCATCGACGGAAACCTGATATCCGTCCGGATGAGAGGTCAGCAGAAGGTCCAACAGGGAAGGTACATGGTCTTCTACATCTGGTTCGTAGAAAAGTTACCTAAAATAATCAACAAGCAAACTTCATACTCTAATGCTATAGTAATTTGCCGCGGGATTTGCTATATACAAGGGTTGCTCAAAAATGTATGGTTTTTAAAGTAAATTAAATGAAATCTCAAGGTATTATATATATTGTAGTTATAGGTGATTTTCTATTATAATCGAGACCTTCCCCTTTGAATACTAAGTTACATCATCAAAAGCTACATCAGCTGTAAATTAAGATGGTCGTGTCTAGTCGTAGTCTTGGTGGAATAGAATTTTTTAATAAAGTATAAGGATTGAATATAACTAAATCATAATCATCTTGTTTAGTTTATCAATCGAATATAAATCATCCCTAAAGCTGCAGAAGAGATTTGCTTCTATTTATCTCCTCTTTCCAAATCACCGCCTGTTTAAATTCAAGCAAGTGACAGTGACAGAAAGAATACAGTAAATTGCTCGCAGATATCGAGGTAAAATTTCGTTTACCGCCCACGCTTAGTTTAGTGGAAACGTTTGAATCATTTGATTTTAAAACTTTGCAATATTACACTAACCTACAAATATATGTAAAACATAAGAAAAATAATTGGAATGGATTTTACCTGTAAAATAAAGAATGATAATTCAGAGTATAGAAAAAGATTAGCAAAACATTCTTATTTTAAAAGAATAACTTAACTTGGAAACTTCTTCATTATCATCACCCAGCCATCAAAGTCCACTGCTGAAGTTGTTAATAGGAAGACGATTGCTGCATCTCTCCTGGTTTGTTTCCTTCTGTTGCCTCTTACGACAGGACGATATGGAGTCGTGTATGTCCTTACACCGTCATTAGACAGTAACTTGGGAATTTATTAAAAATTAATTATCATATGAAGCACAAATGTTAAGTTTCATATTCAAACCCAAGGCCTCCACATAACTCTTTTCGGCTGAAATTGGTACGTATTTATCCTAAAGATACTGTAAAAACATATTTACTACTACTTTTTAAAAAAGTTTTCTTTCAGGTGTTTATTCGGTAAGTGGAACAAATGTCCAATTGCTTATAACTATATATATATATATATATATATATATATATATATATATATATATATATATATTCAATGGATTAATAATACTTATAGAAACACTGACACAACTAACACTTACTACAGCTATACTGTAGTTGTAGCACGAATGGGTCGGTTCGACCGTGGAAAGTCTACGCTCTTACAGACTACCAGCTTAAAATAGCAGCTTAATGCTGCTGTGTTTTGTATGGTGAGTGCAGAGAACCGTAAACTTCTTCGTCCTTAGGGGTGACAAAACACCTTTTTTTATAGGGTAAGGGTGACAAACGAGCACACAGTCCACCTGATGGTAAGTGGTTGCTGCGGCCCATAGACATCTACATCTATCCTCTTTTGCGAATCAAAATGCAGATGCGATGTCACCCGTGCGGACTAAGATGGAATGCCTCATTTCCAGTAAAAAGGGCCTCCGGCCACCTGCACTCACCAAGCGAAACACAGAGGTAAACCTCTACTTCACGCTGGTATTCTGTGAGGTCGTGGTACCACCCCGGTTCGAGCCAGCCCATCCGTGCAACAGCAAAAGCTGCCACGTGGCTCTACCACTGTTAAAAATTGTGTTTTGTATGGTGATTACCATCAGGTAGTGTGTTCGTTTGTCAACCGTATTCTATAAAAAAATGTTAGATGTGGAGCCCAGCGGAACTATTTTTTTAAACGTTATTATTTTTTACATTGTATGTTAAAAGAATTGGAATAGCTTGCAAGCGATCATATCATTCCCGGGAGTTGTAATCAATCATGTATTCTTTTATATTATAAGAACCCTTTTACCATCACCATTGCCATTATAGAATATCAAAGTCCACTGCCGAACATAGATATTCCTCATAGATTGCCTGTAGGGATTATGTTATCATCATATCTACATACATATATCAGGATATTTGTCATAGTACCCCGCTTGGGAGGCGGGTGGTAACAACAGTATTTTTGAAGTAAGAACTTTTTTAGAATTGTTGAAATGAAACAAAAAAGCGACACGACACAAAAATTTGACACTATACGTAGGACACTCAATAAGTTTTAAGATAAACAAAAAGTATTCCCGATACTATTAATATTTATTTTACATCTTTTCAAAATATTCTCCATCATGCTCTATACAAAGTTCCATTCGCCTAAATCAACTCTAAAAAAAAAATTGGCCAGTCTTGATCTGACAGGTCGGAAATCGTTTCTTCGTAGGCAGCCACGGCTTTTTCGGCGCTTGAAAAAAACTTGCCTTTCATTTTTTATTTGACTCTTGGGAACAAAAAGAAATCACAAGGAGCTAAGTCAGGGCTGTAGGATGGGTGACTTAGAGTTTCAACACCAGATTCCTCAATAAATGCTTTTGTTCTAAGGGGCTAATATGTGAAGAGGCATTATCGTGATGCAGCATGATTACCCGAAGCTCGGTCTTTGGTTTTCTCTCCCGCACAGCTTGAAAAGCTTTGGATAATGCAACTGTGGTATACCATTCAGAGTTGACTGACCTACAGTTTTCTAGCATTGACGTCACCAAATGTCCGCTTCACGAAAAAAACTAGCCATTTCTTTGCCGACGTTGCGAGGTCTTTTCAGTTTTGTTGGTAATTGTCCTTCTGAGTAGACTCATACCGATGATAGCTTTTTATTTTCCGGATCATATTGGTATATCCATGTCTCGTCACGATTTCTGAAACACATCTAGATGCCCTGTTTTCAAAACGTAGACGCATTTCTTGGCACCAATCCACACGAGTCTGTTTTTCGCTTTCGGAGAGCAAACGAGGGATCCACCGACAACAAAGCTTCCTCTCTCCAAGATTTTGATGTAGGGTGGAATGTATGCCTCCCCCATACATTCCATCCTACTGGCGGGGGGGGGGGGGGCTTTAATAGCCGTGGTCACCCGCGGTGAACAAAGAGGAACCCCTTGGCTGACCCGTTGTGTAGGGCCGGACCGAGGTGGCCACTCCGAGTGGGCTTGGCGAGCCCACTTCGGATGTGTGTCGGTAAGAGGGATTTCCTCTCCCCCTACCGCTGCAGACGAGGTGGAGTCGCGGAGAAAGAGGAGTTTTAGTATGGCGATGTGCCACTCGCCCTATCCTCCGAGACTCTGACGGGGCCGCACCGTTTGTGCGGTGGTGGTGAGGCCGCGAGGGGGAGAAGAGTGTCGTTATTGAGCCGCCTCCGCGCCGCTCTCCCTACCCTCCGCGGCCGAAACTTCCGAAACAGAGACTAGATCCACCGCTGGGATCAGAAAAGCGGGTGCTACTAAGCGCTCGATTTTCCTGGCCCCATGGCCTCCGCGTATCGGACTCGGGGGTTCCGATAAGCAGGTGGGGTTGGAGGCCCTGGAAGGGGGCGTGCCTTGTGTTTCTGGTGCGCCTTCCCTGAGAAGGAGAATGGAGAGGAGAGGTCCTCCTCCGAGAAGGGGCTGCTATGGCGCGGCCGGCGCTGGTGGGGTCGTGGATGTGTGCGAAAGCGTTCCCGTGGCCCTGACAATATGCGACGAAGGTGGAACAACATGGGGGTTTTAGTAGGTGCGAGTCCGACATAACCCGTTCTTGCCCCCGTGAGGCGGGTATGAGTAGGCATTTCCCCATGTAAAAAAAAATAATATGAACGCTCCCGAACTAATAAATCACAATACACAACAATCTTTTCCATGTCCGTATATGTGATTCGTGGGTCTTCTCGCACCAACATTTCAGTAGTCCATACATTTTTTTTAGAAACATATAACATGGGTGCGTTCCATTTTTAAATAATTTCAAGCATCTTAAAACTTATTGAGTGACCTACGTATACATCAATAGGATTTAGCCTGCATAAGAATGACATAGAATACAGTATACAGTGCTTGTTTAATAATGTATATTTTAAGAAATGACTACTTAGGTACTTATACCCTACTCTGGATACTCTGCATTCGTCTCATTCTTTCGAAGCTTAGTTTTCTGAAGGTTTTCACTACTAGCGTGTGTGAACTGCTCACATGTTTTTTTTTTGTTGTTATTAGGAAGACACTGCTGCCTATCTTTTGGTTTCCCGCTTTCGTGTCGATATGGGATAGTGGATATTCTTACACCGCCACTTGGCTTTGGAATAAAGAAGAATTTAAAGAAAAAAACTTTGATCTCTCTCCTCTCGTACAGCTTCCATTAAAACATACTTCAAGCCGCCGAAGAAGTTTAGTCAATTTTTACCACCCATCAAGTGTCATATCCCTCTACAAGATGCAGGAGTGTACAAGCTGGATTGTGAATGAGGTCTCTCTTACATAGGACAAACAATAATATCTATTAAAACCCGCGTGAAAGACCATATAGCTGACTTGAAGCATCGACGTTCCGGGAAGTCTGCAGTGTGTGAACATGTTCTAGATCGTCCCCGCCATTACATTAGATTTGACAGACCACAAATCCTCGCAAAACAACACCGATTCCTACTAAGGATGTTTCGCGAGGCTATTGAAATTAAAAAAAACATCCTAATTTCAATAGGGAAGATTGATGGGTGCTGCCATCTGCTTGGGATTCTATAATTAATAAAATTAAACCCAAACCCAAGCATACCACTGCAAGACTTTAAGATACTGTAAGCTCATTCTGCGTAGATCGGATCAAAAATTAATTTTCAAAAATCTGAAGGTAACCGGGATAACTATGACTTCAGAACGTCAAACACCTCAGTCCCCCCCGTGACCACAGGTGCTGAAAAGCACCCGAAACGTCGGGAATTAAAAAGTTAAAGGAAACGCGATAAAATCCGTAAAAAATAGTTTCATTTAATGTGTAGTCTTCGCGTAAATATAATAAATCATTGTAACGACATGTTTAAAAAAACATAGTAAATAATAGATTGCTAGGATCTATTAATTTGGCGTTGTTTAGATTTGAGATAATTATCTGAAACAATTTTTTTATATTTTTTTTAAAGTTTTTCTTTTAAACTGTACCCTAGATCACTTCTAACATTGCTCTCTATCTGTTCGTCAAGTTTCATTGCAATCGGTTCAGTCTTTCCAAATATTAACCCGGACAGACAGACAGGTGGACAGAAAAAAATAAAAATATGGTTATTAATTTCTTAATGACATGCGAATAACTCTCCTTAGCTCAATAAAATCTAATTATTTTGACATTACAAAGAGACATTTCAATTTTATTTATACGTATCGATGAAATATAAAACAAACTTACAACGACAGATTGTTGACCAAATACAAAAAAAGACAGAGAGAGAATTCAGTAAGCTAAATAATATTTTTAGACATATAAAATTGGTATTACAAGTTACCCGTTTAGAACAACTATTTTTATGGCCTTCAAATAGTTATTCCAGTTCTAGATGTATGTCCATGTCCACTCCTCAATACAGAAGGAATTCATTGAAAAAATTTTTTCGTTTACCGCCGTGCCGTGATCATGCCGTGGCAACTCAGGGGCTAAGTGCGCAACGATCCCAGTCGGTACAAATAAAATTGTTGATTTCAACTTTAAGGTTTCTCGATCATATGCACGATCTATCACGTGCACGGCGAATAATAAGATCGTGAGGAAACCTGCATGTCTGAGAAATTGAAGAAAAATGTTTCGAGGACAGGTGAAATCCGAACTACATGCATTGGGGTAGTGCGGTGGACATTTCCATACCCTAAAACCCTCATAGAAATGGGAGGAGGCCTGATCCCAGTTGTGGGACGTAATAGTCCTTATGCTTTAACTCTACTATACTAAACATTAGTTTTTTATAGATTGAGAGTGACAAACGAGCACACAGTCCATCTGAGGGTAAGTAGATGCTGTGGTCCTTAAGCACCTACCATGCTAATGCGTTGTCAACCCTAAATACTAACATGAAATACTTTTCACCGGTTCTTTACGCTCATCATACGATACACAGCAACATTAAACCACTGTTTTATGCTGGTATTCGGTGAGCGCATAGTCCCTCCACGACCCATTCATACTTCAACGATAATATTGCTGCAGCATGGCTCTACCACTTATAAACTTTTTAAAAGTGCACTAAAGTTCATTTGCTTTGCCTACATCTACTTTGTCTGAAACAATTAGACAGTTCCCTAGCTCGTTTGCGCAGTGAAGTGCGTATGGGGAAACCTTTTAAGGTTGTAGTTGTAAACCATCATCATCATCATCATTACAACCCTTCACAAGTCCACTGATGAACATAGGCCTCGGCAACACGGTCCTGAGCCACCTGCATCCATCGACTTCCTGCATGTCTTACCAGGTCGTCACTCCCTCTAGTGGGGGTACGCCCTATACTTCGTCCGCCAGTACGAGGCTGCCACTCGAGAACATTTTTTCCCCATTGGTTGTTGGTTCTTCGAGCTATATGGCCGGCTCATTGCCACTTAAGCTTAATAATCCGTAGAGCTACATCAGTCAATCTGGTTCTACTGCGGATATCCTCATTTCTAAGTTTATCATGCAGGGAAACTCCAAGCATAGCCCTCTAAATAGCTCGCTAAACAACCTTCAGCTTCTTCATCCGGCCAGTAGTAAAGGACCACGTCTCAGTTCCATAGGTCATCACTTGCAGCGCCCACTGGTTGTACAGTCTCGTTTTCAAGTTTTGAGGTATATCTGACGAGAAGTGAGAGAAGAGAGAAGCGTAATTTCCCGAACGCTGCCCAGCCGTGTTGAATCCGTCGATTGTCCTCTCGGTCGGAGTTGGACTTACCTAGTCGGACTATTTGTCCTAGGTAAACATATTCGTCAACAACCTCCAGCTTAGTGCTTCCAACAATTACCGGAATAGGTGTGACATGGACATTAAACATGATCTTTGTTTTGTCCATGTTCATCTTAAGCCCTATGCGTTGGGAGACACTATTGAGGTTATTGAGCATAGTGATTATGTCCCCCAGCAATTCTGCCATAAGGACTATATCGTCGTCAAATCGAAGGTGAGTGATGTACTCGCCATTGATGTTAATACCGTATCATTTCAAGTCCAGTAGCTTGAAAACGTCTTCCAATGCAGCGGTGAAGAGTTTCGGGGATATGACGTCACCCTGTCTTACACCTATCTGCAATTAGATAGGTTTCGTACTCTGTTTCTGTACTCGGATAGCCATCGTAGCCCTATTGTACAAGCACTTCAACATACCGACAGTCAACTTGGCACCGCTGAAGGAACTGCAGCACCGCCCAAATTTCGAAGGAATCAAAGGCTTTCTCAAAGTCCACATACGCCAGACATAGTGGCAAATTGTACAGAAGGGTATGTATGTGGTGTATGGTGCTAAAGCCTTTTCGGAAACCGGCTTGTTCCGGAGGCTGGAAGTTGTCGAGTATGCGTGCAAGACGAATCGTAATGAGTCTCGAAAACAGCATGTATACGCGGTTCAGAAAGAAAATTTATCTGTAGTTCTTCAATAGTGCGTTATCGCTTTTTTTGAAGAATAAGACCACCACACTTCTGCTGACCACCACACCCTGAGGACTGACGAGAAGATCGTGGAGCTGGAAGAAGAGATAGACAAGTTGCGCTGGCATATTATAGGATTATCCGAAGTCCGAAGAGACGGGGAGGACGCGGTAATCCTCGAATCCGGCAACTTGCTCTATCACCGGGAGGGCGACCATCTGTCCCAAGGAGGTGTCAGATTTATCGTCCACAAGTCTCCCGTTAACAACGTTGTAAAGACCGGGAGTGTGTCGACGATGATTGCATACCTTATATTCAAAATCACCAAACGGTATTCGCTGAAGGTCGTACAGGTTTATGCACCAACCTCGGCACATCCCGTGAGGAGGTGGAGGAAATGTATTAGAATATCTCTAGAGCCATGTATTCCTCCAAAACCCACTATACGGTGTTAATGGGAGACTTCAATGCAAAACTAGGCACAAGAGAGAACGGTGAGCTGAAAGTAGGTAAATCTGGAATAGGGCAACGGAACCCAAGGGGCCAGCAGCTGGCCGCTTGGGTTCCGTTGCCCTATTCCAGATTATTATTATATTCCAGAGATTCCGTTGCGTTGTTGAGTAAGAGGGACTCTTTATGATGAACTCTTTCTTCCAGAAGCGGCCCCACAGGAAGTGGACCTGGTCGAGCCCCGACGGTTCGACAAATAATGAGATTGACTTTATTATGACGACCAGACGACAACTGTTCAGTGACGTCTCCGTGATCGCGAGGGTGAAAACGGGTAGCGATCACCGAATGGTTAGAGGCACACTGAACCTAAACGTTGAGTTGGAGAGGTCTCGTCTAATGAAGTCAACGCTCCGTCCCCCTCGTGCTCTGCTCCAAAGTCCCGAAACCTTTCAGCTCGAGTTACGAAACCGTTTTCAGTGCCTAGAAGACTGCAATGAAGTGGACGATATGAATGACAAGCTCGTGGAAACTGTCCATGCGGTCGGAGCTAAGTTCTGCAAGACCCGCCGCAGAAGAACACAAAAACTCGCCGATCACACTCTTAATCTCATGGCTGTTAGACGGAAGATGAAGCTACATTCTTCAACAGACTTGACAGCATACAGGCAACTGAACAGACAGATCTCCAAATGCATGCGGCGGGACTTACGCAACTTCAATACAGCTCGTATTGAAGAAGCGATCGAGCGGAACCAAGGCTCCAAAGTCTTTGCCAGAGATCTGTCTGCCAGAAAGAGCCAACTGTCAAAGCTGAAGACAGAGTGTGGCAGCATCGTTTCCGGGACACCTGAGATTTTGAGTGAGATTGAGAGGTTCTATGGGCAGTTGTACACGTCATCGTTGGAGCCATACGCAAGTGTGAGTAACGATCCAAGAGCGAGTCTCATCCGACACTATTCCGATGATATCCCGGACGTCAGTCTGAGCGAGATTAGAATGGCTCTCCAGCACCTTAAAAACGATAGGGCCCCAGGCGAGGATGGAATTACAGCGGAGCTTCTGAAAGCGGGTGGAAGACCGTTACTTGAAGTTCTTCAAAAGCTCTTTAATTCCATCCTCCATGGTGGCATTACACCGGAGGCGTAGAGCAGAAGTGCGGTGGTCTTGTTCTTCAAGAAAGGTGACAACGCTCTTTTGAAGAACTACAGACCGATTTCCCTTCTGAACCGCGTTTACGTGCTGTTTTCGAGAGTCATTACGAATCGTCTCGCGCACAGACTTGGTGACTTTCAGCCTCCCGAACAAGTCGGTTTCCGAAAGGGCTTTATCACCATAGACCACATACATACCCTTCGGCAAATTGTATAAAAGTCCGAAGAGTACAATTTGCCACTATGTCTGACGTATGTGGACTATGAGAAAGCCTTTGATTCCGTAGAAATTTGGGCGGTGATTGTCGGTATATCGAAGTGCTGAAGTGCTTGTACAGTAGGGCTACGATGGCTATCTGAGTACAGAACCAGAGTACGAAACCTATCCGATTGCAGAGAGGTATAAGACAGGGTGACGTAATATCCCCGAAACTCTTCACCGCTGCATTGGAAGACGTTTTCAAGCTTCTGAACTGGAAAGAATACGGTATTAACATCAATGGCGAGTACATCACTCACCTTCGATTTGCCGACGATATAGTCCTTATGGCAGAATCACTGGAGAACCTAAGCACTATGCTCAATGACCTCAATAGTGTTTCCCAACGGATAGGTCTTAAGATGAACATGGACAAAACAAAGATCATGTTTAATGTCCATGTCACACTTATGCCGGTAGTTGTTGGGAACACTAAGCTCGAAGTTGTTGACGAGTATGTTTACCTGGGACAAATAGTCCGACTAGGTAAGTCCAACTTCGACCGAGAGGTCAATCGACGAATTCAACTCGGCTGGGCAGCGTTCGGGAAGCTACGACACATCTTCTCGTCAGACATACCTCAAAACCTTAAATCTAAATTGTACAACCAGTGCGTGTTGCAAGTGATGACCTATGGAACTGAGACGTGGTCCTTTACTACTGGCCGGATGAAGAAGCTGAAGGTTGCGCAGCGAGCTATTTAGAGGGCTATGTTTGGAGTTTCTCTGCATGATAAACTTAGAAATGAGGATATCCGCAGTAGAACCAGATTGACTGATATAGCTCTATGGATTATTAAGCTTAAGTGGCAATGAGCCGGCTGTATATCTCGAAAAACAGACAACCTATGGGGAACAAATGTTCTCAAGTGGTAGCGTCGTACCGGCAGGCGAAGTGTAGGGCGTCCACCCACTAGATGGAGTGACGACCTGGTAAGCTATGCAGGAAGTCGATGGATGCTGGTGGCTCAGGACCGTGCTTTGTGGCATTCTTTGGGGGAAGCCTATGTTCAGCAGTGGACTTGTGAAGGGCTGTAATGATGATGATGATGATGACTTCTGCTCCACGCCTCCGTAGTAGCACTACCATGGAGGACGGAATTAAAGAACTTCTGAAGGACTTCAAGTACTGGTTTTCCACCGGCTTGCAGAAGCTCCGCTATAATTCCATCCTCGCCCGGAGAATTGCCGTTTAACGATGCTGGGGAGTCATTCTGATCTCGCTCAGACTGATATCCGGGATATCTTTAGAATAGTGTCGGATAAGACTCGCTCTTGGATCGTTACTCACACTTGCGTGTGGCTCCAACGATGACGTGTACAACTGCCCATAGAACCTCTCAATCTCACTCAAAATCTCAGGTGTCCCGGAAACGATGCTGCTACACTCGGTCATCAGCTTTCACAGTTGGCTCTTTCTGGCAGAGATCTCTGGCAAAGACTTTAGAGCCTTGGTTCTGCTCGATCGCTTCTTCAATACAAGCTGTATTGAAGTTGCGTAAGTCCTGCCGCGTGTATTTGGAGATCTGTCTGTTCAGTTGCCTGTATGCTGTCAAATCTATTGAAGACTGTAGCTTCATTTCCCGTCTAACAACCATGAGATTAAGAGTGTGATCAGAGAGTTTTTGTGTTCTTCTGCGGTACTCAGCTCCGACCGCTTGGACGGTTTCCACGAGCTTATCATTCATATCGTTGTATACCAGCTGTTATATTATGAAAATTATTGTGATTTCCAGCAATGGATTTAGATGAATTTAAAGTACGAAAAAACACGGTACTTACAATATCTATAGCACTTACTACATTTATAAATACTTAATAAAATATCTATCTCGTAGGTTCCACACGCCTTATGAATTAGTTATTAGCCTTATCCGACTCTGAAACCCTCGCACGTCTTTTCAAAAATTTGTAATCCTGAATTATACGTATAATTATTTTTAGGCTCAATATTCGGATCTTGTCTACCGGAATATTGCCTGCTTTTTTCACAAATGGTCTATCTGGTCAACTTGTCTCTGGTAATTATGTTAGAGCTTGTTGATAATGTGAAAGCCTTTTTCAGTCATCAGATATAAACAACATTCTTAATAAATAGGTAGTATTACCATAATAATATACAGAGGAATTTCTCTTTCCTTTTTAAAATGAAAAATGATATAATTTTAATTTTATTAATAAAATTTTTATTTTTTAAAAAAACAAGACTGAAACACACTCTCTTTATTTACTACTCTTTATTTTACATTTGTTAGTGTACTATTTTGCAGTAACTGTTTTTCGATCCTCTAAAACAATTGTTGGGTAATGACCTGTCCTTCTGAAGAACGAGGCCACCATCTTTTTCCCACGCTTCGACCTCTCTATACTCTAGTTGGCATCTCCTTGGAATGAAACACCAGATAGCAGACTGTATCTTAGTTTCAGGATCATAACAATAAATTCAGCTTTCGTCACCCGTACGTATGTTGAACACAGTATTTGAGTCAATCCGTTAAATATTTGAATTATTTCACAACACCAATCAACACGACGGAGTTTTTGGGACTCTGTCAAATTATGAGGTATCCACCGGGTACAAAGCTTCCTGACCGCTAAATGTTCATGGAGGATTATGTGCACTTGACCCATACCGATGCCTAAGTTTGTCCAAATCTGCTGATAAGTAACTCTTTTGTCAGTCTCTATCATACGCCGCACAACACTGAAGCTATCTTCAGTCGTCGCCGTAGAAGGTCGTCCCTCACGCAGATCATCAGTTAGGTTATTGCGACCACGTTTAAACTAATTAAACCAGTTGTAAACAGTGGTACGAGATGGGGCTTCATCGTTAAAGGCCAATCGAAGTCTATCATACCTTTCTTGTTGACTTAAATGACATCGAAAGTCATAAAAAATCATTATACAAACATTTTCTCCCGTTAAATTCATGCTGACGTGACAGAGACAATTTTCAATTTGCCGTCAAATCGTAAACAAATAATATAATACATATGACGGGACTAGCAATATTGCACGTGCGGCGCGGTAGTCAAGTTAACGGGAGCGGTGGAGGCGTTTTTAAAAACTAAAATAAAACTAAGATATGTCCGTACAGAAGCTCATGTACTTCGACAATGGCAAACTTATTCTAATACATCTTTCATGCAGACTTTATTACATTTGCTTACTCAAGTGACACGATATAGGCCACACACAGGGTGCAAAGTCAGCAATAGTATTTATGCACGTACTTGTATCACTCTGTGTGGGGTCGAATCCATGACTCTTCCCTCCCTAAGAGCGAAATTATCGGCATTTTCAGGAATCCGATGATTTCGCTTTATTACACACGGTTTATATCTAATTATAAGAACAATACAGAAAATAATTGGTAGAATTACATATAAAATTATCGTTCCTAAACTCACACTTTTAACGTTAATAGCACTTGCATTTTCACTGTGATTTATTTTGTTAAGTTTTACTAGTTGAAGCAATTGTTTAGTTTCGTCTAGATTTATGCCTTTTAAACTCACTTCACTGACAATGGGAGGCTTCGAAATCTTCAGTTCTGGCAAGTTAGTCATTGGGTAAATTCGGTAATTTAGGTCATCTGAAGAAGATTGGTGGTATTTAAAATGAATATTTCCAATTTCACCTTCACAGAAATCGTCTACTGTGATTATGTAAGTACCACATAAAAGTTCATGAGTAACGTCATTTTCGCACTTTCTGGTAAGTATCCTATGGTTTCTCACGTACAGTATCCAGCTTTCGTGGCTTATTCGTTGGATTTTGGGATCTTCAATGTCCACGGTATGCTGTTCGCAGGCATCGAGGTTTGATTGAAACTCCATGAGCTGTTC
Organism: Parnassius glacialis; assembly: GCA_033319125.1. Classification (NCBI taxonomy): domain Eukaryota; kingdom Metazoa; phylum Arthropoda; class Insecta; order Lepidoptera; family Papilionidae; genus Parnassius; species Parnassius glacialis. The sequence goes on from JAVANC010000009.1 coordinate 8,881,700, forward strand.
CACGCAGCTTTGTTCTGTATGCAGCAGCACATCGTCGTTATTGCACAGGAATTGATTATCCAAAGTGATTTGTTTACAGGCTCTCGGGACTGGCAAGTATTCCTTTTCTTTCACCAATAGGTATGGGTATTTGGGAATAACTATAATAGTTTTGTTTGCAATAGCAATTGGCAATGAATACATTTTGAAATAGCTATATGTTTTATTCCCTACTAAAGGGACCTCTAAGATAAACGTGATCTGGTTTCCTTTTATAAAAGCCTTAACCTTAATACAATTTTCTAGTTTAACTAAGTTATTTTCATTTACAGGATATAATAGATTTTCAGTTGTCGCGATTGATTGTAATAAATTTAACAATTCCGTAGAGTTAAAAATTGCTTGATGCAGAACGGATACCTTACTGAATGCTAGTGCAGTTTCGATTTCTCCTAGTATTACGTTAATAGTTCTAAAATAACTCAAAAACATGTCAAACATACCTAGGACATAGGTAGAATAAATGGAGTTTTCTTCTTTTGTAATTAGGAATTTAACAATTCTTTCAATTCTCTTCAAGCGTTCATCTAATATTAAAGTATTGTTATGTAAGGTCTCTGTACTGTTGATGAAACTATCCCAGATTTTGGAGACTAATGTAATTCTCTTATCCGACATTATCTGATTATCGTTTAGTTTAGAAATCAATGAGTCATATCGGACGGCATCATCATGATCCAAATTTCCAGTTACTATTTTTATCATAGACCCAAGCGGGTCAATAATGCCTCTTTTAAATCTTTTCGATGGCACAAGTTGCCGAAATTTTTCTATAGTTGCATCTCTTAAATATCCTACATGTGTTCGAATAGCTAAAAATTCATGAATATATGGTTTATTAACATCTATCAACGCAACGAATTCGTCATACTTTAATATACTAAAATCTAAATCACTACCTATACCTTCTAAGTTTAAAGTTTTAATAATAAGCCAATTGTCTATTTGCAATGAGGCACGACCCAGTTTGACAGGCAGGATTCCTGGGTTTTTTTCAAGTTTTCGAAGTTGAAGGGTCCATCCTTCCTGAACCATCGTCAGAATTATTATACACCACCTGTGGAGGACGTTTAATATTTTTAATTGGCACTGAAGTATTTCTATTACCAATCCTAACAGGAACTATATTTCTTTCTATATTACCACTAACGACAGCTTTCCTATATCGCGGTTTATCTTTACTTCTTCTTATGTTAGATTCCTTGGCGTATATAACATCTCCTATTCTAAAATTTCTATCTGTTTCACCACCCTTTTGTTCCCTTACCTTTTCCTTTTTCTCTAACATTTTTTCTGATATATAATTATATAGATATCTAATACGTTTAGCATGATCTTTTAATAGTTGTTGGGTGTAACATTTCTCGAAATTCGCGGCGAACGTTGAATTAGAGTCGGTATGACCGAAAACGATTTCGAAAGGAGTAAGGCCGGTTGTACTATGTATGGTATGGTTATAAGCCATAATTGAGTAACTCATTACAGTAGCTGCGTCTGTACACTTTCGTTCGTATTTCGCCAATCTGTATATCTCTATAATTGTGGAGTGGAATCTCTCTATTATGCCTGTTGAATTCGGGTTATTAGGAGTAGTAATGTGTAGTAGTATGTTATACATAGTCATAAGTTCCCTAATGAGGTCATTATTAAACTCACTACCGGGATCAGAAGTTATTTTTTTAGGTGTTCCGTATATTGAAAAATATTTAATAAGCGCTCTTACGATTTCCGGTGCGGATCTATTTGGGATTTCGATAGCTTGTCCTAGCTTACTAAATGCGTCAACCAAAGTTAGGTAATAACCGGATTCAATTGAAAAAAGGTCCATGAAAACTTCTTGGAAGGGGGCGTTTTGGGTTTGAGTTAATTGAAGTAATGGTTTAATGGGTTTTCTTTCATGTTTCATTTTCCTACAGGCATCACAAACATTAAGTACTGCAGCAATCGTCTCTTGCATGTTCTGCCAATAATAATTTCTTTTAATTCTACTCATTGTTTCCTTTATTCCTCTGTGACACGTCTTTCCTTCATGATGTTGCAGTATGATTTCTTTTTGTTCTCTCTCGTCTTCTACATATATAACACGCTCTGTACATTCAATAAATTCTACCATTCCCTTTTTAAATAGCTGTATAATAATTTTAGAGAATTCTTTTCTATGTTGAATGTTTTCGAAATAAATAAAATATTTAGTCTTGGGCTTAATGTACTCTTTTAAGAAATTTTTTATAAGATCTTCATTCTCAAGTGGGGCAAAAACTTCGAGGACCTTTTGTTTATCCCTGGATAAATTTCTCACTTGTACTTCATTTTTATGCCAGGTATAAACTAAAATTTGGTTAGGTTTTGAGTCAATGGCCTCCTTTAATATAGGAATACCATTCGATTCTAGATCTTGTCCAGAGTGTACGGTTACTATACTACTATCAGTAGATATAGGTGGTAACGGGTATTTCGTGTTAGTCTCTAATTGGTCGACGGATATAGTGGCGGATGTGTCAGTTACAGTTATTGTCCTAGAGTCGTCCCTATTTCCAGTCGTTAAGTCCATAATTTGGTCCGTTAATTCAGTCAGATATTTTTGCAGTTTTTGTTCTTTAGGGTCCAGGTTTACTTCCAATGATTGTGAGTCATCAGAGTCTATGGCATTTAGTTTTATCCGAGAGAGGGCATCAGCATTACTATTTTGTTTTCCGTTTTTGTATACAATATCAAAGTCGTACTCTTGAAGACGTAAACGCCAACGGGTCAATTTACTGTTCGGTTCTTTGAGTGAATAAAGCCAAACTAGTGGTCTATGGTCGGTATATATGGTAAACTTACGCCCGTAAAGGTATGGTCTAAAATGTTTTACGGCCCATATTATGGCGAGTAGTTCACGCTCTATTGTACTATATCTGCTCTCAGTGTCGCTGAGAGTTCTACAAGCGTAGGCAATGGGCTTATCGGATCCTATTGCTCCCTGCGATAAGACCGCACCTAAAGCAACAGTAGAAGCATCTGTAGTTAAAACATAAGGTTTGTCTGGGTCTGGGTATTGGAGTAAAGGCGCATTAGTCAGAAGCTCCTTACACTTCTGAAACGCATCAATATATTTTTGATCTATTACAATTTTATTTCTCTTCTTTAGGCATGCTGTAAGGGGTTGAGTGATTTTGGCGAAGTCTTTTATAAAGCGTCTGTAATAACCAATCAATCCTAGGAAACTCTTGATCTCGGTAGTCGTCCTTGGTAACGGGTAGCTTAGTACAGCCTGAATCTTGTCATCGTTTGGTTTAAGTCCGTCTTTAGTAATAACGTGCCCTAGGTATAACACTTCTTTTCTCAAGAATTCTGATTTGTCGAGTTGTATTTTTAAATTGGTCGATCTCAATCTGTCAAAAACTGTCCTTAATTTTTGTAAATGCTCCTGGAGGCTACTCGAGAAAATAATTATGTCATCAAGATAGACAAGGCAATGAATTCCTTGTAAGCCTCTTAGGATGTTATCCATGGCTCTTTGGAAGGTGGCTGGAGCTGTCTTCAGGCCAAAGGGCATTCGAAGGAATTCATAGTGACCGTTCTCTGTGCTGAATGCCGTTTTTTGTCTATCTGATTCGTTGATCTCAATTTGGTGGTATCCACTAGCTAAGTCCAAGGTTGAAAAGTAAGTACTCTTACCTAGTTTGTCAAAAATGTCAGTGATATTGGGTAAAGGGTACTTATCGTCCACAGTTATGTCGTTTAGACGTCTGTAATCGATAACCATCCTATACTTCATTTCACCAGATGCGTCTCTCTTTTTGGGAACTAAATGTACTGGGGCTGACCAAGGCGAAAAGGATTCCTGAATCACATTATCATTTAATAGTTTCTGTACCTGGTTTTTAATTTCATGTGTTTGAGCGGGAGGTTGTCTATAGGGTTTGATATAGATAGGGTCTTCGTTTTTTGTTCTAATATAGTGTTTCACTTCATTAGCAAAAGATAAAGGTATTTGATCACTATAAAAAATATCTTTATATTCTCTACATAAGTGGTATATCGATTTTTGTTCTTCTTCCGACATGTGGTCTAAGCGTAATTTCTCTAAATTTTGCTCTAATATTTTATCTACTTCAATATCTGATATATCTGTAATATGGTTAACTACACATTTAGTCGCTTTACTCTCTTCATATGCTTCTACATTCAATGGTTTTTTTATAGTTAATTTTATCGGTATATCTAAGGTATTCTGGATTACTGTAGTCGTATAACCATCCTTACATCTCACTAACGCACTAGGCATTCGCACACCCTTACAGAATTCTTTATAATCGATTACAGCATTACCTGAATATAAATTTGTTGGGAGTTTGACTCTTTGCTCAGAACGGGGAGATAACTCCAAAACGTAAGAAGATTTACTATGTGTTACGTAATACCTATTACGCTAGTTTTAGTTTTAAGAATTTCATTTTTTAAATCTATTACTGCTTCTAGGTTGCAAAGTATATCATTCCCAATTAAGCCATCGTACCTAGAGTCGACATTGTAAATGTATAGTTTATGAATATCGTTACAGTTGAAAATTGGTAAAGACGGGATTTGAATAACTTGATCATGTCTGCTCGATGCATGTGTGCTAATGACTTCGAATGGTTCGTGACTTATGTACTCTGGAAAGTACTTATAAGCTTTGGATGGACTAATGAATGATCGCGTACTACCTGTATCAATCATAAATTTGGAGTCGATTTCCGGTATATAAATAAACGGCAATCTCAAATTAGTACTACAATTTAACTCTATTTTTTCGTAGGTTCCGAGGCTTCGACCTGAAAATCCTTGTCGTCCATATTGGTTGGGACGCTATGTGTTACTTCAGGAATTATTGTCGAATATTCATTTTCATAATAATCGAGCTCGGGAACATTAAGGCCACTGCTTGAGTACTCCTCATAGCAGCAGTTATCATAAGAAATTGGGTACACATCGCCGCACGCATCATCGTAATACGTATTATCAAGGTCGAGTTCATTTAACTGAATGCCTTGTTGATTTGTTTTAAGTGGTGGTGCCGTTCGCATAGTGACGTCACTGGGCCCAGTGTATTGATTTTTATTTAACTGAGGCTTGTAACCAAATTGTTGGGGCTTATAAAAGTTTTGCTGTTGGTTTCCAAATTGTTGTGGGCGCATACCGAATTGTTGTGGGCGCATACCGAATTGTTGAGGTTTATTAAATGTTTGTGGTTGCATTCCGAACTGTTGGGGACGCATATTAAATTGTTGTGGGCGCATATTAAACTGTTGCGGGCTTATACCAAATTGTTGCGGGCGAAAGCCGAATTGTTGGGGGCGGTATCCAAAATTTTGATGATTATTATTAAATTGAGTTAGTTTTGATTGTGACCCCTGCGGAAGTCCAAAGTTAAATTTGTTAGGGGTTAATTCGGGTTTATAGCCCATCGGTGCCATTGAATTAAAATTATTTGTACCGAATTTAAACGTAGGATTATTATTTGGTAAACTGGGTGGCGTTGGTTTATTACTAGGATTACTATACATTTTATTACGCAAGGTATACTGCTCATGGAAGTTGACTTCTTCCATGACCACGCTTAAAGCCTCTTCTAGTGTACTGGGCGCTTTTAAGCGAACAATTCGCACCATATTTTCTGGCAAATTATACAAAAAGACATTTAAAGATGTGTTATTATATATAATAATTTTACTACTCTTTACATTCGCATCGGTTAATCTATTTACTTTCGATATTAAAACACTACGCACGGATTGGATCCTATTACAGAAATCTAAATATGACTCGTTGTTTCGGATACGCAAACCTTCAAGTTCTATAGCAATACATTCTTCACTCCTAGGGTCTCCAAAATGTTGAATTAGCAGTTCTCTAAAATCTTCCCACGAATTAATGTCCTCGCGCTCGCTAAAGAGCGCTGCAGCGTCGCCTACGATTCTACTTGTTATCGCGTACATTACGTATAAATTTTGTTCATCGGATCCCCTATATTTATTTAATATATACTCACATTTGCGAATAAAAAGATTTAATTGGTGCTTATCACCGTTGAATATCGGTACAATTTTGAGCATTTCACTAGGAATCGTCTTAATTTGCACTTGATCTTCCATTTTGTAGAACTTTATTTTATAAAATACGACGATAAAATAATATAATTAATACAAGAATTCAAATTCACAATCAAAAACACAGTCAAAATAAAAGTAAAATAATTAATAAGTAAAATACAAAATGTGAAATAAATAAGTCCTCAATAAAAATTTAATCAACGAACATACACTTCAATTATAATTTGTAATAGTTATAATCGCTTTGTTCCCACAGTGCAAGCTCTTATCGCGTCGTTATTGCATGGACACGCTTACTTATCTAGTTATTCCTAGTATTTCTTTATGCTGATATATATAGTTATTAAGTTTAAGTATTCTTAAATATAAGTTTCACAGATTTTTATGTAAAACCAGATAACGTTATATCGCAAGAGGTCTAATTGCAAAATAACAAAACTATATAATATGGCAAGGAAAGGAAGGTGAAAATTTGGACTCACCAGCCGGCCTTCGTCATCTTCAGCTGCTCTTCACTTGACAAATTTATATTGGTTCGCAGGATCGCCTCGCGGCACGAACGCGGTAAACGATTTTATACGAATTTATTTCGCGGACGGCGCAAGCAAATGGCGATCCTACCGGCTGCGCCAGTCAAGTTAACGGGAGCGGTGGAGGCGTTTTTAAAAACTAAAATAAAACTAAGAGATGTCCGTACAGAAGCTCATGTACTTCGACAATGGCAAACTTATTCTAATACATCTTTCATGCAGACTTTATTACATTTGCTTACTCAAGTGACACGATATAGGCCACACACAGGGGGCAAAGTCAGCAATAGTATTTATGCACGTACTTGTATCACTCTGTGTGGGGTCGAATCCATGACTCGGTAGCTGTCGGTGCATTTGGACAGAATTCTTGTAAATAACACGTGTTCCGCACACCTGCACCATTGCACCTGCAGTGACGCTCGTTTTGCTTGTATAAAACTGACGGCGCGGCCGCCGTTAGGACAGTCTTGGCTCTGACGTGAAACGGTGCGCTTGTCGTATGCCGTTACTGGTTTATCCTTGACTCGTTGGATAATTAATTCGTGTAAACGAATTAACTATTATTCCTAACTACAAAACTAGTCTCTGTACTATACTCAATTACCCTTTCTACACATACACAATAATATTGGCAAGAAATGCCATTTTCAAAATTTGAACTTATTTTCTGCCGACTTCCAAAAAGGAGACGGTACTCAATTCGAGTGTATGTTTTTTTTTTTTTTTTATGTGTGTTACCTCATAACTTTGTACTGGGCGAACCGATTTCGATGATTCTTTTTTTATATGAAAGCTGATAGTTCTCGTGTGGTCCCATATGAATTTGATCAAGGTCAGACCAATGGTTATTGAGTTATTCTTAAATAACCTGTCTTGAAGTCGCTTATATTGAAGTCGGCTGTACAAAATTTTTAATTTTAAATTATTTATTATATCGTTTGCAAGTGGCCAGTTCTAAAAACGTTCAGTGTCGCCCTCGTATTGTGGTTCATTGCGTCGAGCTCATGTTACATCTACGTTTGTATATTCCTTATGAAAATATGTACTTTCAATAAAGTTAAAATTGAGAAGTTTTTTTTTTTTTTACTTATTATACACCATTGCTTGACTTCAATCCCACTACATTTTTTAATTTATGTTCACCGATTTCTAGGAAATGGGCCATCATTTCATCTTTATAGACCTTCACAAGTCCACTGCTGAACATAGGCTTCCCCCAAGGAATGCCACAAAGCATGGTCCCGAGCCACCTGCAACCATTGACTTCTTGCATGTCTTACTAAGTCGTCACTCCATCTAGAGGGGGGGGCTACACTTCGCCTGCTGGCACGACGCTACCACTTGAGAACATTTGTTCCCCATAGGTTGTCTGTTCTTCGAGATATACGGCCGGCCCTACGCCACTTCAGCATACTAATCCGTTGGGCTACTGCGGATATCCTCGTTTTTAAGTCGGTCACGTAAAGAAACCCCAGACAAAGCCCGCTCCATAGCTCGTTGAACGATATTGAGCTTCCTCATACGACGAGCAGTGAAGGACCACGTCCCAGTTCCATAGGTCATCACTGGCAGCACGCACTGGTTGTACGATCTCGTTTTCAAGTTTTGAGGTATACCTGAAGAGAAGATGTGCCGTAATTTCCCGAACGCTGCCCGTCCGATGTGAATCTGTCAACTCACCTCTCGGTCAAAGTTGAACTTACCTAGTCGGACTATTTCTCCCAGCAACTACCGGTATAAGTGTGACATGGACATTACACATGACTTTTGTTTTTTGCATGTTAGTTTTAGGACCTATCCGTTGGGAGACACTGTTGAGGCCATTGAGCATAGTGCTTAGGTCCTCTAGCAATTCTGTCATAACGACTATATTGTCGGCAAATCGAAAGTGAGTAATGTACTCGCCATTAATGTTAATACCGTATCCTTTTCAGTCCAGTAGCTTTAAAAAGTCTTCCGATGGAGCGAATAAGAGTTTCGGAGATCACCCTGTCTTATACCTTTCTGCAGTTGGATAGGTTTCTATGATTCTGTACTCGAATAGCCATCGTAGCTTTACTGTATTAACACGTTGTAAAACATTGTTCCACCTATATGTACGCCGATGACACGTGCCTAATGTACGCCGACAGGGACGTTAAAGTTATAGAGGAGATGGTGCAGGATGATTTCATTAGTATACTAAAATGGGCACATGACAATTACACTTAACGTATCCAAGACAAAGTGTATGCTTCTCCAATCTCCATATATGGGAAAACCTATTGAAAAAATAAATATCTTTGGTCATTCGTACGAGTGCTTACATAATAAATTGGAACAATGCAAATGTACAACTATAGAATTTGTGAATAGTTACAAGTACTTAGGACTAACAATAGACTGTAATTTTAGTTGGAAACTGCATATTAACATTGTATGTGATAAATTAAGATCCATATTATCTAGGCTTAATAACCTAAAACATATAGTTAGCAGGTCAATCTTAAAAATGCTTTATTATGCACTAGCTGATTCAGCCCTGAGTTACGGACTAATTGCATATGGACGTACTTTTGAAACATATACAGATAAAATTCTTAAGCTACAAGTTAGGTTAATAAAATTGTTTATTGATAAAAAAGCAAAAGAAAAATATAACATTGACGGAAACTATAATAATTTATTTAAAAATTTTAGAATATTACCTATACATGTAAAACTTAAGTACTTAATTGCAATAGATCAATTTAAATCTCTAGAGTTTAAAACAGTTCGGACATTTAGCAAAAATATTAGAATTACTTCTCGAAAGAAATACGTTAAGCATTTGAGCGTTAAGAATTATTACGGCAAGAGGACGAGAAAATATCTAGTACCACGTATTTTTAAAGAGATATTTTTTGAAGACGAATGTAAAAATAAAGAAAAATTTAAAAGGAAGTTGAAAGCGTGGTTGCTAGATACGTGTTAATACTATAATCTTAATTAATAGTTAAATGTGAAATTATTAATAAGTTTAAATATGTGTAAGTTTAAATATAATTAAGTATATAGATAGTACTGCTACGTTTAAATTTAATTTTTCTATTTTTTTTATTGTTATTTTTTTCTATTTTAAGTTGTAAGTTAAGTTACTAATTACAGTAGGTACATAGAATGTAAGTGGGTGATGTATTCACCAACAAACTGCCCTGCAGTTTGGCGAAAGTAGTGTAAGAAATAACCGAATGTATTTTTGTATAATAAACATTAAAAAAAACACTTCAGCACTTTGATATACCGACAGTCAACTTAGCTCACCTGACGGGACTGCAGCAGCGCCCAAATTTCGACGGAATCAGATATCACACTCATAGTCCACATACGCAAGATAAAGGGGCAGATTGTACTCTTCGGCCTTATGTGCGGTGAAGAGTTTTGGTGAAGAGTCCCGTAAACGAAGCTGCGATATTTGGTCTTCAGCTTCGACAGTTGGCTCTTTATGGCAGACAGATCTCTGGCAAAGACTTTGGAGCCCTGTTTCCGCTCGGTCGCATCTTCAATACGAGTAGTATGAAAGTTGCGTAAGTCCTGCCGCATGCATTTGGAGATATGCCTGTTCAGTTGCCTGTATGCTGTCAAATCTGCTAAATACTACAGCTTCATTTTCCGTCAAAAGCCACGAGATTAAGAGTTTGATCGGAGAATTTATATGTTCTGCGACGGGTCTTGCAGAACTTAGCTCCCACCGCATAGACAGTTTTCACAAGCTTGTCATCATTCATATCATCCACTGCACTGCAATCTTCTAGGCACTGTAAACGGTTTTGTAACTCGAGCTGAATGGTTTCGGGACTTTGGATTAAAGCACGAGGGGGACGGAGCGTTGACTTCATTAGACGAGAACTCTCCATTTTAATATTTAGGTTCAGTGTGCGGTGATCGCTAACAGTTTTCACCCTCGCGAACACTGAGACATCACTAAATAGTTGTCGTCTAATGAAGTCAATTTCATTTTTGTCTTTTATATTTAAATATTGCTAATGTTCCTCCTGACCGAATTTCGGTCACGGAGACCAGTAAACTAGTCATCTGCGCATTACAGGATTATAATAGTATACGTTTAGTGAGTGCAAGCAGGGGATAGAGAGTGCACCTACACTCTCTATCCCCTCACGTTGATAGTCTGAGGGGATAGCAAGCCAACACTATCAGGTGCACGACCAACGGCTTTACTTACTTTCTAAGGCACGGTGATGAAACACTACTAAGTTCCTAACTCCACTTTGAATTAATACACTGAGAATTTTTGAAAGAGAATATAACCAATAACTAAATATAATCCAACTTGGAACCATTAGAAAAACAAGATAGTTTTAAAAATATAACAGGGTCTTCTAACAGCTGTCTACTGGAATTTTTTTTAAATTATATTCGCAAAAGATATAAATAATATTTTAAAAATCATTGCGCATTCAGGTAAAAATCGCGGAACAAGAGCAAAATGATAGTGATCGATGAATTTAATGATAATAGACTGCTGCGTGCCGTACATACACTATGTTCGCTCTGAATAATTGACTTCGATTACAGAGAAAAATGTTCGTACATGTTACGAAACGAGCAATTCATAAAGTGCATTTTTGTTATGTATTACATGAGTGAAATAATAAGAGATGAGTTTGTGTCACTTGTTGTATAGACTTCACCGAATGGAGTCCGTTGAGTTCATGTGTGGTGAAGTTCCAGAAGAAACTCTATCCGCGTCACCGCCGCTGGCGACAAGACGCACTGTACTACTTTTAGGATACTAGTTTACTCTTTTGTATTTTTTATTATTTCTGTATATAAACAGTATGGTTTACGATATCATATGTTACGCATACACTAACATTATCCAATATTTTAAGTGAGCAGTTCTTGTATATATTTTAAATGTCATATGTAATTGGAATCTCGAAAACGGCTCTAACGACATAGATGTAATTTTATATGCCATCAAAAACATGACTTGTAAAGAAAGCCAAGTCTCGCAACTCAGTTCTTCTACCGTAAAAAGTTGTGAGATCCATGTAATACCAAGTCGGTTAATTTATTCAGTCCCTAGATTGATACATAAATTGACATGGCAATCGCACTAAACAATCTAATTTAATATATTATGTATTACTTGTGAGATATATTGTGTTTTCATGCGATTGCCAAGTCAATCTATGTATCAATCTAGGGACTGAATAAATTAACCGACTTGGTATTACATGGATCTCACAACTTTTTACGGTAGAAGAACTGAGTTGCGAGACTTGGCTTTTTTTACAAGTCATGTTTTTGATGGCATCTCATTTCTTTTTGTAGATAGTTTTATCTAGGTAGCTTTTTACACCTATTATTCCATTACACATATATAGGTACAGATTCATTCACTGCAAATGTAACTTTGTAATACTATATGTTTATATGGGATTACAAAGTTATTTATGCAGTTAATGTATCTCAAAAACTGGACCGAAATTGTAAAATATTTTAATTTTTCCTTAATTTATATATTAAACAATAATTTTATTTTTTATTCCAAATTTAAAGTTTCTATGTCTGCTAGAAGTGCCTCAGAGTTTTGATGATCGGTCAGTCAGTGAGTGACAAAATTAAGAAAGTTTGACTAGTTATAATTCTTAAACTACTAGTTCAAATTTAATAAAATTTGAAATATACCGAGTCTATACAATGCCTATTTGGTTAGTAAAAATTCAAGCTTCTAGTTTTATCCACAACGAAGTTGTAGGGTTTCGAAAATAGCCTGAACTGCTTCGAGAAAAGGATGGTACGGCCGTGCCGTTTTTTTGCTCGACTCGATTTAGATAATGCTTTACTTTTTAAATATATCTCGATAGATTTCATCACTGAGAAATTTATATTTCTCTCTAATGCCGAGCAAAACTTGGTCGCCAACGCGCGTAACGTAGGTTACAAAGTCGTGTATTTAAAACATTAAGTTTCTTAAGCTTAACATCTAAAATATAAGTAAAAGAAACAAAATATCCGTAATTTTGAACTGGTAGATAATTTACATTTATTGTTGATTTGACACTTGCTAGGCAGAAAACATCATGAGGAAACCGTATGAGAAATATTTGGAGCAGACCATGGGAGCAGCACAGGAGAACATTTGTTGCTTCAAAAATCTCTTAGAAATGCGATAAGACCTGTGCTTTTAACGGTACCTGCTCCACTTTATTAACTTTAAATTGAAAGTTTAAGAAAAAAGACCAGGGAGTAGTAATTAATTTATGTTTGTGATCTTCGAAAGTTTTCTTTTAAGGTATGGATAATAATAGATAATCATCATCATCATCATCATTACAGCCCTTCACAAGTCCACTGCTGAACATAGGCCTCCCCCAAAGAATGCCACAAAGCACGGTCCTGAGCCACCTGCATCCATCGACTTCCTGCATGTCTTACCAGGTCGTCACTCCATCTCGTGGGGGGACGCCCTACACTTCGCCTACCGGTACGAGGCTGCCACTCGAGAACCTTTCTTCCCCATCGGTTGTCGGTTCTTCGAGCTATATGGCCGGCCCACTGCCACTTCAGCTTACTAATCCGTTGGGCTATGTCGGTTACTCTGGTTCTACTGCGGATATCCTTATTCCTAAGTTTATCACGCAGAGAAACTCCGAGCATAGCCCTCTCCATAGCTCGCTGAGCGACCTTGAGCTTCCTCATACGGCCAGCAGTGAAGGACCACGTCTCAGTTCCGTAAGTCATCACTGGCAACACGCACTGGTTGTACAATTTCGTTTTAAGGTTTTGAGGTATGTCTGACGAGAAGATGTGTCGTAGCTTCCCGAACGCTGCCCAGCCGAGTTGAATCCGTCGATTGACCTCTCGGTCGAAGTTGGACTTACCTAGTCGGACTATTTGTCCCAGGTAAACATACTCGTCAACAACTTCGAGCTTAGTGCTCCCAACAACTACCGGCATAGGTGTGACATGGACATTAAACATGATCTTTGTTTTGTCCATGTTCATCTTAAGACCTATCCGTTGGGAGACACTATTGAGGTCATTGAGCATAGTGCTTAGGTCCTCCAGCGACTCTGCCATAAGGACTATATCGTCGGCAAATCGAAGGTGAGTGATGTATTCGCCATTGATGTTAATACCGCATCCTTTCCAGTCCAGAAGCTTGAAAACGTCTTCCAATGCAGCGGTGAAGAGTTTCGGGGATATAACATCACCCTGTCTTACACCTCTCTGCAATTGGATGGGTTTCGTACTCTGGGTCTGTACTCGGATAGCCATCGTAGCCCTACTGTACAAACACTTCAGCACTTCGATATACCGACAGTCAACTTGGCACCGCTGAAGGGACTGCAGCACCGCCCAAATTTCGACGGAATCAAAGGCTTTCTCATAGTCCACATACGCCAAACATAGTGGCAAATTGTACTCTTCGGACTTCTGTACAATTTGCCGTAGGGTATGTATGTGGTCTATGGTGCTAAAGCCCTTTCGGAAACCGGCTTGTTCGGGAGGCTGGAAGTCGTCAAGTCTGCGCGCAAGACGATTCGTAATGACTCTCGAAAACAGCATGTAGACGCGGCTCAGAAGGGAAATCGGTCTGTAGTTCTTCAAGAGAGCGTTGTCACCTTTCTTGAAGAACAAGACCACCGCACTTCTGCTCCACGCCTCCGGTGTTATGCCACCATGGAGGACGGAATTAAAGAGCTTCTGAAGGACTTCAAGTACCGGTCTTCCACCCGCTTTCAGAAGCTCCGCTGTAATTCCATCCTCGCCTGGGGCCTTGCCGTTTTTAAGGTGCTGGAGAGCCATTCTAATCTCGCTCAGACTGACGTCCGGGATATCTTCGGAATAGTGTCGGATAAGACTCGCTCTTGGATCGTTACTCACACTTGCGTGTGGCTCCAACGATGACGTGTACAGCTGCCCATAGAACCTCTCAATCTCACTCAAAATCTCAGGTGCCCCGGAAACGATGCTGCCACATTCGGTCTTCAGCTTTGACAGTTGGCTCTTTCTGGCAGACAGATCTCTGGCAAAGACTTTGGAGCCTTGGTTCCGCTCGATCGCTTCTTCAATACGAGCTGTATTGAAGTTGCGTAAGTCCCGCCGCATGCATTTGGAGATCTGTCTGTTCAGTTGCCTGTATGCTGTCAAATCTGTTGAAGAATGTAGCCTCATCTCCCGTCTAACTGCCATGAGATTAAGAGTGTGATCGGAGAGTTTTTGTGTTCTTCTGCGGCGGGTCTTGCAGAACTTAGCTCCGACCGCATGGACAGTTTCCACGAGCTTGTCATTCATATCGTCCACTTCATTGCAGTCTTCTAGGCACTGAAAACGGTTTCGTAACTCGAGCTGAAAGGTTTCGGGACTTTGGATTAGAGCACGAGGGGGACGGAGCGTTGACTTCATCAGACGAGACCTCTCCAACTTAACATTTAGGTTCAGTGTGCCTCTAACCATTCGGTGATCGCTGCCGGTTTTCACCCTCGCGATCACTGAGACATCACTGAACAGTTGTCGTCTGGTCGTCATAATGAAGTCAATCTCATTTTTTGTCGAACCGTCGGGGCTCAACCAGGTCCACTTCCTGTGGGGCCGCTTCTTGAAGAAAGAGTTCATCATAAAGAGTCCCTCTTTCTCCATGAAGTCGGCCAGCTGCTGGCCCCTTGGGTTCCGTTGCCCTATTCCAAATTTCCCTACTTTCAGCTCACCGTTCTCTCTTGTGCCTAGTTTTGCATTGAAGTCTCCCATTAACACCGTATATTGGGTTTTGGAGGAATGCATGGCTCTAGAGATATCCTCATACATTTCCTCCACCTCCTCATCGGGGTGTGCCGAGGTTGGTGCGTAAACCTGTATGACCTTCAGCGAATACCGTTTGGTGATTCTGAGTATAAGGTACGCAACCCTCGTCGACACACTCCCGATCTTTACAACGTTGTTAACGAGAGACTTGTGGACGATAAATCCGACACCTCCTTGGGACAGATGTTCGCCCTCCCGGTGATAGAGCAAGTTGCCGGATTCGAGGATTACCGTGTCCTCCCCCTCTCTTCGGACTTCGGATAATCCTATAATATGCCAGCGCAACTTGTCTATCTCTTCTTCCAGCTCCACGATCTTCTCGTCAGTCCTCAGGGTGCGTACGTTGTATGTTGCCAGGTCGAGTCGTCGTAGGTGGCAACCAAACCTCCACCGGAGATTCTTGGCACCCCCTGCCCCGCCGTTACCATGGTCGCCACCGTAGCCAGGAATAGCGGGGCCGCCGGGGACTGGGGGCCGTTTCTTTATTACATCCATTCATAAGGGGGGTATTTGCCATAGTTGCCACGCTTGGCGAGCGGGTTGGCAACCGCAGTTTTTTTTTATTATAATATTGGCTATTATCAGGAAGATGCTGCTGCCCATCTCCCACCTGTTTCCCTTTGTCGCCTTTTACGACACCCACGGGAGGATATGGGGTAGTGGATATTCTTGACCGCCACTACACGGCACGGCTAATAGATAATATAGATAATAAATATAAGGAAGGTTGTATTTTGTGCTATAAAACATTAACTGTTTAGTTTGAATGCGTGGAATATTGGCAACAAAAACCTGGAGACTTGCCGAGGATCAAATTGTCCGATGGTAGAAGAAGGAGGCAGGGATTAATGTAATTTCTGCTCACACTAACCGGCATGAAGCACTTCTCGGTGCCTATGCTCAAGACAATATGGTTTGCAACCAAAGCCATAGGTAAAGCCAAAGCCAAAGGTATAAGCCGCTTAGAATGCTTCTTCGCCAATTCCAAAACTGCGAATGATAGAGATAAGAGAGAGATCCTGACAGCAGTTCAATAAAAAATACTAGGTAGCGGCTTCTCTGCTTAAGATTACACCCTCTTACCATTTCCTGTCGTCAGTTCTGGTCTGAAGAGACACAGAGCCAGTATACAACCCGTGCGAGTTAAAAAAGTACCTGGCCCTGTGACGTCACTCGTATATTAGTCAGCGGAAAAGGGCCGCATTTCAGCGAGATGCCTAATTAGCATAGTAATTATAGGCTGTCAGGCATTCCGTCTTAGTCCTCAGAGGTGACAACGCGTCGTAGGCTCCATTTTATTTTGGTTGTAGGCGTCCATGGGCTGCTGAAACTACTATCAGGTGGGCTGTCAGCTCATTTTTCATTTTGGTTTTGTGACGTAGTAGTCCACACAACATTTGTATTTGTTTATATAAATAGTTTATTAGTCTAATTAAATATCTAACGTTGGCAACACGCCTGTCATTCACATCTCCTACTTATAATAGTTATTTTAGGATGAAGAATTATAATACAATATAATTCAATTTATAATACAATTTTTAACAGTGGTAGAGCCACGCGGCAGCTTTTGGTGTCGCACGGATGGGCCGGCTCGAACCGGGGTGGTACCACGACCTCACAGAAAACCAGCGTGAAGTAGAGGTTTACCTCTGCGTTTCGCTTGGTGAGTGCAGGTGGCCGGAGGCCCTTTTTACTGGAAATGAGGCATTCCATCTTAGTCCTCACGGGTGACCACGCATCTGCATTTGGATTTGTAATAGAGGATAGATGTAGATGTCTATGGGCCGCAGTAACCACTTACCATCAGGTGGACTGTGTGCTCGTTTGTCACCCTTCTCCTATAAAAAAAAAATAAAAAAAAATACAAGATTTTATACAGGATTTATTTTTACTTTACCTGTTATAATACAAAATGTATTTTATATGTGATATTTTTTTCGGTGTGAACTGTGACGTAACAGTAGCCCACGCGACATACGAAGCTATTTATAGAAATAGTACAATAGTCTTTGTCATCTAAAAATCAACACGTTTCTTATTGATACTTAATACAGTTTAATAAAATAAGTAAAATATTTTAGTTTAGTCTATTAAAACAATATTTATTAATCTATATGATTTCTATTTGATCTTACTTTAAATTTTTTAATTTAAGAAAAGAAACATTGAAAAGAAATAAAGCAGAATAAAACTTGAGCTCATTCGCCGTAAAATAAACCTCTTAAGCCCATTTCAAACTTTTCTGTTAAAGATGTTACGGAATGTTCTTTATCCCCAAAGTGCACTCCAGAGTTCCTATTTCGCGCGACATCTTGTTTACAAAACGCCTCTCCAGCGAATTGGTAATGTCTTTTGAATACTATTGAATGCAAAGTACGCCGTTAGACAAGTCTTCGATGTCCGAAAATAAACGAACTTGTTTGATACGTTACATGTTGACTTTCATATTCGTTCATTTTTAGGGCAACAGTCAACATCATCGGTTTATATTGATATATGATTTTCTTTTTCTTTAACTGGCTGTAAGAGAGGAGTTACTTTTAATTTGACTTATAATTTGACTTATAATTCTCTGGCTTAAACTAAACATTTAAATATAATTGTAATTTAATTACATCTAATGACCGCACAGAAGGAACATTTCGCATAGTAAGTGAAGAGCTAAACAACCTAGTTTTTGGTAAAGAGACTATCGGTTGCCAACCTACCTGCCAACCGTGGCAACTATGGCAAATATCCCCCCTACGACGCAATCTATCACTTTTGATAGGCTGTAATGAAGTGTACTGTAAGAAATATATCATATCCTTAATAAAATCTAAACATATACATCTATGACATTACGCGACGTACCGTGAATGCAAGAAACTATACAGCTTACTTGCCTGAAAAGAAACTTTTATTTATTTACTCGCTCTGTTTCACAATCTTTATTCCGATTTATACAAAAGATATCTTACACCAAGTAAGAGGCGCTAGAGGGTAACAAACCAGTAGATGGATAGTAGCGTGTTTCTAATAACAAGTAGATAATAAAAATCTGCGGTTGCCAACCCACCTGCCAAGTGTGGCAACTGTGGCAAATATCTCCCTTATGAAGGGATCTTTAGGGAAGCCTATGCTTAGCAGTGGATTTCAAAGTTTGTTATGATTCTGATCTTATTCACGCAATGACGGTCCACATTTTTTTAAATAAAATTGATTGTCTGCAGGCCCCCAATCACCCCATTGTGTCAACTGCTTAGACTCGGGATAAGTTCTCCTGTACCCAGGATGTGTGAATTGATTATTGATTTATTTACACTCCTCTTTCTACTCGTATGCATACCAGAAATCAATTTTGAAGCATTTAACTGGGCCCAATTGCTCATTATATTAAGTTATATCTGTTAATAATTTTCTCTTTTTTATTTGGAAATTGTTATTAGTTAATCTTTAATTTTCTTTACTTCTAAGCAAGTGGTGTTTGCTTTAAATAGTTATTACATTTAGTTACATTATTTGTAGGAATGATAATTGTTATATTTTAATGGAAACAATGTTGCTACACCTAAATAATAATTCATGACGATGTTTTGATATTTTAGTAGTTCACACAGCTCTTGATAAGCCCAATCTGAGCATTGGTCTTCCCAAAGGAATGCCACAAAGAACAGTCCTAAGCCACCTGTATCCATCAACTTCCTGCACGTCTTACCAGGTCGTCACTTCATCTACACCGCCGACCTACACTGCGCTTACCGGCTTTACCGCAATAACTTTACGAATTGAGATTTGTGAATTAAATTCATCATTGTGTGGTAGTGATAGGGTAGTTAAAATGATTATAATATACGATTCCCACATTTATGTGATAGAAAAGAAAATAATTACATTTGATTTATTAAGATGATAAAGCCTTAGCAAGTCATTCAAAGAAATTGCGTATAAAGTTGATTCAAAACCGTGACTGTGTAGATCTTTAGGGTCCCTAGGAAGGACTCCAGTAGTGGACCTTTAAGGAGATATAAAAATAATAATTCGAATTAATTACTTATCACATTATAATAAAAATTTGTTTTCTTAGTTGAATACGGTCGAAAAAAATTTAAAGGGCAGTCATCACAACTACTTCCACAGTAGTTGATGCTCGCTTCCTTTAGAGCAAACCTGGTAGAAAAATCTTTACCTGGGAGAAGTTCACCTTAAGCTTTAGAAAGACTTTCAATTTATATTATTTGTAATCCATATTTAACTAAAAGAATTCTATATCTATATCTATTGTTATTTCTGGTGTACTGTTAATTGTCAGCAGAAATAGGTAAGAGTGATACTAATCCATACAAATCCCTGAAGCCTACAATGATGCTACTTCAGTAAATTAATATTTGGTTCATCATTGATTTTTTTACGTGGTAGAGCCATGCTGCAACTATACTATGGTTGTAGCACGAATGGGTCGGCTCGACCGGGGAAGAACCACGCTCTCAAAGAATACCAGCGTGAAATAGTAGCTTAAGGCTGCTGTGTTTCGTATGGTGAGTGTAGAGAACCGGAGACCCTTTTTACTGGAAACGAGGCATTCCATCTTAGTACGCACGGGTGACAACGCATCTGCATTTTGATTCTTAATCGAAGTTAGGTGTAGATGTCTATGAGCCACAGCAACCACTTACCATCAGGTGGACTGTGTGCTCGTTTGCCCTTATCTTATATAAAAAAAGAAAAAAACATATCACTCCTATATTAAATTTAACTAAATGCATATAACAGACACTTGCTGCTCGTTACCGGTTTTCTGCAGAGCCAAATTTTAGTGAAGATTTTATTCGCTTAAAATACTCCTTTTGTCTTCAAATGTCCCTAACGACAACTTTTATGCACTTTTCGCTTAGAATTTCTAAGCTTTCCAGCTTTTTGCCTGGTCTAAATTTTTATACCGTGTTTTGTTTTTTAATTTAATGGTTTGGTAAAAATGCTCACGAGATAAAAGGAGATTTTAGCTAAAACTTTCTCAGCTCAAGAACAACAAATGCAAATATATAACCAATTATCGTACTTTACATTTGTTATACTCTTTATTACCCTTTATTTTGTACAGCACCTTAATAAAAAGGATTTTATATTATCTTTTATTCATTTTCGCCCAGTAAACTCGGGGCATGACAAATAATTGTGATGTTTTTAAAATAGATTAAATCATAAAACTGAAGATGGGTAACTGTGGAGGAGGAGGTACTGTTATCATGCTTCAGGCTTAAACTAACCCAAGTCTTAACAACGATATCAATTTCTCCGAATGATACTGCCAAAGTGATCATTCTGAAGTTATATACAACCGCAACATGTAACCTTCGGAAACCTCTATTTTAAGCTTTCGTCATCTTCCTCAAAAACCTCTTCCATAATTTCCTGAGTAAACAGCATCTGGCAGTCTTCAGTACTGCAAGCCAGCCTAGGTTTACAAATAATATGCTTCAACTATAGACGAGCATTTGATTGGATCATAACGTTAGGAACATAGTCCATACGTTTGAATTAGCGATCGCACTGAACATCTTGCACTTTCGATGATGCTTTCCGTCAACGGTTTTGTTATTTCACTCGTAATTCTGACGTAAGCAAGTTAATTATACCGACATCCTAGAACATTAGAATCATAGACCTGAATGACCCGGTTCGGAAGAGGACCCAATACAAGAATGATCGGAGCACTAGAAATGAATGAATGACACACGTCTGTATAAGTATGAATTCATACTAGACTAGACCTAACTTATATAATCGCTTTAGAAATTTAATATTTTTATACTTCGGTTTACCATTCATCATTATAGTTCTACGCCAAAGCTCACGTCGGTAGCACTTATGAATTGCCTCAAATCTGATTATCGGTCTCTTTTTTATAAAATAAAGTTGAGAAACAAAAAAACAATGCACCTTTTATTTATAAAACATAATTTAAAAAAAATAATTTTAGATCAGATGTAAACTTTCTTTAATATTAATAAATTCGCTCGGGTCGCTCGACAACTGACGCTGGAGTTGAGCTTATTAAACATATTTTTTGTGCATGGGAGAATTCAGAGGATGCTTTGGGTATATTTTGTGACCTTTCCAAGGCCTTCGACTGCGTTCACCATGAGACATTAATCAGGAAGCTACAGTACTATGGTGTCAAGAACGCAACGCTTAAACTTATTATTTCATATTTAAGTAATAGAATGCAGAAAGTTATTATCAATGGTAAAAGTTCTTCCGGCTCACCTGTACTAATGGGTGTCCCTCAGGGCTCGATTCTCGGCCCATTCCTATTTCTAGTGTATATTTATGACTTACTTTCTCTTGTAGAGGATAACCATGATATAGTATTATTTGCTGGTGATACTTCCTTGATTTTTAAACTTAAGCGTCAATCATTTAAATGTGACGAAGTGAATAATGCTATTTCAAAATTAGTGCATTGGTTTAACGTTAATAATCTACATTTAAACGGAAACAAAACTAAATGTATTAAATTTACAACAACGAATGTTAAAAATCTGAGTACCAATGTGTTTTTAAATGGGGAAGAACTGAGCCCTGTTGAATCCACTGTTTTTCTCGGCATCACTCTCGACGCAAAGCTTCAGTGGGGCCCCCATATATTCAAACTAGCAATCAGACTAAGTTCTGCAGCCTATGCTGTAAAAAATATTAGAGGTCTCACTAGTGTCGAGACAGCTACATTAGTTTATTTCAGTTATTTCCATAGCATCTGTCTGTCTGTCTGTCTGTCTTATGGAATTTTGCTATGGGGAAATGCGGCTGATTCAGAAACTATTTTTGTTTTACAGAAGAGGGCCATTAGAGCTATTTGCAACCTAAAACCGAGAGAGTCTCTTAGATATAAATTTAAAGAAATAAATATATTAACTTTGGCCTCTCAGTATATTTACGAAAATTTAATGTATGTTCACAAAAACAAAGGTAATTTTAGTAAAAAAAGTGATGTGCATTCTGTAAACACTAGGAACAAACACAAGCTAGTGATACCAGTTTCTCAACTCCACAGAGTCAGTAATTCATTCTTGGGGCAATGTATACGCTATTACAACAAGGTCCCGGAAAGTGTACAGGCTCTCTCTATTAGCAAGTTTAAATGTTTTGTTAAGTTGAAACTGTATAAAAAGGGTTATTATAGTATAAATGAATACATGGTTGATAATAATCCCTGGGAATGAGGTGATCGCTTCCAAGCTGTTTCTAAAATAAATTTTGTACTTATATAGTTTGTATATTCATTATTGTAAAATTTGCTTTAAAAAAAAGTCCCGCTGGGTTTCTTGCTGGTTCTTCCCAGGACGGAGGTTTTTTTTCGAACCAGTGGTAAAGTAAAAAAATGACTTTCAATAAGAATTACACATGTAATCTATATTGAATAAAAATTATTCTATTCTATTCTATTCTATTCTATAGGGTAAGGGTGACGAGCGAGCACACAGTCCACCTGACGGTAAGCGCTTGCTGTTGCCCATAGACAACTACATAATATATTCTCGTTTGCGAATCAAAATGTAGATGCGCTGCCAGCTGTGAGGACTAAAATGGAATGCCTCGTTCCAGTAAAAAGGGACTCCGGATCTCTACACTCACCAAACGAAACACAGCAGCATTAAGCTGTTATTTTACGCTGGTATTCTGTGAGAGCGTGGTCTTTGCCCATTCGTGCCGAATTATTCGTGCTACAGCCTTAATATAGTTGCAGTATGACTTTTCCACTTATAGTTCAAGCTTGAAAAAAAGAGGAAAATAATACAAAGTAAAATCGTCATAACGGAACACTTATATACAATATTAATTTATAAGCAAATTTTTGCTTATTAAGGATCCGTGGTAGCTCAGATGGTTAGCGTGGTAACTCGCTGGAAGTTTTTTTTTTATAGGATGAGGGTGACAAACGAGCACACAGTCCACCTGATGGTAAGTGGTTGCTGCGGCCCATAGACATCTACATCTATCCTCGTTTGCGAATCAAAATGCAGATGCGTTGTCACCCGTAAGGACTAAGATGGAATGCCTCATTTCCAGTAAAAAAGGGCCTCCGGCCACCTGCACTCACCAAGCGAAACGCAGAGGTAAACCTCTACTTCACACTGGTATTCTGTAAGGTTGTGGTACCACCCCGGTTCGAGCCGGCCCATCCGTGCGACAGCAAAAGCTGCCGCGTGGCTCTACCACTGTGAAAATTTCACAGTACGCATCCCGGGTTCGATCCCCGCCAGCACCAATTAAATTGTTAATTGCAATTTTAAGTGCTGATTTACCATGTGCTCGGCGGTGAAAGAAAACATCGCGAGGAAACCTGCATGTGTGAGAAATAAGAAATGTTTCGAAAACATGTGAAGTTCGCCAACACGCATTGGGGCAGCGCGGCAGACATTTCCTTGCCTAAAACTCTCTCAGAAACGACAGGAGACCTGTGCCCAGCACCGGGACGTATATAGTCTGTAATTTTTTTTTAATTTAAGAAAATGATTACGCAACATAAAATATCTGTTATCGTTTATTGTCTGGTCTACTGCAACAGGAGCACAACTTTGTCTCAGGATGTGACTGTAAACACTGCGTATATTATACGACATTTAAAAAAAACATTTCTGTTACAAATACTTCCAAAAACAAACAAATAGCGTTAAATATTAATTTAACTAATAGCACGCAACTTTTGAAACCCGGGATAGGAATTTGCAAATTGAAATTGCTCAGAACCTGACTTTGAAATTGTTGAAATCACTCTCTGCTGTCAAAATAATGAGCTGACAAAAACACTCGCGTAACATTTACCAAAATCATGTAAAGTGCTACACATTTAAAACAAATTCTCAAACGACGATAATTCGTAGTAACAAGCTTCAACTGTTTATTTTGTAGACACAATTCTATCTTAATTATTCAAATTTTCAGAGAAAACCTGGTACTATTATTAAATGGTAGGGTTTTTTACCTGACCTATTTTTGTTTCTAGTGCTAATTAAACTAGAATACAGGTGAGAACCTAACACCTACATTCTGATTTAAAGGAATAACACAGAAGTGTTACTGCCTATTAGAATTATAATCTATTCTTTAGAGGTGACAACTTTTCTACAACTATCTTATCGTTGCGTCCATGGACTACAGTAACCAATTGCCATCAAGTTTGCCTTACTTATTTTGCCAAGTTTAGTTTTACACCACCGCATCCACTATCCTTTCTCATCCCGTGGGTATTGTCATTGACGTAACTCGGATTCTGTCTGGGGGTAAAGAAGACAATGGGAAAAGACAAAAAGACTGAATGGCTTCCGATACATGGTGGTAGAACTAAATCCAATCCAAGCGTAAAATACCCGGACTGGACGAGGAGTCAGCGTCAAAGAAGTAAAACATGTCGAATATGACAAGTCTTCCCCTCAACGGGAGAGGCTCATGTCCACGAGTGGATTTCTACGAGCTAAAGAGGGTTATTCTTGCCGTGATAATATTAATTTATTTGTATGGGTATTGTTAGTTTTATTATTAGTTAGTATAACTAGAGTGTCTCGTTGGTGTAGCGATAAGTACGACCGCTGATTATGAGGTCCTAGGTTTGAATCTCGGGTCAGACCAAAATCAGTTATTGATTTTTCTGTTGAAAAATTCTCAGTAGCAGTTCGGAGTCAGTTAGCTGTCGGTGCTTCATCCCCGTTCCTCGGAAAGCGCTTAAGTAACGTTGTTTTTGAGCTTTATCTCTCTCTCTGTTTATGTCAAATTACCGTCCCGTCGGACTATGAGGGTGAGGGAATAGAAAGTGCACCTGTGCTTGCCGTCACACCCGTACTCTATAATCTTGTCCTGCACTGAGGGCCACAGAACAATATTTACCCTAGCGGACAGAATTCTCCCTAGAGATTGGCCACCGTGACTGAAATATGTACGTGAAATACTCTAAAAGAAACTTTACTGCCACACATAAACTAGCAGGCCTAGTTAGAGCCATCCTGCAGCTATATTAATGTTTTATCACGAGTGGATCAGCTCGACCGGAGGAGGTCCGCGTCCTTACAGAATACCAGCACCAAATAGCAGCTTAATGCTGCTTGTATTTCGCTTGGTGAGTGTAAAGAACTGGTAACACTTTTTACTGGAAACGCGGCACCACCTTAGTCCTCAGGGTGACAATTTATCTATCTGCATTTTACTTCTTAAACGAAGATAGGTCATAGGATACATCTACATGTATATGGGCCACAGCATCCACTTACGACCAGGTGGACTATATGCTCGTTTATCACCCTTAATCAATAAAAAAGATAATCAAATTGGACAGACACTAAGACGATTCCCTGTGTGGTACCTTTTGATAATTTTGGCACGGAGCTCTAACAATGATGTTGGTAAACCGAAGTCTACACGAGAAAAGCCTTGTGAAACGGTACTAAACATAACAATTGTTAGTGATTATATAAGTTAGTTCTAGTATAAAGGTGACGCGTGATTCACAGCTAAGCATCTTAGAATAAACACCATGTGTTTAAAATTTATGTTTTCACACGCGGATCTAACCACACACGTGTTACTTGACTAAGGTACGGTAAAATCCCGATGATTCAGTGCCTAAGTTACTGCTGCGTGAATAGAATCATATTTATGTTAATACTATGACAAAGGCTGTTCCATTTTCGACTATGACCAGACATTACTCAAAATAGAGGAAAAGGTCACAATTCGGAAAATATATTATTTTATAAATTTAAGCCCATTTACTATTTTTTCGATTATTACCATTATTATAATAGCCTTTTTCAATATCGCGGCGTCTTGGTTTACAGGATATTAATTTGATTAGAGATGCACATGTAATAATAACGTAATATATTTTTTATATAAAACTGAATTGACAAACAAACTTACAGTTCACCTGATGGTAAGTGGCTACTGAATTGGCTGCAGGTGTCTATCACTAGAATACTGTACCCAAACTCAAACAGAGAACGTTACAGCGTATGCATTTTCAGTTATGAGGACTAAGATAGAATGCATTACAACGTAATTATACTGCCTCTACTATTCCCACTACACCATTCAGTCCCTAATACAGATTTTCAAGCACTGCTATTCGATGGCAGAAATAAGTAAGAGGTTGTACCTAGTGCATTGTCACGGATAATGTCCTCCAGACCGAATTTAGGTCACAACATCCAGTCTTAACCTAGAATGCGTAAGCACAGATGCACTCTCTATTCCCTCACTCTCAGCCCGATGGGACGGTAATACGATACGACTGGATAGAGGGAGAGATCAAACACAGCACCATTCATTGCGTGCTTTCCTAGGCACGTAGGTGAAATTTTCCTGACACCGGGCTGATACTGAAAATTTCGTACCAGAAAAACTAAATACCTGATTTTGGCCCGATTCGGAATTCAAATGTGGGACCTCATAACCAGCAGTCACAGATATAATAAATATATTACAATATGTGACTGACTTATTAGCTAAACTATTTTCAACTGGTTACCGAGCAACTGCTACGGAATCAACATTAAAAAAATTACATATGTAGTATATGCCGTTTTATACGTAATTTTGAGTAATTTATAGTGGTTTTGCAGTGTACACTTCGGAACGAAACAACCGTAATAATATTTTTTGACGTTGATATATTATCGACCAATCTACGCATACGCATACGCATGTGAATAATTCATTTTTAGAACGCACTGGATTTGTCTTTCAATCGATTCACAGATTCAAACGCCTAATTTTCATACGATCTTGTAAAAATCGATTTTAAATTATGGGAAATAAAGGTTGTAGAATGTCATCTATCAACCTGTCATAATTATTACTAGCTTTGAAAACGTTTAACATTTTCAACTATATTATGGTTGCGGCATGTCGACTCGACCGAGGTACCACGCCCATACAAAATACCAGCGTAAAATACGAACTTCATACTAATTTTTTCCGTATGGTGAGTGTAAAGAACCTTTTTAACTGGAAATTCATGGATAATAGATGTAGATATCTAAGTGCTAACACATCTGCATTATGATTCGTAATCGAGGATAGATGTAGACGTCTGTGGGCCACAGCAACCACTTACATTCGGGTGGACTGTTTGCTAGTTTGTCACCATTATTCTATAAAAATAAAATAGAAATACATTTTAGATAAACCCATTTTATGGGTTCATTTCCCTGGAGGGTAAACGTCGAAGCCAAATGTTCATACATTTTATATATTATAAGAGGAAGCAAACTAGAATGCTGCTTACCTGATGTTAAGTGACTACAGCTGCTCATAAACAAACACAGGGGGAATTGCGGGTGCGTTGCCAGTCTTTAAAAAAGAGTAGTCTGTTTTCTTGCAGGTCGTGAAAACTTATTCTAATTAGATTTTTAATTAGATTTTTTTAAGAACGTTACCTTTACACTAGGATTTTCTCCTATATCGTGCGGACAATCTACATACATAAATTTCACAAGAACAAACATCCAGACCCGGAACAATTATTTGAAGGCAGTACAAGTACTTGTTCCGTGCAGTATTCAAACCCGTGGCCCTCAACGCTGCAATTCATTGGAAGTCAATGCACCACGGAGTCGTTTCTGACTGGAACGTTATCTTTCACAGTACAGGAGCAACCTGGTTTCAATCCTCGTGGGCACCAATGAAATTATTAATTGCAATTTTAAGTGCTGAATTAACATATGCTAGGAAACCATAGAGATTTAATCTGCACGTCTGAGAAAAGCAATAAATTTCAAAGACATTCGCAGTCCGAACACGCATTCAAATGCTGTAGTGGACTAATTAGTCCATAACCCAGTTTTAAAATGAGAGGAGCCCTGTGCCCATCAATGGGACGTATAAAAATTGTGACATAGGTCACATTTACTTTGAACAAAATAAATGTGAGAAATAGCCACTGTAAGAAAAATTCTCAACAATTTCATATTCCTTGTGCGTTTCTGAAGGTTTATACAAAAGATAAAATAAATTCTGCGATACAATCTTCCTCTCATTTGAATAGTGCGGTTGTAGTAAATTGTGTTTTCAAATTAAAGATAAGCCAGCTATTTGTACTAAGCCGTTATATAAAAGAAAATGAAAACAAGTTACGATTATGGTAGTATAGTATCACATTTTGTGTTTATTTACTTAAAAAACGGAAACAGGCCAAGTCACAAATTTTTACGAAACTCCAAAATAGGGTTTTTCCTGCATCGTAGACTGCCGAGGAAACGCTGTGTTGCCACCACTGAGGACTAAGATGGAATACCTCGTTCCCAGCAAAAGGGGTCTCCGGTTTTCTACACTCAGCTTACGAAACAGCAGCACTGAACTGCTATTTTACGCCGCTATTCAGTGAGAGCGTGGTCCCTCCCCGGGCGAGCAGACCCATTCGTGCTGCAACCATAATATAGCTGCAGCATGGCTCGACCATGCAAAAATGGATTTATCAATAAATATTAATATATAATTGTCAATATAAAAGTTATCACTAAAATAGCAGTCCCAATCTAAATGCGATACGAGTATAGTAGCGGCACATGTGAAATCATGATACCTATCTCATACTTTGAGTGTCAAAACACACCACTAAACAAAAGGACAAAGTTGCAACGCTTGAGTGCCACCTACCAAAATAAACATCTCATATGCGATACAGTTCCAGATAAATGGTGGAAAACAGTATCAAAGGTGCGAGACGTCTGATACAGTGTAAATCCAATGCCAAGAGAAGCTATTAAGCTAAATCCTTCCTACTTTTAGAGAGGCCTTAGGTGTAGATTGTTGAATATAAGAATCTCAGCTTATAAGATGTAATAATGATACGATAAGAATAAAAAATAATGTGCTCTAGACCGAATATCTGTCACGGCGGCCTTTGCGCAGAACGGGATTATTGATCACGACTGTGTGCGTAAACAAAAGTGCAATCTTCATTTCCCTCACCCTCATAGTCCCATGGAGCAGTAATCTAATGCAACTGGAGAGAGACCAGGTGCAGGATCGCTGGCTTTACTTGCATTCCGAGTCAAAGGGGTGAAACACAGACAACTTTCTGCTCTGGACTGCTAATAAGAATTCTTAACAGAAAAGCCCTTTAAACCGAGTTTTCTACCCTATATGAGATTCGAGACCAAAATCAGCAGTTTACAACCACAAGACCAACGTCATGATGAGAACAGCATAGCATATAATTTAAAATAAAAAATTTTGTACAGCCAACTTCAATATAAGCGACTTCAATATATAATTATTTAAGAATAACTCAATAACCATTGGTCTGACCTTGATCAAATTCATATGGGACCACACGAAAACTATCAGCTTTCATATAAAAAAACAATAATCGAGATCGGTTCGCCAAGTACAAAGTTATCAGGTAACACACATAAAAAAAACATACACTCGAATTGAGTACCATCTCCTTTTTGGAAGTCGGCAGAAAACAGAAAGATATGTTTCTAATTTCACACAAATATTTAGTAAGGTAATTAGATAAGTTTAGGTAACAAAACATTAATACTCAATTTAGTAAATACGTAATTGGACCTCTTAGCTACGCGATTTTCAGTGTAATAATATTAAAATTAATCCAAACAATAAATAAAGTCAGCATTAAACCGTAAAATTTTTCGCAAACCAACATTATTCAATCGTTAAATGTGGGCAAACAGAACTGTTTATCATGTGTTTAAAATTAATTGCGGCGATTCAGATGTTAAATAATTGTTGAATGTTGAATAATTGATTGGTTGATATCAAACAAAAATCAAAAACAATCAGAAAAAAATTCACTCGTCCGACAGTTTTGTGAAAATACAAACCAATCTTAATTGATCTATTCAAGATTCCAAAATCTAAGTATAAACAACTTTTAGACGAGTGCATGGCTAACCATTGAATTATTTTGAAAAATGCGATACTACTATGTAATAAGTTCGAAAATACTTACTAATGCAACGTTTCAGTTCGTCTATTGAAAAAGATTTCCAGTCACAGAGCCGTTTGCGATATTAAAATGGCCACCCAGTCGTATTACATTCATTCCGTGATGTCCTTATCTACCGAAGCGGTTAAATTCTATGAGAGTGGTCTTCAGTTATTTTGTCTTGTTCATACTAGGCTCGATAAAATGCTAGTATAGATTCTAATACATAATTAGGAGATTAATAAATTTAATAGACTCTAGTGTGTTAATAGTAAAATATGTGACAATGAGTTTGTAGAAAAATCTTCAGATACCATGTCAAAAACACACAAATAACTAATCGTAGTTGCGAGAATCAGTAGTTGCTGCCTTTGTTTAATTTGAAAATAAATATATTTTAAATGTCAAATTTTCGGGATTAAAACTACATAAAGCAAAAAACGAGTGTACTCATTTTTCAGTTAATATAATTTAAAATTAAAAATTTTGTACAGCCGACTTCAATATAGGTTATTTAAGAATAACTTAATAACCATTGGTCCGACCTTGATCAAATTCATATGGGACTACACGAGAACTATCAGCTTTCATATAAAAAAAAGAATCATCGAAATCGGTTCGCCCAGTACAAAGTTATGAGGTAACACACATAAAAAAAAGCAGAAAAAAAAAACATACACTCGAATTGTGTACCGTCTCCTTTTTGGAAGTCGGCCGAGAAGTCACTGTATCCAATAATGAGCCGAAATTGGTTATTGATATTGCAAATGCAAAAATAAAATATTCAATAGCTAGTGTCAAAACATATTAAAATTAAAAACCAAAATAAAAATACAATAATATTGAACTATTCGAAAACACAAAATAACGTAAATAATATTATACGCTCATAATAGAGTTGACTAGGTGGTAAGACTCCTTTTTTGCCTACAAGACCATCTATGTAGGTTCCAATTTCTTTTTATATTTCTGCCGGCAAATGCTTCGGCTTCTATGTTCTTGTCTGAAATGTATGGAGAGCCAGTGTAATTACAGGCTTTGTGGCATTACATCTTAGTCCTCAGAGGTGACAACACATCTGTAAACTTCTTGTTCGAAGCTCGCTGCAGGTGTCCAATGACTCAATTGCCACATACCATTAGGTTGCTTGTAAGTTCGTTTGCCACTTTGTTTTCAAAGTGTTATGAACAGCAACCTTGATGGTTTCTTTTTGTTACAAATTTTTTTTTCAATTATTTCAACGTATAAAGAGGTAAAAGCGCACTCTTAGAATTTGTAAAGCTTTTACAAATATTAAGTTCTAGAACGCGCGCAGCTTCTTTTTTGCAACTTTTAATATTATTACGTTCTTTTCATAAATTTTCCTTTTATTTTAATTCAAAGCTCCAACAACATTAAACGATAACTTAGTAGGTACAATGAACCAGCATTTGTATAGCTCTACTAAAACCGCACGATTAAAATGAGAGTGAAATTGTAACAACCAATTTATATATTCTGTTTACTTGTATATTTTTCAAGCTTTACTGTTATTGAAATGTAAATTTTTGTTATTACAATTAAATGAATGAAGTGTACAAGCAAATCTAGACCAGCATAAGAAAAACACCGGATACACAAATTTACACCACACTGGCATACAGAAGGATAATATAAAATTATTCTTATGCCAAATTACGTAATTTGTAAAACATAAAAGAGGCAGGTGTCTTTTAATCCAATAATTGTTTTTAGGGTCATAGTTAACCCGGGCTCGCGTTATATATATCGCGTTTTAGATTTTAGTTAAAAACAAATAGAAGCTGTAGGATATTAGGATATGGATGGATGAAAAGGACTTTTTCTTTTTAAACATAAAGCGAAAAATCTGTAAAATTAGTTATATTCCAATTTATGTCCATGCGTAAATTTTCATGTAGTCTTGAATATAATGATAAATGCTCATACTTGTGTTACATCAGCTCAAATATATGGACGTATTTACTTAGTAATATTATGTTTACACACTCGAATGTGTAAGTACTCTAGTCATCTACCCTAAGTACAATACTTGAAATTGCTTCAATTTTCTCAAGATCGCGACGAACAGACGTTAAGAGCACGTGAGCTTAAAGTAATGCGAGTTGCTTTATGCCATACAAGATGTGAGTGGGTTTAGAATGTCATATTTGAAGCGTATGAATAAAGATCTCATAATCCTGACGAGTTTAGGTTCATCAATTATCCATTACAGCCTATAAAAGCCCACGTTGAAAATAGGCCTCTTCCGTAGGGGGTATTTTAGCTAAAGTTGGCACATATGGAAGGCGGGTTGGCGACCGCAGTTTAGGTTACGGTTACATACTACGCACGGAAATCTGTGGGATATTATGTTAGTCCTTAGGTGTGACAATGCGGTCTTCTTTGTTTGCAGGTGTCCATGTGCTGCATAGGTCAATTACTGTGAAATTCTGTTAATACGTAATAAGGAAGGGCACTGTGATCTGAAATACAGATATATATTTATCTAGTTCAGACACAGATGTTCCATCATTCATTGTAAACTAATACAGATGATAGAATAGGTATAAAGTGTGATAGTTATGCAAGTTGTGTAAATAAAGTGTTATTATTATTATCATGTGGCATAATATTCTCACCTGTTTTGGCTGTATAAATAAATATCTATAAGACAAAATAAATACATAAATAAATACTGGTTTAAAAAATGCTGGTTCAAACTCAACCAGATGGAAGCCCTTAGCAGGGGAGACTAAACGACCGAGGGTTAGGGGAAAAGGGAAAGTAACCGGCGGACGATGTAAGTGGTATCGAGGAGCACCGCCTTCTGCATTTGAGCTTGGAGCGGTCCGTCACGGAGTCCCAGTCGCCTCAGATAACCCAAGAAGCTAACTGCGATTAACCCGTTCACAGAAACGACTACAGGTATAATTTCGGTCGACAGTCCACCCCACATGTCGGTCACCTCGTAAGCTAGGTCCAGATATTTTTTTCGCTTATCTGTTTCGGCTTACACGAGGTTCTCGTCATACGGAATGGTAATGTCGACCAAAACTGTGCTCGATCCATCAGCACAATATCAGACTTATTCAAAAGAATAGTCGAACAGTTTCCGATACATGGGACCGTATTTTAGAGCGAGCTCCTGGTGTAGAATCCCGGCTACTAGATTGTGTCTGAGCTCAGAGTTAGAAAACGACGAACAGCCGGAGATGATATGCCTAAGTGACTCATCGGGATGGGATAGCGCCATCCTTTGGGATGTATATCCGATAGTTGTTGGTCTTAATAAAGTGATCCTGTATCGCACAGACAAAACTCTCTGCTTCCCCAAAGAGGTCACCGAAACGTAGCCAATGGAGGGAGGCATCTGTGTCTACGAAAAGCACATGTAAAGCCTTGTAGAACCTCCCGTGGAGCTTCTTCTCCTTCCATACGGTCTCCTGGTCGGAAATGATCTGTACTTCCGGGTCTTGCCATTGCTCGTAGGCTAAGGATAGAAGAGTAAGTCCCTTATCACAAGAAATGACGTCCCTATAGAATCGATCATCCCCTCTTGTCAAAAAGTAATTACGGAGGCTGCATACTTCGTGATTATACATGGTAAGCGCGCTTAAAAAGCTACTCCCACCATGTTTCCGTGGCAAGTACAGACTCATAAGCGACGATCTCGGATGATGCATTCTATGGGACGTCATAGTAGTACAGACTTTTCTATCTAGGGCGTTAAGTTCAGTTTGAGCCTATCTAAGTATGCCAAACGTATATATAAAATCTTCTTTCGAAGTCCTTCAGTAAGGTACTGAGACGGTTCAGGGAGAGGCAAAACCAGATTAGTAAAGTAAAGTAAAGTTGCAGCCTATTTACGTCCCACTGCTGGGCACAGGCCTCCTCTAATTTCTGAGAGGGTTTAGGGCAAGCATATGTCCGCCGCGCTGCCCCAATGCGTGTTGGCGAACTGCACATGTCTTCGAAATATTTTTTTTCTTATTTCTCAGACATGCAGGTTTCCTCACGATGTTTTCCTTCACTGTCGAGCACGTGGTAAATCAGCACTTAAAACGAGATTGGACTCAAACAGTCGCCCTGGAAGATACCCCTTCTTATCCTTATGTGACTTTCCACATTCGTCATCCGCTCGCCTAGTTGACAAAGGATTGTCCTCCACTACGCTGCTCGAGGAAGTTTCTAATTGTATAATCAACCTTGTACAGCTCGAGGACCCTCTTTAGCTATGTATGGGGCACCGAGTCGAATGCCTTTCTATAGTCTATCCAGTTGGCGGAGAAGTTCCGACGGTTGCGTTTAACCACTTTGCCAATGACCGTATCAATGAGGAGGCGTTCCTTGATTCCACGACCATCGCCCGGACATCCATTTTGAGCACGCGACATCACCTGATTTAAATCCAGGTGACAAATGAGTCGCGTACTCAAAATGGATGTCAATGTCTGTGTGTGATGGTGGATAGACACGTAATGGGGCAGTATTTGCTAGAGTCTGTGGAATCCCAGTCTTTAGGAACCAAATGAGTGATCCCAGTTGTGAAGAGGCTCGGTAGCGACTTTTGGTCGAAAGCCACTGATGATGAATGATACTGTGGGGCAAGCACAGTGTGACATACCACGAACGCCTTCTGCCAGTAGTAATGCAGTCCGTCGAGTCCCGGACTATTGCAGTTCTGGGTTTTACGGACCGCCTCAGTTACCTCATCCAGCGTTATGATGACGGAATCCATGGGAGTAACACTCGCAAACTGACTCGCCACAACTTCCGTCCAAGGGCCCTTCCT
The DNA here is from genome assembly GCA_033319125.1 of Parnassius glacialis. Taxonomy (NCBI): domain Eukaryota; kingdom Metazoa; phylum Arthropoda; class Insecta; order Lepidoptera; family Papilionidae; genus Parnassius; species Parnassius glacialis. The sequence goes on from JAVANC010000009.1 coordinate 8,916,863, forward strand.
GTCGTTTACGCGCTCTGGCCACAGGCCGCGCCATAATGCGACAGTGTCGGCCTGATTCGATGCTGGGCCCATTCCACGTAACATTGGTCATTCCAATCATTCATAGAGCCTCTTCTGATCACTCTAGAAGAGACGATTCTGGATGAACCATGGCGACCTCTCGGTATATTGCCGAATCCGGTTTCCCCAAGCAGCGATTCTCTGCTTCAGGTCGTCTATGCGCTTCGTCAGTTTTTGCGTTGTATGCGGCTGAAACAAACTAACATTTGTACCAGCAAACGCCATTCTGATGGTGCGCACAGTTTTTGGCCTATTATTGCCCGACCTAGAGCACATCAGTCTGCCGATGAGGGCCCTAGCCTTTGCGACAAGTTCCTCAATTCTTATTCACCAGGCTGGGATGGCGCTACTTTGTCTATTAGCATGTCTAGCCATGAGGAGTTTGGCACCAATAATACGGCATACTGCCAGTGCAGCGCCAAAATTCTTTTTGAGTCCGTCTCAAAGGTCCGAGCTAGCTTCCAAATAGGTCACCAGCATTGGGTTAAGAGTCCTCACCACTGCACGATTCCGCTTGCTTATGGTTATGCGGGGAAGTCACGGTCGATTTTCGACAGGCGTAATGCGCGTTTCCTCAATCGCCTCTTACAATATACTCCTCATTTGCTTTAGTTCTATTTCCTGGGCGACTGTTCCATCATCGTCTGAATCAACCACAACTGGTGGATTCACATTGACATCCACGAGTGTTGGTTGCTCTGCAACTTGTGGCGCCGCATCCTCATCCGTAGTATTTTCATCCAATGAGGGTACAGCCTCACGTCGTAGCCGTTTGAGTTCGGTACCATGAAATGTGTTTGAGCGGAAGATGTACCGAACTCGGTCTGCCAAGTTTTGCTCAGTGACGATTATAAATGGCTCCAGCTCAGCAAAACGTCGATGCATTATCCTCCTCCTCCAACTCCCCCCCCCCCGCCCCCCTTCGCCCTTAAGTATTAAGTAAGATATTCACCTGCCTGGTGGGTGCTGATTGCTGGGCACGCAAAGACCCTGCTGGCACCAAGCCAGCTTGTGGGTATAATGGATGCGAAGGACTGTTGGGTGGTCATGAAGCACCTCTATAGAGATAAATATAAAAAAAATCGGACTATTTATGGAGGAAATCAGGGAAATTAGAGAAATTATAGTTAAGTCTAACATTGTAAAACATCAGAGTACATTGACTTCTGTACAATCCTCTGTGAATGAAATGCTATCCCAATATAAAGATATTAAAGAATCAATCGAGATGTTATCTAATCAATACGATGATTTGAAAATCAAATTTGATTCCCTCGAAAAGCAAAGAAAGGAAGAATGACTTTACATCGTTGAACTTGAAGGAAGAATAAGCTCTCTGGAGTCAACTATTGTGGCTTCAAAGCTTGAGCTTAGAAACATCCCTGTGGGACCCAGTGAATGCAAAGAAAGTCTGTGCGACATTGTTTTAAAAACTGCTAAGGCCCTAGAAGAAGAGGCACTTCAACAGCCAAAAATAAAAGACGTGTTCCGCATTAAAAACAAAACTGGTAACGAAAATATTATCGTCGACCTTACAACTACCATAAATAAAGAAAATTTCTTGAAAAAAGCGCGCAAATTTAAAACAAAAAATAGCGAAAATAAATTAAACACAACCCATCTCACACTGGATGGGCCACAGAAGCCGATATTTATTTCTGAACATTTAACGCAGAAAACAAGGCTCTTAAACTACTTAGCCAGAATCTTTGCGCAGCAAAATGGATATAAGTTCTGCTGTACTTCATACAGACGTACATATCTATGTCAAGATGAGGGCAAACCACATATCAGAAAGGACTCTGAGTCAGATTTAGCTAAGCTGCGAGGCCAAAAATGACTGTATGAGATCTCCGGTAGAAGTTTGGTTACTACTTACATTGATTTTATTTATTATCAAATATTTATTGATTATTTCTTTAATTATATATATAACATTGTATATATTTTACTAAACGGTACGACATACATTCTCATAACTATTTTAACCGTATGTAATATTTTTACAATACATGGTTTTTCCCGAACAATTTTTGGGATGGCTCTCAATAGCTATTGTTTAAATCGGAACTATAGATGTGACAATGAATTTTTCCTCTTTAAAAATGCCTGAATTACAGAATCAAATTCCATCAGATATGGATAATATTAGAGTGGCTTCATCTTTTGTGTGTGACCTTTTAAAATGCAATGATATTGTCAGGAAATCCTGTAATTCTTTGAATATCATTGCACAAAATATACGTAGCGTCTATAAAAACCTGGATGGCTTTATGGCATATATATCACAACTTTCATTTGAACCGGATATTATAATACTAACAGAATGTCGCCTTGATGTTGATAAGCCTGTTCCTCGGCTTCCAGGTTACAAATGTCATTTCTCAAAAAAATGTTCAATCCAAAATGATGGCATAACAGTTTATTCTAAACACTCAATTGATTGTCTAATTACAGAACCTGATTCAAATGGTGGTAACTATCTTTTGATTAAAATAAATACAGATATAGTAATATTAGCGGTATATAGATCACCCTCCTATTATTATATTGACAACTTTTTAGATTCTGTAGAAAAAATTATTCGTCCCTTAAAATCTAGTAACATATTTACTATGGGCGATATCAATATAAATATTATTCAAGGCAATAAAGACAAAGACAGTGAACCTCATTTAAATTTAACTGCAGGATTAGGTCTTTTACCAGGTCATACCTTGCCAACTTCAAACTTCAAACTTTGTCAAGTTTGTCCGGCGGGTTTACAACCACCATTTTTATTCTTAGTTGTTATTAGTAATAAGCTGCTGCCAATCTAATGGTTTATTTCCCTCTGTCACCTCTTACGAAATCGAACTATGAGAATGAGTATGCTTGCGTACACACTCGTGCATTATAACGCTGCCCTACGAAGATGGCTAGTCTTCGTTAAAACTGGCCGCCGTGACCGAAATCCAGTCTGATTCGTGATATTCTACCCAGTCTGAGATTCCACAGGTTATAATACAAAAATAAAATGGGAAATCGAAAAAATTGAGTACGTTTTGGAAATGCCGAATATACATGAGATGCACACTAGACTCGATGACAAATCTCTTTGTACTATGTCGGAAAGAGTTGATAAAATTATGTAAAGGAAAGTTTCAGACTATATACGTCCCAATTACGTGCTCAAGTGTCCTCTCATTTCTGAGAGAGTTTTAGGGTAACGATATTTCTCAGTCATGCAGATTTTCTCAAGATTCGCCGCCGAGCATATAGTAAATTTGCATTTAAAATTGTAATGAACAATTCATTAATCCTCAATGTAGGCTCAATAGCCTACATTACGGTCAATTGAAATTTTCTATTTGATAATTATGATGATGAACAAGTATCTCAATAGATACTTGTTCATCACCATAATAATCAAATAGAAAACAATCTAAACACATATTGATTTAATTATTTCTAAAACTTTATCGCTGCTAGAGGAGACCAACCTTTTCTTACCCTTTACAATTACCAAACACGCAGCATTTGTCCGTGAATGTTAACACAAGGACGTTGCTTGCTATACCTAATAGAATATATAAGCGGGTTTTACCGTTTTATATAATAGAATTGCAGGTTATGTATTACAAAAATGTTCTACTTTAGGATTTAATTATTTTATAGTTTTAAACATCATGCATAAAAATTTCAAAACATATCACAAAAGCAGCTCGATTAGATAACCTTATTACTGTCCTCTGTCCCAGTCATGAATCCTGTGTTTAATTTCCCTTCTTGTTGAAAGGAAGTTCCTTATCGTATGGTATTGATTTGGCGGATGGAGACTAGGCGACAAAAAGTGTAAGATTTTTCCGTCACGACCCTTCTTGCGGCTATAAGGAAGCGAGATGGAATAATATCCATCTCCCTCGCACTTAATGAGCGGGACAGTATTTCATGCCGACACAACGCCTGCAACTTTACATTGCGCAGGTTGGGCCTTACATGGAATACTGTTCCATCTCTGGGCCGGGGCACCCCAGTGCCAGCTCCTTCCACTTAACCGCATCCAGCGCAGAGTGGCTCGAATCGTCGACAACCGAGTCCTTTCCGATTAGCTCGATTCATTGACGCTGCGAAGAGATGTTGCATCCCTTTGCATTTTCTTTCGCATTTACCACGGGGAGTGCTCTGAGTAATTGTTCGAATTAATCCCAGCCGCCAAAATTCACGAACGCACATCGCGGCAGAACTCCCGATACCATCCACACCGTCTGGATTATTGGTGGTCCACCACTGTGCGATTTAAAAGATGTTTTCTTCCTCGCACAACTTCCTTGTGGAATCGATTACCATCAGCGATTTTTCCGGACCAATACAACTTAGGGACCTTCAAGAAAACAGCCTACTCCTTTTTAAAAGGCTGGCAACGCATCTGCAATTTCCTTGGTTCCCCTGGTGTTGCAGTTGTTCATGGGCGGCGGTAGTAAATTACCATCAGGTGAGCCGCATGCTCGTTTGCCCCTCTCCTATAAAAAAACTTTTTCTTATCTTGCCATGAAATAAATATATTTTTTAAATGACGCTTCATTTTAATAGCCGCTAGTAATTTATTTAATTTAATATAATACGTTCATCAATAATATACTTACTAATAAAGGAACTCCGTTCCAAACGAGTGTTCCACGACACTCACGCATGTTTTTTTCTCTTGAATCGATATTTAAGGAGGCTATACTTAAAAGGTAGAATGTTTTTATCTGATGGAATAACAAAGAAGAGTTATTGCAAGTCATTCATGCCTTTACCACCGAGCATATATATGTAGCATTCCTACATAGGCTTCCCATATATACAGTGGACTTGTGATGGGCTATATGATGATAATGATGATGAATTTCTGCATATGATACTATAATGCATTATATTATTATTTTTTATTTGGTTTAGCATTCTCTCGCAACCACATCGCATGACTGACTTTTGCCTTAAAATTTATACATGTAATGAGGATGCTAAAAACAAAGCCTGTGACTGCCCTTTAATTGAAAAACTCTCTCACACTAAATATCTCGGCGTCATTGTAGATCAGAGGCTATCGTGGTACCCACACCTGGAGCATGTCATCAGTAGGACCCGAAAATTGATTTAGATATTCAAAACCCTAAGACATGTAATACCACATAATACTAAACAGTTGGACTCTCCCAGATATCTTCTAAATCAAATATACATATCCCTTGCACAATCTATCATAACATATCGCATTCGGGTGTGGGGTGGAGCTGCAAAGACCCAATTTCTCAACTTGAAAAGAGCCCAACAAACCCTTCTTAAGGTCACGTACAAAATATAAAAAATGACGTTTTTTCCACTGGACAACTGTATCAAATAAGTGGTCTACTCTCAGCTAGAAAATTTTACGTTACTATGACAACCCTCAAAGCACACAAATCCCTGCCCTTTGACCTGCATCTTGGAAAAGCGGTGAAAAGATGTTGTGGCTATGTCTTCTGGTTCTAAAACAGTGTTTGTTAGTAGGCAATTTATCTCACGTTCTGCATTCCTATATAATATAATAAATAGAGAATTAAACATATACGACAAAACGTACACGGAGTGTAAAAACTTTATACTAAAATGGGTGTAATCGAAAACATATGACGAAACTGAATTTCAGATGGAACGCATTTCATTATTCGCTATTCATTACAATATATAACATGATAATACTTTCTCTACACACACATACATATACACACACATACATTACACACACACACACACACGCACACACCCACCCACACGCACACACACACACGCACACACACGCGCGCGCGCGCGTACATACACGCACAAACACACACACACACACACACACACACACACACACACAAACACACTCACACACACACTGAAAAGATTTTCTTGAATCATAGTGAAGAATACTGTCATTGAAGTCACGTTTAAAAAAAAACTAAATCTTAATCGGTTCATCTGTTTGGGAGCTACGGTGCCACAGAAAAACACACAGACACACGTCTTTTTCGTCGGGGGTAAAAAGAGGTTCAATCATTCAACACCTACAATTTTAAATCTATAACCTTACTGAATCTTTAAGTAGAACTAAATAAATGATCAGAAATAAATTATTCACCGTAAGTAATATTGATTTCAAGTTTCAGTTGAGCAAGATTATTACGAGCTTAACTAACTAAATATTTCATTATACTTACGTCCTAGTACCAGACATTCGGCTTGGATTTCAAATCGCAAATAATTGGTTATATTTGCAAACGAAATAAGGCTTGATCTCTCATCTAGTGCTGGATAAAATTGTTTTCGTAAAACGAGTTAGTGTCTGTTAGCTAACTCTTTCAACAGTGACACCCTATCATCTACCGTCACAGACTATTAAAAGTTCGCTACTGAACATAGGCCACCCTTATAGATATTTACCATCGTTGCCACGCTTGTCAGTCGGGTTGGCATTTGCAGTTTTTTTTATGTTATAGTTATTATTAGGATGTCATTGCTGTCAATTTCCTAGTTTGTTTTTCTCATTCGCCTATAAGGACGATATGAGGTAGTGGACATTCTTACGCCGTCACTACATCTACACAGTATCAATGTACATCCAACAAATAACGTTACATTAGTGTTACTTAAAATGTACATATGAAAAATACAACACGTACACCGCACAATCATACTTTATTAATTGTATTCTAAGAAAAAGACACAACTAAAATTTTTATAGACTCTTTTTAAATAAGTGATACTACAGATGACATTCCTTAAGCATACTGTTGAGGTAATTATTCCAGTGACCGTTATTTAACGAGATCAACCTCTTTAGTAGCATTTTATTTTTAATTTTGTAAAGTTTTTATTGTTTTTATTTTTGTAAAGTAAAGTAAAATTACATTCTATATATATCCCACAGCTGAGGCCTTCTCTGATTAATACTGACAGAGTTTTAGGGCAAGGAAATGTCCACCGCACTGCCCTAATGCGTGTCGGCGAACTTCACATGATTTAAATCTCTCAGGCATGCAGGTTTTCTCGCTTTTTCCTTCTCCAGCAAGCACGTGGTAAACCTATCACTTAAATTGCAATTAACAATTTTATTGGTGCCAGCGGGGATCGAACTGCTGCTCGCGTACTGTGAAAATTACCGCGGGCGTTCATTGCCCGAGCTACCATGGCTCTCAAAATTGAATCATAACGTTGTTAGATGTTTTTTTTTCGAACCAGTGGTAATTATACAAAAAAGTGACTTTCAATAAGTATAATTTATAATCTATATTGAATAAAAAAGTTTCTGTTTCTGTTTCTGTTATTTTTTTCTCTGTCTTATATCGAATATTTTAGTTAGCTTACAAAATTAAATCAATCTCACGAATAAATTTTTCATATTGAATTTTAATTTCGACACTTGGCCCGCACACGTATAGAGATAACGCTAAATGTTAGGTACTATTGCCAGTAATTTTAATTAGTTCCCTGAATATCCACAATATGGCTTCTAGTAATTTTCAGTTCAGGCTAACATTAATTACAATTTGTAGAGATTTACTTGTAAGGGTAAGATCTTAACAGTGGCGGCGTAATGGGGTGGGGGGGTGGGGGGTTCGCCCCGTGCCAAGCACCAAAGAGTGACAACTACAACTCACTCGCATATATATTACATAGATAGGTAGATTATTATAGATAGACCTGCATACACGAATATTATATCTTAATATGTGCCTATTTAAAATTTATTTTTATTTACTTTCCAACATATTTTAATGTCCGATCAAAGAAAGTACAAGGAAAATAGCGCGCGTAGAAACAAACATACTCAATCAGTGATTTGTTTATAATCGTCACATTATCCCGTAGCAACGTTGGAATTTCTTGGAGCTTCTCAGATTCATCATAAAATAGAGCTAAGATTTATTTACAACTTGCGTTTTGGTAGCTTCAGTGAAAGAAGCTTTTCAAAACTCAAGTTAATAAAATATCACTTAAGGTCGACAATGAGCCATGCGCTACTAACCAATCTTTCCATTTTATCTATCGAAAAAGTCAAGAAAGTAAATTTTGACAATGTAGTAGAATATTTTATCTAAAATTTTACTCCCGTGTACTGGCGGGTAAGAATATCCACTACCCTACCTACTTCCCGATGACTGACCCCTGATTACTGATGAAAATATCCTGAGGCTGGAAGAAGAGATAGACAGGTTACGCTGGGATATTATAGGTTATATATAACCGGAGGGCCAGCATCCGTCTCAAGAAGACTCAAGGTCGGAGTTAACAACGTTGTAAAGATTGGGAATGTGTCGACGAGGGTTGCGTACTTTATACTCAAAATCACTAAAAGATATTCACCGAAGGTCATATAAGTTTACGCACCAATCTCAGCACATCCCGATGAGGAGATGGAGGAAATGTATAAGGATATATCTCAGTGTTAATGGGAGAGTTCAATGCAAAACTAGGGACAAGGGAGAACGGAACAGAAACAGAAACAGAAACTTTTTTATTCAATATAGATTATAAATAATACTTATTGAAAGTCACTCTTTTGTTTGATTACTGTAATAAAATAAACGCTAGCTGGTTCAACACTGATTTTATTATTTTTATGAAGGTACAGTATCCACACAAAATATCAGTCTACCCACAATATACTACATCCTTCCCCTTTTATAATGAACACTGAAGTACAAAAGATTTATAACAAAAAAAAAACTATATAATGAAAACAACTAAAAGATAACGCTAACTGTAGAAATGTACCGTATACCAAATACAAACTCATACAAAATTAATATAAATATTATAATAACGAAGCCATCTAGGCGTAATATGAACATATTTCTATATAATATGTCATAATATAAATCACTTCTATGTTTTATGATTTAGTTTTATAATTATTAAATGAAATTACAAAACAATAGTAAACCTAAAAATAAACGAAAGTAAGTCAATATCTACAGAATACAGAGCCTTAAAAATATACACTTAATATGAATATGTATATTTGTTTGCAAAAAACTTTTATACAAAACAACTATTATATTTTTTCTTTCATCGGATATTTCATCTTAGCCATAAGTCGTGTTTTTGACCTAGTTATTGGAGGATTAATGCATGGGCTATGACCTTCCGTATCCGTTTTACTATCTGTCGAATACAAAGGGTCAAACTGTTCTGGGTTTGAAGCTACAGCCTTGGCCGTTAACTCAGCTGACTTAGCGTTACTTGCACTCGGAGCGCAGGCGGCGGGACGCGATTCATCGCTGTCTGCATATCGTACTATCAAGTGACGGCGATTGCGCCTCAATCGGCGTCCGCGCGAATCTTGTACTATGAACGAACGTGGTTCCTGCGACGGTCTAATAATAGAAACGGGTTTCCTATTTCCGTTATCAACTAAAATTGCTTTATTTCCTGGTAATAAAGTCCGCAACGGCTTGGCCGACTTATCATACTGTAATTTATTATATTTTCTCTGATGCATTAACATTTTATAATTTCTATTTCTATCAATCGTTTCATTTAATAGAAAATCACTAAACGGTAGCTTCGTACACAAACGTCTTCCCATCAGAATTTGTGCCGGAGAATCCATTCCATACCTAGGCGTACTCCTATAGTTCAATAAACTTATAAAGAAATCATCCCCAGAATCGATGCATTTTTTGAGTAGATTTTTTATAGTTTGCACTGTGCGCTCACTTTTCCCATTTGACTGGGGGTAATGAGGTGATGAAGTCATATGCTTAACCTCCCATAACCTAAGAAATTTTTTAAATTCTTGTGAACTATACGCCGGCCCATTATCAGTAACAAGCTCGCTAGGGATGCCATGCCTCGAAAATTGTTCCTTCATAAAGTGAATAATTGTTCTACTGTTTATACTATTTACTTCTTGAACTTCAACATAATTAGAAAAATAGTCTACTAATATGACATAGTATTTCTTTTTATACTCAAAAATATCTGAGGCAAGTTTTTGCCAAGGTGCATTGGGTACGATATGTTGAAGTAGTGGTTCCCGCGCGGGAGCCCGTGCATGCAGAGCACAAGACTCGCAGCGGCGCACGGCGCGCTCCACGTCCGCTGACAGCCCTGGCCAGAACATTACATCACGCGCGCGCCTCTTACACCTCTCTATGCCTAGGTGACCTTCGTGTACTTTTACAATCATTTCGGCTCGTAAACTTTGCGGAATAAATATACAATAATTTTTTAATATTAACCCATTCACATATTGGAGTTCTCCACAATACGACCAAAACTTTCTAACGATTTTATGAACATTATGCTCATTTTTTGGCCAGCCGTTTAATATGTACTTAATTAATAACTGACATTCCTCATCAACCTCTGTCGCCTTTCGAACTCTATCTATTTTTTCTCTACTAAACGGCATACATTCTATCATAAAACATGTTTGCGTCTCAACATCCTCAGACACTCGATCGTGCATAAACTCCGGCAGAGGAGCCCTCGATAACGTATCGGCAATATACATATATTTGCCCGGAGTATACACCACCTTGAAATCGTATCCCTGTATCCTCATCATCATGCGTTGTAGTCGTATCGGTACAGATGACAACGCTTTATTGAACAATGCCTCCAAGGGCTTGTGATCAGTTTGTACGGTAACATCTGACCTGCCATAAATGTACTGTTTAAACCTTTCTGCCGCAAACACTATTGCCAGCATCTCTTTTTCAATTTGTGCGTACCGGGTCTGAGTGTCGGTGAGCGTTAACGAAGCAAACTCCACTGGACGGCCGGCCTGCAGCAGCACCGCTCCCAGCGCTCTAGCACTCGCGTCTACCGACACCACCACCGGTAGCTCCGTCGAGTAAAGTGCTAACACTGGTGCAGATGAAATTTTATTTTAAGACTGTCTATAGCATCTGAATGATGTGGCTCCCACAGCCATTCAGAATTCTTTTTTAATAAACTTCGAAGCACAGACACACTATCCGAATAGTTTTGAATAAATTTGGAAAGATAATTCACCATACCCATAAATCTCTCCAATGCTTTACGATCTGTAGGATACGGCATACCCATAATAGCTTTAACTTTAGACTCGTCTGGTTTTATCCCATTCTTATCGAATTTATGACCCAAATAAACAATTTCTCGAACTCCAAACTTACATTTCTCCTTATTAAATTTTATACCAATTTCTCTAGCCCTATTCAGTAAACATTTTAGCCTGAAGTCATGTTGTTCTTTAGTATTCCCCCATACTATTACATCATCAATAAAAGAGTCAACACCCTCCAAATCTTCCAGATATTGTCTTAACTTTGCATGAAATACTTCTGGAGCACAATTTACTCCATACGGTAGCCTTAGAAACTGGTATCGACCAAACGGTGTTCCAAATGTACAAAGATCTGCGCTGGCAGGATCAATTTGAACCATCCAAAAACCAGAGCGCGCATCCAGCACGCTGAAGTACGTAGCACCGCGCAGCCGCGCTGCCAGCTCGCTCACCGTGGGCAGCGAGTAATGCGCGCGCCGTACCGCGCGGTTAAGCGGTCTCGGGTCCAAACACACACGAATATCACCATTCTTTTTTGCTACTAGCACAATAGCGTTAACCCATTCCGTAGGATGAGTAACTTTCCTGATAACGCCTAATTTTTCCATCCTACGTAACTCTGCTAAGAGTTTGTCTTTCATCCCCAGTGGTATTTTCCTAGTAGGGCAAATCACTGGCTGTACATTTTTATCTACGACAATAGAATACTGTCCAGGTAACTTACCCAGTCCTTCGAAGAGATCAGAATATTTATGTATATTTATACCGTCAACACGGGATACGAGTCCTAACATGACACAGCCTTCCAATCCCAGAACATTTTGACAGTTTAAATCTGCTACCACAAATGGTAAAATGTAATGTTTACTTTTATAAATAAATGATAATTCGTACATGCCCAGAATAGGTAAATTATTACCAGTAAAAGATTGTACACATTTGTTAAAATATTTTAGGTTATGAATCGACATGCCTAAGTTTAAATAATCATTTTTCGAAATTACATTCAACATAGAACCTGTATCTAGTTTAAATTGCACTTGTATACCATTACATTGAAAAATAACATTCCATTCTTTAGGTAACTTACATTTTTTATCCTGGCTTAATATCATGTCCACATAGAACATTTCGGCATCTGACATGTTTTCCGGCTCACACACATTCAAGTTTAAAACCTTATCGCGTAATGTATATTTATGCACACACACTTTAGCGAAATGCCCTTTTTTATCACACACATAACACAATGCATCCCGCGCCGGACATCGGTCGTCGGTGGAGCACCAACCATTGCCACATGACAAGCAGCGTGTTCGCGAAGCCGCCGACCCGGCACCGAACCCCGGTCCGCAGCCACGACCGCCGCGCCTCGCTCCGCGCGACCCTCCACGGCTGCGTCGTACACCGCCGTAGCTGCGACCGCTTGCATCCCTTACAGCATCAACTCGCATTTCACTACCGCCAGGACTATTCTCGATGTATGAACTTTCCTCCTTCGATATTTCTGCCACTTGACATATCTGGACCGCCTTTTCTAATGTTAAATCATCCGTACGAAGTAGCCGATCACGTACAATGTTACTTATGATACTGCAGACAATTCTGTCCCGTATTAAGCTTTCATTTAGATTACCAAACTCACAAGATTGACTTAGCAATTTTAGTGCAGTAACATATTGATCTATATTTTCGCCTTCCTCTTGGCCTCGTGTAAAAAACTTAAACCGCGATAACGTGACATTAGGTTTTGTCCCAAAATACTTATCAAACTTTTTCAACAAACACTTAATATCGTCTTCAGTTTCGTCCTTGAGGTACGTGAAGGTCGAATAGATTTCGTAACCCGCCGACCCAATGAGGTTGACCAGTAAACTAGCCTGCACTGAACTTTCCTCGTTAGCCACTCCGGAGGCTATAAGAAACACCTCAAATTGTTTCCGCCACTTGCGCCATGAGTCTGCTCGAGCAGCGGGGCCGCCTTCGAGCACTAATTCTACGGGAGGTCGCGCGTGTTCCATCACTTACTTTTACACAAAGTACACAATTTGCATCAAAAATAAGTACCCTTATCAACAATGTTACTTTTACATTGACTATGTAATTTATTTTCAACACCGCTGCCACCATGTAATAAAATAAACGCTAGCTGGTTCAACACTGATTTTATTATTTTTATGAAGGTACAGTATCCACACAAAATATCAGTCTACCCACAATATACTACAATTACCACTGGTTCGGAAAAAACCTATGTCCTGGGAAGAACCAGCAAGAAACCCAGCGGGACTTTTTTTTTTATAAATAACAGCTTACAATCATGATGTTACACAAATTAACAACATAACAAATTAGAAATAGCTCGGTAGCGATCACCTCATTTCCAGGAGTTATTATCCTCCATAAATTCCTTAATATTATAATAACCCTTTTTATACAAACTTAGTTTAATAAAGTTTTCGAACTTTGAGCAGGTCAAATTTTGTATATTTTCTGGAATTTTGTTGTAAAAGCGTATACATCGCCACAAGAAAGAATTACTGACTCGATGGAGTCGAGTTACTGGTACTACTAGCTTGTGTCTGTTCCTAGTATTTACAGAATGAATATCACTTATTTTTGTAAAACTACTTTTATTTTTGTGTACGTACATTACATTTTCATATATGTATTGAGAGGCCAAAGTTAATATATTAATTTCCTTAAATTATTGTCCCAGCGACTCTTTAGGCTTTAAATCATAAATTGCTCTTATGGCCCCCTTCTGTAAAATAAATATAATTTCAGTGTCAGCTGCGTGTCCCCATAGCAAAATACCATACGACATTATGCTATGGAAATAGCTAAAGTAAACTAGTCTAGCTGTTTCAACACTGGTAAGACTTCTAATCTTTTTTACAGCATATGCTGCAGAACTAAGTCTGCTTGCTAGTTTTGATATATGGGGGCTCCATTGAAGCTTCGCGTCTAATGTGATTCCAAGAAAAACGGTGGTATCTACAAGACTCAGTTTCTCCCCATTTAAAATTACATTAGTATTTAATTGTTTGACATTTGGAGTCATGAATTTCATACATTTCGTTTTAAAACCATTTAAATGCAAATTATTAACATTGAACCAATTTACTAATTTAGATATAGCATTATTTACTTCGTCATATTTTAGTAATTGTCGACTTAATTTGAAAATAAAAGAAGTGTCATCTGCAAATAATACTATATCATGGTTATCCCCTACTATGTAAGGTAAGTCATTAATGTATACAAGAAACAAAAAGGGGCCAAGAATTGAGCCTTGAGGCACGCCCATTTGTACCATCGACCCGGAAGAGCTCATATTGTTAATGACAACATTTTGCCTTCTCTTACTTAAATATGAAATAATTAATTTAAGAGCATCACTTCTTACACAACGTTCAGCTGAAGGTAGGTAAATTCGGGATAGGGCATGCGAATTTAAATGGCCAGCAGCTAGCCGACTTTACGGAGAAAGAGGGACTCTTTATGATGACATCTTTCTTTCAGAAGCGGTCTTACAGAAAGAGGATCTGGTCGAGCCTCGACGGTTCGACAAAAAATGTGATGGACTTCATTACGACGACTAGACGACAACTGTTCAGTGATGGCTCAGTGATTGCGAGGGTGAAAAATGGCAGCGATTACCGAATTGCGAGAGGCACACTGAACCTAAATAGTAAGCTGTAGTGAAACTGGGAAGGTCAACTCTCGCAATTCAAACTACCGTTTAAGTTTTTACAACAAATTAACTGAATCAGATCAGGAAGTTGCATTGGTTTTTGAGAAATATTTTACTGATATTCCGATTTTAACCACTTCTATTTTTGAGTATTTTGTCCATTTGATGTTAATATTTTTCAAAATCCATCAGTGCGTGTTGCCAGTGATGACTAATGGAGCTGCGACGTGGTCCTTCACTGCTGGCCGTATAAGGAAGCTCAATGTAGCTTAGCAAGCTGTGGAAAGGGCTATGCTCGATGTTTCCTTGTTGATAAACTTGGAAACGAGGATATCCGCAGTAGAACCAGAGTGACCGTCATAGCTCTGCCATTTGCTAGTGAAAGTTCCGTCAAAATCCAGGTCCAGGTCCAGCCGTTTCGGAAATTAGCTTTATATATATTTATATATGCGGAGAAAAATAAACAAAAATAAAGTATTAATAAAAAGAGGAAATAAATATGATTTATTATTATCACAGGAAATTCATATAATACTCCTTCAGTTGTTTTTTAAAAGTCTGCAAAGATTGCGCTTGCTGGATGTTAAGTGGTAATTAATTCAAGAGTCGGGTTGCTTGTGAAGTAAATAACTTATTATAAAAAGAAGTTACGCTGCAAATAGTATTCAAAGCCAAGTAGTAGTAGTATACACTGAACGCAAACTTCGATCATGAAATTCATGTCGATAGTGAAATTGTTCCTTAAGGTACCTTGGAGATTTCGGATCAAACAGAACACAAAAAAGTAAAGAAAGTAAATAAACATTCCAACGAAGGTGAATTGGGAGCCACTTCATTTGATTTTGTAATTGGGATACATAGTCATATTTGCGTAAACCAAATAAGAATCGAATAGAAATATTTTGAAGACGTTCAAGCTTGCTTAATTGCTCAGTTTTGTTGACAACACAGGTTAATTGCTTGTTTAATATCAGTGTGATATATGTAAGTGTAAGCTGCAAACATGTTCTTAATTATCTTTTTGTGGTGCCCAAGATATTGTACTGTCAATTAGAACCCCTAGATTATTTACTACCTTGCTATAAGGAATAGCAGAATTCTCAAAACAAATGAAAGGCAGCGTATGCCAAGTAATTTTTTTGTAGTAGTTTGTTTCTACCTATCACTATTACCCTTAGGGTTAACCTTAATTCCATAAGATGTGCAAAATTTTGAAATAATAGCTAGATCGCGATTTGTGGAAAGCACGGCAGATGGAAGATTATTGATGCTTGTTTCAGAATATATTTGGAGATCTTCTGCATAAAGATGGTAAAGAGAAGTCATTCCTGAAGTGATAGAGCGCATGAAAATTGTAAAGAGGAGAGAAGACAACCTTGTGGTACGCCTGCATCCAGAGAACACCACGAGGAATAAGTGTCTTCAATAAGGATGCATTGCCGCTAGAGATACGTTAATAGAACAGGGCACAGCTAGAAATATATCAAAATCGACTGTGTTGAAGGCGTTGCTGAAATCAAGAAGAGTAAGAATAGTAACTTGCCGATTATCTATTCCTGCCAGAATATCGGCTGTGATTTTCAACGAAGCAGTAACCCTGCTATGGACAGGACGAAAACCTGATTGGAATGTATTTAAGAGGTTACTTAGATTCAGAAATAGACTAAGTTGCTGTTGGACAAGTTGCTCAAAAATTTTAGAAAGAAAAGGTAATATGAAAAGAAAACGATAATCACAGAAGGACTTGGGATTTGATTTCTTGGGTAGTGGAATTTGAGTATCTTTCCATAGTGTAGAAAAAGTACCTGTATTTATAGAATAGTTGAAAATTTTACTTATGATAGGAGTTAAGAGATCTAATAGCGGGAGAACCATGTTTCGGCTGACCTTGTTACAACCAGTTGAGACCTTTGTCTGCTCTTATGGACTCCTACTGTCGCCCATTTATTGAATACCTTCCTACTATTCAAGGAGAATATTTTAGAAGTAAAAATGTTATCAAATTCATTGCAAATAAGCTTAAATAATGTTCCTACAAAACATAAGTATTATTTTGGTATGAAAGTAATGAAAGTTTTTTCACTATATTACTTCTAAACTGCGAAGTGCATTTACTGGAACAAACACAACTTTCTCATCTACTTGTTTTTTGTGAACATAAGGTAACGAAACTAATTATCCACAGTCATCAGAACTCAATTTTTAAATTATACATTTATGCAACGGCTTAATATTTGTTAAAACGTTGTCTATACCTGTTGCACTACATTCTTTAATTTTATGTCCAAAGGAGAACGGCAGATTTTGTACCGCATATTTTTTTTGTTGTTTTGTTATAGAATTTGTACCGCATTTTAAAGCAACTAAGCCATTTATTATTATGTTAGTGTTCTATTTTTAGAACTCCGGATTTATTAATAATATCAAAAAAAAAATTAATAAATAAACGTAATATAAGCGTAAACTAAACGCATTTGTGTTTTAAGAAGTTGCCATAATATGTAAAAGAACACAAAAGTCGAAATTATAATTATTTATTTAGAAATAGAAATAACACTTTATATAATTAAACACTTATATATTATACCTAAGAATGCATAATTGTTGCATAAAATCATAATAATTTACGGTTTAATGATAGGAATGATGTTCGTTATCAATATTTTTTGTTCATATGGCAATTATTTATATATAGGTAAAGATTATCTGTCTTTCAGTTCACTTCAGTTTTCAGTTTTTTGCTGTTGTTTTGGATTTTAGTTTGTGACTGCATCTGAGCAATTTAGCGAATTATCTGGCCGTTTTTACGTTGAGTTGGGCATCTCCTTCTCCGTTCTCTATCTCTTGATAGTAGTTTCGCGAAAGGAAGCGGAGCATATAGTGCCACTACAAATGATACGACCATAATGAATGACTTATTTGCAAAACAGAATTCAATGATTTTTATAGAGATAATGATGTTTTTATTCTAGATAGAGGTTTTCGTGACTGCATGGATAGTCTGCATGAGAAAGGATACATAGGTTATACGCCTAAAATTAAAGAAGACGGCTAATCACAGCTAGCTACTCTTGAAGCCAACAGATCACGCTGTGTAACTATAAACAGGTGGGTAGTAGAAGCTGTGAATGGCCGTTTTAAGAGAGATTTGAAATTGTTCCGCCATGATTATTTTAACCGTGGTTGTCGCAATCCTATGACAGATTTTAAAATAGCAGCTGCTCTGATGGATGCGTTTACTCCGCGATTCAGAGAAAATATACATGCAGAGCAATTTGTTTCAATTATATATAAGCGCCTGTTTTTAACCAACACTATAGCCTAATTAGTTAGGGAATATAATTTATACAGGTGCGGTTCCTGGTTTGTACCCTTCGATGCGACTACCCTATCTTTTCCGCAGCTATCCATGGAGGAATTTATACTATTTGCATGTGGTTTAAACCAAATTCACCAGGCCCGTTTATATGTGGATGAATATTTCCGCTCTCATGGATTATATTACATTAGAGGTATCCCCAGAGAGAATACATGATTTAGAGGGAATAAACCCAATGTTGCTTCGTGCTAAAATAAAGTCCCGCCATTCTTCTGGTAAAACTTATTTTTACTTGTATTGATAGTTGCAGAAACAAACATGAATGGCCGGAACGCAATCAGAAGTTATTGCTGTAACTGCATTGTAGGTTTAAAAACAGTGGGATGCTCTCATGTGATGAGCATTATTTGGTACCTAAGCTGTGTTTGCCATAAGGGTATTACCCGACCTGCCCCCTACTTATATGAAGTAATATTAAGAATTGAGTAATTATAAGTACAATAAAATAAATGTACTTACAAATACAAAGTATTGTTTTATTTACCTATACTCAAAACCCCATCAGAATTTCATAATAATCAAACTGTTGCAGTCCGCTGCTGTTTATAGGTATCTCCTAATGCACCCCGCTGAATAGGTACGATCCTCGTCTCAATCTACCTACATAATGGTAAGTAAAACACTACAAAGTTAGCGACAAGCAATCTAGAACATTTACTTTATCATCAAACCAATGTTTATGTGCATATATGTAACAATCTACATTGGTACACTAATACATAACCTTAAAAAATAAAACTGGTTATAACTTTTATGTCCCAAGTTTTTAAAATCTAAGAATTTAAATAGGCTTGTCTATACTTCTACTTGCCAATTGAAACAAAAAATATCCCAAAACACGAATTTTTTTAGTTGTACGAAATTCCCATACAAGCCTGCCGTTCTCCTTTCTATAAAAACTGTGAAATAACAACATTTAGTTGTATTAGCTGTACGGGGAGTCATATGGCTCTGCAAAAGATATGTCCAATATACAAAATGGAAAGAAGAATTAGGGAAATAATGTCAGAGTTTATTTATACGTATAGTAAAGCACTTAAGCTTTGTGTTACTCCTTCCCCAACACTTGACAGGTCCCCACATCCGAGTCCAGACCAGTATTAAATCATCAAAGTCTAGAACTTGTTAACGTGAATACAACAGCTCGGATTGGAAACCCGATTTCTCAACTGGTTCTAACAACATCTGAACGGACATCAAATAAGGTAACATAAAATACAAGCAAAAAAAAAGATGCCTATATCCACCTCTTCGAACGCTACTTCATCTTTAGCAACAATCTGTATGGAAACCGATTTGAATGGTGAGTCAAAGTGTTCAGAGAATGTTACAAACATTGACAGTGAAACTACGAAGAAAAATAATGAGTCTAGTAATAAAAATTTAAGTTTTGTCCGTTTTCTATGTAAATTATATAAAGTAGTGGTAAGTGAACGGGCATAAGAAGTTAAAATGTTGTATTTTGCTGTAATTTGTGACAATTTTCACAGAGTGGATTCTATAAAAATTAACCAGCAACATCTCAGCTAGATCTTTGATAAAACTGTACAATAATCAAGAATAGTAGTAATCTCTGCAATATTAATATTAATTTTAATATTATTCAGTGGAATTATCAAAGCTTACGCCCTAAGTCCTTATCGTTTGAGGCGCTTTTTACACAATAAAAGCTAGTAATAACGCCGTGCTTAGTGAAACTTGGCTCAAGCCAGATATGTATCCAGATATGAATAAAATACATATCTGGCTTGAGCCAAGTTTCACTATAAAAACTATAAAACAACTTTTTTCGACTATAAATAATTATAATACCTATAGACTAAGTCCTATACCTATAGTCTTATTGGTGACCTTGATTTTGTTGAAACCAATCTTATCAGTCTCTAGCACAGGCGCATTTCGGTGAGTGTGCGCAGGAATTACACACTTTAACTCCTCCGTCTGCTTTCCAACATCGAGCAACGAGGCGGTCGGCAGTCTTTGTTGTCTATACTCCACGCATTAAAACCAAACGGTTTACTTCGTCTTATGTTAATACAGATATAAATATATGATAATAACCCCTGGAAATGAGGTGATCACTACCAAGCTATTTCTAATTTGTTGTCTTTTTAATTTGTGTAACATACATAATTGTAAGCTGCTATTAAAAAAAAGTCCCGCTGGGTTTCTTGCTGGTTCTTCCCAGTACAGAGGTTTTTTTTTCAAACCAGTGGTAATTATACAAAAGAGTGACTTTCAATAAGTATTATTTATAATCTATATTGAATAAAAAAGTTTCTGTTTCTGTTTCTGTTTCTGTAATACGTAAAACAATGAAGTGGAATAATTTGCCGGTGTCTATCTTTCCGTCCGAATACAATCTGGGCGTCTTCAAGGCAAGAGTAAATAGGCTTTTGTTACGCTAAGACAATGCGATTTACCATCTAATACTGCATCACCACTTACCACCAAGTAGGATTATGGTCAAGCACTGGCTTATAATAAGTAATAAAATAGACTAGATAGAACAATTTCGTATGGTGGGGATGCAATCTTAGCACATACGATTAGTTCATTTACAACAATTTTATGTTCTTTTCACTGCCTTAAGGTTGGTATTGAAATAATTTACATTTAAATTCTTAATTGTCGGCATATTGACAATATTGTGTCTATAAACTATCCATCAATGGTTTATACGATCCAAAATGATTGGGAGTGTGTGTTTTCTCTTGCCCATCACACCAATTGGTCTTACAAAACCGATCTAAAAGGTTTTCAAATATTTGACTCCATGTTAGATCATAATGTTATTTATTTCAATAAAGAAGAACTTACCAGAGTGCGGCTCGTAAATGGGTCGTTACATCAATCTGCTCCTTTCTTTTATTTCTTCAGATTTGGCTTTATTTTCTTGGCAAGTTACAAACGAAACTCTTGGTAGCGGTCATCATATAATCAAGTTATCCATCGATCTAAACTTCAACAGTGAAGTTAGAAAAGAGTGATTTTACAGACAACGATTAGAATCTATCAAGAATTTTATGACTTATTTGAAGTTACTTTGCAGACAGCAGCTAGTAGATATATTCCTTACAAAAATATACTAAAACATGTTGTTAATAAATTCATTCCCAAACCTTATTGGAATGCTGAAGTATCTAATCATATCATCATATCATTTTCCATGATTAAGCATCTTCCGTTGGTTGGTAAAAACCTGTTAGCCAAATTATATAACTTGTCATTGATTTGTGGATTTATTCCACAACAATGGCGTCAAATTAGTATAATCGCTATCTATCGACAAGACAGTGATTTTAACTCGCACACTTTATTCCACCCAATCGCATTAATATCTTAGCTATGTAAAATGTTTCATTCAATACTGAATAAAAGACTAGGTTGGTTTCTGGAAAAAAGTTAAATGTTTTCTGATAGTTCAGTAGGTTTTCGTAAAGCTTGATCATGTAATGATAATCTTACCCGTTTGATTTCTCATATTCACACTGGTTTTTCAAACGATTTAATAACAGTTACCTGTTTTATGGACATAGATAACGGGTATAACAACATTGACGTTAAACGCTTATAGATTAATTTAGATCGGTTAGGATTGGGCTCAAAATTTGTCTACACCTCTGGTCATACTTAAATAATAGACAGTTAAGAATAACAGTTAACGGATATGACATGTTTAGAACAATAGGTCGAGAACCAGCGCAAGGCAATCATTTGTCTCTTCTGTTTTTCAACGCAGCTGATGATTTTATTTTATATTCGACCAAGAAAAGCATAGACTCTGTAATTGAAAAACTCCAAATTGTTTGTCAGAAATTTGATAGATTATTGTGTAGTTTGGGTTTTTGGGTTTAATCATCTCTACAACTATAAGTTGTAGAGATTATTAAATTATGTATTATTATTATTATGTATTCAAAAAGACCCGATTTAGAAGTTTTGTAAATTTTTAAATTAATAATCAATCTTTGCCATCGGTTAGTGAAATCAAGTATTTAGATTTGTAGTTGGATTTTTCGATTAGATGCAGAAAACATATTAATGAGTTAACTCAGACATCGTCTAAATAATAACACTAATTTAAAGTCTTGTCAGGTCCAGGGTTGGGTAATTATCAAAAACATATCAGGCGATTGTATATTTCTATTATTCAAATTAGAATTAACTATGCGAGCTTCCTCTATGATAATAGTTTTCATATAAACTTGGATAAGTTAGACAGGTTACAAAACCAATATTTACGTGTAATTGATGGTTATATAAAAAGTACCCCATTGCATGTTATGGAAAATGAGCTGTGTCTCTCACCACTTTGGAATATTTCTCGCCAGTAAGCTTTGGTTAAAATCTAAATCTCTTTCTCATAATACCACCGACAATGATGTACGAAATTTAACTATTTTCTGACATTCTTCTCATTGCTACAATAAGAAAATTCCATTGTTTATTAATATTCAAATATCTTTTTATTTAATACGCTTACATAGAACTGACAAACTTGAAATGTATTTTCTTAAAATTTGGGTCAGCAATATTAATTTGCGCCAAGTAATACGAGACTCTATTCAACGCATTGATCGTTCCAAACACTCATACAGCAACCGGCATTTTAAGAATATCTGTACACTTTTTATCGAACAAGAATATATTCATATAGATTTTATAAATGGATGGAGGAAGTGCAGCATTTTTGGTGCATCATATTAAACATGTAAAAGATCAGAGCGGAACGTTATGTCAAGAACATTTTGACGAAAGATCACGCGAGAAAGGTATCTGGTATCGAACAATTCAGCCAAAAATAATCTGCAATTCGTGGATAGATAATAGATAACAGTTAGATTACATTCGGGACATATTTCTTCTAAGAAGTTTACTTTTTAATGAAAAAAGTGTCATCACCAAATTGCGGCGTACGCGGAATATTTGAAGATGTTCAACATATTTTATATATTATTTTATATGATACATTTATCCGGAATGAAGCAATCAGAATATTATCTTTTGGTAGTAATAGGAATTTTCACATTAGCACCTTGAACATTATTTTGGTTTATCCAATGTCGAAAGAGGTTAAATGTTGGTCAAGCTAGCAGACTTGATTCTGTGTAGGGATTAGGTCTGACTGTTTATAATTCCACTTATTACTTAGGTGTAATTATTTATAGTCGCGTGTGTTCCTTGCACCATAACTTATGTTACTATAATACATGTTATGTTTAATTTTGTATTCGATTGTAGAAATTAAGTAATTGTAGTCGGAACGGGACGATGTGGTCGCTCAGTAACAAAGTCCTTTATAATAATGCATTAAAAAAAACGTGAAGAAGGTGAGAAAGGTGCGTCAGGATCGTGCCTAATGGAATACCGTAGTCTCTACCTACCCATCTGGGTGACAGGCATGAGTATATATTTTTCGGGGTCTTGGAATTTATTAAGTTTTTTCGGAACCACTTTTCAAGGAATAAGTATTAATCCGAGAAACTTCTTGCTTTAAATAATTCTTCTATTAAATATTGTTTTATCAAAACTTTTTTTTATTTATTCTTCACTCCGAACTAAATGAGCACCAGATAAATTGTTATGACTATCACATTTCTCTGGAAGTTTATCAAGCCCATTTTAGTTATAAATGTAAACAACAAAAATTAAAAGAAATTTTCTTAGATAGGAATGACCAGTATTCATAATTCACATAATAGATTTAGATGTTAGAGGATACGTGAGATGAAAAAGGCAAATTTGAAGTTTATAAATAATTTAAACATGGACTGAAAATCTTTAGTATATTATTAGCTTCAATGTTTCATATAAGAATGAAATAATATTTTAAAATTACGATAAAATTCTCGTGCCTTAAATAAGTTGCTAAATATAGGTAGTAATGAAAAAAAATGACGAACATTTATAATATCTAAATAGAGAATGTTTAATGCAAAGTAAAAGAAATATCATAGATTACCAATCGTTATTCTAAGAGAAATATTATATTATATTATATATATCTCTTTTCTTTTTCTTTTCTCAGTATAGAACCAATAACACGTTTTAAACATTAATAGAAGTTCTTAAATAATACTTAAGGCCAGTAACAGGTTCTTACTTTTTACATTATAAACTATTTTACTATCTTCCATAAACACACAGCTTTTGTCATAGATTACTGGATTACTGTAAGAGTTTTTGTTATGATTTTTGTCGAATACCCACTGCTTTATTTTAATAGTAATATTTATAGTCACTTTTAAGTGAATTAGCTATTACTACAAGCATTGACGAAAGTAATGGTTGCTTGATATTTTATATTTGCGGTAAATTTGTGTTTGAATAAAGGTGAAAACATGTATCATTCTTATTAGTGAGACTCGTAAATATCAAAAGTAAAGTAAGTCGTTCTCTTTGCAGTTTTTAGATAAACGCAATTTCCGACTATGATGTTTGGCAGTTAATAATCATCAAATAATCACAAAAACACGTCAAAAACTGTAAACAAAAGAAAAAAATAGCCAGATGTAATATTCAATAGAATTAAAAATAATAGGAAAACTAAGAAGATATTAGAAAGGAAGGGAGAAAGGCAAACGAAAGCAGTTGATCTAAATAGAAGATTATCAACGTTTCAGTCTTTTAATTTGCCACTTAAACAAAACAAATATATTATAACAAGGAACAACATTCCAGTAACTCGTATTTACTATATTTCGATTACATGTCTACATACGCTGCGACTATGGCAGCTTACTGTCCTCAATATATGTCGCAAACAACTTACAATTTCCCAATAATTATTACTGAATGGAGTCCCATAGTAAGTAACACACCTGTTTATACATCACCCGTACCGCAAGTGCCTTTTACTGTAATGAATTCCTCTGTCGTACCAGCACAGTTATGTCCTTACACTGGTGCTATCGTAGCAGAACCTTTATTTGCACCAGTAGTTGCCCAGACATTAATACCTGAACCAAGAATGCCAGAAACTTACAAACTGCTTCCGAGTTATTCACCTGAACTCATAACATCTACACCCATTAATGTTTTGGATGATCAAATTTATTATAAATTATTTTACGACAGTAACATGCCAGATACTACGATGTTTGAGTCAATAGAGAAATCAATTCATACTGAGGATCCACTTCAAATTTACTTCAATCTACCTAAGGAGTTATTTCCAACAGCAAGAATGTTGGCCATAGATGCAAATCCAATCATAGACGAATTTTGTAAACTGTCAAGCGTATTCGACCATGCCGCTTGGATACTGGACTTAGAGTTCGGAATACCTAGAGTACCAATCACCCGAGCCATTCCAATATATGACGTCCAATTTAATAGTATACATTGTAAGAACACTCCAAACGCAATACATCCGGGGTTCGAAAGCTGCCACGAGGATTTTAAACGTGTATTACTTTTTTATTACGACTGTATTATATCTTCTTGGTACAGAGGTTACGTCATTTTGAAAAATGATAGGTCAGTTAAAAATTTTCAAGCGTGGTTACTATTGGCAATGCAGTATTTTGGTATGTGTTGGCCATAATACGCATGATAGAATTAATGAGAAATAATGATCTTTTGTAAATACAGTAATATGAGAATATACAAAAATCTGTAAATATTATTCATTATTATTTTGTAAGGTTTTTTTATTGTATTTTTGCTTGAAATAATGCTTGAATAAATCTTGTATGAATGTGCATTTTCTAACATAATAATTCTTTGATTTTTTCGTCGTCCCTAAGTTTGGACTGCGATTTCACTCAAGCTATACAAATTCTTTCGAATCATCAGTAGTCCAAGATGCTCGACAGTTCGATCGTCTATCCCCCTGTGAAGCATTGCAATTATGGTAGATCTTCTGTGCTGTGAGAGATTAAATGTTGATAAAAAAGAAGATCAAGTCCATGAAGTAAAAAAGTTAAAGTTACAGCCTATATACGTCCCACTGTTGGGCACAGGCCTCCTGTCATTTCTGACAGGGTTTTAGGGCAAGAAAATATCCGCCGAACTACCCTAATGCGTTCCTGTACCATCACATGTCATCGATTTTTTTTATTTCTTAAACATGCAGGTGTCTTCACGATTATTTCATTGGTGTCGGCAGGAATCGCACCGTCGAAAAATCGCGTGCTGTGAAATTTACAGCGAGCGCTTAGCCCTTCAGCTGCCACTGCTAACATGATTTTCCACACAATATATAAGTAAACAAACAAATAAGATAACGTAGATGAAGAAAACAAACAGACAAAAGTTCTAAATCATAACCCTCGTATCATTACAGTATATATTATGAACGTAATATTTTGAAATAATACTAAAAGTATGTTAAAGTAAATAAACACAATTCAAAGAAAAGTTCTCATTAAGCAATGATTTACACAAACTAATTTCAAAAGTCATTAGAGAATCGACGATGCCTTAAATTTCTTTTAACGTCCAAATATTCATGCAATTTCTAACATTCAACCTTATCACCATAATGACCAACCGGAATTCCTGAAACAGGGAATTCGGGTCATGCGTTTGAATCAAATTCACGGACCGCAGGTATTCACGCTATGAATAATTTGATTCGCTAATTACGGCTTCGTTTGACTCGTGTTGTATTAATTAGAGGATAGAACACATTTTCTCAAAATGTGTTTATAATTTGCTGAAAGGTAAATGTCAAACAAAAACTGATCATTTTACTAATTAGACATAGAGAATGTTTTTAGCACTTTTGTTCTCAAACATTTATTTGTACTGTTTACTGTACTTGTACTGTTATAATTACTATTATTTTTATTAGTTACTGTCAAGAGTTATGTTTATTCTGAGTTGAGTGGTATATTAAATTTTATATTATTTAAAAATTTGTACGTGGTAGAGCCATGGTGCAACTATATTATGGTTGCAGCGCGAATGGATCGGCTAGAACGATAGGACCACGCTCTCACAGATTACCAGCGAAAACAACAGCTTAATGCTGCTGTGTTTTTTATAGTGAGTGTAGAAAACCGGAGACCCTTTTTACTGGAAATGAGGCATTCCACTAGGAGTGAGACAACGCGTCTGCATTTTCATTTGTAATTAAGGATAGTTGTAGATGTCTATGGGCTACAGCAATCATTTACCATGTAACGTAATGTACAATATTCAACAGTAGACGTATCTGTTGTGTAAGACTTTAATGGATGAAGATATATATATATATATATATATATATATATATATATATATATATATATATATATATATATATATATATATATATATATATATATAAGCCATAATATACCAGCTAGCCAGGCAGACATTGATCAGCCCTCTCCGACGATCCTGTGTCCTATAAAAATTATTAAATTCGTAATTAATAAATGTTGAGTGTCACTTATCAGGATAAAAACTATCCTATCTCTCAAGTTGAGCCAAACTGCACAGAGTGTGCAAAATTTCATTGAAATCAGTTCAGTAGTTAAGGAGTTCATCGCGGACAAACAATGTGACACGTAATTTTTATATATAAAGATATACATATACATATATATATATATATATATATATATATATCCCTTGATTCAAATTCTAACTGTACGCCGATTTTCAATCATAGGTATTTAGTACATAGAAAGATGTCAGACAAGTTGAAGAAAAAGAAAGAAAAGACCAAGTAACTCGTTTCCTTTTTTAATTATTTAACAATATAGTTATGTGCAAACGAACAATAATAGGGTCAACGTTATCATAAACTATTCATTCCAACAAAATTATAATAAAATATACATAGCAATAAACATCATTTTATTAAACATTACTTACACATTAAATACTAGTAATGTCTCAACAGTGTGATTTGGTAATAGATTTCACAATATTGTTAACATCATAACTTAGTAAATTTTTCTTA
The DNA here is from genome assembly GCA_033319125.1 of Parnassius glacialis. Lineage (NCBI taxonomy): Eukaryota > Metazoa > Arthropoda > Insecta > Lepidoptera > Papilionidae > Parnassius > Parnassius glacialis. The sequence continues at coordinate 8,944,944 of JAVANC010000009.1, forward strand.
TATAATTTTCACATTAACGTTAAAACTATTCTATTAATAACTACAGGTAGTGTATATAATATACTATACTTAGTACTAAAGCAAAAAGCCTAAAATTTTATATTCTATATTCATAGAATGGACTTCGATCTAACGTATTATCAAAACAGAATTTTAAATGTACTTATTGTTAAGTTGAGTTTGCTACAAGATTTTATTTCTAAGGGTATATAATTATAGCAACATATAATATGAAAAATATATGATGATGATGACAAAAATTCTATGTACAAAGTAGCTATCGGCCCGAAATTAAACTAACAGAAAAATAATACTGTAAAAGAATAAAAATCTAACATCGAGAGGGCAAGAAGAATTGCGATTTAATATTTACAATTTAAATGCATTGGCCTTTTAACTTACGCAAATCTGTAGCTTAAAAACTTAACACTAATTTTAATTGCCTGTTTTGTATCTCAATTTAATAAAATATATAATACAAAAAAGGTAACCGATTTAAATATAACAATATTTATATCGCGTATATATTCTTATAACAAGTATATACAAAAGTAATATGTTAAATTATGTGCAAAAGCAGACTACATAACGGCGTGTTGCGGAAAATAAGCAGCGATTGTAAGGGCGTTTATTGTAGGTCCAAGCCTGAGTATTATCACCGTGTCGAAGCTTATGTAGGCTTTGATACAGAATTTCGTTTGCACGACTTCTGCTCAGCTTCCCGGTGGACTGTTCCATTAATAAAACGCCTCAGAAAACGTTGAATTTAATCAACATTTTTGAAGGTAACTTGCACTATATTGGTAATAAGTTCGCTGTTTCGATCATAAAAATTTAAACCGCATCAACACGCTTTGAATCTTCAGTTTAACTGTTCATAATCACTTTTATATTTATATAATGATCCAGCAATGTCTATTAGTAACTTTCTTATGAATTCACTGTCTGTAAAATCCACGGTACGAATTTTGATATTCTCGTACAGACTCCTGGTAAATTTGCCTCGCCGCATCCTATACCCCAACTTATGATACCAGCCAGGAAATATCTTTGATCTTTCCCTTTCACCTGCAAATAAAAATTTTATTGATTAGATTCTAATATTACTAATATTGAGTCATGAATGTTTTATGACATTATCTATACTAATAAAATAAAGCAGAAGAATTTTTTGTTTTTCTGTTTGCTTAAACTTGCTAATCTTTGAAACTACCAGTCCGATTTAAACAATTATTTTTGTATGTATACATTATTTTTGTATGTATACATCAGCTAACACGTGTTGGATGAGTTGGTGAGAGCAGACCCTATAACCTCGCACTGGTAACAGACAAGAAACAGGAGGCTTCCCTTTTACTGCAAAATTAGGTTTAGTGACATCGCATGGATATAAAATCAACAGTTGATCTTGGATCATAATTTGGAAAGATAGAAGAAGTAATCATGTTCTATCATAAATTCATAAATAATTAATTCTTATTGTTAATAAATATATAATCAATAATTATATCATCAATAATTATTTAAATAACTTTTTATTACATATCTAGTGTTAATTTGATACAAACACATTTCTTTCACTTTTAAAATCGTGACGTTTTGAATTATTTTATCCAGCCACCGTTTTTGGGCTTAGAATCTATCAGAAAACAATATAAGACAAAATTTATCCCGACTGTTAAATTTGGGCTTATATTGTTTGGCGCACACTACATGTGAATTTGTCAACTGTAGAATAACTTAAATTAAAAATTTAAAAGACACCGAAAAAAATGAGCCGATGATTTTAAAAACAGCTGAAAAGATTTCCTTGAATTATACATAGCTAAAAACCCTCTCGATCAAGTCGCCATCCAACCAACAACTACATCAAAATCGGTTCGATTACGATGCCACAGACAGACGCACACATACACAGATACACGCGTTAAACTAATAACACCCCTCTGTTTTCGTCGGGGGTTGAAAATATACAATTTACTCCAGTAATCAATAAAGCCAAAGAATATCTTTATTTAAGAAATACCTTTATCTAATAATGAAGAAAAATAGGAAAGTAAAATTAAGTTGTCAAATACGACTTCGTACATGTTTTAACGGCACCGTTTGGCAAGGATGGAACTCGGCGCTTTTGGGATATAACATGGCTTCTAGGAATGTAGACTCTAATAACTGTGGCTCCCAGCCAAGTAGAAAGAATGAAAACATGTGTAACTAATTAGATTTGAAACGGTTTGCAATTTCGTTACATTGGTCCTTACGTTTTTTAATATTACAAATCTTCACAATTTATCACCATCTAAATATTCTAGCGTTACCGTAATTTCAACTTACGGGAGCAGAACACGTTAATATTTATGTACATAATAATGTACGCTGTTGTTTAATACGTGGTAGAGCTAGTTGAAGCTATATTATGTTATAGCACAAATAGGACGACAGGAAACGCACCAGGCTCCCACAGAATACCAGTGTAACTTAGTATCTTACTGCTGTTGTGGATCGTATGGTATGAAACGAGGCATTTAATCTCTGTCGTAAGGGTGAAACGCATCTGCATTTTGGTACTTAATAACGGATAGATGTAGATGTCTATGAGCCACAGCATCCAGTTACCATCCAGTGAACTGTGTTCTCCTTTGTCGCTCTTATTGAAAGAAAAAACGTTGTGTATCAGCAATGAAAAATTACAATTAATATTTACATTGTTGCTTGCGGGTTTCAAAATCTATTTGCTCGCTTACTATAAAATTTTAGGGCGAAAGTATATCCCTTTAGCTACCACGGATCATGTAAAAACATAATTACTACTATGATATCTCAGACTAACGACAAAAACCGGGCACTATGTGTATTCCAAGTGACGTCGAAACCATGATCAACTTTTGAGACGCACTCATGAACACATAAAATCCCATGTTGTTAGTTGCAAATTTGTTTTATATATTTGTGCGTGATTGTTTTGGATTGGAATATAGTATTTAAATGCAAAACCAATCAGTAAATAATTATTCAAAATTTTCTACTTTTGTATAAACCAGAAAGGCGGAAAGAGTCCCCTAAGCAGTTGGTGGCCAAATGAGGACAGGAGTTTTTTTTTAAATAATTAAGCTATATTTTAAAATATATCAACCAGTGCCATTTTCAAAATAAGAAACCATAATTAACAACCCATTGAATAGTTACGTACTTGCAGCGGTCCGCCTGAGTCGCCTTGACAGGAATCGTGCCCTCCTCTTTCGTGTCCGGCACAAAGAAATATATCCGGAATGAATTCGTGTCGGCCAGCACGCAAAAACATTGATTTGCAGCGCTCATTTGATACTATTGGAACTTGGACCTGAAATGAAAGTAATGAAACTACGTAGTATATATACATTAATAACCACATTTACAAAACCCTAAATCAATCAGTTTTATTACGAACAATATCACAACACAACATAATTTATATTTATCTTCTATTTTATCTACTCATGGAAGTTAACAGTGGTAGAGCCACGCGGCAACTTTTGCTGTCGCACGGATGGGCCGGCTCGAACCGGGGTGGTACCACGACCTCACAGAAAACCAGCGTGAAGTAGAGGTTTACCTCTGCGTTTCGCTTGGTGAGTGCAGGTGGCCGGAGGCCCTTTTTACTGGAAATGAGGCATTCCATCTTAGTCCTCATGGGTGACAACGCATCTACATTTTGATTTGTAATAGAGGATAGATGTAGATGTCTATGGGCCGCAGCAACCACTTACCATCAGGTGGACTGTGTGCTCGTTTGTCACCCTTATACTATAAAAAAAAAGTCTATATTTGAACAAAAGCCTCAGACTATGTAAGTATTTGCTATAAATAAAAAACTAGCCATGTTATTAATGGTAACCGCTCCATTTGAGCTTAAAATTCTTGTGATGGGGGCAAGTATCGACCCCACGACTATTGAGTTAGCGGGCCCCGCACCACGCTTTAAATCTAAATTATCGCCATACCAACTATCAGAGGTAACAAGATCTTTCGCTCACAGCCTTTATCAATCCTTTGCTTGATATAAGCCTTTTCAAGAATAAACTAACCAATAAGCACTCCTTTTCTGCCCTCTAGTTCCCTGTCCTCATAATTATTTGTCTCGAAAAACCAGTGTGTGCACTGCTGTATTGCAGATTAAAAAGTATAGTTAGCCAGTACAATTACAGGCTCTAAGGCAAGCATCTTAGTCCTGAAGGTGATAATGCATCTGTAACCTTCCTTATTTCAAGTTTGTTGTAGGTCTCCGTGCTGATCTTGGCGAAGGATATAGTCAGCCGGCACAATTATCGTTACAAGTACATTCCATCTTAGTCCTAAAGGTGGTAACGCATCTGTAACCTTCTTTATTTCAAGTTGGTTGTAGGTCTCGGTGCAGTTCTGAATGGAGAAGGATATAGTCAGCCGGTACAATCATCGTTACAAGTACATTCCGTCTTAGTCCTAAAGGTGAGAACGTATCTGTAACCTTTATTTTAAGTTGGTTGTAGGTCTCCGTGCAGTTCTGAATGGAGAAGGATATAGTCAGCCGGTACAATCATCGTTACAAGTACATTCCATCTTAGTCCTAAAGGTGAGAACGTATCTGTAACCTTTATTTTAAGTTGGTTGTAGGTCTCCGTGCAGTTCTGAATGGAGAAGGATATAGTCAGCCGGCACAATTATCGTTACAAGTACATTCCATCTTAGTCCTAAAGGTGGGAACGCATCTGTAACCTTCTTTATTTCAAGTTGGTTGTAGGTCTCCGTGCAGTTCTGAATGGAGAAGGATATAGTCAGCCGGTACAATCATCGTTACAAGTACATTCCATCTTAGTCCTAAAAGTGAGAACGTATCTGTAACCTTCTTTATTTGAAGTCGGTCGTAAGCCTCCGTGCAGTTTTAAGTGGCTACTATTTTTTTTTATAGGATAAGGGTGACAAACGAGCACACAGTCCACCTGATGGTAAGTGCTTGCTGCGGCCCATAGACATCTACATCTATCCTGTGTTGTCACCCGTGAGGACTAAGAGAGAATGCCTCATTACAAGTAAAAAGGGCCACCGGCCACCTGCACTCACCAAGCGAAACGCAGAGGTAAACCTCTACTTCACGCTGGTTTTCTGTGAGGTCGTGGTACCACCCCGGTTCGAGCCGGCCCATCCGTGCGACAGCAAAAGCTGCCGCATGGCTCTACCACTACTACTACAATCAACTTTAAGCAATGAAGGTTAATGACGCGTTGTCTTAGGGCTAACGTAGATTGCTTCACAACCTGTAATTGTAGTTTGACACCCTACCGAAACAAAACTGTGCAGGCAAACTAATTGGCATCAGCATAAGGTAGGAGGGTGATACCTGCCAAGATGGACTCCCCAACAGAAAAGGGTCCAAACACCTAGTAAACGTACATTCAGTTGTAGTTTTTAACCGACTTCACAAGGGAGGGGTTCTTAATTCGAAAGTGTTTTTTTTTTGTATGTATGTTACACGATATCTTCGCAAATTGTGAACCAATTTTGATGATTCTTTTTTTATTAAATAATTTATGCTTCAAGGGTGATCACATATAAATTTAAAAAAAAGATTTCACTAATGGTAGCAAATAAATAACTTCCTTTTGAGCAATTTGAACTCAGTTATTACTTTTTGTTAATCTACACGACAAAAGTAAATGAATCTTTAAAATAAAATATACTCACCTCTTGCAAAACTGACGGCAGTACTCCACCTTCTGAAAGTCTTCCCCATCCAGTAACCGTGGCGTTCTCTCCGACTAATGAATCATCAGTCGCCGGTAAACAAATGGGTGATATATGAGGCGCGAACTGTACAGGAGAGTCCAGCTTGACCAGCGCCAAGTCGTATTCGTAAGTAAAGAAGTTATATTTAGGGTGTACAGCCTTTCTAGCCACACCACGTTCCACGAACGGATATTGCTCGGATACTGATGAAAAGTCATATTCTCCAACTCGTATCCTTATTTGGGATGTCAAAAGACTGGAAAGAAAAAGTTTTCTTTTGTAATATTTATTCCGAGATTTAGAACAGCATGTCAAATGATTTCATGTATACAGGGTTATTTTTTCCGTAGTTTTAACCATCCAAATTTGCAGGAAAGGTTCAGAATAAGTAAAATAGGCAAATGTTGACGAAAAATTAATTTAAAAAAGTCTCAATAACTCTGTCATTTTTATCTTTTAAATTCAAAATGCGTGGTAATATTATATATAATATCATAATTTTAACTGTCATAATTTTAACTGATTTTACTTGCGCACGCATATATTCGTAAGGGTCGATCGATAGTCTAAAATGTGGTTACCCATAAACCACATCTAAAGTTACAACCTATATACGTCCCACTGCTAGGCACAGGCCTCCCCTCATTTTTGAGAGAGTTTTAGGACAAGGAAATGTCCGACGCGCTGCCTCAATGTGTGTTGGCGAACTTTACAGGTCTTCGAATTTTTTTATCTTATTTCTTAGGCGTGCAGGTTTCCTCACGAGGTTTTCCTTCGCCACCGAGCACGCGGTAAATCAGCACATAAAATTGCAATTGACAATTTCATTGGTGCCGGCGAGGATCGAACCCGGGTTGCTCGCGTACTGTGAAATTTACAGCGAGCGCTAACCATCTGAGCTACCACGGCTCCTTACTATCCTATATAGATCACATTTAATTTGAGATAATTTCAAATAAAAGTACAAGCCTTCTTTACAAACTATTTTCAAAAACTGCAATAACGGTATATCATTATTAATATATTTGAACTTATGTTTAAAATTTGGCTACTCTTTGAAAATAACCCTCTATTTATATTATAAAATTTTCTATAATAGCTAACATGATAACAAATATCTACTGTGATCCATGAACACCTGCAACTAGCTTCAAGCAAAGGACGATACAAGTTCGTTGTTAAAGCTGAGGACTAAGATAAAATGCTTCACGATCTGTTATATTGTTGTTTGGTGACAGCACAGATATGTTTTAAATTTATACATTACTCAGATGAACTCCAAAAATAAAGCCTATCCAATTACATAGTTTAATTAATTATCATTGTAATTGCAATATTAAAAACTATAATAATAATAAAAAAACTAAAACTAGAAACTTAAATATCATATAGTCCTACTCCTCGCGGTTTCGTGCCAAGAACGCTGGCTGCGTTTCCCCGCTGAATGGCTATACTTAGCCTCTGAGCGAGGAAAGAACCAGCCCTCTTATCACCAGCAGCAACGACCAGCCGCGGATTGAGTTCCTTTAGGAACTTCACCGCACGTGGACCCCACGGACCGATAGTCTCTACAGCAAATGGCACAAATATGCAGTCATCTCTCAAAGACTCATATTTGCGCCACTTACTCAGTTCAGCTACCTCTGATGCCGCCCCGGCTCTAAAAGAGGTACCCCTGAGATGAGAGGCCGCCAGAATGTCTACGCAAGTAGCATCCCACACTAGGGCTTTACCTCTCTCCCAAGGGACCAATGTCATACCGTCGGGTCTCTTGCCATCATCTCTAAATATTCCACAAGGCTCTAAAACCGAGGGAACATTAATAGAGACAAGAGCCCTTCGGATGACATCGTTTAAAGAACTGTGTCGTGAAAACCTAAATTGTTATAATATAATTGGACTAGTTAAGAAATTACCGTTAAATATATAAACTGTCTGCCTCGCTGCAGTCAATAAAGCATTTTAGAGATTAGTTAATTTAAATTTAGACCCATTTACTACGCCAAGGTACAAGAGTCAATAAATTTATAAATTATAAAACTTAGTCTAGCAAACAACTCCAACGACAATAAGCTTTCAGCGTTGACAATAAATATAAGATAAACAACTTACAAACAAAATATGATATATTTAATGGTATTTGCGAATTGCCAACGATACTGGAATGAACCTGGAGATGCATTACAGAGATTACAAATTTGAATTATGCTTCACTTGGCCCGTCTGTGCGGGAACAGTGCCGAAATTCACGAAAGTCTGCGAACTTAGGCCATAATATTTTAAGTAAACTGTTCTTTTGTACTTTGTTTGTAATTTTTATCGCTATATACGCATAAAAATAGTCATTCCATTACTTTTCTAATGATGTCACCATTACTATCGGACTGTTTTCAGCTGGTTTATTTATAGTGTATTTATTTCAATTATTAAGTGGCGAAGCTTGCGAAGTCACTTATTGATTTCACGATGTCTGTCCGTCTGTCCGTCTGTCCGTCTGTCCGTCTGTCCGTCTGTCCGTCTGTCCGTCTGTCCGTCCGTCTGTCCGTCTGTCCCACGATTATCTCGAGAACGGTTTCGAATTTTCAAATTCTGTTTTCAGCAATCGATTACTGATCACCCAGGCATCTGAACCTCCTATTTTGAATTTTTTTTCCGTTAGAAACCGCTACAAAACTGACTGCTTCGCCACTTTGCTATGCTGTTAGCTTGCTAGGTTTATTATAGTGAAAAATGAACTTGAGAAACTTTCTTAGGATCACGCTGTATCACAATGGATGGGTTCGGCCCAGGAAAGCACTACAGTCACAAAGAATACAAGCATATCGAAGTTGTGTTTCATTTAGTGAGTGACAACAACAATACCCTTTGTATCGGTAACGAGGTATTTACCATTAGTCCTTAAGGTTGACAAAGATTCTGCATTTTGATTCCTTATACATTTAGAATAGATATATACAGGACTGGCTATCCGGCCGCACTTCGAATGGGTGATTTCTGTATCTCGACATCAAATTTAATTCCAGGGACCCACTCAAACACACACGAAAACTTTTATCAAAGTCGGTCCAACCATTGTTTAGTGACAAACACACGTACAAAAAAATTATATATTAAAAGATATATTAGGTGTCATAGGTCCCAGCATCCACTTATAAATCTAACCTATAAATCTTTAAAAAAAAACTTACAGTTCACCTGATCATAACTTGATAAAATGTTTAATGGGATTTAGTACTATTAAAAATAACATTTATTAACCTTACTTTTTTATATGATAAGGGTGACAAACGAGCACACATTCCACCTGATGGTAAGTGGTTGCTGCGGCCCATAGACATCTACTTAAGCTACTATTTTACGCTGGTATTCTGTGAGAGCGTGGTCCTTCCCCGGTCGAGCCGACCCATTCGTGCTACAACTATACTACTAATATAGCTGCCATGACTCCACCACGTAAAATTTTTTAATATTAATGCCTTTATTAGTGCATCATAATCTGACTGTAATTTCCTTTGTTTGAAGTTGGTTGCGGGCGTTTATGGGAGCAGTAACCACTTAAACAGGTGGACAGTAGGTTCATTTGTTACTTTAGTTTTTTTTAAATATACCAACCCAAACCAACCCCTGTACAGAAAAGGAATAGTACCACAAACAGAATCGTTATGTTTTACAAGTATATAGCGATTTTTGATTATGTTTACTGTAGCCGCTTCCTCGTCCACTAGCGTGTTGCTCGTATGTCAATCTAATATTGTAAAAAAATATTCTTGAAATATGTTATGGACCAAGCGATTAATAAGGGCATTATTTATAATGCCCGGGCAACACGTATAATGACAAGACAAATGGGGCTACGTAATTAATACTGATTTAAACGTCATTACTTATCACATTGTCTGGTCATAACCCACCTACGAGTAACCTAATCTATTACACGCCTCACAACAGTGCTCTACTCTCGATATGTGGCCATACCCCAATTTCGCTACATCAAATCATTGTTATACCCTTAGCTATACATCAAATCCAAATTATCATTAACGTTATAATAACTACAGACATTTAGTTATAAGATTAGTTTATTTTCTAATTGATTCACTTTAGATTACATAACAAAAATGTAATTGAAAAAATATAGGGTAATTATGCCTATGTCTATGCGTCGGTGAGCCTTCTCGCTTAATAGAAATGTACGCAATAGATTGAGATATACGGTATTAAATAAGATCCCATATATTCTAAGGAGGATCCCTATTATTTTTGTTATTGAACTCGACACCGATTAAAAGTTATTAATGAAAGTCGATCAGATTCTCTGGTTTTTTTTTTTGGATAAATTATTGTCACTATTTTTTTTTTTCATCAAAATTAAATGAAACGCTCATGAGACGTGCCCTTTTGGATTTTCCAAACGATCTTTTTATTACTCTAGCCAATATGTAACCGATTATATTCATAAATCCAGGTAAATTTAATTATTTGTATAGTTTTTATCATATTATGTTCTCATATTGGGCATTTTCAAACTGTCTGGACATTATGAATAATGCCCTATTAATCACTTGATCCATACAATATGTAAAAATTATCTTACTCATCGACACAGTGTCCCGCCGTCGCAATCCAACCCTCATTGATGATAGCGCCACCACAGCGGTGTGTGGAGGAAAACCCGAAGAATGAGTTACGACGCACTGACACTTGCCATGGCCATCGGCCGAAGCTGGAATCTTTGCCGCCCATTATACGACTTTCTGGTCGTGGCCACATTGCTGTTACTCCGCACTCTGAAATGTAATGCAACGAACTTATGTACCAAGAATAGACAAGTCAACAGTAAAACCCTATCTCTCCTAAATAAAGACACCCAAATAATGTTGTAAAATAAAACATCTACATAACCGTTAAAAAAAATATCAATCTATTAACCCTAAGCATCGTTATAGCCGCTTCCGGGAAAACAATTTCAATAAAATTTTTCTTAATTATTTCTCAAAGTGGTGCAACTCAAACTGGATCACATTAAACTTGATTATATTGTTTCCTCGGTTAAACAGTTAACTACACACAGATAAAATTGAAAAGTGGTCTATCTTCACAGAGCTAATATAAAGCTATACCCCTGACCCATTTAAATAAATCACTAAGATAAATCAAAATAACTCGGAGGCACTCAGTCGTTAATCCCAACTTATTCAGTTAGAAATATGTTACCTTAATAGAAAGCAAATTGAATAGACAGGCGCGTGGGTCTTCATAAAATAAGTATTTTTAGGATAAGGCAAAGGTCACCACATTCTGAGGACACTAAGAAATTGGCAGGGCGGAGAAATGGTGCCAATCAGAAGGGATCGGAGAAACTGTCAATTTCGTGGCCGAAATAAATGTAACTGGAAACGATTTCAGAAAACAATATTGTTATTTTCAAATAAGATTTATTTTATTATTTTAAAAGAATGCTTAGTTCCTTTAAACATTTAGCGATATTATAGATTTTAAATATTATTATTTGGACGCTATTTTGAATAAGTCACAGTTTGCATACGTACAACTAATAGACATAGGTCTTAATTTTATAAGATAAGGGTAACAAACAAGCACATAAACCACCTATAAGGGGATACTGTGGCCCATAAACACCTTCATACATCCTTGATTAAGAATCTAATTATAAATCCGTTGTCATCCCTAAGGACTAAGATAGAAAGCCTCGTTATTTCCAGATAATAGGGTCTCCGAATCTCTACACTCAACATACGAAACACAGCAGCATTAAGCTGCTATTTTACTGTGAAAGCGGTCAACCCATTCGTGCTACAAAGCTGCAACGTGGTCCTACTACGTAAAAATATGGGTCTTCTCATTTGATCTCATTTCTGCGAAGGTTCTGGACCAAGAAAGAGTTTTTGCCACAATGCGTGTAAGTGAAATTCACATAGACACTAGACTGGTCCCCGAAAATATTTAAATTTCTCAGGCGATATTCCCACGATATTTTCATAAACCACCGAGTACGTGGAAAGTACGTGGTAAATGAGCAGTTAAATTACCATTGGTATTCATTGGTGTAAGCAAGGATAAAACTATTCACGAGAGCTCGTTTATTTATTTATAAAACTTAAGTGACAAACGAATTTACAGTATAACTGATTGAAAGTGACTACTGCAGCCCATGTACACCTGCGACCAACTTCTAACAAAGAAAGCTACGTATGCGTTGGCACCTCTGACGACTTAAGCACTTTACATATGGTCCATCTTGCTGTACATTATTTGATGTACGTCAAATGACGTATGACCTACTCATATTGAATAACCTTGGTGGGTAGCACAGAAAGGTGGACCGTGTGTAAGGCCTTTTAAGATGGAACGCCTCACAGACTTTTTTATTTTTTGGCGGCAGAAATATGAAAGAGGAGGTAGCTACAAAAGGGACTACTCCAGAAAAGGAATCCTTATTACCTAGTTAATGAAATGTTAATTTAAATACGAGCCTTTTGATAAAAGTCCATAGTTTGTTAGACTGTATTATTAGTCTATGCTTTATGGTTTTGTGTCTATTCACTCTATTCCGTGACACTACGAGTAACGTTGTACTTAATATTGTAAAACCTATAAATAAATGCTTTTCACATTTAAAAGCCGCCTTCCACTTATTTAAAATTCAACAGGTTATGGGCCCAGATGCCCTGATAAAGTGAACAATACAAATCGAACAATAGTTACAATTGTGCACAAAAGTTGTTAACATCTAACCTAAAAAAAAAAATAACGCACGTGAAACCGGCAAAAAGTTTTACAAGTGTTGAAAATGTCTTCAAATAACCCGCTGACTTTGATAGAGAAACTAACTGGCCGCGATAACTACTCCACATGGAGATTTGCAGTTAAAACATACCTTGAACACGAGGAGTTATGGGACTGTATTGAAAATCCCACCGGCGGCGCGGCAAACGAAAAACGTGATCTCAAAGCAAAGTCAAAGATAATCTTGTTAGTGGATTCCGTAAATTATGTTCACATACAAGAAGCGAGGACAGCCAAGGAAGTTTGGGATAACCTGACAAGTGCTTTCGATGACTCGGGGCTAACACGCCGAGTAGGTTTACTTCGTGAATTATGCAATACAACCCTCGCAGAGTGTCAAAATGTAGAACAATACGTTAGTAAAGTAGTCACTACAGCTCATAAGCTCCGTAATATCGGATTTAAAGTGGACGATGAGTGGCTGGGTACCCTGCTTCTCTCTGGTCTACCTGAAACATACAAACCGATGATCATGGCGATCGAGAGTTCTGGAATAAAAATAAGTGCCGATTCAGTTAAAGCTAAAATCCTACAGGATATAAAAACAAGTAATAGTGATACTAATGCCTTTGCAACAAATTCAAAGAAAAAGGTAATTAAAAAGTCATTTCACAAAGGTCCACGTTGTTTCAAATGCAACAGATATGGCCATATAAGCACAGAGTGCAAGTCTAAGCAAAAACAGAAACATGAAAGTCCTAGCTATGCTGCTGCATTCATAGCCTCCGACAGTAACAGCGATGCCTGGTATATAGACTCCGGTGCCTCAATGCATATGACCAGACACAAACAATTATTGTACAATGAAACAGTGCCCCTCGTGAAGACAATTAAAGTTGCAAATAACAAATCCTTACCAGTAGAAAGCTCTGGTCAGCTTAGTTTGGATATCTGTGATGATAGAGGACGGAGTAACAAAGTTTTATTCCAAAATGTTTTATATGTGCCTGAGTTAGCAACGAATTTACTATCAGTCAGTCAGATTGTAAACCATGGTGGTGCAGTGAAATTTAATAGTAAAGGCTGTGTAATTTTTAACAGTCGCAAGAAAATAGTTGCAACAGCTTTATTGATCAACAATATGTACCGGCTAAATCTGTATAATTTTCAAGCATACATATCTGATGTTGATAAACAAGATATTTATCTATGGCACCAGCGCATGGGACATCTCAATTTCAGTGATTTAAAGAAAATTGAAGAAAATACAGATGGTGTGCAATTATCTAAGAAAGAAAACAATTTGACCTGTGTAACTTGTTTAGAAGGGAAACAAACACGCCTGCCATTCAAGGCAAGTCATTCAAGAGCCACACATTTACTTGAAACTGTGCATTCGGATATATGTGGACCGATGGAGACTACTTCGATTGGTGGTGCAAAATACTTAATTACATTTATAGATGACTTTTCAAAAAAGGTGTTTGTTTATTTCTTAAAAAAGAAATCAGAAGCTCTTGAAAAATTCAAAGAATTTAAATGTCAAGTTGAAAATCAATTGGAGTGCAGTATAAAATGTTTGCGTACAGACAATGGACTTGAATATGTAAACAATGCTTTTTCTGAGTTCCTAGCAACAGCTGGTATCATTCATCAAACAACGGTGCCTTATACACCAGAACAAAATGGTGTCTCCGAACGCATGAATCGTACGCTTGTAGAAAAAGCAAAGTGTCTGTTGATTAATGCAAACCTACCTAAACTGTACTGGGCAGAAGCAGTACACACAGCTGCTTACCTCATCAATAGATCTCCAACACATTCACTGGCTTTTAAAACTCCAGAAGAAATATGGTCTAAAAAGAAACCAAATATAAGCCATTTAAAAATATTTGGTTGTGAAGCTATGATACATCTCCCAAAAGAGAAACGCAAGAAGTGGGACAGTAAATCACAGAAAGCTATATTCATTGGATACTGTGATAATACAAAAGGATATAGGTTTATAATACCTACCTCTAAAACTGTGATTAAAAGCAGAGATGCTGTTTTCTTAGAGACCACAATAAAAAGAAACTATCTTCCTATAAATCTGACAGAGAAAGAAACAATGTGTGATACATCATTGGAGCAAAATGATAATTTTACATCTCTGAATTCCAATGTCACAACAGACACTTCAACCAGTACTAGTGAATATATGTCAGATCAAGACGATAACATAGATCCGGAGTATAAACCAAATTTAAATGTTCAACAATCGTCAACACCTTCTAAAATAACATTGAGACCAAGAAACAGAGAATTATCAAAACTAAATGAAAATAAAGATAGATCTTACCTGTGCTACAGTGAAGAAAAGATAAATTCTATTCCTCAGAATTACAAAGAAGCTTTAACCTCAATTGAATCTGAAAAGTGGAAAACTTCAATAAAAGAAGAATTAGAATCACATTCTAAAAATGTTACTTGGACATTGGTAGAAAAATCCCAAAGCTTCAAGCCTATCGGATGTAAGTGGGTATTTCGCATCAAAGATGAACCAACAGGTCCTCGTTACAAGTCAAGGCTCTGCGCAAAAGGCTATGCACAAAAAGAAGGGATTGATTTTGATGAAACTTTTGCACCGACCGTGAGGTATGACTCTGTAAGATTATTATTATCACTTGCAGCTCAGAAAAATTTTCAGATAATCCAATTCGACGTTACCACTGCTTTCCTGTATGGTGACCTGGAAGAAGTAATTTACATGACTCCGCCTGAGGGATTAAACTGCAACCCAAACATGGTATGTAAACTTAATAAATCCTTATATGGGCTAAAACAGGCACCAAGATGTTGGAATACAAAATTTAATTCAGTTTTAAAGAAATTTGGGTTTGAAAGATGTAAAGCAGATCAATGCATTTATATTGGATTAACTAGAGGAATAACATGTTACTTGTGTCTATATGTTGACGATGGTCTTTTACTTTGCAAAGATGAGTCAGTTTTAACTGAAGTAATTAATGATCTTCAAACCAATTTTGAAGTTAAAACATATCCTCTTTCCTGTTTTGTAGGAATGCAAATTGAAAAATCTAATAATCATATTTTTATACACCAGACCAAATATATTGAGCAATTATTGAAGAAGTTCAATATGACTGAAGCAAACTCTAACAGTGTACCGGCCGATCCACATGTCAAGCTCACAAAGACTGATAGGATACCTGAAAGAAAATATCCATACAGAGAAGCTGTAGGATCTCTCATACATGCAGCTACAGTAAGCCGGCCAGACATTTTGTTTGCAGTTAGTCAGGTGAGTAGATTCTTAAATTGTCATGATGAGACTCACTGGAATGCTGTTAAAAGAATACTTAAGTATCTTAAAGATACTAAAGATTATGGATTAAGCTACATGTCAAAGCCAGACAGCACCGATGTAGTAGGATACAGTGATGCTGACTTTGCCAACGATGTTGAAACAAGGCGTTCAACAACTGGTTATGTTTTTCTTAAAAATGGAGCCGCCATTACCTGGTCCTCACAAAGACAACAGACCGTGGCCTTGTCTACAACTGAGGCAGAGTTCATGGCTGCTTGTGCTACCACTAAAGAGGCCATGTGGTTAAGACAACTATTACAGGAAATAAGTGAATATAAACAACTGTCAGTGATCATAAACATTGACAATCAAAGTGCAATTAATGTTATTAAAAATAGTGAATTTCACAAGCGTTGCAAACACATAGATATTAAATATAATTTTATTAAAGAAAAATATTATGAAAATGTTATCAGTCTGAACTATGTTAACACAAACAATCAATATGCTGATATGTTTACCAAAGCATTATCTAAGGATAAATTCATATATATGAGAAAGAAAATAGGGATGTGCAAACTTAATAATTATGAGTAATTTATTTTTCTAAATTTGTAACTAAATATCATTGTGTATTTTAAGGCTTAATGTGTATTTTTTTTTTGTTACTTATGCTACACATAATAGAAGGCTCTAATTTGGTAAGAGTAATGAAATGTTAATTTAAATACGAGCCTTTTGATAAAAGTCCATAGTTTGTTAGACTGTATTATTAGTCTATGCTTTATGGTTTTGTGTCTATTCACTCTATTCCGTGACACTACGAGTAACGTTGTACTTAATATTGTAAAACCTATAAATAAATGCTTTTCACATTTAAAAGCCGCCTTCCACTTATTTAAAATTCAACACTAGTATTATTACATACATTACACATAACTTACTACGGAAACCCACGGTTTGCGTAGTTAAGGGGGTAGCGAAGGGGGCTATGTGCTCGCTGTAAATATCACAGTACGCGACCAGCCTGCGTTCGAACCCCGCCGGCACTAATGATACTATTAAGTGGCGAAGCTTGCGAAGTCACTTATTAAGTGGCGAAGCTTGCGAAGACACTTATTGATTTCACGATGTCTGTCCGTCTGTCTGTCTGTCCCACGATTATCTCGAGAACAGTTTCGTATTTTCAAATTCTGTTTTCAGCAATCGATTACTGATCACCCAGGCATCTGAACCTCCTATTTTGAAACTGATTAATCAACGGCAACCGTTAGAAACCGCTACAAAGCTGATTGCTTCGCCACTTTGCCATGCTGTTAGCTTGCTAGGTTTATTGATTTCACGATGTCTGTCCGTCTGTCCCACGATTATCTCGAGAACGGTTTCGAATTTTCAAATTTTGTTTTCAGCAATCGATTACTGATCACCCAGGCATCTGAACCTCTTATTTTGAAACTGATTGCTGAACGGCAATCGTTAGAAACCGCTACAAAGCTGATTGCTTCGCCACTTTGCTGTGCTGTTAGCTTGCTAGGTTTATTAAGTGGCGAAGCTTGCGAAGTCACTTATTGATTTCACGATGTCTGTCCGTCTGTCCGTCTGTCAGTCCGTCTGTCCGCCTGTCCCACGATTATCTCGAGAACGGTTTCGTATTTTCAAATTCTGTTTTCAGCAATCGATTACTGATCACCCAGGCATCTGAACCTCCTATTTTGAAATTTTTTTCCGTTAGAAACCGCTACAAAGCTGATTGCTTCGCCACTTTGCTATGCTGTTACCTTGCTAGGTTTATTAATTACAATTTTAAGTGCTAATTTATCACGTGTTATACGGTAAAGAAAAACATCGGGAGGAAACCTACCTGTCTCAGAAATTAAACAAAATATTTCGAAGACATGTGAAGTCCACGAACACGCATTGGGGCAGCGCGGTGCACTTTT
Source organism: Parnassius glacialis (assembly GCA_033319125.1). Lineage (NCBI taxonomy): Eukaryota > Metazoa > Arthropoda > Insecta > Lepidoptera > Papilionidae > Parnassius > Parnassius glacialis. Next base: position 8,962,680 of record JAVANC010000009.1, read on the forward strand.
CCTAGCCCTAAAACCTTCTCAGAAATGAGAAGCCTGTGCCCAGGAGTGGGACGCAGTAAGCTGTAACTTTGCTTTACTACTCAAGCACAATAATTTTAAATTAATCGTCAAATCTATACTCACCAACACTATTAGTTGCCGCGGTCGTTTGCGTCGGAGACGGTGTAGCCTCATCAGTATTGTCGATTGCATTCAGCGAGGGGTCTTTAGGTTTCATATAGTTTTTATGCGGCTTGACTGTTGTTGTCGTGAATTTTTTCGTCGGCTTAGGTTTTCCGCCTGGCTTTTCCCAGTTCGAAGGTCTCGTTTTTGTAATAAATGAAGGTTCCGTGGTCACCTGCCAGTGCATAGTGTTGAAGTTGCTCGGTCTTGACATGAGATGTGCTGGAAATTTATTTTTCAGAAATAAATATAAAAATTGCACCTACATAATGTTTACCTATTGCCATAACTGCCACGCATGGTCCCTTACTGCTGGCTGTATGTGAAAGCTTTAGTTCGCACAGTGAGCCATGTTCAGAGTTTCTCTGCGTGATAAACTTCGTAATGAAGATATCCGCAATAGAACCAGAGAACTGACATAGCGCAACGGATCAGTAAGCTGAAGTAACAATAAGCCGCTCATATAACTCTAAAAATCGACAACCATGTGACAGTAAGCTAAGTGTAGGGTGCCCCACACTAGATGGAGTGACGACTTAGTAAGCGGTGCAGGAACATGATGCATGCAGGTGGCTCATGATCGTGCTTTGTTGCATTCCTTGGGGAAGGCTTATTTCAACAGTGGATGTGAGGGGCTGTAATGATGATGATTAAGTCCATTTTAGTAGTATTTAGTAGTCGGCCATTAAAGTAGCGATAATCGATTGTATTAGGCAGCTCATAACAAAACATCTACATATTATAAGCATTTAGGTTGAACAGAAATATTGTCGATTCACCATTCTGTTTGTAATAAAAATCGAAATGAACCCATAAGTATAATTATTTTTAAAAGCAAGTCTGTTTATTTCGAACTTTACAATCGATGAATGCTTAATAATTGTGCATAACTTGATGATCTTGTTTCATAAGTTTTTAAAGGTGCCTTTTATTGAAAATAGTCGGTAGGAGACTTGTGATTTGTGATGGGCTGCATGGGTGTGATGGGGCATAACGTTAGGATAATGTTATCATAAAATAAATGCTAAATATGTCTATATTTACGAAAGGTTTCGAAACAAACTGAATGAAAGTACCTAATATAAAGTCACACGATTTTGGTGTAACAATGAAAAATGAAGAAGAATTGAATTCCGATAGATGGCAGTGTAAACATCTAGATTACACCAAATGTACAGTATCCTGACCAGTGACGGGAAGCATCTGATGCTGCGGTCCCCAATCCACCTGCCTAAAGTGACTGTTCAGGTATATCTTCTCACAACGGGATACCCATGTTCAGCTGTGAATTTTTCCAGGTTATTGAAGATATGAAAGAATTCGCTTCGCACAGGTGATTTCTGGATCTCGACAAAAGCGCCACCTACCGTGTCTAATTATAAATTTACCCATCCAGGGACCCACTCAAACACAAAAAAATTGATCATAATTAGTCCAGTAGTAGTGTCTGTATAATAATAATAAACTACCACAATAAATTCTTACCTGACGAAATACTGTTGTCGGAGTGTTGTTCAGATACAGCCATAGGCCGTGCGCCCGAAATTATGCTAAGACTAGACGAAATTTTGTTGTGAGGACTAGTTTCCATTTCGCCGTTCGGCCTATTTACATTTTGGTACTTATTTACACTGTTATAAGATATTTTATTAACTATATCACTATTTTGTTCGCTACTTGCTTCTATGCTTAATGAGGGTAAATTTAACTCAGGCGGCCGATAGTTGTAAGATGTTGGAGCGCCATCTATGGGCTTTGTCATGAACGACGGCCGTTGTGTCTGCAAGGTAGGCCGTGCGGATGGTTGTGTTGTAGTCTCCGTTGGTTGTAATGTGCTGTATGAATTGCTTGATGGCGCTGAATACGGCCGATCTGTTACCGTAACAGGGCTTTGTGTTTCTGAAAATAAATTAGATAGTAGATATTATTAAGTTGTATTAAAATTTTTTGATTTGTAATATCATTTTAAGATTAAACTTTTACAAACACAGTACTATTTTGCTTAAGGAATCTGCACATTTACCAAATGTTAATAACAGAGAAAGATTTGGTTCTCAATTATACGGAAAGATGGCACTGTTTCCAAAATAAAACGGGCATAAAATATTTTAAAATAGTTTACTACGATTTTATTCCTTTAGTAATAAAGATTACACTACCTTCTATTGTAATAAATTTGTCTGGTAGTCGACAGCAAGACCCGAACATGAAGCTATCGACGCACACTCCTACATGCTTTCCCCCCACACGGTTGCATTCCTGTACCCACATGCACGCACCCCGCGCCACTCCCACTGAACACGACTTGCGTGACATTTGGTAACCTTAAAAGAAATAACATAACATTAGAGAAATATTTATATATTTTACGTATTTTATTAATGAACTAGTTTGATGCTGCCATCTATTCTTATTTTTCTGATTTTCCTAATAATTTTATGAGAAGTAATATTCTGTCGCGTAAAATAAGCATCAGTTGCAATGGAATTATAATAGATGGCAGCACGTACAATAAATGTTTCTTAATATTGTTATCCTGTTGCTAATAAAATATTTTGATTTTTACACAAATTGCATGCATTTTTTATTTTTAGATTATAAATTTAAGGCATGGTATTAAAGTATGATGGTGCTTACATATCAGTTCGCAATAAACCTCCTAAATAAATAAAGAAAGAAAATGCTTTCTTACCTACACAAAACCAAACAGTTTCAACTATAGATATGGTCTGAACCTCCCGATTATATTAGCTTATCTATGGTCTGAACTCGTCTCTATCGACAATATATTGTCGCAATCAGGATGAAGGTATTAAAAAATATATATTCATGGCAACGAAAAGTAATCGAATCGATGTTTGCATGTGGGACTGAACCGTGTATGTGACAATCTATGGGGAGGCCTATGTTTGGCGGTGTGCAGTGGGCTGTAAAGATGATGATATTGACAGTAACAGCCTACATTTGCCACATTGCTGGATTATCTTCTTCTAATTATTAAGAGGGTATTAAGTCTAAAGCACGCCGCGCTACCACAAATTGTCGTCTTAAAATATCCTCGAAATGTTGGAACGAAGTTCCTTATCGGACGGTACGGGTTTGGCGGATGGGAGCTAAGTGTAAGATTTTTTCGTTACTACCCCTTGTGTCACAGTGTATTTTATTTTAAATGGCGCTTCATTTTAATAGACGCTAATAATTAATTAATTTATATTTGCTAATCTATACTAATATAATAAAGCGGAAGAGTTTTTTTTTGTTTTTTTGTTTGTTTAAACGCGCTAATATCTGGAACTACCAGTCCGATTTGAAAAATTATTTTTGTATATTATAGCCAGATTCATGTGGAATAGTATAGGCTATCTAGCATTAAGCTATATTATTCAGCTAGTCTTAAATATGGATATTTCTTAAGCAAGTCAGAAGAAAAAGCACTCCCGAAATGATTTATCCGCGTACGCTGGTGTTATCGTTAGGGATACGTAAATACAATGTTGTAGAAAAATAAAGACCTTTACTCCGTCTAAAAAAGTCGGCGATACCATATGTCTATTTCTTATACATAAACCATAATTTGGTATTTTCTGACAAAAAAATATTGAAAATTTAAAAGTAATTTATGAGCGTTATTATTAGGCATGGCCTATTTATCCTTACGAACGAAAGTTACTTCATCATCAAGACAATTTTATGAAGATAAACTTTGTTCTTTATACGATGTTATTTGGACACATAGTTTAAGAGATAATGTAAAATTAAAATAATTCAATACTTGGCTGGACGCGCGAACGACGCTTAAACCCTAGCCGTTATAAAATGCTTGAACTAGGTCATGTCGCGCACCTCGGACACGTGATGACGCGGGTGAAACCGCGGGGCACAGCTAGTCAATAATATAATATGTTTATCAATAATAATATACTATGAAAGGAACTTCGTTCCAACCAAGTGTTCCACGACGCTTACGTATATTTTTAGGGTTCCGTACCTCAAAAGGAAAAAACGGAACCCTTATAGGATCACTTTGTTGTCCGTCTGTCTGTTTGTCTGTCAAGACCCTTTTTCTCAGGAACGCGTGGAGGTATCAAGCTGAAATTCATATCAAATACTCAAGTCTACTGTCCCTTAGAGCTGTGAAAAAAACAAACTTCTAAGCCAACGCAATCAAAAGATACAGCCGTTTATGCCGCAAATTTTCGACATTCGCAAGGGAATCAAAACCTACAGGGTACTTCCCGTGAACTCAGAATCTTGAAATTTGATACGAAGCAACGTTTTATAGCACAGATAAAGGAAAAATTGCGAAAAGCATAAATTTTTATTTATATCATATAATAAAAATATTTTTAATAATTATAAACTTATATACCTAAAGATTTGTTCGGAACCCTCGGTGCGCGAGTCCGACTCGCACTTTGCCGGTTTTTTTAAATTCCACACTCTCAGTTAGGTAGTTTCTCACACATACCCAGATTTATCTCGCGATATTTTTCGTCACTGCTAAGCACGTTGCAAATCAGCAACTATAAACTATAATTTAATCAACATGTCATAGGTGCAGGCGGTAATCGAACTCGGTTTGCTCGTGTTATAAGGCGAATGTCTATTTCCTGAACTATATTCTTAGTTTAGCTATCTTAGTAAATATGTATTTATTCGAAATAATAACATCAAAAACTTTTTAATTACACGACTGTACATAGGCTTACCAAAAAGACGCTAGGTGGCTAGTCATCATTACAGCCTTTCACAAGTCCACTGCTGAACATAGGCCTCCCCCAAGGAATGCCACAAAGCACGGTCCTGAGCCACTTGCATCCATCGACTTCCTGCATGTCTTTCCAGGTCGTCACTCCATCTCGCGGGGGGTCGCCCTACACTTCGCCTACCGGTACGAGGCTGCCACTCGAGAACCTTTCTTCCCCATCGGTTGTCGGTTCTTCGAGCTATATGGCCGGCCCACTGGCACTTCAGCTCACTAATCCGTTGAGCTATGTCGGTTACTCTGGTTCAACTGCGGATATCCTCATTTCTAAGTTTATCGCGCAGAGAAACCCCGAGCATAGCCCTCTCCATAGCTCGCTGAGCGACCTTGAGCTTCCTCATACGGCCAGCAGTGAAGGACCACGTCTCAGATCCGTAAGTTATCACTGGCAACACGCAGTGGTTGGTGGCTAGTATTACTTAAAAATTTACTAGGTACACCCACCATTTTCGACATGCGGGATAACTGATATTGAGTGTGAGTGTGATTGGCTAGTGTTCACAGTGTAAGACTTAGGTTATGTTTTTCTTGTATGAATTTTTTGGTATTATCTGTGCACCAGAGCCTTCTTTGTAAACCAACACGATGCACCACATAAAGGTAAGCTTGGCATTTGCAGGAAAAGTGTTGGTTGTAAGAGGGAACATGCCAATTATGTCTCCAAACTCCAAATTAACATTATAAACCCAACAAAATAAATTCGAGTCGACTTCAAATAACCAAAATAGAATAAAATAATTTACACATAATAACCTTTGCAGTCAGTGCTAAAAAAGTAGGGCCCCCGACTTATTACATACTAGCTGATACCCGCGACTTCGTGCGCGTTGCTTACAGACATCACTAAACACGTAGTGCTTATAAAAATCTTTCTTAAAACTTTAATAACTTTATATTAAATAAAGATATCGCAATATTTTTCTTAGATAAGGTCCAAGCGTCTAAGAAATAACATTTAAGGAACTTAATTGAAATGTATCCAGTAGTTTTTAAACAGTGGTAGAGCCACGCGGCAGCTTTTGCTGTCGCACGGATGGGCCGGCTCGAACCGGGGTAGTACCACGACCTCACAGAATATCAGCGTGAAGCAGAGGCTTACCTCTGCGTTTCGCTTGGCGAGTGCAGGTGGCCGGAGGCCCTTTTTACTGGAAATGAGGCATTCCATCTTAGTCCTCGCGGGCGACAACGCATCTGCATTTTGATTCGCAAGCGAGGATAGATGTAGATGTCTATGGGCCGCAGCAACCACTTACCATCAGGTGGACTGTGTGCTCGTTTGTCACCCTTATCCTATAAAAAAAAAGTTTTTCCGTAATGCGTGCACAACTACAAACCTCTATCATTTTATTTATATAGATTATGTACAAAATTTAATATAGTAATAAAGTATAATTTAATAACCCTTTGATTGGACTATTGAATACTAAGCTCAGGTATACTAACTCAACTGGAATGACGTCTAAACAGCTACATTAAAAACTTAAGGGCTGAGATCTATAGACCGTACTTTGACTTTGCTCAGACTTTACTTTCGAGCTACAGACAGATAGATCTCAGCATAAATGCCCAATTTTTCTCCGTGTAGAGGCGGTGTAACAGTATCCACTAACACATATCATCCCATGGGTGTCGTAAGAGGCGATAGAGGGAAACAAATCACGAGATGGGCAGCAGCGTCTTCCTAATAACGACTAAAAAAATAAAAAAAAACTGTGATTGCCGACCCGCTTTGCCAAGCGTGGCAACTATGGCAAATATCCCCCTTCCCCATGAGGCAATATATGGGAGGGCCTATGTTGAGTAGTGGACTTTAATAGGCTTTAACGATAATATATGTATTTTACTAATGAAAAACTAATTTATTTTTGAGCAAAAATCAAGATTAATTTGGTGCAATATATTGGGATTTGAGATAAAATTAATTGAGGTTGAATAAGCACACCGTTGGGTATACGTGCCTTTTGTTCGGAGTTTTCAATTACCCATCCGCCTGTTTCATCCGATTCGAAATTGGACTCTAAGTTACGTATCCTGTTCAATGTTACGCGAAATAAATCATTTTCTTCACAAAATATTTATTGCCAATGAATACGCCAAGTAATCACAATTTCTTGAAAATATTAATAAAAATGTGCAATATTTACTTTCATAACAACATACATTATTTTCTTGAGTCGACACGATGTCATTGAAATCTACTAAAATTACAGTTACGGCATTAAGGAGTTAAGTAGTTGAAATAATATGGTATTGTCTGTTCGCAACAACACGCGACATTCAGATATTTTTGAGGTCTTTTTTCCACTCCTTTAAATAATTTACAAAGCCTTTTAGCTCAAAAGCGGACTAGCTAAATGTCTGTATTTCTCTATTTATTTTAGTTTTCTGCAAGTTCTTCATTTTATTTCATTCTAGTTTTATTTTTTTATTAAGGCCAACGTTATATTGAAACGTTACACCAACACAATATCTTGACATATGTGATAAGCTGATAATTGATCACTATCACGATGACTTTAATTTTTAAATTAAACAAACACATAGTAAACTAAAAAATAAAATAATCGCACATTTAACTAAAAAAAAAGGGGAAACGAAAATACGAGTAGTATGAAAACAACATCTCATTAGGTTCTTTTGTTCTTGTTAGAAAAATACTTCTAGTTTTATTTTTAAAAATGGGAAAAGAAATTGTTGATAAGATGGTGAAACTGATTTCAACTTCACCATCTTGTCATATATTTTCACTTGGTAATTTTAATATGGTTATTCAGGCAATTGTCAAATAGCGTAAAATTTTCCTGTTAAGAAAAAAATCGAATTGCCGAATTTTACTCACGGCATTTTGTTTAGTCAAATCTAAAGGAAATGCGAAATAGTCATAGGATTGGATTCGTCATGAACCATTAAGCCAATTTTTTTAATGTAGGAAATGTTTAGAATATTATAAGAAGTAGTAATTTCTGTGAAATAAATTAAATCTAATAGACATACTTATATTAGCTTTTTCTGCGCTCAAATATAATTATGCATTAGTAATCGAATCGAAAGTAACTTACTATCGAATTTCCATCGAGGAATAATACTCAATGGCGATAAATCGTGAGAAATATATCGATCACCAGATTGCACTCTACCTACCGGTTTATCGAAAGCTCGCTTCAATTTGTAACAGCAAATAGTAACCCATTTTATGTCGTGTGATACTTCTCTCAAGGGAGATTTGTGAGAAAATTATAAAATCTGTAAAATTTTTATCAAGTAGTGTCTTGATCGTGAATAAAAGAAAGTCCGATATACATAAATACATAACTTGTTACATCTGACACCCAGAGGGGAAGGCAGACACAAAATTTCATTTTGCACGTTCCCGACACTGATAAAGTTCCTTCACTCACTTCTGCAGCATAAATTTGGTCCCTGTAGTTGCGGCGTAAGAATATCCACTATTCCATATCACACCAGGGCCAGTAGTCCTACTACTACGGTTGCCAACCCGTTTGCTAAGCGTGGCAACTATGGAAAATATTCCCGCAAATATTTAATATGTTCAGATGTGGTCTTTTATAGCCTGTAATAGATAATGATAACTGTCTCTTGGAGCTGTAAGAATATCCACTGTCCTTTATCGTCCTGTAGGTGTCGTAAGAGGCGACAGAAGGAAACTAAAAAGGATATGGGCAGCAGCATCTTCCTGATAACAGCTGAATAAAAAAACTGAGGTGGTTTTATAGCAGAGGCAGCAAAAGAGCATACGGCTCACCTAACGGTAAGTGACAACCGCCGTCCATGAACAACTGCAACACTAGGGGAATTGCAAGTGCATTGTCGGCCTTTTAAAAAAAGGAGTAAGCTCTTTTTTTGAAGGTCCTTAAGTATTATCGGTCCGGAGAAATCGCCGGTGGTAAACTATTCCACAGACAGATCGTACGCGGAAGAAAACTTCTAGTGAAACGTATAGTGGTGGACCGCCAAGTATCCAGATGGTATGGGTGGTATCGGGAGTTCAGCCGCGATGTGCGTTCGTGAAATTTGGCGGCTGGGATTAATCCGAACAATTCCTCAGAGCACTTCCCGTGGTAAATGAGAAATAAAATGCAAAGGAATGCAACACATCTCTTCGCAGCGCCAGTGAATCGAGCCGATCGGAAAGAACTCGGTCGTCGACGATTCGAGTTCAAGTGGGAGAAGCTGGCACTAAGAAGCCATAGCCCAGAGATGGAAACAGTATTCCATGTTAGGCCGATTCTGCGCCTTGTAAAGTTGCAGGCGATGTTCCTGCATGAAATACTGTCCCGCTTTACTGAGCACACCAAGCTTTTTACAAGTCAATTTGGCCTTATCTTCCAAGTGACCACGAAACCGCACGTCACTCGATATGTCGACGCCGAGGATTCCAATACTGGCTGAGGCAACAAAGGGAGTGCATTGAAACCGAGGAGATACAACAAAAGGGTTATTTTTAGCGGTAAGCGCGCAAGCTTTTGTTTTCTAAGGATTAAGCTGAACTATATTTAGTCGTGCCCAATCCAAGATTTTGTTCAGCAAAGACTCGACTTCAGATACAAGTATACAGTATAAGTGTACAAGTTTGTTCTGGTACTTGGTAACGTTTTCCCGAGATATATTGGCACGGTCAGGCCAATAGGAAGAGAGCTTTGAAAGAAGCGCTTTGTGCCAAACCCGATCGAAGACCTTCGCAATGTCCAAACAATGCCTCCCCCTTGGACTCTACTGCCTCTGCCCATCTATGAGTCAGGTAGACCAGAAGATCACCAACTGAACTGGTCCTCTAGGTACCGCATGATCTGGCAGTTTTTTAATGGATTCCATTACTTTGGAGAACAAGGAGGTAATGGCGATAGGCCTGTAGTTAGACGGGTCTGAGCGGTAGACTTTTTTAAGGATCGGATGGACAAAAATCGTCTTCCATGATTTCGGGACTACGCCTAGGGTGTAGGAGTACCGGAAAGAACGCGTTAGAACCGGTGCCAACTCCGGAGCACAAATTCTCACTACAATTGGGAGATTCCGTCAGACTCACTCGACTTGTGGATGTCCAGGGAAAGGAGAGCTTTGTGAATCGAGAACTGTGTGAATCGTACATCCGGCATGAAGCACTCATACCGCGAGATGGTTGACAGTGTGTTCCCCCGTCATCGAGAGTCTAGTTGGACGCAAAGAAAGAGCTTAGCAGCTTAGCTTTCACCTTTGCTGCATGTGCCAGTGAGTCGTCCTTCCTGTGTAGAGATGGAAGAAATGGCTGACGGAAGTTCCCTTGAACAGCCTTGGCGAGAGTCCAGAATGCACGGGTTCCCGAAGGAAGGCGAACTACTTTCTCGCCAATTCTGCCTATGTGCTCTGACTTTGCCTTGGCAATGACTCTTTTGAAGGATCTGGAGGCGGAATAATACTTCTTTTAAAGGGCACTAGTGTTTACATTCCGGGACGTTGATGCGTCAGCTGAGGCCCAGTAGCACTCCTGCTTGTAGCGTATGCTATTTTACAAAAGCAACTTAACCATGGCTGAGATCTGCTTCTGATATGCACCACAGAGGAAGGAATAAAAAGTTCCATACCCTGAAGTACCACATAAAAGGTTTCCTACCTGCCTGCAAAACGTGGCAACTATGGCAAAATCCCACCTAAGAGGCAATCTATGGGGGAGGACTATGTTCAGGAGTGGACTTTTATAGGCTTTTATAGATAGACAGACAGATAGAATGGATAATGAATAGATGGATCAAAATAGCAAGTAAATAGGAGTACAAAATTGTCTGTAATCTTATTGTTTTAATAGTGTGGGTAATCAAACTAGGAGCTATTTATATTTTGCTATAGTAAACTATTCTCGCTGGCAAGTCGACGCCACCTGGGAGTACAATCTCTAGAAGTTCTGAATAATTAAATTTCCATCCGGCGAGAAACTTTCCAGGAAACATATACGTTCTATTCATGAGGAAATGGAAAATTGCGAGTTACGTTATTATTGTGAAGGTGATAAAGTCGGAAATTTATCGAGTTCTCCATATTTATTGTATATGTGGAAATGTGCGCCTCGAATAAGGAAATGAAGACATTTTGATTGGTATACTTATGTCTACTCCATACATAAAATGAAGCAGTAAAAACACTGACCTCCATATACATAAAGTAGATCAATTATATATTTTTTTGAAAAAGTTGTTGCTGCTTACCACCACAATTTTTTGAATGCAGTAAAAGCCAATATAACGGCTTTTTATTTATTGTTGTAGAATAAGGGTAACAAACCACCAAAATGAGAAGACCAAACAACTAGATTCTATGGCTCATAGACATCTATCATCCTTTATTGTATCCTCGAGATGTAGATCATCTATCCTCGATTCAGAATCATAATGCAGATGCAATGTAATTTCTAATATCTAAAATAGAATTTCTGGTTACCATTAAAAAGAGTCTCCGGTTCTCTGCACTTGCCAATCGAACACAGCAGCATAATTCTGCTGTTTCACGCCTGTATTCTATATGAGGGTGGTCCTACCCCGGTCGAGCCAAACCAACCTTTTTTATGCATGTGTGGCGGCGCTGTCTAAATTGCGCTAACAAAGTTCCGAAGTTAAAGCAGCACATATATAATAGAATAGCTCCGAACTACCGATCGGAGCGTTGGCCGCTCCCCTGGCAGAACACCTTGCCCACCGCAGACTACAAGGCAATCCCTGGCACTTGAAATCGGACTGCACTATCGACCTCCGGTTTGAGCAGGGGGGTGATGTGGCGGCGCTGTCGTCGCACCAAAAGCGAAACACGTCGAAGTCTAAATCGCGCTAACAAAGTTCCGAAGTTAAAGCAGCACATATAGAATAGCTCCGAACTACCAATCGGAGCATTCACCGCTCCCTGGGCAGAACACCTTGCCCGGCGGGAGATCTCCCCTTTTCCTTCCTACGGCCACACATGTATAGCTGGCATAGCTTGACTCTACCTCATATTTTTTATATATGTATGTGTATGTGTGTCTGATTGCGCGCGCATCACGTTTAAATGACAGAAGAAATTTTAATGAAACTGTTTCTAAAATAAAATTTAAAACTCCGTTTAAAACATGACTAAATTTTAATTTAATCGATGTAGTAGATGGCTACTGAATTAAGGCCATAGTACAACTTAAGTTGCTTAAAATGTTGTCTAATTCCATGTAAAGCGAAGGTCATGATTGAATTTTGTAAATATAATTTAAAATTAAAAATTTTGTACAGCCGACTTCAATATAAGCGACTTCAATATAGGTTATTTGAGAATAACTCAATAACCATTGGCCTGACCTTGATCAAATTCATATGGGACCACACGAGAACTATCAGCTTTCATATAAAAAAAGAATCATCGAAATCGGTTCACCCAGTACAAAGTTATGAGGTAACACACATAAAAAGAGCCACGCGGCAGCTTTTGCTGTCGCACGGATGGGCCGGCTCGAACCGGGGTGGTACCACGACCTCACAGAATACCAGCGTGAAGTAGAGGTTTACCTCTGCGTTTCGCTTGGTGAGTGCAGGTGGCCGGAGGCCCTTTTTACTGGAAATGAGGCATTCCATCTTAGCCCTCACGGTTGACAACGCATCTACATTTTGAATTGTAATAGGGGATAGATGTAGATGTCTATGGGCCACAGCAACCACTTACCATCAGGTGGACTGTGTGCTCGTTTGTCGCCCTTATCCAATAAAAAAAGTCTCCTTTTTGGAAGTCGGCAGAAAAAGTGATAGTTCACATCAGTGCAGCCGTGGCTAACATCTAAACACACGGTAGTGTGTCAGCCAAGTTCGAAAAAAACGACGTGATTATGACTTACGAGAGGTAGACTTACTCGTACAGGTGAGACCAGACCATCATAGCTCTAATAAAGGAATTCCAACAAAATGTTAACCATGCGTTTTCTCCAAGCGAATCTATGTACATATAATTAAAACTGAAGTGTTTGTCTGTTATATCGAAATAACTGCCTTATATTGAGCTGAGGAGGTTATTTGGATTCCATTAAGATATAAATAACCGTTTTTAGGGTTCCGTACCGCAAAAGGAAAAAACGGAACCCTTATAGGATCACTTTGTTTTCCGTCTGTCTGTCTGTCTGTCAAGACCCTTTTTCGCAGGAACGCGCGGAGGTATCAAGCTGAAATTCATACCAAACACTCAAATCCACTGTCTCTTGAAGCTGTGAAAAAATCAAATTTCTATGCCAACGCAACCAACAGATACAGCCGTTTATGCCGCAAATTTTCGACATTCGCAAGGGAATCAAAACCTACAGGCTACTTCCCGTGAATTCAGAATCTTGAAATTTGGAACGAAGCAACTTTTTATAGCACAGATAAAGGAAAAATTGCGAAAAACATAAATTTTTAGTTACATCATATAAAATATTTTTAATAATTTTAAACTTATATTAACCTACAGATTTGTTCGGAACCCTCGGTGCGCGAGTCCGACTCGCACTTGGCCGGTTTTTTTTTGAAAATGTTATCTGTATTATGTCTGTCTGTCTGTCCGGGCTAATCTTGGGAATGACTGAACCGATTGTAATGAAACGTCACGAACAGATAGAGATTAACACTAGACGTAATCTAGTAATCGATCATTGTATTCGAAAATCGTAAGATTTTTTGTCAAATCGAAAAATTGATAAAATATAAACATAATCTTTGATGATTAGCTTAAATCTAACAGTGTTATAGTATGTGCCAAATCGATTGAGAAAAACGGACAATGACCTTTCGGTCGTTTAACCAGGGGTTACAAACCTGCAATATATAGGCACATTTTATATGTAGTACTTTCTTTATTTATAATGATTTTTTTATAATGATTGATATAATATATATTTATTAACTATTATTAAAAAGTTATGTGAAAGATCGCTGTAGAAGAAAAATCATCTATTGTTATAAAGTACTTTATTCATTTAACAACAAAAAACATTAATTTATAACACATATAAAGATTCGAGTGATAACGACACCGAATAAGTACGTACTTATGCAAAAGATAAAACTTTATTTTTAATATTATATAAGAACTTTATTTTTATTCGGTGCAATCATCACTCGTATCTTCACTTGATGAACTATCTGTAACATTAATTATAAAGCGATCTGCAGTTTGGTCAATTCTATCATCCATGCCACGCATTTTTTGTTCAACCTTAAGGACATGCTGAACACAGTTTTTCCATTTATCTGGCGTGATTTGAGTTAAACCATCTTTAAGTAAATTTTTAACATCTTTTAACTTGAAAGTTGTATTTTTTCGTGCAACGTACCCTTTCACATCTGCCCACACAAGTTCAATGGGGTTAAGCTCACAGTGATAAGGAGGTAACCTTACCACTGTGATGCTTTTTTCTTTTGCCATCTCGTCGGTGACGTAACTTCGATAGTTATCTTTAACTGCCTTTATTTTTTCCATTAAGTGGGTCTTTGTGTCCGAGGGCACGTATGCGATCTGTTTAGATTCTAGCCATTCCTGCATATTTTGTTTCCGCCAAGACATTGTTGGGGTTTTTTCTAAACGTCTGGAGTGGTAACTAGCGTTATCCATAACTATGACATCGCCGCTTTGCAGTTTTTCTATTACTTTTCTAAACCAGTCCTCGAAATGGAGAGCGTCCATACTCTCATGGTAGTCACCAGTAGATGATGATTCAAATACCCAATCACATCCCTCCAAAAAGCCATTTTCATTGCCAACGTGTACAACTATTAATCGCTTTCCTTTACCCGAAGGGGCTTTCGCGCCAGTAGAGTAGCCTTCTAACCGTGATTGACGAGAAGATTCAATTGTGGTGTCTTCCCATACCTTTCCCATAGTATGACCTGCGTTAATCCATGTTTCGTCAAGGTAAAAAATGTTACGTCCCTCGTTTCTTAATATTTGTATTTCTCTCAAATATCTGGTACGCCACAGAACTATCTCTGGGCGATCTATTAGACCACTTTTTCTGTTTCTCTTTATATATTTGAATTTTAAATGGCGCAACACACGTCGCAGGGAAGTTTTGCTCAAGTTTGGCAACTGGTCATCTTGATTTATACTGAGCAAAATTTTGTCTAAAGTCGGTAATTCTCCTGCAAGAAAGAACTGATGCACTTTCGCTCTTATAGCCGATTTATCAAAATCGTCCAACTTGTCAATTACAGACTTTTTTCTTTTATTAATTATTCCCTTTTCTGGTATTTTATGGGAATCTCTATACACGCTTAATACGCGATATATAGTGCTCTTGCTGACTCCTGAGATCTCCGAAACCTTTTCTACCATATTAACGTTTGAAGGATACACGTCTTCGGGCCAGGTGTTTTTGACATATTTGTATACATTAATGATAATCTCTTGTTCCCCGACCGACAAAGTGGTAGGTTTTCTCTTTTTTACTGGTGACGTTAAAGGTGCTCCAGAAGATGGGCCTGTAAATAAATGACAAAAATATACTACCATAGTACTACATCACATAAATACATATTGTTTTAGAAAATAAATACCACATGGTCACATAAAAAGAGCGCTTTAAGAAATAGAAAGGCTACGTCGTCGCATTTGTACCTATTTGTACGTACCTGCTACGTTTATTATGGGTCGGCGACGTCTCTTTCCACTTGATGTTGAAGGACCGGGCCCTTCACCAAATTCTCCTGAACTCATGTCGATTTAGTAACGACCGTCACAGTAAAACTAATATAACAGATTCAAAAAACAAAAACTTAACGATATAACAAATTTAACAGTAAAAACTCAACTAAAACAATGCAATGAATGCTATGAATTACCCGAGACGTACAAACGCAAGCGCTATCCGAACACGAATGAAAACAAAATGGCGGACCGGCCCAAAAAAGGTGACGCATCTCTGGCTGCCATTGTCACGTTTCTTTTAGAACGAACTGACGTAACGCGCGTTTTGTTTATTTTAAAGGGATGAATTTGCAAAAGCTCAATATGGTGATTATATTGCTTCAAATATTTTTTTAATATGAAACTGTTATAAAATGAATTGCTGCGTTACTTACCATAAATTGAAATATAAAATATAACACATTTTTCGCGATGTACCGTAAGATTTTACTATGTTTATAGGAACCACAGACAATATTATTTAAGAAACAAAAAAACAAAACATATGTGCTGACCTAGAAGTGGGAATAATATCAATATTTAAATATTGTTATCACATCCAAATTGAGATTTTGTAAGTTACGCCTTTTGACACTCGGCTCATATCTGAGGTCATTGTCCGTTTTTCTCAATCGATATGGCACATACTATAGTACTACACCTCCATGCTATAGCTTCCGCTGTAGCACGGATGGGTCCGCTCGAACCGGGGTGTTACCATGATCTCACAGAATACCAGTGTAAAATAGAAGCTTAGCTTCTGCGTTTCGCTTGATTAGTGAACGTGGGTGCTCAGGCTGCCCCGTGTTTTTTTTCGCAGTCGGGTGGGGGGGGGGGGGGATTGCAAAATCCCGCTCACTACTAACACTGGACGGGCAAACATGGCGATAAAACTATCCACACTAAACCACACGCTATCCGTAGACTTCTGCTACATCAGAGGACTTCACTCGAAACTTTACGCAGTCCACTACTATCTGAAGATGGCGAAGCCGGCCTTGCTCCTTTTGACCGACGCGAAGGTGTCCTATTGTTTTTTTTAGGATAAGGGTGACAAGCGAGCACTCACTCCACCTGATGGTAAGTGGTTGTTGTGGCCCATAGACATCTACCCTCGATTACGAATCGAAATGCATATGCATTGTCACCCGTGAGGACTAAGATGGAATGCCTCGTTTCTAGTAAAAAGGATCTCCGATCTATACTCACTATGTCATCCTCTCCGGCTGATATTTCGTACCTGTCCTACCCAGGGTACAAATTAGAACACTTCTTTGCGCTCTGGGCTGGAGTTTGCGTATACGTAAGAAGATACCTAACAGCGATGACAATCCCCGCGTCTACTGGTGCCCTAATAATATACGTCCCAAAGCGGTCATTCAGACACAGACCGACGCATCGACCACGTCCAAATGGCTACAGATTTCTTGCTACAACAGGTCCCATCCGCAGAGGTCGTGTTACTTGACAATTTTAAAGGCCACCACGATGAATGGCTCGGTTCACTTTTAACCGATAATGCGGGGAGATCTGTTTATGACTTTGCCATGGAATATGGTATGACACAACTGGTTACTTCGCCTACGCGGATTCCAGACATGGAGGATCATACAACTTCCCTGTTAGAACTTCTGCTGACCTCTCATCCGGAAGGATATCAGGTTTCCGTTGACGCCCCTCTCGGCTCTTTGGACCATTATCTGATCCAGATTATGGTGCCACTCACCCTCCCTTCGCGGTTACGTTCTGCAAGCTGCCGTCGTGTTTGGCATAACAGGTCGATGGATTTTGACGGAATGCGGTCTTTCTTTGCATATTATACATGGAGACGAGTTTGTTTCTTGCCGAATGATCCCAGCACTGTAGCTGACTCTGTTACTCATGTAGTGCTACAGGGAACAAAACTATTTAATCCATCATTTGTGGTACCCATCGGAGGCAAACCTATCAGCCTCGGTTTGGTCACTTCTCTAAGACCGTATCACGCAGTAAGCAGAAGTGTTAACAGGCCTGGGCTGACGCTTCAGCAGCTCGGAATGTAAACACTAGTATGCTTAAAAAGAGTATAACTTTGAATCCAGGTCCTTCAAAAAAGTTATTGCCAAGGAAAAGTATAAGAACATTGGCAGAATAAGCGTGAAATTAGTTCGCCTTCCTTCGGGTACCCGTGCATTCTGGCCTCTCGTCAAAGCTATCCAAGGTAATTTCTGTAAGCCATCGCTACCATCTCTGCACAGGGAGAGCGACTCACGACTTAACCACGCCGCAAAAGAGAAAGCCGACCTTTTAGGCTCCTTTTTGCGTCCAACTCGACTTCTGATGACGGGAGGAACACACTGCCGACCATCCCGCAGTATGAGTGCTCTATGCTTGATATGCCGTTCACACAGTGCTCAGTACGCAAAGCACTCCTTTCCCTGGACATCCACAAGTCGAGTGGTTCTGACGGAATCCCGCCAATTGTGTTGAGCACCAGTTCTAACGCGTCTTTTCCGGTACACCTACTCCCTAAGAGTTGTCCTAAATTCATGGAAAGCCTACTACAGGCATATCGCCGTCACATCCTTGTTCTCGAAAATAATGGAGTCCATTATTAAATGCCAGTTCATCCGGTAAAGCGCTTCTTTCGAAGCTTCCTTCCTATGGACTTCCCGAGAAATTGTGTTTTTCTGGCTGATTGAAGCATCAAGGTCGTAGTAGACGGTGCATGCTCCGATTACAAGCCTATTAACTCTGGCGTTACACAAGGCTATGTGCTATCACCAACGCTGTTTCTTCTGCATATCAATGATATGTTGCAAACCGGTAACAGTAATTGCTATGCGGACGACAGCATTAGTGATACTTTATATACTGTCCGTGCACATCGCCTGCAACTTTACAAAGCGCAGGTTTGGCCGCACATGGAATGCTGTTCCCATCTCTGGGCCGGGGATCCCCAGTGCCAACTCTTTCTATTTTATCGCATCCAGCGCAGAGCGGCAAGCTTGACTCACTGGCGCTGCGAAGAGATGTGCATCTCTTTGCGTATTCTATCGTATCTACCACGGCAAGTGTTCAGAGGAATTGCGCCAACTAATTCCAGCCGCTCAATTTCACCATCGTACATCGCGACAGAACTCGAAATACCACCCGTACCGATACGGCTTAGAGACCTTCAGGAAAAAACCATCTTCTTTTTTAAAAGGCCGACAACGCATATGTAATTCCCTTGGTGTTGCAGTTGTTCATGGGCGGCGGTAGTCACTTACCATCAGGTGAACCGTATACTCGTTTGCCCCCTCTAATATTAAAAAAAAATCTAAATAACATCACATTAATAAATACTACCCAAGCGAAGGCGGGGTGGGCCGCCAGTCATCAATAATAATGAATTTCTATCGACCTCACAAAAGGAAGCCATATTGCATGTGTTAACGGACCTTGATAAACCATTATTCATAATATATCTCGATATACGTGAAAGCCTACAACCCTTCGCCCTGGTTTCCAATACATTAATGTGTTTCGATAAGAAACATCTGTGCTCACCCCTTCGTCTTTCAATGTTTATTATCTGGACACATATAGGCGCAGTGGTGACCGACTAACCGGCAGCAAACCGGGTTGGCTATTTTATGTTGTTTATATTAGGTCTTTACCTATGAAATTGCCGTTTTTTATGAAATAAGTAAACGTAATTTTTTTTCTATATTTTTTATTTCTATTAATCAAAGTAATCACCAATGCAATCGATGCATCTTTGCCGACGCAGTGACCGTTTACTTTTTACGCCTTTCTTGAAGATATCAGCTGTACGAGGGGCAACAAATTCTTCAAAGGCATTTTGGACTGCCTCCCGGATATTTAATTTTTTTTCTTACCAAAAAGTTATCCGAATTCTGAAAAAAGTAGCAGATGACGGAGAACTTCCAACCCCAGTTCTTATAATTTGGAGTCCGTCTGTTGTCCATTATGAGGTCACGCGTTATCATGCAGGAATAGCGGGGATGAGCGATTGACCAAAGTGTGGCCTGTTTTCACTTTGATTAGTGATTAGTGCAGGTGCTTAGTGTTTAGGAGTAAACACGTGTGGACAGCGATTGATTAGTGCAAGTGATTAATAACCTGTGTAGTAAAGTGATTAGAAGCGTGTTCTATTTTTTTGCGAGTGGACTGCGAGTGTCACGCCCCGCGCGCCCTTCCTTTCCCCTCACTCGCAGCATGCCTGCCACTAAACACGTTTGGACAGCAGTGCTAATGCTAAGTGTTTAACGTTTAGCGTCGGACGCTTGCTTCTGTTAAAAAATGTCCATACTTCCTGGTCGACTGCTAACAACTGAATTTACTAAAAATAGCCACTAAACAGAATTGTACAATACTTACACTACACACCTGCACTAATGAACCGCAAAATTAATCACCTGCACTTGCACTAATCAAATTGAAAACAGGCCTTTAGTTGAAGACGTGCAAGCTTCTCCATCATTATGTTCAGTTCTTCACAGTACACACCTGCAGTTTTGTAAGAAGGTGTGATGAATCACACCGGCGCTAGACCACCAAACAGTGACCATGTAATACTAATTGTTTATACATACATGCCATAGGGGTGAGTTTTCGTTTAGGGCATTATTTAGGTGCTGAAGCAGGATTTAACCAACTTACTCAGCGCTTGCGTTTGTCAAACAGAATCCATTTTCGTCGCAGGTAACAATGCGTTTCAAAATTCCTTCGTTTATTTGCCTCTTAAGCAGTGCACATCTACGGTACGTCTCGACGCGTACTTCGCGTTGGCGATCATTGAGTTCATAGGGCATCCATTTGTTAAGCTTTTTACCTTGTCAATTTGACGCAAATGGACCAATATTGTTTTGATGCTAACGTCGATAGCTGCTGCTAATTCTGCGACTTTCACAATCGCCTTTAATTCGTCCTTGTAGACCAAAGTTTTCGGAAAACCCGAGTTTTAGTATTTGCCCCATAAACGTCGTTGTTATTGCGTGTGGTGTGTGCCGCGTTGCTGCCTATTCTCAGGAACCCATATTCCATAATAACTCAAACTTTTAACTTATCCATGATGACGAATAAGATTCAAATGCGATGAAAACATAACGCTAATCAATAAAGAAAAAACTAATTTTGAAAAGAGAATTCCATGTTTTTAAAATAAAATTAACGTGAAATTAGAATTCTTAGCCAAACAAAACATATTTTGATTTGAAATTGTCAGTAAAGACCTAGTATCAAAGTATATCTTATCTAACATTAAGATGGTAGGACTGCTTCTCTGCATAATAGTCTGTCTTATTAGGTACCTACTATCCTCTTACCTAATTCTGTCGCCAATTATCAATGCTTGTAATACAGTGTTCCGATTATAATTAATGCTTGCAATATTTTGTTCAGATCTGACTGATATAGAGAGTCAGTATAATATCAAATTGTAATCTATTCCATCTTAGTCTAAGGTAGCAGGGCATCTGTGCCCTTCATAGTTTGAAGTTTAACATCATCACAAGATTGCAGGTGTTTTTGACTCCAGTAGCCGCTTACCATCAGATGAACTTTGAAAGCATTTGTCACGTTAATTTTCAAAAAAAAATCATAAAAAGCAAAATACGTTTTACGTCTCTTCTTGAGGTTCTTCGGTTTTCGTCACCATACAAACACTACAGAATTATATGGCTCTACCACGTAAGGCAGTCTTAGAAAGACCCATGTTCAGCAGTAAACTTGTATTGAACTCACCTCTCTAAGATTTTACTAAGCCTATCTTTGAATCACATAAGCGTTACATCAGTTGCTAGTGGTTTAGAACAAATCTCTGTGCACTATATGTCCTACGCTATTAAGGACGGTAATTAAAAGTTATCAATGAAGCCAAAAACGATAAGAAAACATTATTGTAATTTTATTCGGTTTATTATCAATACTTTTTTTACGAAAATAATTACTCAATGATAAGAAAAACAGAATGAAACTAGAATAAAGCTTTATAATTTAATTAAAAAGTAAAACCGTTTAAAACTTCAATTAGAAATTTAACATTTAATCAATTATAAGAATGAACCGCAGCTACATTTGAATGTAGAACTGCAATTAAGAGAATGTCGGCCATTAAAAGCGAAAGCGGAGGTGTTGCTGCAATTGAAAATCTGATTTTATCCGACTCTGCCCTTTGAAATTCTTTTTAGACGATATCTTGTTCGAACTTACATTATTTTAATTACGGTAGTAATAAGATCAATAAAATTAGTGAGGTAATTACATTCCCAAGTGCAAATTCTTTACATCGATTTTGAAAAAATGTTATAATATGTAGTAACGTGAAACTCATAACAATAATATATATAAAGTTATGAAAGGTAGTAGCTTGCCTTATTGTTAAAGTTACTCTGCGTACCTACTAAGTGACATTCTCGACTCGCTACAGTTCCGCGTAAATTGATTATGTATGTAGATAGTTCGTACATTTCGAGAAATAAAGACAAGTTAAAGACTTGTGTTGTGGCTAATAGTTTGGCTATGACGCTATGTGACAGTGAGTTCGATTCCCGCACAAAACAAGTGTGTGATTGCACTACAATCTAAAAATAAAATGAATCTTAAAACTCTAAGTAAAACACGTATGAGGGTCGGCATTATTGGCTCTAACGGCAGGTGGCAGCTACCTATGCCACGCCACTGACCTTGCGTAATAACGTCGTGATTTATGAATGAACTGCCTACATGAGGGGAATAGACGTTGAATTCCCATGTCAGACTTTCGCTTTCAAGCAAACCACTGACAAAAGTTACGATGCTTGAATACTGATAAACTTCCTGTAACGATATACATTGCCTCTATTGTTGCACGGTAATAATTGACACTAACAATGTAGGAGGTAATGCATAGGTTAATATAAGCTTATAGATTAATTATCCACGCTTGTGCTGTGATTAAGGGTCATTTGTATTGACGTGTGATCGTTATCGTGGTAGGTTACGTGGAAAGGGTTTTTAATTATTTATGATAAGTAATGACTGTGGTATTTATAATATAATGTGATTACATATGAACCATGTTATACGAAATCATACGTAGGAGTAATACGAAATAATTATTATAATGTATGATAGCAGTATGTTCCGATTTAGTGACTCTCGAAAACCTCTTGGCTAACAAAAGGTTTTCAAGAGTCAGTCAGTCAGTCTTTTTTACGCGGTGGAGCCATGCTGTAACTATATTATATGGTTGTAGCACGAAGGGCTCAGCTCAACCGGGGAAGGACCACGCTCTCACAGAATACCAACGTCACATAACTCAACGTCAAGCAACTCAATGCTGCTGTTTTTCGTTTGGTGAGTGTAGTGAACCGGAGAACTGTTTTAGTGGAAACAAGGCATTCCATATTAATTTCGTCCTCAGTGTGACAATGCATCTGCTCAAGTGGACTGTGTTTTCGTTTGTCACTCTTATTTTATAAAAAAAAGGTTAATTTAAGCTTCATCAGAGTCAGAACTCGTCGCCTGAATTCTATGTATTAAAGTTTTTTTTTAATAGACTTAAGGGTTTGCCTTTCCATGCGATTATATCTCGGCGTCTTCAAGGCAAGAGTGAATAGACTTTTGTTACGTTAAAACTGTGTGACTTAGGGCTTCATTACCAACTACAATCAGATGGGATTGTAATCAAGTACCGGCTAATAATAAATAAAAAAGGGTGACAAACAAGCAAACAGTCCACCTGATTGTATGTAAGTGGATACTGATGGCACCTTCATCTATCCTAGATTGAGAATCAAAATGTAAATGCGTTGTCACCCCTGTGGAATAAGTTAGAAAGTCTCTAGTTCTAGTTACAGACTATATACGTCCCACTGGGCAAATGCCTCCTCCCATTCCTGAAAGAGTTTTAGGGCAAGGAAATGTCCGTCACGCTGCCCCAACGCGTGTTAGTGAACTTCACATGTCTTCGAAATATTTTTTCGTGACAACTATGGTAAATATGAGGATATGAGTCAATCTATGAGAGAAGACTATGTTCAGCTATAGACATTTAAATGATAATATTTTTTCTCGACTCTAACACATTAAGATAGAAGTATCATTGAATGTCGGAAATAAGGCATGTCACATCTATTATAATTTCAAAGACAAATTTGAAAGCCATTGTTTAAACTTGTCCACATCGCAGCTTAACAAAGGGATCCGAAAATATTGCGCAACGAAAATAATTCACGTTTTGTAACAAAGAAAATGACACGACTCGAACAAAAGACGAGCGTTAAGAAAACCTCGCAACTTATTAAGGCCAAGCAGAATGCTGTAAGCCCCAAAAATCTCAGCGTAATTCTTGGATTGTGAAAATAGATGGAGTTAGATCGTAATTGCCTTAACGATAATATCTTTAGAACAATAAATTGCGTAATTTCTCTAAAAAAGTTTTCTACTTTATTTTTAATATGGTCATTCTATATTTTTTAATAAAATAAGGGTGATAAATGAGGATTCAGTCCACTTGATGGTTAGTGGGTGCTGTGGAATCAGGCAGTTTGGAGTTTATGTCGGTCATGGGAACCTGGACCCTCAATTAACAGGATGCACCGCGTTAAATTGTCAGATGTTTGAAAAATAAATTGCAAATTGCTTTATAAATTGATTACATAAATTTTACCTGGTAGAGCCATGCTGCAGCTGGACCGGGGAGGGACCACGCTCTCACAGAATCTGTCTGTAAAATAGTAACTTAACGCTGCTGTGTTTCGCATGGTGAGTGTAGAGAACCGGAGAGTACTTTTACTGGAAACGAAGCATTCCATCTTAGTCCTCACGGGTGACAACGCTTCTGCACTTCGATTCGTAATCGAGGATAGATGCAAATGTCTATGGGCTGCAGCAACCACTTACCATTAGGTGGAGTGTGTGCTCGTTTGCCACCCTTATCCTTTAAAAATAATATAAATCGAATTATAACAAAATTTCTTTACAAGAGTTATCAGCTCATAAAACTGCATTGTACATTGGCCTCTCGCGTTGTTAGCAGACGTATTGACAATCACAGTACTCACTGCGCCATTGAATCAGCTGCTCCTCGCCAGTTTGGTTATTTTACGCCTTGCATTAACGCCATCTATCGAAAAACATAAGATATCTGGCGTATCTCATAGCGGCGTAAGAGAGTCTACTAACCCATATCACCCTGTGTTTATCGTAAGAGGTGATAGAGGGGAACTGAAAGACATGAAATAAATCAATATAATAAAAACTTTGGTTGCCATCTCGCTTGCTAAGCGTGGCAATTATAGGCACTCCCTATAGATCCATTACAGCCTATGAAAGTCCACTGCTTAATATAGATCTCCCTCATAGATTGCCTCAAGGGAGGATTTTGCTACAGTTGGTACACTTGGAAAGCGAGTTGGCAACAGCGGTTTTTTATTATTTGAATTGTTATCAGGAAGATGCCTCTGCCCTGTTTAATTTTCCTTCTGTCGCCTCTTATAACATCCTCGGGACGATAGGGGTAGTGGATATTCTTACAACACCACTACACGGTCATCAAATACATGATAATGATGATGGTGACACATAAATCCGATCACACACCAACCGAAAAAAAGGTGTTTTATAAATAATTCTGAACGTTGCTCAGCGGGAGATGAACCCGGAACTATTAGATCAGGCAGCCGAGTCATTCCTATAACGGAGCAAACAAGACGTCACTTACCCATTTAGAATCAGACAATTTAATTAGAATGTTTCTTGTCGGTGCTTACAATCGATCTTCGCATACAGTAGTTGATTCATTAGTAGAAAATAACTTTTTTTTATTGTTAATGAGATAATTTTACTGAACGTGTTTTTGCGAGAAAGATTTTAAAATTGTAATAAAATCATCGTAATCAGTTTAACCGCGAGAGGTTACAACAAAGTTTATTTATTTTATACCCAATTTTTGGAGTGGCTTTCGATTCGAATCGATGTCTATCTCATCTAGAAAAGTCCACCGCTGAACATAGGCCTTCCTCACTTCCTTATAGGACTTTGCCATAGTTGTCACGCTTGGCAAGCAGGTTGACAAATGCAGTTTTTTATTATTTTGAGCTGTTACCAGGAAGATGCTGCTGCTACACAGCTCCTGTTTCAATTTCCCTGTATCTCATACGACACTGTCGGGACGAAATGGGGTAATGAATATTCTTACATCGCCACTACATCATACATCTTTCATCATATACTCATCATACTACTTTTTATTGAATAGAAAACCCTATAAAGCATAGCGACTACCTATATACGAGTACATGTGTCCCACTGCTGAATACATACCCCTTTTGACGTCTGAACAGATTCTTGGAGCAGAAGCGCCTGTCGCGCTGCCGAATAGTCTTTAGCGGACACATATGCCCCCGAAATATATATTTCACATTAGACAATATGGTGGTTTACAAGTTATGTTTATATTCACCGTATCATACACGAAGGAAACTGGTGATTGCAGGTGAGTCAAGATCGTGTTTATGACATACTTTGGGGGATGATAATGTCAATGATGACGTTGTTAAAGCAGCCATTAAAATTGAAATATACAAGTTTATAAGAGTCTACGTTAATCGAGCTCATGATAATGGGTAGGATCTATGTGGAAAGCGTTCGGCAAATCGGAGCCTTTAGCATGCACATAAACACACAAAAACAAATGCAGAAGCGTGTCTTGCGTGAGTTTTCATCACTGATTGTCCTGACTGGCTGCTGCTAAAATAGTATGTCAAATGCCTCTCTGGACTAGCGATCGTAAGCGCGGTCATAGGCTCCCGGGTTTAAATCCAGGGTCGGACTGAAAATCAATTACTAGGCTTTCTGTCAAGAAATTCTCGGTAGCAGTTCGGCTGCATTCACCTCCGTGCCTCGAAATGCAAGTGTCTGTGTGTGATATCGAGAAAACTGCCTTTTATTGAGCTGGAGGGGTTATTTGCATGCCATTAAGACATGAATAACCATTTTCAAAATTTTGGTCTATTCGTCTGTTTGTCTATCTGTTTTTTTATAGGATAGAGTGACAAACGAGCACACAGTCCACCTGATGGCAAATGGTTGCTGTGGCCCATAGAAATCTACGTCCTCGTTTGCGAATCAAAATGCAGATGCGTTGTCACCCGTGAGGACTAAGATGAAATGCCTCTTTTCCAGTAAAATGGGTCTCCGGTTCTCTACACTCACCATACGAAACACAGCAGTGTTAAGCTGCAATTTTACGCTGCTATTCTGTGAGAGCGTGGTCCTTCCCCGGTCGAGCCGACCCATTCGTGCTACAACTATACTACAAATATAGCTGCAGCATGGCTCTACCAAGTATAAAATCTGTCTGTCAGTCCGGATTAATTTTCAGAATGACTGGACAGATTGTCACGAAACTTCACGAACAGATAGAACAGTGACCTAGAATATACTTCATCTAAAAAAAAATTGTGAATACCAAAATATATAAAATAAAATGTCTCTGGTGTTTATCGTTAACCTAAATGACACCACGTTAATAGACCCAAGCCAGGCGATCCCGGGAGCGGGTGTGCTCGTCCTACTATAAGAGTCAACTTTGAAAAACACCATCATTGTAGGAGATTTTTGTTGTACCTATAATTCATGTTTTAAATAATTATTAGTTCTTGGGTAATTATTTCTGACATAGCTAAACAGCATTTTAGAGTATATTTCTATTAATTTTTTATAAGTTTCACTTAAGGTTTTCCACGTTTCCACGAACCAATTACTAGTTGACCCTATAACAAACGTGACCAACCAAGACGTCACCCAATTTTATAAAGTTTTCGGGATGATGACAATAGCTGCCTCAAGGACTTATGTTACCCTGTTCGCCCAAGTTTGCAAGGCCATGAAACCAATTATGCTTTTGTAGGATATTGTCCGTTTTCTATCATATATTGGGACCTCGTATTGTGTTTTAACGTGAAATATAGCGTCAGAGCCGTTTAGTACATTGTTCTTTTTTATAGAATGTGGTTGACAAACAAGCACACAGACCACATGATGGTAAGTGGATGCTATTTCTCATAGACATCTACTTCGATCCTGGAATAAGAATCGAAATGTAGATTTATTTTATTAGATTAAGAACCTTGTCACAACTGCAGTAGAGATAGAATGCCTCGTTACTAAAAAACGTGTCATCCGTTTCTCTACACTAACACAGAAACACACAAACGTTACGGTGCTCTGTCATGCCGGTATTCTGTAAGAGATTGGTTCTTTCCCGATCAAGCTGACATATTCCAAACCATATGTAGGTGCAACATCTCTCTGATAACATACCCGTATGGCTAACAAAGTCTACCATTGATCTAATTAAAGTGTAAAACATTTTTTGCTCATTAAAAGCCTATAAATGATCATGTAGATTGCAACAATGTTTATAAATTGAAGTCTAAATTCCCTCTCGCGAAGATATAGTGAATAGTAGAATTCTATAACTTTAAAAAAATACCCTACACCAGAATTTTATCTCGTATAGTGTAGGTATTTCGCACACATACAGATTGCTAAAAAAAACTCTTAGAAACAAAACAATTATTTGTACGGCTTACCAAATAAACTCGTAACTAGTTCCGTCCGGAATTTGAATCTGTATCTTCGTAGTGCCACATCAAAGGTTCTACTCTTACGTTACCGATTCTTCAAACTTAGAATAACCATTAATTCATTCAGACATCACAGTTTATTAAAAGTCTTCTTTTGAACATAGACCTTACCACAGACTGCTTCAAAGGCAAACTTGGCAGGCGAGTGGGGTTTTTGATAATTTTGAGAGGTTGTCAGTATATTCCTGAATTTATTGCTGCCAGTCTTCGATCCCATTTCACTCTTACTACTCTTTTACACGGGAATTACGGGACGTTAAAGGTTAGGAATCCACATCTCATATATCATCCCTAGAATAGTCCGCATGTTTTTATCTACCGACTTTAAAATTGAGAGGTACTCAATTCGATTGTGTTTTTTTATGTTCATATTTATTTGTACCTCATTTATTTATAACTCATTTTCTGGGTAAACCGATTTCGATCATACTTTTTTTGTTTGAAAGCTGGTGCTTCTCATGTGGTCCCATATAAATTTGATCAAGGTTTGACCAATAGTTTTTGAGTAATTCGTAATAATTCATATTGAAGTCAATTGTACAAAATTTTTAATTTTAAATTATTTCTAATGCACTCGCAGACAGTTACGAATGTATTACATTAAAATGATTCATGTCGGTACACTGACGATTTGTAAGTGATCTTAAAAACTTCCCCCCATTGTTACAACTAAGGAAACAGCAAGACGCTCCACAATTCTTTTGTCCAAACAATGAACGCGTATTACAACCTACTGTTTCTTATATAACAGTAGATTTCCTTCTGATTATTCTCTTTCACAAAGATTTGTTGAATAAATCCGGTCGTTTAAGAACAATTTCAACGTTTTTAATCAACTTCAAAAAGGAGGAGGTTCATAATTGAACTGTATATTCTTTATTACGTATGTTACGCGATGCCTTCGTCAATTGTAAATCGATTTTAATGATTTTATTAAATAATAATTCAGGGGTGGCCCCATATAAGCTTGACGAAAAAATCTAAGGGTGAAAATAATAGGGAATAAGTTTCTTAATGTATAAATTTTACAACATTCAAGCTTGTGACATTTCTTACTAATAAATAAATAATTTATAAGTTAGGGCTTTATTTCTTTTTAGACTCATTTTTAACATCGACTTCAGAAGCTATTATGCGGTAATATGTCTTTATAGTTCTTTGTAGTGGGCTTTTAGTTTTTATTAAGTCTTATTCTGATCAGATGTCGTTATAAGACTATCTGTAGAAGTCGGCAAAATGTTCCGCTAATTTTCCATCTCACTTCAATCTTATTACAATTTTATCCCTCGGCATAAATAAATGTCTTACGTTGCTAACACACTATGTTTCAAGTTTTATATACACATATTCATAAGAAATATACATATATTAGACGTGTTACAATTACTACATGGCACTACTGTCTGAGCTCGCGTGATATAACTCTTAGTTGAAATTTACGATAATTAGGTAATAGAGCGATGGATTCTGTCTCGTTGTAATCACTTTGTAATCTTACTATATAATATATTTGTTCTTGTGTTGATGTTCTCCTGGTTGGTTGGAGGTATCGTATTGGTAAAAACCTTACTTTTTTGTTTAAATAACTTAATTCTTAGTCCTGATTATGATGTTCTGCTAATTGATTTAAGATATAATATTGTAATTGCCGTAACAGTAAAGTGGATTGCTTCGAATGAGGAATAATTTAGGATGAATGTGAGAACGTGTTACCGAATACCAGCGTAAAATAGATTAACGTTACTGTGCTCAGTTCAGATTAAGTGATAAGAATCGAACATCTCTTTACTGGTAACGAGAAATCCTGTCTTAGTTTTCAGAGGTGTCAAAGCACCGATTTTGACTCTTAATAAAAGGTAGTTCCACTTTTAAGTCATTACTGATAATTTTCACTATATTATGTAGTGATATTTCATTCCTTATTAGTAAGTACTAACCTACTTTTATGCTGGTAATGGACATGAAATCTTTACTGATTTATTTATCAATGAAGTTTTAGGTTGAAAAGTTAAACTTTCAAAAAAGTAAAAACTGATTTCAAGAAACTGAAA
The DNA here is from genome assembly GCA_033319125.1 of Parnassius glacialis. Classification (NCBI taxonomy): domain Eukaryota; kingdom Metazoa; phylum Arthropoda; class Insecta; order Lepidoptera; family Papilionidae; genus Parnassius; species Parnassius glacialis. The sequence goes on from JAVANC010000009.1 coordinate 8,992,934, forward strand.
TGAATATAATCATCGAAATCGGTTAAATAGTATAGAATTATCCGCCCATATATCGTGCAGATGCCTTTGCCTATTGAAGAGTTAGACGATTTTCTAATGGACCTCGTCATCGGATCTTGATCAAATTTATATGGTACTACCCCTGAGTTACTCCTTGCCAATAATAATAATTTAAATCGGACAACGTTTTGTTGATTCTAAATTCTTTCTCTTACAAATCATATTGCACCTTTAAAGTACTGGTCTCTGCTTACTTATAATTTGACTGGTAGAAAAAGCCTTAAAGCGTTAAGTCTACCTTTTTACATGTTTGGCAACAAACTTTAAATAAAATAAACAACGTGATAAAGAATTATCGCTAAATTTACATAAAATAAATATTGATAACTTTAAACAGACGAATTGAGAAAAATCTCCTTCTTTTTTAAGTCGGTTGTAAAATGACTAAACGTTTAGGAATAGATATTAGTTCAGTAGATCATAATAGTTTTCCAGTTAGTTAATGTGCTCTCGTCCGCCGTTAAGAGCGAAATGTATGGACTCTAGGCAAAACCATACGCACTCTGTTGGCCAAATATAATAATAGGCATGAAAATGAATGATGAATAATGAAAAAAAAAAGCTTGAAGGATGCCAAAAGCAATTCAAATTATTTAAAGTTAACGTATTAAATCACTAGAAAGTAGGTTAAGATGTAGTTCAGAGACATAGTGTCAATCCTTATACGGCGAAGGTACTTACGACAATATACTAATTTACTGACAACGATCAATGTAATTTCGTTTCAAGTCGTTATTAAGAAGAGAATGCCCCACGCAGTAATTATTGGTAACCAAGCAGCGACGGGGACAGCTGCGTAAATTGTTTTATTGAGTACATCTTTGATTACGGAAACGTTCATTTTGTCCATAAACTCAAAGCCGTCTTCCTTCTTTGGAAAAACTTGGGTTCTATAAATTACCTGTTATCGAATCTTAAATGTTACCGTATTAAATACATAAATTTCTAAATACTTAACGAAATTCGTTGTTACCATATGATATTTTTTATATTTAAAAGTTAGACGACCTCTAATAGTAACTCCTGGGAATGAGGGGGTAGCTTCCAAGCTGTTTTTAAGTTTTGTTAGTAGTTTGTGCAATCTGTGTTATTTATTGTATAGTTTTACTTAAAAAAATATCCCGTTAGGTTTCTCGCTGGTTCTATCAAGGATAGGGGTTTTCTCCGAATTAGTGGTAAACGTAAAACAATACTTTCAATAAGAATTATTAGTAATATATACGAAATAAAATAATAATAATATTCTATTCTTGTGAAGTAGAGGTGGAGTGACCTGTCTATTGATTCATAGAATGCCTCATTGGTCCTCTTGGTTGTAAGCGTGACTGTTGAACATTTATTACCAGGTTCAAATACCAGTCTGAACCAAAATCAATTATATTTTTCAATTAATTTTTTTTTATTAACGTATCCCCCACACTAAGATTTTCTCCTGTATCGTGGAGGCAGTTTACAAACATATATTGCACGAGGACAAACATCTAGACCCGGAACAATTATTTGTAGGCCATACAAATACTTTTACCATTCTTGATTCGAACCCGCGACCCCCAGCGCAACAGCTATTTGCTAAGACACTGCACCACAGAACCGTCTTATTAATTATTTGGTCTTTATGTCAAGAAAATGTCAGTTGCAGCCCGGATTCAGAAAGTCTGCGGTATTTCACCCTTCATTACAGCCCTTCACAACTGAACATAGGCCTCCCCCAAAGAATGCCACAAAGCACGGTCCTGAGCCACCTGCATCCATCGACTTCCTGCATGTCTTACCAGGTCGTCACTCCATCTCGTGGGGGGACGCCCTACACTTCGCCTACCGGTACGTGGCTGCCACTCGAGAACCTTTTTTCCCCATCGGTTGTCGGTTCTTCGAGCTATATAGCTCATACTCGTCAACAACTTCGAGCTTAGTGCTCCCAACAACTACCTGCATAGATGTGACATAGACATTAAACATAATCTTTGTTTTGTCCATGTTCATCTTAAGACCTATCCGTTGGGAGACACTATTGAGGTCATTGAGCATAGTGCTTAGATCCTCCAGTGATTCTGCCATAAGGACTATATCGTCGGCAAATCGAAAGTGAGTGACGTACTCGCTATTGATGTTAATACAGTATCTTTTCCAGTCCAGAAGCTTGAAAATGTCTTCCAATGCAGCGGTGAAGATTTCGGGGATATAACATCACCCTGTCTTACACCTCTCTGCAATTGGATAGGTTTCGTACTCTGGTTCTGTACTCGGATAACCATCGTAGCTCTACTGTACAAATACTTCAGCACTTCGATATACCGACAGTCAACTTGGCACCGCTGAAGGGACTGCAGAACCGCCCAAATTTCGACGGAATCAAAGGCTTTCTCATAGTCCACATACGCCAGACATAGTGGCAAATTGTACTCTTCGGACTTCTGTACAATTTGCCGTAGGGTATGTATGTGGTCTATGGTGCTAAAGCCCTTTCGGAAACCGGCTTGTTCGGGAGGCTGGAAGTCGTCAAGTCTGCGCGCGAGACGATTCGTAATGACTCTTGAAAACAGCACATAGACGCGGCTCAGAAGGGAAATCGGTCTGTAGTTCTTCAAGAGAGCGTTGTCACCTTTCTTGAAGAACAAGACCACCGCACTTCTGCTCCACGCCTCCGGTGTAATTCCACCATGGAGGACGGAATTAAAGAGCTTCTGAAGGACTTCAAGTACCGGTCTTCCACACGCTTTCAGAAGCTCCGCTGTAATTCCATCCTCGCCTGGGGCCTTGCCGTTTTTAAGGTGCTGGAGAGCCATTCTAATCTTGCTCAGACTGACGTCCGGGATATCTTTGGAATAGTGTCGGATAAGACTCGCTCTTGGATCGTTACTCACACTGGCGTGTGGCTCCAACGATGACATGTACAGCTGCCCATAGAACCTCTCAATCTCACTCAAAATCTCAGGTGCCCCGGAAACGATGCTTCCACATTCGGTCTTCAGCTTTGACAGTTGGCGCTTTCTGGCAGACAGATCTCTGGCAAAGACTTTGGAGCCTTGGTTCCGCTCGATCGCTTATTCAATACGAGCTGTATTGAAGTTGCGCAAGCCCCGCCGCATGCATTTGGAGATCTGTCTGTTCAGTTGCCTGTATGCTGTCAAATCTGTTGAAGAATGTAGCCTCATCTCCCGTCTAAAAGCCATGAGATTAAGAGTGTGATCGGACAGTTTTTGTGTTCTTCTGCGGCGGGTCTTGCAGAACTTAGCTCCGACCGCATGGACAGTTTCCACGAGCTTGTCATTCATATCGTCCACTTCATTGCAGTCTTCTAGGCACTGAAAACGGTTTTGTAACTCGAGCTGAAAGGTTTCGGGACTTTGGATTAGAGCACGAAGGGGACGGAGTGTTGACTTCATCAGACGAGACCTCTCCAACTTAACATTTAGGTTCAGTGTGCCTCTAACCATTCGGTGATCGCTGCCGGTTTTCACCCTCGCGATCACTGAGACACGACTGAACAGTTGTCGTCTGGTCGTCATAATGAAGTCAATCTCATTTTTTGTCAAACCGCCGGGGCTCGACCAGGTCCACTTCCTGTGGGGCCACTTCTTGAAGAAAGAGTTCATCATAAAGAGTCCCTCTTTCTCCATGAAGTCGGCCAGCAGCTAACCCCTTGGGTTCCGTTGCCCTATTCCAAATTTCCCTACTTTCAGCTCACCGTTCTCTCTTGTGCCTAGTTTTGCATTGAAGTCTCCCATTTACACCGTATATTGGGTTTTGGAGGAATGCATGGCTCTAGAGATATCCTCATACATTTCCTCCACCTCCTCATCGGGGTGTGCCGAGGTTGGTGCGTAAACTTGTATGACCTTTAACGAATACCGTTTGGTGATTCTGAGTATAAGGTACGCAACCCTCGTCGACACACTCCCGATCTTTACAATGTTGTTAACGAGATGTAGACGATAAATCCGACACCTCCTTGGGACAGATGGTCGCCCTCCCAGTGATAGAGCAAGTTGCCGGATTCGAGGATTACCGTGTCCTCCCCCTCTCTTCGGACTTCGGATAATTCTATAATATGCCAGCGCAACTTGTCTATCTCTTCTTCCAGCTCCACGATCTTCTCGTCAGTCCTCAGGGTGCGTGCGTTGTACGTTGCCAAGTCGAGTCGTCGTAGGTGGCAACCGAACCTCCACCGGAGATTCTTAGCACCCCCTGCCCCGCTGTTACCATGGTCGCCACCTTAGCCAGGAATAGCGGGGCCGCCGGGGACTGGGGGCCTTCTCTTTGTTACATTCATAGTGGGGTTTTTGCCATAGTTGCCACGCTTGGCGAGCGGGTTGGCAACCGCAGTTTTTTTATTGTAATTTTGGCTATTATCAGGGAGATCCTGCTGCCCATCTCCTGCCTGTTTCCCTTTGTCGCCTTTTACGACACCCACGGGAAGATATGGGGTAGTGGATATTCTTGACCGCCACTACACGGCAATATTATTAGGCAAGTATTTCACCCTGGTGCCTCGAAAAGCACGTAACAACGTCTTTACGTGCTTCCTCCTGCTAATGATCTCCAATTATGTCAGACTAAGAATCAGGCAAGAGAGTGAATCTGTGTTTTCACATACTCGTGCACTATAACTTTTCTTTCGTCGTTGAAGCGGTAGTAGATTATAAAACATATTGACGTTTGACTAAAAGATTCCAATTGATTACGTTGAAAATAAACTGTTTTCATTTCATTTAATTTAACATCATTCCATAATCTTGTCCTGCGCAGATTAGACTTGTCTCCGTAAAGACTGGCAGCCGTGACCGGAATTCGGTCTGGAGGACGTCATGATTATTATTATTACTGTCACGAGTATTCGCAAACTCAGGACAAAATATAGAGAGGTCTGCGTTCAGCAATAGCATTTGATAGGCCGTAATAAACGAACGAATAAAGGGTATACGCAGTTTAATACGGATTTTCACAAACGACTGTGATTTGAAAGAAATTTTACATTTAAATAATGTTTACTTTCCAAGTTTTTTTTATGTGTCATCCCTGAGGAATAGGCACGGATCAGGCTTGTCGCCTTAACGACATTGTGAGGTATCGCAGCCGTCATCACTTAAACTGGACTATGCATATAATTGGAACAAAGCCCACAAGCTTCTTCACTTGTATAAGTATCAAAAAAAAAAGAACGGCACTATAAAAAATAGATAAGATGAAGCGATAGTTTTCAATTCACGAAATACAATGGCGAACTGTAAAAATAAAACATAGAATGGCGAATGATGTATTAATATACACAGCAAAAATAACGATTACTCCTGTACCGCAAATCGAAATATAATAGGTAACGGCCCGTCTGATTTCCTTTTTATTTGACTATCAATTAAATTGTGTTAGAAAAAAAACTATGAATATTTCGATTGAAAAAATTAATATGATGCATCGATTAAACGGTATTTCTAATATGATTTTGTAACAGTGGTAGAGCCACGCGGCAGCTTTTGCTGTCGCACGGATGGGCCGGCTCGAACCGGGGTGGTACCACGACCTCACAGAAAACCAGCGTGAAGTAGAGGTTTACCTCTGCGTTTCGCTTGGTGAGTGCAGGTGGCCGGAGGCCCTTTTTACTGGAAATGAGGCATTCCATCTTAGTCCTCACGGGTGACAACTCATCTACATTTTGACTTGTAATTGAGGATAGATGTAGTTGTCTATGGGCCGCAGCAACCACTTACCATCAGGTGGACTGTGTGCTCGTTTGTCACCCTTATCCTATATAAAAAAAAAAGAATTTACTGGTTTCCGTATTACCTATCGTATTCGATGTAGTTGTAAACCCTTATTTTAACAATGTCAAAAATCTTGATTTATATTGACAATTCCTTAAATTGGATACGCCAACTGAATGCGGTAAGAAAACCTTTGCCGCTCTTTGTTCACCGCGTCGCCTTCGATCATTTATTCCCATTCCTACAAAAATTATGCTCGCACAGTCTCTTCTTCTTCCAATTCTCGACTATGCTGACGCAAGCTATGTATACATAACTGAGGACCAGCTAAATAAGCTTGAGAGACTTCAAAATACTAGTATTCGATTCATATTTGTATTGCGCAAATTTGACCATATTTCCCAATTTCACTCACATCTCAAATGGTTACCTACCCGACTTCGCCGAAACATCCATATTATTTCTATTCTGTACTGTGTATTATTTCACCCTTCTGCTCCTCCCTATCTAAAGGAGAAGTTTAATTTTGTGAGGCATCCGGGGGAACCTCTACGCTCTTCTAGAAAATTCATTTTAAGGGCACCAACTCACAGAACATCATTTTTGATAAATTTTTTACTTTCCAGTCTATTAAGCTGTGGAATGCCTTAACTTTGCATGTACGTGTAGCACAATCTATTGTAATCTTTAAGCGAATACTACAAACTACTAAAGAGCATTACTTGTCGCAATAGTTCGGACACCGTTAGGATAATTTTGTGATTATGTATTTATTGTATTTATAAGCTATATATTATTGTTTGAGGAATTTGGTAATTTATTTATGCATTTTTGGGTAGATATGTAACTTTGTTTATATATTCATATATATGTATACATATATTATATGCTTTACTTTGTCTTTTATTATGGTATTAGTAATTTATATTATTTCATATATTAGTAATTTATATGTTATTTTATTGCATTTATTGTCATTTTATTGCATGTATCGATATTATATTTTGTATATTCATATTGCACCACCTACCTAATATTAGTTGTTTTATTCCTTTACACCTTTGGCTGTAAGGCCGCCAAATTGTACATATAATCTGCCTTATGTTATGTCATTTGTATATTTGTTTGTGGTGTATAATAAAGTATATATATTCATTAATTCATTATATGACGTCATCAGTATGCCTTCTTCTATATTCGGATACCATATATTTTAAAAATTAAAATTAATTATTTTGTACAACCGACTTCAATATAAATTATTAAGAATAACTCAAAAACTATTAGCCAAACCTTGATAAAATTTATATGGAACTAGCAGTACCAGCTTTCAAATAAAAAAGAATCACCGAAATCGGTTAATCCAGTAAAAAGTTATGAGGTAACACACATAAAAAACATACCGTCGAATTGAGTACCGGCTCCTTTTTGAAGTCGGTAGAAAATACAGCACGTACGGTGCGGGTGAAATGTGCGAGGTTTTATATGATTTCATACAACGAATTCCAAAATGCGGCGCGTACGGCGCGTACGGCGCGTACGGCACGCAAGGTGCCGATATTTTTGCGGTCACCTTTAAGTAGTATTGTCAGATATCATAAGAGATCTGTTAAAATTTTATTTTGTATCAATTAATATTTGTCCGTAATGACTTTTTAATCCTTTGCATTAAATAAAATTTGTCCGTAATAAGTTTTAAGTATGGATGTGCCCGGTATCAACATCGATAAGACTTCGGTAAAACGGAAGTTTTCTCATTTGGTTTGATTACGCTTACGTATCGATCAATCAAAAAACGGCCTAGGATTATGTTGAAAGATAAAGGACATTGAACTCAAATTTAGAGAAAAATAAAGGGAAAAACTGTATTGTTTAACACGCGCATACATACGTATTGATCCTTTTTTATAGAATAAGGGTGACAAACGAGCACACAGTCCACCTGATGGTAAGTGGTTACTGTGGCCCATAGACATCTACATCTATCCTCGATTACGAATCAAAATGCAGATGCGTTGTCACCCGTGAGGACTAAGATGAAATGTGTCGGTTTCCAGAAAAAAGGGCCTCCGGTTCTCTACACTCAGCATACGAAACACAGCAGCATTAAGCTGCTATTTTACGCTGGTATTCTGTGAGAGCGTGGTCTTTCCCCGGTCGAGCCGACCCATTCGTGTTACAACTATACCAGAAATATAGCTGTAGCATGGTTCTACTACGTACGATGATCAATCAAGAATAGGCCTCACGCACGCAAACTCTTGGTATAAATTTTGTAAGTGTGTTCTATATTTTAGCAAAACTACACCGAAGACATAAAGGTACAGAAGGAGGCCTCGTAAAAATGTAGTCTGCGGTGATATAATGACATTATTACTACTTTTACCCGAGCCGGCAGCGTGTAACTGCGTTACCGTAGATCTATGTGGTATAGCTGCTGTCATTGTGATAATGGATGTGCGTGTATGGAGACAGATTTTTATAACAAAATATTTAATTTAAAATATAACAAGCACTGTCACTCACTGTTCATGGTGTAATTCCCCGCTATTGAGCCAATTAAAGAACCTGGCATCAATTTTTCACCATTCATTCATTTCAGCCTATCAAAAGTCTACAGCTAAACATAGTCCTCCCATATCAATTACTTCATAGAGGGAATAATCGCCATATTTGCTGCGCTTGGCAAGAGTGCTGGCGCAAGAGTTTTTGTAACAACCTATCTCCTATTACAGTTACCTTGTGTCAAATTGTACCATATCACGAGATGATTACTACCATATTAGTGGGTTTTCTTACGACGTCACTAAACGGTCCTACTGTGCGGAAACCCATTATATCAATTTTAGCATATTGTGAATAAAAGCTGATCTTAAGTTCCTGTAGTTTTTTTTTAACGTTACCCCCACGCTCAAACAACGGTTCTTTTTACATCTGAAACATTTGTAGATTCTAATGTTCACCGGTACGGACCGCTTAATTAATAGTTGTGAGTTAAATTCGCTATTCGACTACTGTCGTAAATCACTTCTCTTAAAATATTCAAATCTTACTTTAGGTGGTAAATTGGTATGTTAACTATGCTTATGAATACTTTTTGTAATGTTTTTCTTCTTTAATATAGGACCATAAAAACTCTACAAATGGGTCTCTTCTCTTGTATGAAGGATGTTTCTTTCTTGTCATATTGACGATCGAGTCTGCCTGCGGACCATGACAACTGCTAGGATGTCTTGAACTTCTGATTCTGCTGTCCGTCACCAGTCTAGGAATTTCACAACTAGCATAAATAGATCATTTTAAAAACCCTCTATAACAACCTTTAATATATTTCTAGTATTTCCCGTAACTAATAAATATAAGTGCAATAAAACCGATTCCATATTTATTTGACTCTTCAGACAGAAGCTATAACTACCTAATGAGTGCGGGTAAAGCCGTTATACAATCGCGGTAGACGAACTTTCAACCTTCGCTCAGTTTACATCACTAACTCAAAATTACTTTTTATTTATTAGATTTTAATTTAAAAATGTTAAACATCGTTTGAAATTTTCAGTTTTATATAAAAGTTATTTAAAAGTTAAAGTTACAGCCTATATAATAAGGATAGGACGAGAAAAAGTTTCTTCGTATTTTGTTTGTATAAAATTAAAGAAAAATATCTTTATTATTTTTATCTGGCTGGTTTTAATGTCCATACATATAAGACATTGAAAAAAGAAAAAGAAAAAGGAAAAAGCCATTTTTCAATTGTTTTTTGTCCGCCAAAATGAGTGAATCGAATGAAGAAATTTGATACATTCTGTAGTTTTATTACAAAAAAAAAAGAAGAATGCGACTCAAGCCACGAAAAAATTTATGACGTTTATGGACCTAATTCAATGTCAGTAAGATAGCACAAACTTGGTTCAAGCGTTTTCAGTCCGGACATTTTGATGTGAAAGATGCAGCTCGGTCTGGTCGCCCTCATACTGATAAAGTCGATGCCATTTTTGAAAAAGTGGAGTAAGATCGGCGTATTAGTAGTTACAACATAGCCGAGGAGTTGAGGATTGACCACAAAGAAGTTTTGATACAATGCAGGGCCGCGGGCTCGAATCCCACATTAGTGTTTGTATGACCTTTATAAGTTTTTTTTTTTATAGGATAAGGGAGACAAACGAGCACACAGTCCACCTGCGGCCCATAGACATCTACATCTATTCTCTATTAGAAATCAAAATGTAGATGCGTTGTCACCCGTGAGGACTAAGATGGAATGCCTCATTTCCAGTAAAAAGGGCCTCCGGCCACCTGCACTCACCAAGCGAAACGCAGAGGTAAACCTCTACTTCACGCTGGTTTTCTGTGAGGTCGTGGTACCACCCCGGTTCGAGCCGGCCCATCCGTGCGACAGCAAAAGCTGGTGCCTGGCTCTACCACTGTTGTAGTTATTTCCGTGATCTCCTCTAAAATGTATTAGAGGCTGAAGCCCCACAAAAATAAGTAAGTTTCTCATATCCTAATGGCATTGTTCAGCTTTTAATTATTAATTTTGATCCCATGCACACAGAAATGACCCCTTTCCATTCAGACTTTAGACTATGGCACGGAAGATCAAACTAAATTTCCCGCCCAAATTAGCCGCATGGCCAGAGACTAATATCTATGCGAGCATTTAAGCTCTTTTCCATCCTTATTTTGAACGAAAAAATGAGATTTACAGGGGAAAGAAAAGTGCTTTAAAAAGTATTTTGAATAAGTCAATGAGTCATAGCGCACGCAAGTTTTAAAGAAGTAAGGAATTCCAGATCTGAGCAGGTTCAATAGAGAAGGATTAAGAATAGAAGGAAGTAACGTATTCTTACTACGGTACCTTTTCAGTAATACGAACTCAGTATTTGACTTAGTACAGAATAGTGAAAAATTACAAATGAGTTGATGTAGTAAATAAGAGGATGTAATTTAACGTATATCGTCATATTTATAATATAGATCCAAAAAATGACCTTCAAACAGAATACATGTGGATATAGTAGTCCTATTTTTTACATAATATTTCATAAATATGTACGATGTAACAACGTTGGGAGTACAGTATTGTTACATCGCCATTTTTCAAGGCCGCAAGGTTTTCCGAGCATTTGCTATATTGCCTCTCATCACGCCCACGAGACGAAATCTACATGATGGATTTTTAGGTTGTAATAAATAACAGGGATAAAAAAAATCAACGTACATCTAAACAATATCAGTTAATAATAATAATGATAGTCTACTGGGACCGGGCCATCATCACAGATAGGACCATTCTTGCGAATAAGCCTGATATTGTGCTGATGGACCGGGCACAGTCAAGGATATTTTCGGTCGACATTACCATTCCGTACGACGAGAACCTCGTGAAAGCCGAAACAGATAAGCGTACAAAATATCTGGACCTGGCTCACGAGGTGACCGACATGTGGGGTGGACTGCCGGCCGAAATTATACCTGTAGTCGTTTCTGCGAACGGGTTAATCCCAGTCAGCCTCTCGGGTCATCTGAGGCGGCTGGGACTCCGTGACGGACCGCTCCAAGCTCAAATGCAGAAGGCGGTGCTCCTCAATACCGTCCGCATCGTCCGCCGGTTTCTTTCCCTTTCCCCTTAACCCACGGCCATTTGGTCTCCCGTGGGCACGTAAAATACCAATAGCATTTAATGTACATTCAGACAGAGATGATCTCATTTTATTACGTAACCGCGTTAGAAAAAACATTCTCTGCTTTTACGCTAGTAGGAGGGCTAGATATAAGAAAGTTATAGCAAAAGTTTAAGTATTTTCCTCTGTCGCCACCATTTTTAAAGAGAGCTTTTTCTACGTGCAAGGTTGTTTGCAAGTCATGGTTGGATAAACATGGAAGTTTTATTCTCTCTCTTATGTCTTGTTGAGGTTTTAACAAATTATTAAGCTAGCATATTCTAGCTACCCTTTTGTTTATTTAGTAGAATTTTGAAGATTGGTAATTATTTGACTTACCTCTCAGAAGTCTCGTTATTCGCGAGACTGTAGTAGCAGTCTCGAGTCTCGAAAATGCGTAAAAATCATCGAGTCTCTCGAAATTTTCGAGACCGAGACTCCTGTTACGAAAGCCCTATATAGGATGCACAGGAATTACATTGTTTAATTCCTTAATCCCCTTTTATATCGGACAATCAGGCGATGGGCGGGTCTTCACCTCTTTGTTGTTGATATTTAACGCATTGGAACCAAAAGGTTTTCATTGTCTTCCGTAATACGTACAGCTAAGGAGTTAAATAATCTGCCGGCGTCTTCAAGGCAAGAGTAAATAATCTTTTGTTACGCTAAGACAGTGATATCTAGAGCTTCATCACCAGCTTAACGTCAAATGCTTAACATGGGCATCTCACGTTGTAGGTTTTGCAATTTAAGGATTTGCCTGTGGACTGACTATCGCTATTCCGCACGTCTCGCGCCTCTAATGATGCACCCGCATGTGACCAGATTAGGGTGCGTTCAGATTAAGTAACATGTTGTGTAACTTTTGTTTTATAACACGTCCACATTATGTTACATTGTTTTTCAACATTGCAATATATAATTTACTGTACACATTAGAATAACAATGCATTATAACAATGTTATATCACATTGTCCATTGTCGTTCTGCAGTGCTATTCACAATGTCGACACAAGAGGACGTTTTGCTAGCTGCTGCAGCAACTCTTGTACTTTTAAATAACAAAAGAATAAATATAGATACTGGGTTCGTCCTAGTTTATTGACTAGAGAAAAATACTCTCTAGTTATATAACAACCAGTGGCGTAGCGTGCCTTCGATGGGCCCTGTATCAAAATTTGTTGGGGGGCCCCCAATGAAGACTAAAGATTTCAAAAAGGAACAAAAACCCTTGCATTGAATTCAAATTATCATATATTGATTTAAAGTTATTCATTATCATCATTACAGCCCTTCATAAGTCCACTGCTGCACATAGGCTACCCCCAAGGAATGCGACAAAGCACGGTCATGAGCCACCTGCATCCATCGACTTCCTGCATTTCTTACCAGGTCATCACTCCATCTAGTGAAGGGACGCCCTACACTTCGTCTGCCGGTACGAGGCCGCCACTCGAGAACCTTTTTTCCACATCTGTTGCCGGTTCTTCGAGCTATATGTCCGGCCCATTGCCACTTCAGCTTACTTATTCGTTGGGCTATGTCGGTGACTCTGGTTTTACTGCGGATATCCTCATTTCTAAGTGTATCACGCAGAAGAACTCTGAGCATGGCCCTCTCCATAGCTCGCTGAGTGACCTTGAGCTTCCTCATCTGGCCAGCGGTGAAGGACCACGTCTCAGTACCATATGTAATCACTGGCAACACACACTGATTGTACGTTCTCATTTTCAAGTTTCAAGTTAGATATACCTGACTAGAAGATGTCGACGTCGATGTAAACGCTGCCCAGCCGAGTCGAATCTCTCGATTGACCTCTCGGTCGAAGTTGGACTTACCTAGTCGGACTATTTGTCCCAGGTAAACATAATCGTCAACAACTTTGGGCTTAGTGCTCCCAACAACTGCCGGCATAGGTGTGACATGGACATTAAACATGATCTTTGTTTTGTCCATGTTCATCTTAAGACCTATCCGTTGGGAAACACTATTAAGGTAATTAAGCATAGTGCTTAGGTCCTCTAGCGATTCTGCCATAAGAACTACATCGTCGGCAAATAGAAGGTGAGTGATGTACTCGCCATTGATGTTAATACCGTATCCTTTCCAGTCCAGAAGCTTGAAAACGTCTTCCAATGCAGCGGTGAAGAGTTTCGGGGATATAACGTCACCCTGTCTTACACCTCTCTACAATTGAATAGGTTTCGTACTCTGGTTCTGTACTCGGATAGCCATCGTAGCCCTATTGTACAAGCACTTCAGCACTTCGATATACCAACAGTCAACTTGGCATCGCTGAAGGCACTGCAGTACCGTCCAAATTCAACGGAATCAAAGGCTTTCTCATAGTCCACATACGCCAGACATAGTGGTAAATTGTACTCCTCGGACTTCTGTACAATTTGCCGAAGGGTATGTATGTGGTCTATGATGCTAAAGCCTTTTTGAAAACCGGCTTGTTCGGGAGTAATGACTCGAAAACAGCACGTAGACGCGGCTCAGAAGGGAAATCGGTCCGTAGTTCTTCAAGAGAGCGTTGTCACCTTTCTTGAAGAACAAGACCACCGCACTTCTGCTCCACACCTACGAAGTAGTGCCACCATGAAGGACGGAATTAAAGAGCTTCTGAAGGACTTCAAGTACCGGTTTTCCACCCGCTTTCAGAAGCTCCGCTGTAATTCAATCCTCGTCTGGGGTCTTGCCGTTTTTAAGATGCTGGAGAGCCATTCTAATCTCGCTCAGACTGACGTCCGGGATATCTTCGGAATAGTGTCGGATAAGACTTGCTCTTGGATTGTTACTCACACTTACGTGTGGCTCCAACGATGTTCAACTTCGACAGTTGGCTCTTTCTGCGAGACAGATCTCTTGCAAAGACTTTGGAGCCCTGGTTCCGCTCGATCGTTTCTTTAATACGAGCAATATTAAAGTTGCGTAAATCCCGCCGCATGCATTTGGAGATCTGTCTGTTTAGTTGCCTGTATGCTATCAAATCTACTGAAGACTGCAGCTATATATCCCGTCTAACAGCCATGAGATTAAGAGTGTGATCGGAAAGTTTTTGTGTTCTTCTGCGGCGGGTCTTGCAAAACTTAGTTCCGACCGCATGAACAGTTTCCACAAGCTTGTCATTCATAACGTCCATTGCATTGCAATCTTCTAGGCACTGAAAACGGTTTTGTAACTCGAGCTGAAAAGTTTCAGGACTTTGGATTAGAGCACGAGGGGGACGGAGCGTTGACTTCATTAGACTTGACCTCTCCAACTTAACGTTTAGGTTCAGTGTGCCTCTCACCATTCGGTGATCGCTTCCGGTTTCCACCCTCGCGATCACTGAGACATCACTGAACAGTTGTCCTCTGATCGTCATAATGAAGTCAATCTCATTTGTTGTCGAACCATCAGGGCTCGACCAGGTCCACTTCCTGTGGGGCCGCTTCTGGAAGAAAGAGTTCATCATAAAGAGTCCCTCTTTCTCCATGAAGTCGGCCATCTGCTGGCCCCTTGGGTTCCGTTACCCTATTCCGAATTTCCCTACTTTCTGATCACCGTTCTCTCTTATGCATAGTTTTGCGTTGAAGTCTTCCATTAACACCGTATAGTGGGTTTTGGAGGAATGCATGATTCTAGAGATATCCTCATACATTTCTACCACTTCCTCATCGGCGTGTGCCGAGGTTGGTGCGTAAACCTGTATGACCTTCAGCGAATACCGTTTGAAAGAAAGAAAGAATAAAGAAAATAAACTTTATTGACACAGCATTGCATGCATATACAAATGGTTAACATTAAATTATATATATACACAAATACTGTGCTAAAACAGGCTTCCGCTCAGCATTTGTCATGACATGCTCGCAAGGAGCATGTCAAGACGCTGGTCTTCCGCGGACACCTATAGACGGTTTGATGATTCTGAGTATAAGGTACGCAACCCTCGTCGACACACTCCCAATCTTCACAACGTTGTTAACGAGAGACTTGTGGACGATCAATCCGACACCTCCTTGGGACAGATGGTCGCACTCCTGTGATAGAACAAATTGCCGGATTCGAGGATTACCATGTCCTACCCCTCTCTTCCGACTTCGGATAATCCTATGACATTCCAGCGCAACTTGTTTATCTCTTCTTTCAGCTCCAGGATCTTCTCATCAGTCCTCAGGGTGCGTGCGTTACAAGTTGCCAGGTCGAGTCGTCGTAGGTGGCAACAGAACCTCCACCGGAGATTCTTAGCACCCCCTGCCCCGCCGTTACCATGGTCGCCACCTTAGCCAAGTATAACGGAGCTGCCGGGGACTGGATGTCGTCTCTTCGTTACTTTCATGGGGGGTATATTGCCATAGTTTCCACGCTTGACGAGCGGGTTGGCAACCGCAGTTTTTTTATTGTTGTTTTGCTGTTATCAGTAAGATGCTGCTGCCCATTCTCTGCCTCAGTTTCCCTTTGTCTGATGGGAAGATATGGGGTAGTGAGTATTCTTACCCGCCACTACACGTGTTTTTGAGTTATCACTTACAATTAATACTCCTAGGAACTAAGCTAGCCAAACAATTCAAATCAAATATACACTTTTCGTGCCTTTTGTTCGGCGAACATAGCTGAAGACGATTCGACTGCATTCATAGCTGAAGACGATTTCAGTTTAACTAAATGCTTTACTTCTATACACAATAGTGATAGCCTTTCCTGTCCCATAGAAGTCCTTGGAATTTTTGCTCACACACGTTTGGGGCCCCTGTAGCCCGGGGGCCCCGTATCATTGATACGGCTGATACGGCGGTAGCTACGCCCCTGATAACAACGTTTTATAACATTCAGTCTCCACATTACTTAAACATGTTATGTTATATAATATGTATTGGACGTGTAGCGTGAAAGAAATGGATTTTGCCAGTTTAGATTATGGGGGAGGTCTACGTTCACTAGTAGATTTTTATAGGCTGTTTGTTTATGATTATAGTCTCATTTCGAAAAAACCAAAAGCTTTTTCTGTGGATTTCTATAGTCGCCTCGTAAGACGTCTAAGTGGGGTTATTGGTTTTTACACCGCTATAACAATGCAACAAGGTTGGGCTTAATAAGGCCTCTTTGTAGATTTCACAAAAATTATATTCAAAAATTATATTTCATACACACAATACTTAAATAATGATATAATATATTGTATTACCTACAATATGAAACCAAAAGATTATTAAAATAATACGAAATATTGGTATTTAAATCAAAATTTTAATTAATTTTAATATAATCTGTGTTAGTTAAAAAAATCATTCATAGAGCCCACCCCAGATAGTTCCAGACTCAAGCGTGCCCACTGAAATACGTAAAGTCAAAAGTATATTCAAAGTATATTTTATAGCCTCAGACTGAAGTGCATAAACGTAAACGCTCTGTGAAGGCACAATAAAAATATTATTAAGCGAGACTTTCTTTAAAAATCACTTTCTAAATGTTTTGAATATAAGTTTGAAGAGATTTGTTTTACGACTTAAAAGCAGTTGATTATTGCTTCAAAAGTCTTTGAATTTCTAAAATTTACTTCAAAAACAAACGTCTCTCGTAAAAAAGTCAAATCTTTATTACAACTTTCTTTTGTTAAAATATGTATATTAAAATTATTAATGACTAAAAATATTTTTAATGTTATTTTGCGGATTAAATATTATCTTTTTTTCATTGTATTGGTTGACTCAAATGGGTTTTTTTTTCTATAAGTTGAAGTTACCAACGAACTGATAGTCCACTTGAGGGTAACTAGTGACTGAATTCCATGGACACTCAGGACGCAGCCAACTTCAAGCAAAGGGCTACACATGCGTTTTCACCTCTGAGAACTAAGATGTAATGCCTCATATCCTATAATTATGAAGAATGGGACCTACCCAGATGAACTACAAGGCAGGAAATAAGTTATACCACATAGTAAAATTATCGAAGGATCCGTGGCGCAGACGCTTAAGTTACAACGCTGAGGGCTGCGGCTTAGAATCCTGCATGGAACAAGTATTTGTATAGCCTACAAATAATTGTTCCGGGTCTAGATATTTGCCCTTGTGCAATTTATGTATGTAAACTGCGCGCATTATAAAGAAAATAAGAAAAGTAAGAAGAAAGTAAAATTATCATTACAGAAAACAAGGGAAAAGCCTACCCAACGATTACCACACAGCTCGATCTTAAGCATTCTGCATCTATCGACTTAAGGAGTGATTTATTGGCTGTAATAAATGAAAAACCGCTACGTAAAGCAGCTGAATTTTTCAAGTATATTTATATAAAACGTCATAATAAAATAAAACATGAATTCTAGAGGATCATAAGTATTTTCAATATCGCATTTTTTCTATTCACTATCACGTTCCAACTTGGTAGCTACATGTAAATTTGATATGAAAAAATGAAATGACGTGAAAAGTTTCACTAATGTACGAATAACAAACTTAGGAGCCCACACACATACCTATCTACACACGAACGCACACCCGCACGCACACACGCACGCATGTGTGTGTAAAATATATCAAATAGCCAAATTCGACCCTATCAACCTCATTTTGAGACTTCCAAAAATTTGACTCAATACGACAAATTTGTTACAAAAAATAACAAATATTATAGTCATTAGATTAAAAAAATAATCGAATACCAATAAAATGGTACATATATTAATTAAATTCGCCGCGCGAGATTAAAGGCACTAAGGCCTCCCTGGAAATTGATTACGTGTGAATAGAACGCTTTTTGCGAGCATTTTTTGCGAACTCTTCGCTCATCTTGATTTAGCCTATTGTATTTCCAATGAATATATCAAATGAACATAACAATAAAGCAAAGTGAAGTAAGAAAGTGAGCTTTATTGCAATGCAATAGAAACTCTATAGAAAGTTTGCAAGGGAAAATAATATTTTGCAATCCATTTAAATTAGTTATGATGACTTGCGAACGTCTACGCGGTAAAACAGCAAATTAATTTAACACTGCCAAATTGAATACCGCAATACTTAAATACGAATTGCGTCATTAAGTGTGACGTCACGTTATGTTGGTTTTTTGTTGTCGTTGTTAAAATATGGGCAGAAATTATCAGACCGTTAGACTAACAGCAGTAGCTTCGGAATCGGAACCGAAAAAGGAAGCTAACAAGTGAACACTTCCTAATATTTTATCAAACATAAGTCAACAACACTTTATTGATAAATAAAGTACTTTGACGGAGTCTGGAGTTTATCTGTGTATGGATAAACGCCATTTTACCTATTTCTAACGCCAATTTGCAATACTCTGTTCAGGTCTAAAGGGTAAGGAGAACCAGAATAATTACAAACATAACATCTTAATCCTCGACGTGAACGCAACCGCATTTTATTTCTGAATCGAAAATAAATGTAAATTTCTATGTTCCACAGCATCCACTTACAATCAGCTTGACTGTGTGTTCGTTTTTGACCCTTATACCCCAACGATAATTAATTTGAAACAACAAAGCAACTTAGATTAATTTGCTATAAATTACGGTGATATTGGCGTCCTCTTAGCCAGCTTCCAACAAGGCGACATTATCTAAATACATAATGAAGTGAACCCTCAAAATCAAAATACTTCTTAGAATCTATAAATTAATGAATTTAAATTATTTAGGTGTATATTTTGCTCTTTTGTTTTTAAATTTTCGGAAATAATAAAATGATTAAAATATACAATAATAGATATAGAATGTACCAAAAGAGAGCAGTTTCAGCTAACTATTTATCAGTTTAAATTACAAATACTGAAATTGAAGAACAAAATATTTTTGTTGAATAAAAGATAAAGTTACATGCTATATAGGTCCCACAGCTGGGTACAGGCGGACATTTTATTGCCCTAAAATTCTCTCATTTTTTTATAGGATAAGGGTGACAAACGAGCACACAGTCCACCTGATGGTAAGTGGTTGCTGTGGCCCATAGACATCTACATCATCTATCTTCGATTACGACTCAAAATGCAGATGCGTTGTCACCCGTGAGGACTAAGATGGAATGCCTCGTTTCCAGTAAAAAGGGTATCCGGTTCTCTACACTCACCATACGAAACACAGCAGCGTTAAGCTGCTATTTTACGCTGGTATTCTGTGAGAGCGTGGTCCTTCCCCGGTCGAGCCGACCCATTCTTGCTACAACCATAATATTGCTGCAGCATGGCTCTACCACGTGATAAATCTTAATTATGAGAGAGTTTTAGGGCAATAAAATGTCCGCCGTGCTGCTCCAATGCGTCTTGGCGAACTTCAAATGTCTTCGGAATATTTTTTTTATTTCTCAGACATGGAGGTTTCTCCGCGATATTTTCCTTCATCGCCGAGCACGTGGTAAATCAACACTTAAAGTTACAATTAACAATTTCATTGATGCTGACCGGGATTGAACCCGGGTTGCCCGTGTACTGTGAAATTTACAACAAGCGCTTAACCAAGCTACCACGGCTCTCTGGGCTACCACGTTCTGTTGAAAATATTAGCTTAATTTTATTCATATAAATTGATCTACTTATTGCAGAACAAATCTGCTACTCGCTACTATTCTTCTTCATCGGTTGTAAATTTCCAGCGAGTTTCTCCTTTTGTACAAAGAATATTTCTTGATTGATGCTCGCAGTACCAGATAACGGTGATCAGCGCCAAAGGTACGGGTCGTAGTACTGAGATCGTTAATCCACGGTAATTCAGACGGTGTATTTAAATAAAACTAGTTTTACAGATTTTATCGCGTATATTAACTTAATTTATATTCAAAATTATTATTAAAAAAAATAAGTTGGAGGTAGCCGTGGTTACCTATGACATTGGGACGTTATACACATCGGTCCCCCCGTGACCATGGGTGCTGTAAAGTACTCGAAACGTCGGGAATATAATTTAAGTTACACGCGATAAAATCCGTAAAACTAGTTTTATTTAAATGTGTAGTGTTCGCGTATATATAAGAAATCATTAAGATCGTCGTTACGGCGGCATTGTAAGTGAATCCCTCACCCTACTTCGCCCCGTAGATGTCGTAAGAGGCAATTGTGGGAAATGGCAGAAAAGTCTTATTACTTCCGATAGATGGCGGTGTTCCTCGTTTAAGGCGGACGCAAAAATAACCAGACCAACGACAGGCAGCATCGCCAAAGGTGCAAGACGTCTTGTAACTTAAGGCAAAACCACGAGGAACCGTGAGGCCAGTATCTACCAGTGGAATTTTACAGACTAACGAAGAAGAAGGTTTGTAAACGCTTTGGATACCTTGTAGTTGCGGAGTAAGAGAATCTATAACTCTATTTCGTGATGCGGATATCGTACAAATGGTCCCGACCCGGGATTTGAACCCGGTTCCTCATGATTATCAGTCACCTTTATGACACACATATGACAGTCAGTCATTGTTATTTATATAAAATAGCTAACAACATTGTTTATGAGTTAGCTTCATTTAAGCTTCTTATAAAAAAATGTGAAATTTAGTGCCAATCTAAAGACTGCTATGAAGCGGGCTCCGAGAACGATTCAGAGCAATTCAAGTTAATTTAACTGTAATAAACAGGAAGCACTATGAGCAATGCCGAGGAAATAAAACTTTATTATCCTTTTCATTACTGTAAAGCGGGCCATTCCTGCTCCAGATTAAATTATTCCTGATTAGAGCTACAATATACTTACAAAATGCAATTCTATTGAACAAGACGGTACGTCTAATACATTTGGATTAATAGTTAGAAGGTACTTTCAATGTGGGTATGCCATAAGGACATCACACAAGTCATTAATCTGAGAAGGCTTTTAGTATCACTGCTTTATATTAATATATAGGAATTTATATTATTTGACCTATTTTTATATAAACTTGGTAAAACTTAGTTGGATTTATTAAATATGCACTTAAAATTCACAGCCATTTTTATTTTCTTATTTTATCTTTCATTGTATGCTTGCTATATGATATAAATCTTCTTGAATGACTTGAGGAAAGAAATTCAACATATCCGTCTCTTTCTTCAAGATTTTGCTGAAAAAGAACTGTTAATACTTACTTATATACCTTTCGTATATAAGTAATTTTTATCAAATTATTGCTATTGACTTGTTCTCAAACTTAAAAATTACAATAATAACGATCGTGATTTGCTTGCCAACACAGGCCGCTCTATCGATCGAGAGCGACTGATTTGAGTCTGTATCCGAGTTATCGCTGTCACAGATCGATAGTGTTAGAATGTGTATGACACATTGTTATTTTATTGTTTTAATTGTTCTCGCCGCAAAAAATTACAGACAGTTCTGTATTGCGGGAGAACGCTATGGCTACTCCCTTCGGGTCCACAGATGGCCCGTGTTGCTCTGTTTTATAGGTCATCCTTCAGTAGTATGATCAAAAATTACATTCAATTAGTATTCATTTCATCTATACTGAATAAAAATTGTTCTATTATATTCAATGGGCATGATTAATAGCAATTTACTCTCGCAGACGGTACATTTAATCACGTACCTATACAACATATTACTTAGTCTAAGATATGTATAAAACCCGAGTCAAGTTTTACGCATGGAGAAATCATATTAACGATTTGTGTTTCAACGATTTTAACAATTATACAATTGTATTTTGAAACATTTGCCTATAAATACTTCTTTGAAATAGTGTTTCTTTATACAGAAGAGACAGACGAACACACAATCCACCTGACTTTGGCCAAAGCTTCAAATTACTAAAGTTGAAGCTGTGGCCCATAGACATCATCATCAAAAAATCTTTCTTTCTTTCTAGTTTTTTTTAAATGTAGCAATTTTAATCAAGACAGGTTTCTGGTTGAAATTTATACGTATCGTATAATAAAGGATTTAGGTAATACGACTCGATAAGGTTGTATTACTCTAATGTGTAAAAATAAAAATTTAATGGATTATTTTCGGATGATGTTTAGGCCAAAGTCTTCCATTTATTTTCTACCGAATTCAAAAAGGAGACGGTACTCAATTCGACTGTATGTTTTTTATTTTTTATTTTTATGTTACATCATAACTTTTTGCTGGGTGAACCGATTTCGATGATTCTTTTTTTATTGATCCCATAATATATGTGATTTTTTTTATAGGATAAGGGTGACAAACGAGCACTCAGTCCACCTGATGGTAAGTGGTTGCTGCAGCCCATAGACATCTACATCTATCCTCTATTACAAATTAAAATGTAGATGCGTTGTCACCCGTGAGGACTAAGATGGAATGCCTCATTTCCAGTAAAAAGGGCCCATGGTGATCCCATATAAATTTGAACAACGTCTGACCAATAGTTTTTGAGTTATTCTTAATTATTTATATTGAAGTCGGTTATACAAATTTTTTAATATTTAATTATTATTTGTTAGTATCTAAATTGGACTACATTTGATTGCAGGCTGAAGCAGTATTGATGATGAATAATGATGTAAGTCCTAGTCTACTAAAACAACCCAACATATAGAAGAACCGACTTCAGAGAACTTAAAAGAATTAAACAAAAAACACCTCATTCCATATAATAGCAACTGGGCTTTTAGTTTTCTATACACTGATTTCTCAGCATTAACTTTAGAAGTAATTTAGCGTAAACAATTTTCTTCTTAATTCTTTGAATACAGCTGTTACTTTTAATCAAGAAATCTTTTGTCTTTTGGAAGTTTGAGGTCATAAAACTTAAATTTTATATGTTTAGTACACATTCATTTGTTCAAAATTGTGTAGTAGTTCCTTACTATCCTGACTGCTCATAAAACTGACGAGCTCATAAAACCCATTGCTGAATGTGTATCTCTCTCATTGTAAGGTGGATTTCATCATCGCCACGCGTGCTTACGGATTTGCGATCGGAGCGCCTTTGACACTGCTCCGCATTGCCGGTCTGGGTCTGCCTCGTCGTCTTAAATGAACAAAATGCTTTTAGCGCCACCTATCGATAGGCGTTAGATCTTACTGGTATTTTCAAGTATTTTTTTTAAATAGATTTTTTTTATTTGATTTGATTTTTTTTTCAAAAGTCGTCTGTTACGAAACCCTCGGGACGAAATGGCATGATGGATTCTCTTACACAGCTCTGGACTCTGGACACAGATATAGATTATTTGCTGACTTAAAATAGTTAGACACTATTTCTTAGTCTAAAGCCTGGATGGTGATCATTAGCGAAGCATGCGGCGCGTGCAGCAAACAATTCGAGTTGGACGCATGACGCAAACGCCTTGCTCCACTGCACGCTTGAACTACGCGTGTACTCAGTACCCCTACCCTTACACAACTTGAATAAAGTTAATTTTACAAATTTTATCACGTCTAATTTGAATAACTGTTTTCAAATTTCCAACTTTGCGGGTGCTTTACAGCACCCAAGATCTGTAGCCGATACGCTTGGTTGGGATTTAATTTTATAAATTATAGGATCCCACAATAATATTTTTTATTACGAGCTCGGTGAAGGAAAACATCGTGAGGAAACCTGTGTGTCTGAGAAATAAGAAAAATAATACTTCGAAGACATGTGAAGTTCGCCAACATGCATTACGGTAGCGCGGCGGACACTTTCTTGCCCTAAATCCCTTTCAGAATTGAGAGAAGGCCTGTGACACTGTGATGGAACGTATATATATAGGCTGTAACTTTAATTTTAAGAGTGCTTGGCCCTCTTCTCTATTGAAATTTGGATGTTTTTAACTTAATAGCTTCGCAAATCATGCTTGGAAGGAATCGGTGTTCTTTTGTGAGGATTTATAGTTTATTAAATCTGATGTAATGGCGGGTACTCGTACTACACTCACATAATACGAGTACACTCACAATCAAGCTTACACACTACTGCAACTTGTAGAGGGATGATCCACTTGATGTATAGTAAAAAATTACTAAACTAAAACGAAATAAAATCCGTAAAATTAGTTTTATTCAATGTGTAGATTCGTGTAAATATAAAAAAACACTTGACAACATTTTCGAAAAATAACGATGATAGATTTACGTTTATTGACATCTACTGCATTATGTATTAAATCAATTGATACGTTACTTAGCTACTGGTTAATATACAGTCGGTTCGTTAGCCCGTACATCTATCACATATGGGCTATCATTATGTCTCTCGCTCGTGTTAGCGGAGCCGCTACGAAATTAAGTCTAGTCTGATTTGCCGCTGCGAGGAAATCTACGTGGATTGCATCGTTTAATTTCACGCTTGCTAAAGCGTACCGGTGTCCATGTACTTAATGATATATATTATATTGTCTGCCTTCTAAGATATATTTTGTATTAAGTTTGTAATGCCTTACATCAGTAGTCTCTAATTATTTAAAAATGTATTAGTTACAATTAGAAATATCGTTTGTAAATATAAAAATAATTTTACGATGTTGTTT
This sequence comes from Parnassius glacialis, assembly GCA_033319125.1. Lineage (NCBI taxonomy): Eukaryota > Metazoa > Arthropoda > Insecta > Lepidoptera > Papilionidae > Parnassius > Parnassius glacialis. The sequence goes on from JAVANC010000009.1 coordinate 9,017,767, forward strand.
CTTTAGTTTTTCTAATGTGGTAAATACTTCATTACCGTGTAGTTTCGGTGCAAGAATATCCATCTACTACCCTAAGTTTTTAACGCCATACATTAATACTCTCTAATTATTTAAAAATGTAGTAGTTACTTTTACAGCACCATTTGAGGTATGTGTATAAAATATAATCTTTTTTTTATAGGATAAGGGTGAAAAACAAGCACACAGTCCACCTGATGGTAAGTGGTTGCTGCGGCCCATAGACATCTACATCTATCCTCTGTTACAGATCAAAATGCAGATGCGTTTTCACCCGTGAGGACTAGGATGGAATGCCTCATTTGCAGTAAAAAGGGCCTCCGGCCACCTGCACTCACCAAGCGAAACGCAGAGGTAAACCTCTACTTCACGCTGGTATTCTGTGAGGTCGTGGTACCACTTCGGTTCGAGCCAGCCCATCCATGCGACAGCAAAAGCTGCAGCCTGGCTCTACCACTGTTAAATACGATTTACGTACGATTTTTCCTCAGTTTTTCTAACGTGATAAATACTTCATTAAAGTGTAGTGTCGTTGCAAGGATGTCAATTTACTAATCTAAGTTATTAACGCCATATCTCAGTGCTTTCTTATGATTAAAAAATACAATAGTTACAATTAGCAGCACCGTTTGAGGTAAATGCATAAAATAATTTAATGATTTTTCCTTAATTTTTCTAGCGTGGTAAATACTTCATTACCGTGTAAGTATATCAATCTTTTCATCAATCATTTACCAGCACCATTTGAGGTACGTGTGAAAAATAATTTTACGATTTTTCGGTAAAAACTTAAATACCATTAATGTCGATAATACGAGTATCCATTACCCTATATCTTCACGTGGGTGTCGTAATAAGCGACAGAAGAAAACCAGGAGATGAGCAGCATCTTCCTGATAGCTACTATGGCAAAATCCTTCCTATGAGGCAATAGGGATATGGGAAATGCCTATGTTCAGCAGTGGAATTGTGAAAGGCTATAATAATAATTAAAAAATGAATTATATATTACACACGAGAATATATTATCATCATCAGTAGACTTTTATAGGGTGCAATCGAAAAACTTCATTATAATAATAATAGTAAATATATTGTTTGCTGTGCGGCGGCTGCATAAGATTAACCTTCATCCAATTACGTCTCGTGAGTTTCTTAAAAGGCCAGAGGGTAAGGCCAATAAGATCTAACGGCCGCTAATAAAGACGTTATACCATACAATACATACCTTTTATACCACTCAATGACGGCTGTAGTAAAATAACGGTACCAGCGACGGGAAACAGTGCAAATAAAATTTCCTGGCCTTAGTGAAATAGATTTCAAAGAACGGTATTTCCCAGTGTAATATTGAATTATTATTGTCGACGATTAGGTTTCGGATTTCCCATTTATCACTTCTATCGCAATTGTCCACCTTATAAAATCATATCTATACAAATAAATAAAATTGAAGTGTCTGTTTGTAATGTCAAAATTACAGCTTTTTACTAAATGCATATGAAAGTATATACTGTACTAATAACAAAAATACAATTTTTAAAGTTTTTGTCTGTCTGTCTGTCCGTCTGTATGTTCCGGCTAATCTCCGAAACGGCTGGACCGATTTTGACAGGATTTTCACTGGCAGATAGCTGATGGCACAAGGAGTAACTTAGGTTACTTTTATTTCAGAAAAAGAATTAGGGTTCCGCGCAAAAAAATTAAAACCCCAAAAAACAGGCGGACGAAGTCGCGTTGAACAGCCAGTTTTTAACTAAATGTTGTCTGATTCAATCGCTGCGCTTTTGAATTATGGCTTGGTATATGTGTGACATATATATATTAATATAACATTAACATGTTATGGATATGCCATGTTGTGTTAGCGTAAAAGAATCATGCTATACATATCGAGGGAGTCATATATGTAAGTCAAAATAATGACAAACTAAGGTTGCCAATCCACCTGCCAAATACGGTAGCTATGGCAATTGTCTCTCTATAAACAATCAATGTTAAGCAGTGTACTTTTGATAAGCTATAATGGACGAATGTTACGGATATATGCGACAGCGTGCCCGTGGCATTAGCAATAATATATGGCAAGCCCACAATCTGACATAACCCATCCTTTTCTCCGCTATTCGTAGACTCCTCGTGGAAAAAATAGGTATACAACATGTAATAATGAAAACGATGTATGTGATTTATTTCCTAAGTGCACTGCACCCACGAACTCAAGTGAGCAATTGCCGGTGTTTTCTCTTTCATCTAATACAGAACAGTTAGTTCGCTGCGCTAGCGTCGTAACAACCGTATTGTACCGTATCTTAGCAATTGAACACATGTTTACTTGATCCATTTATGTTAATCCGATTTCAGTGTCATCGATATTGCATACATTGATTTTCTAGTTTCGTTGGATTTTCTAGATATTTCCTTGCAACATTTTATTATTTTATTTGGAAATATGGCTATTACAAGTTATGCTATGACTAAACGCCGTTTCTTATATATATATATATATATATATATATATATATATATGTTGTGTTTGTATTATTTTTTATCCATCCATCTATCCATCCATTAGAGCCTAAAAGTTTACTGCTAACTGATTGTCTGATATAGGGAATTTTTCCATAGTCACCACGCATGGCAGGCGGGTTTCGATACCACAGCTTTTTATCACCCATCCACGATCTAGTTTCTGTGCTGTTAATACTGTTAGCCTATGTGGCTCTTACAGTTTCATCGAACTTAGAGCTTTCGCAGGCCGCGGGCTTTCAAAAGGTGGGGGGAAATTATTTATTTTAGTGCAACTTTGCTGACGCGATTCTGCCCTAAATTCGATAATGTTGGTGGAGTGGGATAATATTGTGTTCAGCTTAGTGATCACATTAACATAACATGAATGAATTATCTAACGGCCGTCGGAATAGCGGGTGACGAACCCTGGCTCTGACGATTAAATCGTATCTTTCGATGTTCTAAGCGGTGAGAACTGGGACGCAGGTGTACGGTGTGTACACACCGTAGCAATGAATGCAGCAAGTTCAGACGATACCGTGTGCGGACCTGCTGCATCCCATCCGTTCTTGTCCACCGAAGGGTTAGAGTCGTTCAGAGTCGGAGCGTAGGTGGCTGCGTTACAACTAGCGGGTTGGAATGTGTCTCGGTCCTCTCGAAATAGCGCCGAAACACATCCATGAATTATTCAGAGATTGTCGGAAGTTGACAGTCTCTGTGTAGGTCGGAATTTCGCTGGTAGCACAGAGCTGCGGTTGAATCTATTTTGGACCACTTGGAGGTCATACAAGTGAGTGTGGCTAACGTGCGCCAAAACTACGCTTGCGTAAGACATGATAAGTCTTACGCACGCTTTATAAAGGTGGATCTTGTGTCTTAAGGAGAGTTTGCTCTTGCTGTTAATTAGCGGGTGGAGGCGACCAGTGACAAATTTTGAACGGTTTCAGACATCGCAAATTTGCTTCGCAAATTTCATATCATGGTCGAAGATAACCCCTAGGTATTTGGCCGTTGCTTGCCAAGGAATCTGCCGGCCATATTAGTTGACCTAACGATTTCTTGTGGTTTCTGATTTGAGTATTGAAAGCGGAGAACCTTTGAAAGCGTATTGCTACACTTTTCTCAAGATTCACTTCGACTCTCCATAAGCGAAACCAATCGCCTAGGCGGTTGAAGGCTGTTTGGAGCATCTTGGTGAGGTATTTTCTATTGAGATTTCAAAAAAAATGAGCAGTATTCACTACTGGGTGCTTCGGGATCTCACTTGTGAAGAGTGTGAAGAGTAATGGGGAGAGGACGGAGCCTTGTGGGACTCCAGCCTAGAGGGGACGCTTTGTAGAGCGAGTACCCTCAATTTGATAGCAAAAGTCACGATTAGCAAGAAAGATTCTGATGATGTGGATAAGCCTATCAGGCACGTTAAGTTTATACAGCTTATAAAGCAAGCCGTCCTGCCAGACTTTGTCAAACGCTTTTGCGACATCGAGGAAGAGGGCAGCGGTTGCGGTTGTTCTGCAACAACTCTGTGGGAGGTTAAATCTTTTCAGAATGTATTCTGTGAGACGAGTCAGTGCACGTGTGTTCGGATCTGAAGCCGAACTGCTCCTCTGGAAGAAGTTTGTTGGTGAAGACGTGCTTAAGAAGGCGATTTAATATGAGTCGCTCGTACCCACCCACGGTACGGTATATTATAGGATATGTATAGTGGAAATTCTTAACCTGTTTAATTATATATATATCTAGTTATAAATTTTTTAAAACACCAATCGCCAATTAGCTCCAAATTAAGCGAAACCTGTGGCCTGTTAATAAAGATACTATACAATAATATAAAATTGACGAAGATGCAAACAATCATGATACAAAATGATAAGCATTAAAGTTTCTTCATTAACAAAATATTCCATGTTTTTAAAACAAATTAGAAATTGTGGAATTCTCATAGCTTTGGATCACATAAATAGAAAGGCTAAAAATTTAATATACCTGAATCCGTATAATATCACGCATTCCGTATATAAATAAGGTCTAAGCCCAGATTATGTGGCAAATTTATTAGCTTATGCAAATTGAGCGGGTTGCACTGAAATACGTTTTGTTACTTCTGTTTTAAGCATTAGTTAACTTCTTTACACTAAAAATAAAGTCCATTTGTGGTGGTTTATTTATTAGATGGCTTATTTATTAGCATATTTTAATCCAATTGCTTATTTATGAGTATAAATGAAGCCCTGCTATTTTATGTAAAATTAAAATTAAATTGTAAAAATAAACAACTAAGAATTTCTTGCAATGTAGCTTAGTAGTTCAATTCGTGTTTTATCTTGTCTCATGTCATTGACTTATGTGTACAATGTTTCTAACATAATCAGTAGGTTATGGTATTATGTGTGTGGTGTAGTAGTAGTAACAAAAGTAAATGAACTAATTAATATATATACACACCGGCACAATTAGCGGAACAGAAAAAAAAGTGAGACTATGAGATAATAACGCATATATTTGACGAAAATGTAATTAGACACAAAATTACAAATTGATTAACATCTTTTAACAACGACTTTGAAAAGTCTTCGTTATTTTTTATTGAAAAATAAAGAAATTTGAAATAAGTGAAATTTTTAGATGATTATGAACCATCACAAAAAATAAAAAAAAGTAAGCAATTTTTTTTTATAGTATAAGGGTGACAAACGAGCACACAGTACACCTGATGGTAAGTGGTTGCTGCGGCCCATAGACATCTACATCTATCCTCTATAACAAATCATAATGTAGATGCGTTGTCACCCGTGAGGACTAAGATAGAATGCCTCATTTCCAGTAAAAAGGGCCTCCGGCCACCTGCACTCACCAAGCGAAACGCAGAGGTAAACCTCTACTTCACGCTGGTTTTCTGTGAGGTCGTGGTACCACCCCGGTTCGAGCCGGCCCATCCGTGCGACAGCAAAAGCTGCCGCGTGGCTCTACCACTGTTAAAATAATGATTTAACAATAAAATTAAAGCAAAATTAATAACGAGTGTTTCCCCCTCTTGCTCTGATTACGGTTTCCATTCGTCTGGGCATGCTACAGATTATGTTATCGATGATTTCTTGAGGCAACCGCTCCCACTCCTCAAGTAATGCGTTTCCAAGTTCATTCAGATTGTTGGGGGGTGGCATTCTGGATTTAACCCTTCTTTTTAGCAAGTCCCAGACATGCTCTATCGGATGCATATCGGGGGAATTTGCTGGCCACTGCATCACCGGTATACCTACGTGGTTTAGATATGCCTGTACCGATTGTGCACTATGAGCACGAGCATTATCTTGCATTAGAATAAAGTCGTCACCAATAAATGGGGCAAATGGTACAACATGTTCTTCTAAAATGTCTCTGATGTATCGATCTGCTGTCATGGTCCCTCCTGTGACTGTCACTAACTCCGTGCGAGCTCCCAAACATATCCCTCCCCAAACCATAATCGAGCCGCCACCATAAGCCACTGTGTGTTCAAAATTAGACTGTATGTGGCATTCTCCTTTGCGTCTCCATATTCGCTATCTCCCATCGATCTGTTTTAGAAGAACTCTGCACTCAACAGTAAAGAGAACCTGCTGCCATTCGTTCAAATCCCAATGACAATGTTCTCGCGCATAGCTTAATCGGTTTACGCGGTAACCTCTCTCAAGTTTTGGGCCTTTGGCAGGTATATACGACCCTAAACCAACTTTTTCAAATCTCCTGCGAACTGTACGCTCACTTACTTGAACTCCTCGAACGTCTTCCAGTTCATTTCGAGCTTGTACAGCCGTTAATCGCGTATTCCTACGAACTCCAAGTTGTAAAAAACTGTCATCTCGCCTCGATGTACATCTTTTTCTACCTTGACCCCTCCTCCTCACAAGAGAATTAGGCGATCTGTACCGCTGGATGCTGCGATGAATCGTTGATACTGGTCGACGAAGCCTTGAGGCAATCGATCTGTAGGTATGGCCATTTATTCTCATTTCATCAGCCCTATTGATTTCCAGTGCTGTTAAGTCAGGCATAATAAAGAGCTTTTAATAAACAAAATTGCCTATAGAATAACAAATTTATAAAAAACCATTAAGTGCAATTTTTCAAAAAAATTACAATTACGTAGTTATTACTCGAACAAGTTGACAAAACGTATTGTTCGGGAAAATAAAACAAATGAATGAAAAAAGTGTGTGACATCTAATTTTCTATTTTCAAATTTGACAATAAATTAAAAAAATATCATAACTGGCCAGTTCCTCAAGTAAAAGATTTTAAAATCCTGCTCTTTTTTGTGTTCCGCTAATTGTGCCGGTGTCTATATATATAATAAATTATGAAGTACGAGTAATAAACGGCCACACAATCCCTCGAGTTACACATATTACAGACTTGGCGTCGAAATAGTCCCGGAACTTAATTTTCGTAATCACATTTTAAATATTTGTAAAAAAGCTTTTAGGAATCTCGGCTTTATCTTAAGGCAGTGCAGGGATTTTCGTATTGTACTTACTATTAGAATTTTATATAATGCTCTCGTAAGAAGTCAACTTGAAACGAATGCCATTATTTGCAATCCACATGAAAGCTAATATAGTGTCATGATCGAAAAACTTCAAAATAAATTTACACGATTTTTATATTTCAAGCAGTACGGAATCTATCCTAGTTCTCCATTCATGTATCCGAGTCTATTTGTACTGGGTATGGTCGGTTACAGCCGCCTGATTGTCAGGAGAGACACCGCAGACATTAAATACGTGTGAAACGTATTACGTGGATGGATACATCACCCAGATGTCCTCGCTGCGCTAAAGCTACGTGTACCTGATAATTACGTGTGTTCTCGTCGCCGCGCCACGTTACTCCTCGTGCCATACACAACGTTAATATCATCTCACAGGATATTGACATATTTACATGTAGTCAGACGAAGTTCACAATTGCAGCATACAAATGCGTTGAAAATTGTAATTTTTTAATTAGTATTTTATTTTATAATCATGTTAATATTATTATTCATTATTCAATATTTTATAGTCATTATTTATAAGTCAGTAGTTAGTTTAAGTTAGAGTTACAGCCTATATACACGTCCCACTGCTGGGCCTCCTCTCATTTCTGAGAGTCATTTCTAAGTCAGTAGTTTTCTTATATTTAGGTTAGTTATAGCCTCGCATTGGTTAATATAACTGTAATGATGTTATAATTATGTAATAAATAAATAAATATTTTTCTGGTAGTATCTACGTGTTGCATTGCAACAGTTTCATCTCAGAGCCGAAACCTGTACCTGTCGTATAGTAACCAGGTACTCTGATCCTTGCGCTTGTCAAAGTACCGTGCGTAATTTGAGTACATTTCTGATCAATTACAATCGTAAGCTTCTTCAAGGTAAGAGTGAATATACTTATGTTGTGTTAAGATTACGATTAAGTTAAGAGAACGATTAACCAAGTTGAGCATCGTCACCACTTACCACCAGGTGGGATTGTAAACAAGCTCTGACTGTTAAAAGCCATCTTTGCCTGCATTTTGATGCATTGGTTAATGCACTGCAGTAGCATAGTATGGTAAGTCACTTAAGCATAATATAATTTAAAATTAAAAATTTTGTACAGCCGACTTCAATATAAGTTATTTAAAAATAACTCAAAAAATATTGGCCTGACCTTGATCAAATTCATATGGGACCACACGAGAGGTATCAGCTTTTATATAAAAAAAGAATCATTGCAATCGGTTCACCCAGTACAAAGTTATGAGGTAACACACTTAAAAAAACATACAGTCGAATTGAGTACCGTCTCCTTTTTGGAAGTCGGCAGATAATGAAGATTTTCCTATGATGTTTTCATTCACTGCTTTCTATATTATGAAACTTTGCATACATCTGAGTAATGAGCCTTGAACTAAGGAATGGTAATATCAACCACTGCAAGTGGACTTGCATAAGCAAGTATTCAGCGTTTTTATTTTTCTACCGACTTCAAACAGGAGGAGGTACCCAGTTCAACTGTATGTTTTTTGTGTGTTACCTCATAACTTTTTTCTGGGTGAATCGATTTCGATTATTTTTTTTTTATTTCAAGGTTTGTGCTTCACATGTGGTCCTATATAAATTTGATGAAGGTCTGACCAATAGTTTTTGAGTTATTCTCAATCATTTATATTGAAGTCGGTTGTACAATTTTTTTTATTTTAAATTATTTCATTGTATATATTTAACATTGCCGTGTAGAGGTGGCGTAGGATAATCCACTACCCCATATCATCCAGTTTAGTTTAAGAGGCAATGAAGGAGCTGAACCAGGAGGTGGGCAGGTACATCCTATGAAATCCAAATAATAATAAAAACTGCGAACCCGCCTACCAAGCGTGGAAAATTATATTAAGAGAGGGGTGAAGCCTACGTTGAAAAGTGGACCAGTTTTGATAGCCAGTTATGAATTAATGATAACATTTTAATATATTTTTATATCTAGCACAATAATATAAAAAGTAAGTACTAAGTAGTGTAAGAAAACAAACCAGGAGTTGGGCAGCAGCTTCTTCCTGATAACATCTAGAAATTGTAAAACTGCGGTTGTCACCTGTCAAGTGTGGAAACTATCGAAAATATCTCCCTATGAAGTAATATATGGGGAGGCCTTTGTTCAGCAGTGGAGCTCTCGTAATATAACAATGATAATGATGGTGAAACTTCATGTTTGATATTTTCATAATTTTACTTTCACCTACAAAAAGTTAACAAGCTGTTTAGAGCTCATACGTTCTCCAACAACTAGAACGTCGCTCAAGTCTCAAGACTATAATACAATACGAACAAACGACTTATGTATAAGTCGCTCCATAGATAATTAATCTAACAGAGCCCTACAAAGAATTTCTCTCTTATCTTTATTCTTTGGCTTTTCACAAATTTATTACAAACTCGTACAAAATTAATTGAATTCAACATTTATAACAAATAGCATCCATTGAAATGTTATAAGTTATCATCTCATCATATCCAATTACAGTTTAATTTCTAATGTCAACAGTCAAAACCGTATTTCACTGTGTTAAGGTCTATATTTACTGTTAATATTGTCCAAGATCCTGTGTTCAGATTTCAAATTGTGTAATTTAGTGGCTAATGAAACGTTTGTATGCTTCTGACACAATAATTAATCTTTAAATCCCTACCTAGCTGTGATTTTAAACACCGATTATAATAGAAGTCTGTTCTAGACATAACTTAAATAAAACTTTATAATAAAACTTTTTGTAAGACCGGCTCTGATAGATTACTATTCTAGATTCTTCTAGATTTACGATTACAATTTACAATATAAATATACTGAATCAATCGATGAGCATACTTTATACTCTTATTAGTCTTTTTTACTTAGTTTTTATTTTTTCTTATTTTCAATATAAATATGTTCGCTTGCGACATGTTATGTAAGAAATATTTCATATTTTTAACCGAGAAGAAAGATTCTAGAAAAAGAATTCTGTACTGAACTCGTAAGTTTTTACCTGACTGCCCCAGAAGGAAGGTAATGTTCGTATGTTTGTATGTATGTATATCTATTTCTTTGGCACGCTATGTAGCCTAAACGTCTTGACGGATTATAACATATAAGGTATCGTTAGATTTATCTTAACTATGGGAGTGATATAGGCTTTATAATACTTTTATATTGCATCCGCAAATACAAAAAAGGGAGGGGAAGTTTATTTACGCAGACAGGTTTTTTCAAATGCTGTTTTTCTTATATGATAAGGGTGACAAACGAGCACACAGTCCACCTGATGGTAAGTGGTTGCTGCGGCCCATAGATATCTACATCCATCCTCTATTACAAATCAAAATGTAGATGCGTTGTCACCCGTGAGGACTAAGATGGAATGCCTCATTTCCAGTAAAAAGGGCCTCCGGCCACCTGCACTCACCAGGCGAAACGCAGAGGTAAACCTCTACTTCACGCTGGTTTTCTGTGAGGTCGTGGTACCATCCCGGTTCAAGCCGGCCCATCCGTGCGACAGCAAAAGCTGCCGCGTGGCTCTACCACTGTTAAAACTGTATTAACAATTTTGCTTCTTACGTATATTCCCCGATTTTTCTAAAACTTTAAATTATACTTTTTTTTTAAATAAGGTACACTGCAGAGGTGAGGTCTATTGAAATTTGAAAAATATCATTCTTAAGGGTGTAAAAAAGGGATGATAATTTTAAACTTGTGACCTTAGACCACTCAAAAGGTTTAAATAAAACTTGTAATAAAAAGTATAAACCGACTTCAAATCTAAGAAAAAAGTTTTTCTATATAGAGGGTTATTTTGCAATGTACAGACCAATTTGCAGAGAAGGTTCAGAATAGGTAATATAGGCGAATGGTGAAGAAAAATAAAAAAAATATATTTCAAACATTTTGTCCTTTTTATATAGTAAATTCAGAATATATTACCACGGAGGTAATGCATTATTTTAACTCATCGTCATTCATAAATATCTAACGCCTACTATTTACTACGCACGCACACATTCGTAAGGGTTGATCGGTCGGCAAAATCACACATCAGAACAGCGCATATGCGTAGTTGTTGCCCACAAATTACATTCAATTTGGGATAATTTAAAAAAAAGTAGAAGCCTTGTTTACTCGTAATTTAAAACTGCAACAACGTTATATCATCATTTATACATTTGAACTTAAGTATAACATTTGGCTACTCTTTGCATAATAACCCTGTATATTATCTTCTGTTCGGGGCCTTAGTTTTCTGATTCCGTATTCTGTTTGACACAAAGATTTTTTTTAATTTTACTTTTGCTTTAACTTCTTTAAAATTTATAAACAAAATAAAAATGTATACTTCTGTTACTTTCTCTGTGGTATTCTGGAAAATATATTGTAGCATATTTCACTGTTTTCTTTCTAAACTTTCGTGGTATTGCGATTTTATTGGGTGTAGATAATTCCTTATCATTTTGATATTTCGACACGACTGCATGCGCCTGCATCACGAACTAAGAAATCGTCTACGTGTTTCACGTATAGCATTGGTATCTATCGACGACCTCTATCAAAGTTTGCTTTACGCCTTAAATAGTTTGATTTAGTTGAGACACAAAATACTTCAAAATGTAAAGTTAATGTCTTTATATATAAAATAAATTAATATACGTGTCACATTGTTTGTTCGCGATGAACTCCGAAACGACGCAATCGAATTTTATGAAATTCTTTATACGTATTGCTTGCTCCAACTTGAGAGATAGGATAGTTTTTATCCGGATAAGTGACCTTCAATATTATTTTGCGAATTTAAAGATTTTTTTAAGAGACAAAGGGCGTCGGAAAGGGCAGAACATAGTCTGCCTGGCCAGCTAGTACATAATAAATATTATTTCGTTGTCATTATAACCCATCACTACCTCTGCTAAAATGGGTGCTCTGTGGTAATATGTGATCCCGACGGTACTCTGTTATATGAACCTGAGTCAATGTCTTACTTTCTGCCGACTTCCAAAAAGGAGACGGTACTCAATTCGAGAGTATGTGTTTTTTTTATATTTGTGTTACCTGATAACTTTGTACTGGGCGAACCGATTTCGATGATTCTTTTTTTATATGAAAGCTGATAGTTCTCGTGTGGTCCCATATGAATTTCATCAAGGTCAGACCAATGGTTATTGAGTTATTCTTAAATAACCTATATTGAAGTCGCTTATATTGAAGTCGGCTGTACAAAATTTTTAATTTTTAATTATAATTTTTTTATTTTATTTTAAGTAGGGTAATTAAATTACATTGCAATAAAGTGTATTAAAATTTAAAAACCCAGTGACAACCATCCACTTTTTACAATTTGGGATTATAGAGGCGGACTGGACAACGTAGTAACAAAATATTATATTAAAAATCATCCGTTTGTATAAATTTCTGCGTCCTTTATTTTAATGATGGTCATTAAAGGCAAATTCTTTATTAACCTACCTACATGTTTTTCTTGTTCTTCCTTCCTTTAAATCTTAGTAACAGTCCTGAATAGCAAATGTGTCCGCTATAGTGACAATTGGCCATTTAAAAAATTGAAGTGTTAGTCACTAACAGTCCACCTGATGGTAAGTGGATAATCCAGTCCATGAATACCTGAAGCCAACTTCAAACAAAAAAGGCTGCAGAAGCTTTGTCACCTCTGAAATAAAATGCTTTACAACATGATTATACTGGCTCTCTGTACTTAATCTATACATTAATCTATATATTAATCTGTAATGTGTCTGATAAAATTATTATTATTACATCCTTAAGACTGGAACACAACAGTGCACGCACTATTATTTGGCACCAGAAATAGGTAAGAAGATACCTGTTCAAATTGAGCCTAGACTGACAAAGAGACAATAAAAAGAAGGAAATTCTATTAAATTAGATCAAAATATAACTTTATGAAAAAATAAACCTAGCAAACTAACAGCATAGCAAAGTGGCGAAGCAATCAGCTTTGTAGCGGTTTCTAACGGTTGCCGTTGAGCAATCAGTTTCAAAATAGGAGGTTCAGATGCCTGGGTGATCAGTAATCGATTGCTGAAAACAGAATTTGAAAATTCGAAGCCGTTCTCGAGATAATCGTGGGACAGACGGACAGACGGACGGACAGACGGACGGACAGACGGACAGACGGACAGACGGACAGACGGACAGACGGACAGACGGACAGACGGACAGACGGACGGACATCGTGAAATCAATAAGTGTCTTCGCAAGCTTTGCCACTTAATAAAGAAGTATACGAACTCTTATATTATCATCAAGGTGTTATTAGGCTATATGAAGGCTAAACAATCTACATAAGATGTAATATTATGATACAATATCTAGATATGCATTGCGTGTCATTATATTGTTAATAAAAATATGAGAGGAGCGCAGCCGTCACATTTCTTCTCGGATGAGAGAGCAAGTGAACATGATTGCAATACGTAAAGTACATTCTTAAACAGGAAATATGAACAAAAAAACAATAGTAAATTATTTAGCGTTGCAAACTTCATGGACACTGGGTAATCTATATTTATGGACAACAATTTCTATACATTTCTTATTAACTTTTAAACTACTTACAAACATTTGCCGTTGCCAGTTATAAGAATATTGTTAGTTAGACGATCATATAAATATGGTATGTATTTCTAAAAAATATTTTTCATATTATGTACTCATACAACGTTTATATTCATAACATTGTATCTTAATATAATATATTGTTGTTGTTTTATTACGTTAATATTAGTACAGATTCTAAACTTCATTTTTTTGTGTTTTTTTAAATATTGCTACACCAACAACAAATTCTCAACACTCCAAACGTTGACTACTAAAAATGCCTAAAGGCATTAAGTCTGCAAAAAAATTTTAAATAAATGAACATTTGCTATTTATTAAAAGCATTCGTTTATGGCCCATTCATAGATTACTTCATGTAAGGAATGTTGCCATAGTTGCTACGGTTGGCAGGCGCGTTGGCAACCGCAGTTTTTTTATTATTTTGCCTTCTTATCAGAAAAAATCTCTTATTTCAGTTTTCTTGTCAAGCTGCCTGTCTGTCGTTTCTAATGATACCAACGAGATAATATCCCCATACCGTTTGTTATTCTTACTGTACGGTTGACAATTTTTTTTAACATTCAACCGCTATTACTTGCAGTACGGTTAGCTGTGTTCAAATTAATCAGATTCAATAAGTTGGGAGGTGTTTTTCTCTCTAGGAGCTTCACCTTTACACACTTGCAGGGTTTGAAGAACTAGAATAGATATTACAAGCTGTAAAGTATGTTGCAGGTGTTAATCAATGTTCAGGTTTAGTAGCCATTGCACCGTTTTGTGTTTTTTTAAATATTGCTACACCAACAGAGTAGAGTTTTGTAGAGTGTTGGTTCATCTGTCACTTGTACTTATATCTTTTTCGAGTATGGTTGGTCAAACCAACAACTTTTCTTATGCTTTGGTAGCGTAAGATAATCGATCACACGATTTCATCCCATGGGTGTCGTCAGAGAGGACTATGGGAAACGCCATATATATCTTATGGCTTCTGATAGACAACCATCCGTAGTATAACCATCTCGTTTAGGGACGGCAAACAGCATCTTATACGAGACGTCATAATATACTACTATCGCCAATCGTAGCTGTCAAGGCAAATTATCCCTCTAACTGGAGAGTTTCATGTCCAGCATTAGATTCTTAAGGGCCAATACAGAAGAAAACATATGTATACTTCCCTTTGACATTTCGATCTTAATATAATCTAATTATTCAGCATAATCTTTTTATCGATAAATGGTTACGATAAATAATTAAGAATACAATTCGTCAGAAATATAGTGACTGAAATATCGAAGACTTTTGCCAACATTTAAAAAAGTGGCTACATGCATGTGCGCACAGATCTATGAAATGAAAATCATTGTCTATTTTTCCAGGTTTTGCAAAACTTGGAGAAGGAGGGAGAAGAAAGAGGAGAGGGAAAGATCATTATGCGTTGCTTTTAAGGTAATAATTTTGGAAGCTAAGCTTAATTGCTTAAAGTGTTTCTCCTTTCCTCCTAAGTAGAATAAGAAAATACTCAATCATCATAGCATAAGGTCATCGTGATTATCACGTGTTGTTTTAGTTTTCATAAGCACTGGTTTTATTATTTATAACTATATCTTATTTAAGGCTTGAAAATCTAGAGAACATCATGCAGTTTCTGGGTTACTCCCATCGGTAAACGATTCCCATCTGAATTATACAATCGCACTACATGTCGCCAGGAGTACGTTGTAAGGGCCTCATCATAAATATTCGGAGTAAACGTTGACTTAATTATATTATTTCCCCTGTATACATTTTAGTTTTACTCGTATCTCAAGATCAACTTCATTCATAGTAAGCATATCATCATCAACATCATCATTCACAAGTCCATTGCTAAATATAGGCTACCCCAAGACTTGGCACAAATCACATTCTTGAGCCACCTGCATCCATCGACTTCTTGAATAACCTCTTACCAGGTCATACTCTCCATCTGTGGAGGCTGCCTAAGGTATTTTTTTAGGGTTCCGTACCTCAAAAGGAAAAAACGGAACCCTTATAGGATCACTTTGTTGTCCGTCTGTCTTTCTGTCAAGACCCTATTTCTCAGGAACGCGTGAAGGTATCAAGCTGAAATTTATATCAAATACTCAAGTCTACTGTCCCTTGGAGTTGTGAATAAATCAAACTTCTAAGCCAACGCAATCAAAAGATACAGCCGTTTATGTCGCAAATTTTCGACATTCGCAAGGGAATCAAAACCTACAGGGTACTTCCCGGAAACTCAGAATCTTGAAATTTGGTATAAAGCAACGTTTTATAGCACAGATAAAGGAAAAATTGTGAAAAGTATAAATTTTTAATTACATTTTATAATAAAAATATTTTTAAATAATTTTAAACTTATATACCTACAGATTTGTTCGGAACCCTCGATGCGCGAGTCTGACTCGCACTTTACCGGTTTTTTTTTAAATAAAATGGAAGTCACAAACCAACTTACAGCCTACCTGATGGCATCTGATTTGTACCCTTCCGACAGGAACATAGCACACACGATCGCTGGTATTTGGTGTCAGAAACAGGTAAAAGTTCTACCATCTAAAACCTAGGTTTGGGAGTAAACACATAAAACAACATAATATCAATTACACTATGTTTATCTCGAAGTACAGTTACTGCGCACTATGTCTACATTTCGCAAGAATGCTACAAAAAACGACACGCTCTATAGTTCCAACTCCGCCAACACACTCTCGCGTCGGCCTGTCATTGCTCTCGCGTGTGATATATGATCAAAAACGTGGTCATAGATGCGTAGTAGTCGCGCAAATAAATTAGGAAGTGACTAGCGTAAAAGTGTGGTTTTTATTGCAGAAAGTGTTAATTATTTTATTAAAAACTTTTTTTTTCGCAAGCACACCGGCTGCTCTTAAATTAGTTATACTTAAACTGATTCTGATCACTAATATCAGGAGATCTGGTAGCCAGAATAGCTGAATAAAATAGCATCTTCCGTCTATTTTTTCCCAGCAAACTACCGCACTTTACTGCCGCAAAACTTTAGGGTACTGTCAATTCGTTCTGCATTGATCTTCGTAGTAAACTATGACGTCAGGATGTCAAACACCTTAGATCCCCGTAAACATGGATCTTGTAAAGTACCCAAAACGTCGGGTATTGAAAAACTTAAAATTAAACGATAAAATCCCTAAAACCATATTTTTATTCAATGTGTATTGTTCGAGTAAATTAAAAAAAATTATTATAAAATATGTATTTAAGTCCAGCTAGTCCCCTCTTCCCTTATTCCTCTTCTTGCACTCGGCCAACTGACTTCGATACTCTGACAATCGCATATAAGGTAAAAGTTACAGCCTAAATACGATCCGCTGTTGAACACAGGCCTCATCATTTATAGAAGAGTTGTGAAGCAAAATTGTCTGTCGCGATGATCCAATACGTGTTTTCAAAAATATTACTTTTCACACACGCAGTTTTCCTGGCAAAGTTTTCTTTTACCGTCGAGTTGGGAACCACACTTACAATTAAAACTAGATCAAGGATGCCACGGCTATGGATACGGATATGATAGAACTTGCCGAAACCAAATCCCAAAGATGTTTTAACAGGAATCACCAACACTAGTTTAAGGATGTCAACAAATAGCTGCTTGCGAGCAGCGTGGTTAGCTGCCCAATAAACATTGTGAGAATAACTGTAACCCGTCTACTCTAAAACCAATGTAATTCCTAAAAATCAAATGTGCTTCCTGCCGTACTTATATTATGTAGGCCGTTACTGTTTATTTAAGCTTTTTTAACTATTATAACTGTGATTGTCTACTATCATACGTGATAAGTGGTAAGTGATGCAGCAGCCAAATATAGTGAAGATAACCCAAGTATAATCGGATGGAAAGACGCAGGCAAATTATTCCAATTTATTGCTATACACGTTGCGAGTGACGTAGAAACAGTTTTGTTTGCATACGTAGTGTATCTATAGCTTACTTATTCTATAAAAAAAGTATTTTCATGTGTTTTAAAAAGAAATCGTTAACAATTCAATAGATAATATTATTGTCTTTAAAATGCCGTAAACGTTTGTACATTAAGACAACCTTATCGGCTTTACGATTTGTATATTTACGGTTACCAAGAATATAAAATCGGCTTAATATTGCATAATAACTTAAGTATGACAAGACATTTGAATAAGTTATCTCATTTAGACTGCGGTCGTTTATCATATTGTTAGATTGATCGCTACCTCAACTGAATCCCACACTGACCCTTTAAAACCTGCCCAGCATCATGGCATCCATCTTTTTATTAAGATACATTCACTCATGGAATCTCTTTCATATGTGCTTGATGCGGTAAAGGATATTAATTTCTATAACGTTTGTTACAGAATAAATCTTTATTATTTTTGCATCAACTGAAATTTTTGACATAAGCCCATATTACACATTATTTTAAGACTAGGTAATAATAACTTTCACTGGCCGAAAATAACTAAAATTTTAAGAAAAAATTAATCAATAAGGGAGGAAAATAAGAAGTGAAGAGTATATGACTACTTATATATTCTTTAGAGCTCTCAAAAGGGTAAAATAACTAAATTTTTAATAACAAGCAAAACCCAATTCAAGAAACAAAATAGAATAATCTAATTTCAACCCCTACTAGAGGAGCAAAATATGTGAATCTTTTTTATTTTTTTGTTTTCAAGTCGGTTTCTACTTTTTATCAAAAGTTTTTTTAAGTAGTAAGTATGGACTCTGTTTCAAAAGAAGCTACTAGCTCTAATATTTCTGCTTTCTGTTATTCTGTCAGTAACTTGGCGAGCGTCTTGAGCTGTCATTTAAAAGGCACAAACATATTTGACAAACAACTGAGAGTAAAATTTATTTTAAAAGAAGCAATTTCGAAAAAGGTTCAGAGAACGAGTTATGACATTTTCATCTTAATTAGAATAACTACAGTGTTGCCGCAGTATTTTCAGAGGATCCATCACACCGATTTCATCGCAAGGGTGTCTTAAAAAGGGACTATGGGCAATACCAGAAAATCTCATAGCATCTGATAGATATGCCCAAATACTCAGAAGCTGCTAAATTTTAAGATACCATTAAGTCTCGCGCTGTCTCTATCACTTTAAGTCAAAGTGACTGCGTTAACACGAGAGTTAACAACATCTTAAAACTGAGCAGCCTTTGAGTATTCGGCCAATAGTCGTATGATCATCTCGTTTACGCGGATAGAAAATACTCGAACTGACAACGGAGAGTTGCGTCAAAGGCGCTAAATGTTGGCACTGAGATTGTTAACCCGCCTGCCAAGCGCGATGATTAAGTCAAGTCCTCCCTACAATTTAAAAGCCCATGGTACTCGTATTAGTGGACTTTCAGCGGCTGATAAAAAGAAAAATATTATTAGTAAGCATGAGAAGGAGTTGAAGGAGAAGGGTTATCTGGTCTTCTCCTTTGTTTTGTGTTGGTGTTTGTTCAAGAGTACTACTACATTTATTATTTATTTTTACTTTAATTGAAACGAACAGATTACATAAAAAGATTATCCAAATATAGGTATCTAATAGCTCGCCTCTTAACATACTCGATGCAAATTGGTATGAAGCGCTAATTCCAATTCCGAACAGCATAACCATGGAACCTCTGCGCTAAGTAAGCTCTGGGTCCAACATCATAGTTCCAGTGTGAGTCAACGCACAAATTCACGATCTCGGAGATAATTTTTATACTGTAGTACAGTAATATACCGTCATATGTCGCTTTTGTCCGTCAAGTTTCAACTCTAACTAATGAACCCTAAACCTACCATGACTTGACTTAACCTATTATTTAACAGATTTTTTTTAAAAAGAAATCTCTTTGAACATATATTCAGACTATTTTTTGTTCAAGAGGTTAAAAATTAAATAACTACATATATGTATAATACAAAATATAAAACATATAAATATACAAAAATTTAAAATGATGTGTCTTAGCTAGTTTGAAGAGAACCTCCTCTTCGTTACCACTTATCCCAACATCACTACTCCCAACACTACTACACTAGTAAAGACACACCACTGTCAATATTACAACAAGAGATTTGTCCCTAAACAAGTCCCTATCAGGTGAAATAGACATTGCAATGGCTAATCGTTAATTTTATTTTAAATCTTACATATTTTTAAACAAAAAGAATGTACTTATGTTATTATTTTATTTAAATATCGGACGAACAGAAAAGTTAAAATACATTTTATCTTTTCACCATTCGTTTGTTGTAGCATCTGTTATTCATACAATATTCATCAACACATTTGCATAAAGAGTTAAAACGCTTTTGCAGCTGATAATTGAGGCTTAACAGGCGATCGTGTGTATATTTTATAGATTAAATGACTTAATTGTATTTGCTTTCATTACAGTTTTACTTATATCAGACGTACACGTGTATGGAATGGCGCTATGGAAAATAATAATAATAATGGCCTGACGGATCTCTGCGAAAAGGTAAGAGGTAAAAGAGTGGTATCTAACTAGATGGACGTGGCAGAAAAGAACCTCAACCTGCTGGCAAAACTGGATCTTGATTTTGCTCCATAAACTGCTTAAAATTTTCCTCTAACTTTGCGTTAATAGAATTTTGAGAAAGACATAATATACTTAGATAGTATGTCAGTGTAAATCATTTTACAAGATTTCAACGAAGGAGAAGGCTTTCAATACAACGGCATGTTGCTTTTGTATATATAACACGATATCGTCGTTGATTTTGAAGCAATTTATTTAATGATAAATAAAAAAAAAACTTTTAATTAAAAGTAATATCCAACTTCAAGAAACTTAAAAGAATAAAATAATTATATATAACTTCGGAAGTCTAGGGGTTTAATTTTTCGATACATTACGTATTACTTAGCACAGATTACAAAACTAACTGGAAGTGTTTATTTACTTTTTATAAAATAAAATTAAAACTCCGTAACCACTTAATGAAAATTAGTTGCATAATAATAACAGTATGGGTAAGGAAGTTGATAATCAGACTTTCGAGAAGCAGGATGATTTTATCGCAACTATATGAGAATTCTACTACAGGCAAAGGTAAAAAGGCAAAGCAAATTCATATAATAGTCATGTTCGACAAGCGGATCTCTATTTTAAGTCTGTTTTAAATCTGTTAATTTTAAAGATACCTCGCTAACTGTTGGAGGAGACTACTTTTCCTAATTTTCCTATCATATTTATCCACTTTACTTTTCAAATTTTCACTTGGCCCTACGTGACAAAATACCAGCTTTAAAAAGCAGAATACTATTGCGTTCGAAACGAGAAACGGAGGACCTTTTGCGCTCGTACCTGGCCATTTCAAGTTAGTTCTCAAGGGTGCAATGCGTCAGCATTCTGATACTTACTGGAAAATAGATGTAGGTCTAAGAGCTACAGACTCCACTTATTATCAGCGTGTTCTCGTTGTAACCCTTAATTCTATAAAAACATAAAATGATCAGGGAATATTCTTCTACAAAAATTAAACAAGGTATTGCCTTCTTCATCGTCATCAGTTTGATGGGACTGACTGCTGGAATCTCGTAGGCAGAGGCGTAATTCCAGAATATTACTTGTTCTATTTTTATATTAAATGACCTATTCGCCTTCTTATTTTAAGAGTATATTTCACATAGGGTTCTATGTCCTTCTTCTCACAACAAAATATGTATTCCAGTTCACTTCACCGAGTTCTATGGTAACTCCTTTACAGATCAGGCTACACACCTTTGGAACTCCTTGCCTGATGACATCAGAAAAGCTCCCAATAAATTTGCTTTTAAAAAGTTTGTGCGTAATCATTTATTAAAGACAACGCGTCTTACATGAATCATCCATGTGATTTACATTGTTAGACGTATATATTTACAGTTATTTATATGTACGATTTGTTGTTATATGAATACGTATGTTGATATGAATACTACTACTGATGCCTATGTATGTACGTATATATTTGTATACATGTATAAATAGGATTTATTTTTATAGTTTATTAATTAGTAATTAATTATCATTTCTATATTGTTTTTATTCTATCTTGCTACACCTACTTCAAATTCTCACCACTCCATGGGTTGACTGATAGAGAATGCCTCAAGGCATTAAGTCCGCCCTTTTAGTTCAGTCAATCTGTCAAATTAATGGTACAAAAATTACCAATTGGATGAAAGTTGGTGAGTCGTTAGAAGATGATGTAAGAAAGCTTACTTGGGCATGGCCACCTGATCCGTCTGTGGATTTTTGAAAAAACTCAAAAAAATTTTGAAATGCATTTTTCTCGAAAACTATGCATTCTACAGAAAAATTTATTTGAACAAAAATGTAGAGGGCATCGTTATCTACAATTATTGTCATTGGTGCAATGTTGTAAAACAAAAAATGTGCACAGCAGGTGGCGCTAAAGTGCCAAAAAACGTGTTTTTCGACTTTTTCGCCCTTAAATTTTCATTTTTCAGCTACGATCCAAATGGAAAACTTGTTCCTTACAATTTTACAAACAACTTTTATTTAAACATTTTTTTTATACAACTTACCGTTTCATAGCTGCAGCTTGTTAAAGTATGAAAATTCCAATATTACGCTCTCACAAAGTATAAAAGCAAGGAAGGTGCATAAAAAAAGATGTATTTTTATTTTTTCACTTGAGAAGTAATAATCTATATTCTTTATAACAAATAAATAAAAATATTAGGAATAAGTATCAATATTAGACCTTTATGATAAGTTTTCGTCAAATTTGTATATAAAATATTTTATTCACTTGAATCAGTTGTAAAATTAATTATTTTTGTTAAAAAATAATGAACTAAAAATGTTAACAGTTACAACAATTTTATCGATTATTTGAGAAATTTGGATTAGGTTTACGAAATAACTTAATTGATGTCGAAATTTTTTTTGGTAAATACACTAATATTTCTTTTATAATATACATGTTTTCATATTATAACAATTGAGTAATGCTAAGGTTACACTTGATTAAAATTGTTGTTACGCAAACACCTATGCTCATTAGCGTTATTGCAGGAACGAGTGTTAATTTATTTTTTGCGTGCACTGCGTAGTCTCTTCGTCGGTGGCCCTTTTGTTAAAACTATGCCAACACCGCCGGAGAAAGTCCCAATAGGACCGACAAAATTACCGTTAGCACCACTGCGCTGTTCACGCAGCGCTATATTACACTATAACTTTGAAATGATAGGTTGTATAAAAAAATGTTTAAATAAAAGTTGTTTGTAAAATTGTAAGGAACAAGTTTTCCATTTGGATCGTAGCTGAAAAATGAAAATTTAAGGGCGAAAAAGTCGAAAAACACGTTTTTTGGCACTTTAGCGCCACCTGCTGTGCACATTTTTTGTTTTACAACATTGCACCAATGACAATAATTGTAGATAACGATGCCCTCTACATTTTTGTTCAAATAAATTTTTCTGTAGAATGCATAGTTTTCGAGAAAAATGCATTTCAAAATTTTTTTGAGTTTTTTCAAAAATCCACAGACGGATCAGGTGGCCATGCCCAAGTAAGCTTTCTTACATCATCTTCTAACGACTCACCAACTTTCATCCAATTGGTAATTTTTGTACCATTTTGATTTTTTTTTCGACAGATTGACTGAACTATTTGTGTTATTTTAGATTAAGGAATGCAATAAAGAATAAATAAATAAATAAATTTGCCTTAGACGTCACACCTTGTAGGCGGATTCACAAATGCAGTACCAGAAGTGTCGCACCTTTGTCACTGCTGCCCGTAAGAAGATGGTTATATCGTATAGTGGCGGTGTAAGACCACTAGCCCATATAATCCCGTGGGTGTCGAAAGAGGCGAAAGAGGGAAACAAATCAGGAGATAGGGCAGCATCATCTTTCTAATAACGACCTACATTAAAAAAAACTGTGGTTACTAACAAGCTTGCCACGCATAGCAACTATGGAAAATATCCCCTCTATGAGGCAATCTAAGGGGAAGGCCTATGATCAGCAGTGGACTTTAATAGGCTGTAACGGTAACGGTTAACGACAAATGAGATATTTGTACTGCCATTTCATCGAAAGCCATAAGTTATTTTATGATACCCATGAGATGAAATGGACTTATGGATGCTATTGTGCTGCCAAAACAAGGAGTATAAATCATACATGTAGTTCCTGTTCAATCTACTTTCGTCCAAACATACCTAAAGAAAGTGATTACGACATTACTATTTTATGCGCACTAATCAAATCTTATATGCAACGGAAATCTGTTTTCTACATTTCTACTTAATGATCGGTCTTCAATGAAATAAATGTAGGTCAATGTGAAGAATAAAAACAGTTATCAATGAGTTTCTTAGAAACATTATTACATACGGCTAAAGAAGACAATAAATGGAGTTTTCTTTTACTTGTTCACATAAAATCCAACAATCTCACCATAAAAGCTCGGTAAAACGACGTTCGGGCTTATTAAAGTGTTGACATCGAAAAGGGTACCAAGCTTCTCTCAATCTGAGGATCTATAGTACCAATATGTAATGGTTTATAACCGCTATGGATAAAATCGAGAATATTACTTATTTGAAGTGTATGTTTACAAATTTTACGAAAACGGCTAGACCGGCTTAAATGATTATTTTTGTATATTTTTTATTTTAGAGGTGATCCATGTAAATTAAAAAACTCTGCACCGACGTGTGTAATAATGTGAAATAAAGATTTTAACGTACCTATTTAAACGAATAAAACGTGACAAACGATTAATAAAAATTAGAACCAAATTCAAATATTAAAGATAAATTAAATATAACAGAAACAGTACATAACAGAAACTTTTTTATTCATTATAGATTATAAATAATACTTATTGAATGTCACTCTTTTGTTTAATTTACCACTGATTCGAAAAAAAAAACATGTACAGGTCAATCGTAAACCTTCTTTTTTAAGCCTGTAAAAAGGAAGGTCCAGACCAGTTGTGAACTATCGCTGCGATGGAGAAATAATACCAAATTAATGCGTTAAGATGGTAACCGTGTAATGGCGCTGTAAGAATATTCACAGATGAGGAAAGACACTAAGAGATGGGCGGCTCCGTTTACCTGATAAAAACAAAAAAACCTGCGGTCGCTAGCCCGCCTGATAAGCGTAGCAACTATGGCCAATATTCCTCTTATGAAGCAATCTATCTATCGTGAAAGCCTATGTTCAGCAGTGGATTTTTATAGAATAGAATAAATTTTATAGTCTGTAACGGTAGTGGTAACGAATACGGTAAGTTAACAAAACATCTCCATTGGTGCGAATTAGCTTTAAAATTCAATGAGAAAATGAATCTCCATTACGTAGTTGTAATAAATCACAAGAGTTTGATATCGTCGTAACTTCTGCCATTATTTATAGCTTTCTCGATATTGGATAGCTATTACGGTGAATCATCGTCGGCGTATTCTATAACACTTAAATTCTAGTACATTTCGTCTAAGACTCGTCTACGGTTTGATGGCTCGGAAGCGCAGTGAGCATTTGGCTACTTCACTGCGGATTACGAATGCAGTTTTCTCACAGACCAATTATTAGTATGGTTTACTATTACACCCACGATTCTACGATTTAGAAAAAAAACGTGTGTTTAACGTAATGAACCAGCGTGGTGAACTAATTGCACCGTAACCCTCTCAGAAATTAGAGGAGCCCTGTTCCCAGCATTAGGACTTATATGACCTGTATAACAGATTTCATCTCGATATTTCCTTTCTGAACTGAGACGTGGTCCTTCACTGCTGGCCGGATACCAGCGTAAAATAGTTTTCCTTTATTGCGTACTCGTTTTTAACAACCCAGCGTGGCGTTATAATTACACCATAACCTCTCAGAAATTAGAGGAGTCTTGAGCCCAGCAGTGGGATGAATATAGCCTGTAACTTGTCTGAATACAGGTTTACTCATTATCATGACCGAATACGTGGTAAATTGGCCCCAAAATTTTACGTGGTAGAGCCACGTTATATTTTACAGTTGCTGCATGAATGGGTCGGCCTGACCAGGAAAAGACCATACTCTCTTAAAATAACAGCGTAAAATAGAGCAGCTTTGTTCCATATTTGTATTTATATCGAACCGGAGACTCGTTTTACTGGTAAAGAGGCGAACTATTTTAGTCCTCGGGGGTGACAACGCATATTACAGTTTGATTCTTAATTGGGAATAGATGGAGGAGTCTATAGGTCACTGGATCCAGGTGGACTGTGTGCCTTCTTGATTATTGTGTACATTTTGTGTGCGAGTTCCTGGTTATTTACAATGGCAAGTATTAACATTTATTTGCTATCGACACATAATGTAGGAGATTAACGTTTCAAAAGACATATTATTGAAGGTTTGATCTTCATTTTGGTATTATATTAGCAAGAATGTTCGAAATGAACACAATCTATAGGCTATCAGGTATCTAATACATAACTCATCGTATCATCGTACATTCCAACACAAATCCAGTGATTTATTATGCCGTTATAAAACCGCAGATCTAAGCAGCCGCAATAGTAAATAGCATTGGAGATAGTCTGGTTCTTAGAAATGCCATTGATTAAGTGGTGGTAGCTGTACGCTTATTCAGAATTTAATGTTGTGAGAAAATTAACAATTCATTCCCGATAATTACATCTAACTCCTCCATACACATTCTCAACTAAAGGTTCCATTTCGTCTATATATAAGAAAATCTCGTTGGTGTAACCAGTAAAAAAAAAAAATTAATTTGTCAAAATTAACAGAAAATTTCCTGCTTTATACGGTTAGCGCAGATTTCTTCTAACATTTTAGAGACGTTTGAGGCAGAGAAGAGTTCACCGTGCTGCCAAAGTGTCAATGGAATATTTTTTATTTATTATGCGAATTTCTTTACGATATTTGCTTTTACTGCACATTACGTGTAAAATTCTATTATTTATTACAGTCTATCAAAGTCATAGATAGCGTCATAAGGGTAACATTTAGCAGATGGGCTGGCAATCACAGTTTTTATTTTCTGGTTTTTCCCACCGTCGCCTTTTCCGACACCTGCGTGATGATCGCCCCTACACAATAATATTTCTTCTAGCCACCGATCTTTAAATATTTGTTAACATTGGGTATAATTACTGCTTATGTATATTTTCCATTATATATTATAATATAGATTGACCTATAATAAGGTATACGCACTAATTCCAATTGAAATACTTCTTACTGATAGTCAAAATGAACATTATTCTATAGAAATTACTTGTGACCAGCAAATGACCTCATAATTTTATGTTGTCATTTAACCACCTCTTTTTTTGTTTTCATAAGTCTTAATAAATAGGTCGACGGGCTCCTTTTTCCCCAAAAGACCGTATGTGTAGGAACCATCGTCTTACCTAGTCTTTTAGTGGACTGTATATGAAGCGTTTGAGGCTTTGAGGCTTTGAGTTTTTGTAAGCAGAAAGAACAATTTAAACAAATTCTTTATAGCCCTACGAGTTTCACGAAATCTGATTTTAAGCGGTTGCTATAAGTTTTAGAGTAGACGAACATCCCGAGTTCGATCCTCATCGGCACCGATGAAAAAGTTATTTTGAATTTTAGGTGTTGATTTACCACGTGTTTGTCGGTCTAAGTAATAACACGTTTTTGTAGGAACGCGAATTCCGTCAACACTTACTGGATCAGTGCCATAGATATAATAATAGAATCTCTTTTTAATATTTCTATGATCAGTGCTGTGAGCTAAGTGCTCCATTCATTATAGCCTATCAAAATTCTACTACTGGGCACAGGCCCTCTAAATATTTCCTTTTGGGATATTTGCCATAGTTGCCACGATGGCTCCATTTTCTCTCTATCATCTTAAATTAGGAGAAAACTTGTGTCTAATGTTGGAACGTATATACGCTTTAAGATACTCCTTTAAGATTCTTGGCAATAATTGACAGGCAGGAGGATTAGTGTATGAAGAACTGTTGATACTGGTATTGCTGCTTCCCATTGCCAGTGTGATTATGTTACTCTGGTTACACTAACTCTAATTACACAATCATACTGAACCAGAATTACACAATCACACTATGAATCCCTGGTAATCATACGCTGTTTTGCTTTTTCATTATATATATTATATTATCTTATACCCTAAGTGCTATATTAATATATGTATAAAAATTTTAGTTTATAATTGATCTCTTCAACTAAACCAGACGTTAAATGTCAATACGAAGCAAACCGAGATGCAATCATCTAACTCTGGTAGGAATCGTACGTCAGTGGTAGATGATCCGTAATTGCGTTGTTTTTTTTTAATTATAATATTTTTTCCCTAAAATAAGAAAAACAATTTAAATAACTTTAACAACTTTCCTGTCCGTCGAAAAGGCACAATAGTTAAACAATTGAAATGTTCATATATGATTCATGAGACAGTGAAATGGTTAATATAAAAAAATATTCGGCTTATAATCTAAAAGGCTGGCAACGCATCTGCAATTCCCCTGGTGTTACCGTTGTTCATGGGCGGCGGTAGTCACTTACCATCAGGTGAGCCGCATGCTCGTTTGCCCCCTTTTTTATAAAAAAAAATAATCGCTTTTTACGTGGTGATGCTGCAGCTATATTTTTTTATAGGATAGGGTGACAAACGAGCACACAGTCCCCTTGATGGTAAGTGGTTGCTGTGGCCGATAGACATCTACATCTATCCTCGTTTACGAATCAACATGTAGATGCGCTGTCACTCGTGAGGACTAAGATGAAATGCCTCTTTTCCAGTAAAAAGTGTCACCGGTTCTCTACACTCACAATACGAAACACAGCTGTGTTAAGCTGCTATTTTATGCTGGTATTCTGTGAGAGCGTGGTCCTTCCCCGGTCGAGCCGAGCCATTCGTGCTACAGCTGTACTACTAATATAGCTGCACCATGGCTCTGACACGTATAAAAAATTATGGTTTTAGCACGAATGGGTTCACTCGACCGGAGAAGGACCAAGCTCTCACAATATACTAGCATAAAATAGCAACTCAATGCTGCGGTATTTCGTATCGTGAGTGTAGAGAACCGGAGACCCTTTTTACTGGAAATGAGGCATTCCATCTTAGTCCTCAAGGGTAGCAACGCATCGACATTTTGATTCTTAAACGAAGATAGATGTAGATGTATATGAGCCACAGCATCCACTTAACATTAGAAGGACTGTATGCTCGGTTGTTACCCTAATTCTGTAAAAAAAATCAATCAATTCAGTGAAACTAAACTTCTAACGTCGAAACGAACCCGACCACGGTTCTCACCAGTATATCGTCATTTGTTATTCAACAGAGTTTAACCTTTACATCGTAAGAAAATCATGTTTGAATTTATATCAATACATATGCAAATATTTTAAGAAAAATTACGTTGAAATACCCAATTCGTGTAATATGATAGACTTTTAAGGTTATTACTAAAGAAATTACTTAATCATACTCTATTTTTTATAGTACCCTGTGTACTAGAACCAGGTACCTATACTATTATGAATAATTGATTAAATTAGATAATCCATTATGTACATAACAAGGCACGTACTCAACGTAGTCAACTTTAATAACCACTCAATGATAAAATGTAGATAAACAGTGAAAGTGTCCCACGGTACGCGGATTCGTAAACACCGGCACACTCGAGTGCGGGCCTCGCCCTCCGTTAATTGACGGTCAACGAAAGTGACTTTTGACACGATTTTTGCCATTAGTAAAGTGAGATAAAATTGTTCTATGTTATTTTTTATTTACCTTCCAATATTTTCATCTTCCGAGTTACTTCTGTAAATACATTTTAACACTTATCTCAAGCTGTAATTGTATTGAATTTGAGGGGACTTGAGAACTACTTGCAGCTTCTTAATATGCACGGTATTTTTCTTGTCATATTTTAGTCTTACATCAAGGTAATAAAAGAGAATTCAGAACAATAGAGCTTCGGTAAATAAAAAAATATAATCAAACATAAAAATAGAATCATGTGTAATCAAATAGAGTCTTGTGGATACCACTGTTTTTTTGGTATTACTATTGACGCCAAACTTCAATGGGACCCCATATATCTAAATTAGCAAGCAGACTTAGTTCTGCAGCATATGCCGTAAGAAAAATTTGAAGTATCACAGATGTTGAGACAGCTAGATTAGTGTATTTTAGTTACTTTCATAGTGTAATGTCTTATGGAATTTTGCTATGGGGTAATGATATTGAAGCTATATTTATTTTGCAAAGGAGAGCCGTACGGGCGATTTATAACGTCAATTGTAAAGAGTCCCTCAGAGAAAAATTTAAAGAAATAAGCATATTAACTGTGGCATCGCAATATATTTTTGAAAATGTAATGTATGTACATAAAAAAATAAATAGCTTTAATAAGAATAAGGATGTTCACACCTGAAACACTAGGAACAAACATAAGCTTGTAATGCCAGTTACTAGACTCCACAGAATCAATAATTAATTTATGGGGCAATGTATACGTTTTTACAACAAAATACCAGAACATGTTCAAAGTTTGTCAATAAACAAGTTTAAAAGTTTTATTAAAGAAAAACTATACAAAAAGGATTATTATAATATCAAGGAATACATGAATGAACATAACCCCCGGGAATAAGGTGATCGCCACCATGCTGATTCTATGAAAATTCATTTAAAAATTGTATCAACAAAATTATTGTTAAATGAAATATGTTAAAAAAAGTCCCGCTGGATTTCTTGTTGGTCCTTCCCAGGACAGAGGTATTCCGAACCAGTGGTAAATAAAAAATGACTTTCAATAAGTATTATATAATAATCAATATTGAATAAAAATCATTCTATTCTATTCTATTGAATAGCAGCGGTACATTTTCTTTGTCATTCAAGTTTGATTCGTATCACAATCCAACTATGGGAAGATTCACGTTTTTGTTTGGAATCATAATGAATTTTGTAAAGGTATATTTAAGATATATTTAAACATTTATTTATAGGTATATTTAAGTAATTTTATCTAATTTTATCTATGTGTAAGGGTTTTTACATATTACAGAAGTTCAGTTTCGCTACTTCATGATACATATCAATAACTAAATAATATAAGATTAAAAAAAACTTAAACAACACTCATTGATCATGAGCTGTGATGACACTGATAATTATTTTATTTTATCCTGGTGATCCTGATCAGGATACCAGGATAAAGTTATTAAATTAATATATTGTCATCGATATTTGACACGAATGCAAATTTTCAACTCAATTGGCATTCTACAAGTTGGTGAAACTTACGTTGTAAGATTCCGTTACATAATAATAATGTCCTCCAGACCGAATTTCGGCCACGGCGGCCAGTCTCAACGGAGACTAGCCATCGGCGCAGGACAGGATTATAGTGCCCAAGTGTATGCGCAAGCACAGGTGCACTCTCTATTCCCTCACTCTCATAGCACGATGGGACGGTAAACCGACACGACCGGAGAGAGATCAGGCGCAGGGCCAACGGCTTTACGTGCTTTCCGAGGTACGGGGGTGAAACACCACCAACTTCCTGACTCCGAGCAGCTACTGAGAATTTCTTCATGGAAAAACTCAATAACTGATTTTTTGGCCCGACTCGGGATTCGAACCCGGGACCTCATGATCAGCAGTCGCACTACTACAACCATTAGACCAACGAGGCAGTCACATAGATAGATAAAGGCGAAGCAAATAAAAGCGTGTTAAAAAAACAACCAAGAATAAAATATTAAGACCTTATTCAATGTCTGGTCAATTCCCTGTACAAATTATACTATTTATCATACTTAATGTTATTTGCGCGCTTTAAATAATTTAAAATTTAACAAATACACGTTATCAATATCATTAAATTAGGTTCTCTGAGAGTAAATAGTATTAGAACTGCGTCACCTCTTGCGGTCGGCAAACAATTAAATTTTCTAGGTAGTAGGACCTTTTCTCCCCTCTGAACGGGTTCCCGCCTTGTCATGGCAGTCGGCTTAGTAGCCGTGGCTTGGTCACCCACGGTGAACAAAGAGGAACCCCTTGGCTGGCCCGTGATGTAGGGCCGGCCCGAGGTGGCCACTCCGAGTGGGCTTGACGAGCCCACTTCGGATGTGTGTCGGTCGGCTGCGGTGAGAGGGGTGTCCGCTCCCTCTACCGCTGCAGCCGAGGTGGAGTCGCGGAGGAAGAGGAGTGCTGGTATGGTGATGCGCCACTCGCCCTATCCTCCGCAACTCGGACGGGGTCGCACCGTTGATGCGGTGGTGGTGGGGCTGCGGGGGGAGAGGAGTGTCGGTATTGCGAGGCGCCGCTCTCCCTACCCTCCGCAGCCGAATCTTGGTTGGCGGTGGAGCCATAGACCAGATCCGCCGCTGGGGTCAGGAAGGCTGGTACTACTGAGTGCTAGTTTTTCCTGGCCCCATGGCCTTCGCGCATCGGACACGGGGGCGTCTGTTGCGCATTGGATATTGGAGGCCGAGGAGGAGGGCGCACCATGTGTTCTGGTGCGCCTTACCTGAGAAGGAGATGGGGGAGGAGTAGTCCTCTCCCGAGGAGAGGCTGCCATGGGGGGCCAGCGCAGGTGGAGCCGCAGGTGGAGCCGCAGATGTGTGCGAAAGCGTTCCCGTGGCCCTGCCAATATGCGACGAAGGTAGAACACCATGGGGTTTTAGTCGGTGCGAGTCCGACATAACCCGTCCTTGCCCCCGCGAGGCGGGTATGCGTAGGCACTTCCCCATGTAAAAAAAAAGTAGGACCTTTTCTGCCCAGGAGTCAGTTTGGGATTTTCCTTTTTTTTTAAAAAACGTTACCTCCACATTAGGATTTTCTCCTGTATCGTGAGGGCAGTTTATATATATAAATTTCACAAGGACAAACATCCAGACCCGGAACAACTATTTGTAGGCCATATAAATATTCTGTACGGATTAGTAAGCTGAAGTGGCAGTGGGCCGGCCATATAGCTCGAAGAA
The DNA here is from genome assembly GCA_033319125.1 of Parnassius glacialis. NCBI lineage: Eukaryota > Metazoa > Arthropoda > Insecta > Lepidoptera > Papilionidae > Parnassius > Parnassius glacialis. The sequence continues at coordinate 9,050,424 of JAVANC010000009.1, forward strand.
CCAACAACAGATGGGGAAGAAAGGTTCTTGAGCGGCAGCCTCGTACCGGTTAGCGAAGTGTAGGGCGACCCCCCACGAGATGGAGTGACGACCTGGTAAGACATGCAGGAAGTCGATGGATGCAGGTGGCTCAGGACCGTGCTTTGTGGCATTCCTTGGGGGAGGCCTATGTACACTTATGAAAGGCTGTAATGATGAACCCGCGGACTTTTGCGTTGTGACTCATTGCTAAGCCACTGCGCCATGGGGCCGCCGATTCTTATGATATCCACGAGCTCTTAACTTTTTCTATTGCCAAAGAGCAGTTTACGCACGGATATTTATCTATCTGAAAGGTAGTGAGAGCCAGTACAGTTACAGCTAATGGGGCGTTACACCTGAGTCCACATAAGTAACAATGCATCTGTAACATAATTTGTTTGAAGTTAGTTGCAGATGTCCGTAGATTATAGCAGATACTTATCACGGGCACTGTCAGTTCGTTTGTAACTTCAATCGTATTAAAATATCCAACAGCAGACTTTTACGACTTGATAATGAAGAAATTTACATATAAATTCGGATATTTAGGCGTATCACACCAAGCGTGCTCTGGACCACGCTGTGAATTGCCCAAATGATATTTTTTAATGCGGCCGGTCAGACCGCGGTGTGAGATACCCTTGTGTTTCTTTCGATGAAGCAATTCCAACCGAAGATCTTTCATTAGCAAAATTAAGGTCGTTGGTGTAGTGATTGAAATATACTTCTCTCGTTCAGGTCCGTTTATTGAATGCCAGCATAAAGGTCAATTACAATAATATTGAAATACTAAGGTAATCATCATCATCATCATCATTACAGCCCTTCACAAGTCCACTGCTGAACATAGGCCTCCCCCAAGGAATGCCACAAAGCACGGTCCTGAGCCACCTGCATTCATCGACTTCCTGCATGTCTTACCAGGTCGTCACTCCATCTCGTGGGGGGTCGCCCTACACTTCGCCTACCGGTACGAGGCTGCCACTCAAGAACCCTTCTTCCCCATCGGTTGTCGGTTCTTCGAGCTATATGGCCGGCCCACTGCCACTTCAGCTTACTAATCCGTTGGGCTATGTCGGTTACGCTGGTTCTACTGCGGATATACTCATTCCTAAGTTTATCACGGCTAAGGTAATAGTTAAATTATATTGCTTAGTTGCAATCGCGTCATTATCATATACTACACATTATTGCAAATTTAAATAATCAAAAATTTTGTACAACCGACTTCAATATAAATTATCAAGAATAACTCAAAAACTATTGGTTTGGCCTTGATCAAATTCATATGGCCCCACATGTAAAGTACCAGCTTTGAAATAAAAAAAGGATCATCGAAATCGGTTCACCCAATAAAAAGTTATGAGGTAATACACATAAAAAAACATACAGTCGGATTGAGCACCGTCTCCTTTTTGAAGTCGGCAGAAAAGTACAATCGTGCATAAAATATCTTAAATGTCGCCTAGGGAGACAGAACTATTATGTAAATTTACGACCACCATTAGCAAAGACATGTTCTAAAGAAAGTAATAAATAATGACAGGTTTTTAACCTATAGCCTCATCAGCAATGTACTTAACACTCAAATTTTGAAAGTAAAAGTAGGAAGCATTTTGATTAATAGTAGAATTTATAATATCATACATCATTAGCTAGCCAGATATGTATGTTTGCCATTAGTCGCTTATGACATGCTAGGCAAGTAACACAGTTGATACTAGATTTTAAATTTCGTTTTTTTGTTATTAAATCCCACATAAAAATAGGACCTATAATTCCCAGACCCACACGTTACATGCTATGTCTCTATGTTCTCGTCTGTATTTCTATTACTAATAAACTTTTTAAATGGCTTTACCATATGTTTATTGATAAAGCAAAGGGTCACTGTACGTTAGAGCTTCTAAAAAGCGTCGGACTGGATTGCAAGTGAAATCGTGTGCGCTAGACAGTTTGTCTTCGAAGCACAAGAAGCTATAAAAGCAATGGATGTGCCTAAGCTATATAAAGTACTACATTTAGTATTAGCTAAAAAAAATCTATTAAAATTAGCTCACTATTTTGAATTTCGAATATACATGTGGCTATTTAAATATTAAAATAAAAAATAAAGTAACTGCAATAGTTACTTCGTCGAGATGTAAGTAAGATTCTCAGACCGGCGTCGGGTAGTAATGTCAAAGTGCGAGACGCTTGGTACTGGGATCATCCAGCCGCCTACCAAGCACGACGATTAAGATTGATAGGCTGATGAAGACGAAGAACTACTTTAAACTATCCAGTTCCAATACGTAGCTCTAATAAAAGAAACTACTTTGTACAATAATTATAATTAACATTAATAGGATTTAATAAGCCAACACTCTTTTCTAAGATAGTACACTTTTGAAGATAGATGAGGTGAATTTTCTTAGTACACCCGTACCCACTAAGTATATAAAACGACGCAGGTATTGTACTTATTAGTCACTTTCACCATAAATATTTTAATATTTTTAATAAGCTTAAATTAAATTTAAGGAAAAGAACCACGACTCGGAACAATTATTTCGTAGGTGGCCTATGTAATTACTTTTTTCGTACATGTACTTTAATCTATAGTTTGTAGTGTTATGCTACTTACTTATCATTTTACATTAATTTAAATCCATTTTTCCATTCTGTTTCAATTCTCTGCATTCACTTCAAATCGGGATATTTTACATCACCTTTATTTCCATAGGATCCTGTAACGATTTCAAACCATAAGAACACAATCACAAATCATTTCTACTTCGTATTTCCACATTATCAGCACTTTTAAATTGGTGTCAATGAAGTCTACCTTTTTTCGATCTTTTAGTTAGTTTTCCGTAACTCTACAATTTCGGGCTTTGTGTGGGTAGTTGCGCTACTTTTTTTCCTATTTCAATAATATCTCCTTTTCCACTTAAATCTTTCCATTTTCTTATAACAAGTCTAAAACTAAAATTTGACATGTTCTGTTACTGATGTTTATTTGGTCTCCATGGAAATTATATTCAAATTTGTTACCGGTCTGTAGTTTCTATTTCGATAATTCCACATAAATACTTTTTCCTCTTGACCATTTACAAAAAAATTTGCGTTTAATTTAAATAATTTTTCCGTTCTCTCTAGAAAGATATAAAAGCCGAACAATCGGTGAAGAAATTCAGTCTTGCTTCAGTTCTCGTATCGGAAGCATCTTCTAAAGGCCTTATCCCGGGGCCGCTCTGCTCCGGGATCCTGCAAGCCTCTATCCTGCCTGAAGCCACTGGACTCTACGATCCGTTGCTCTGCCTGAAGTCGCCGGATCCTACAAAACGTTGCTCTGCCTGAAGTCGCCGAGATCCCACAAGTCTCTACTCTACCTGGAGTCGCCGGAACCTACAAACCTCTGTTCCGCCCGAAATCACCGGAACCTACAAACCTCTGTCCCGCCTGCAGTCACCGGATCCTGCAGGCCACTGCACTGTCTGAAGTCGCTGAGGATCCTGCAAGCTCCTGTCTGGGCTGAAGTCGCCGATACTGCAATCGCCGCATTCACCTGAGGTCGTCGCCTAGAGACGCCCTCGCCTTCTCACCTACGCCGTGCGTGCTCGTACCAGGCGCTGTGAGCACACTTGGGATCTTCGGACTCAGCTTCGACACAAATCTCTTTTTTTATTACCTTTTTTTTTAAAAAAAATTGTAAATCACATCATCCATCCTCACATTCATACTCCATTTTTGATATATAAAATTGTAAATATTTTCGAATCCTAAATATATTATTTGTCTTGGTCTATTTGGTTGTTTTGCTGATCGTAGGTTAGGTTTTCTTTCTTCTTTTAATTGTCGCTTCACGACAAGTTATAGTATGAGATTTGATATGAGTATTCGTCGCTCTTTACCATTATGTAATTAAAAAAAAATACGTCATCGATTATCGCTTGTCACATCTAGAAACACGTTTATCAGTGATGTAGCAATGTTCACGGCTGTAGGGCGCAATTGTAGGATTTCCGCCATGTTGAACGTTTCACCAGCATACGTGGAAAGTTGTGGCGTGTGGCGGGACGTAACCGATGCACTGATCAGTGCCACTTCGTGTCATTTATGTGATTGATACTAAGAATCGTGTAATTTTACGACAGATTCCGGTTCATATCTCAATGTCGGAAGAACATGTTATATCACTAACATAGATTTTATAGTATTTAGAGTTATTTATTTGAAATCATAGATATTTTAGATATGATAAAGAATCGACAGTAGCCTAATAGACAGCGAAACTCAAAAATCTGGGTTCGAATCCGCCATTCGACTACTGTGATAAACCAGGAGTGGTTTATCACATCATAAGCATAGCTGAATCGGAGTAGTTAATGGGGTTATTATGAGTGTTAAAACACTGCTATTCTTTATTTTTTTTTAAATGCTTGAACTAGATGAAGTCTTTTCCTTTCTTTTTTATCTTTCAAAAACGTTACGCCTATAATTTTGATATTATGATCCTGTATCGTGAGGTGTTTTACATAGGAATAGGAAGGATCAATTCACAGGGTCAAAGAAGATTTTTAGTATCCTTATCTACACGCGGTGCAGGTGAGAATACCAAAACGTCGTTTGTAATTTGGTAAATTACAAATGACGTTTTGACGGCGGACTAATTGTTACAAATCCGGCCCAAACGCTTCACCCAAATTATTATGTCATTGTTAGAAATTATTGAACATATGCCATAGATTCTCAATAGAGATTAAGGTACTATAGATTGCCTCATACTTTGCCATAGTTGTTATGGTTGACAGCAGTTTAACAATGACCGTTGTCTATATCGTCCCGTGATGACAGAAGACGACATAAGAGACGACAGAAGGAAATTTAAATGGATCATGTGCACCAACACCTTCCTAATATAAATTCAAAATTATTATTATTCGTACTACGATATTTCGAATATTTTTTTTTTCTCTCGGGTACTTAATTATACAAAATAAAAAAACTACTTTACGAATCGCGAAACGTCAGGAATTCAAAATAAATAAAAACAAGTCAAATTAGTTTTATTTAATGTGTACTATTTATGTTAATATATTTAGAATTCCTACAAGGAAAAGCTTATGCAAAAATGTAAAATAACTTGTCATTTGTTACGAAATTAATTTGCATATCGGTTTCATGATTAGGTTGGTATGATTCACAGAAGCCCCAATGAGTAAACGGATGCATATGCGCCTTACGAAATATATTTTTCTCCTTAATTTCCTTTTACTATATTATTTGAATTAATTTTTAAAATAAACATACTCTGAAAAAATCCATGATATTTTTAAAATGTAATCTTTAGCGCTAAAAGAATACAGGAATTCTTTGAGTATATCGTTTCCACTTTCTTCACCATGTATTGAAGACATAAGAATAACCACTACCCTATGTCACCTCGTAGGTGTCGTAAGAGGCAATAGAGGGAAACAAACCAAGCGATGGGCAGGAGACTGCGGTTGACAACCCGCTCGCCAAGCGTGGCAACTATGGCACATATTTGAGATAGTCTATGGGGAAACCTACGTTTAGCTGTGAACTTTGGTAGACTGTAACGGTAACGAAATATTTTTTTAAACTGTTTCCTTTTTAAAGCGTTGATCACTTGAAGTCAATGTATTTTATTTCAATTAGTTTTCTTTCCCATTACCAGACCTTTATAAAGAAGAACAAGCATGCAACTATTTAGTTGTCATTTGTTTAAAAAAGACTTTTTCACTATTTTAAAATTAATTAGCATGTCACACATGAAGGCTCCGTGGCGCAGTGGCTTAGCAATGAGTTGCAGCGCTGAATGCCGCGGATTCGAATCCCGCATGAAACAAGTATTTGTATGGCCTACAAGTAATTGTTCTGGGTCTGGTCTAGTCTGTGAAATTTATGTATGTGAACTGCTCCCACGGTATAGGAGAAAATCCTAGTGTGGAGGTAACGTTTAAAAAAAATAACACGTAAAAGACTTAGAGCGACGGCGCCGGGAGTAGCGTCAAAGTTGCAAGACGTCTGGAACTACGATGGCTAATCTGTATGCTAAAAACTACAATTAACACAAATTCTCTTTGGGATTGTTTACCACCGGTGAATTTTCCGGACTGATTCGACTTACGGACTTTCAATAAAAGAACTTACACCTTTCTAAAGGCCGACAATCCACCTGCAACTCCCCTGGTGTTGCGGTTGTTCAGGGGCAGCGGTAGTCACTTACCATCGCATGCTCGTTTGCCCCCTCTCCTATAAAAAATCTCCCTATAATGGAACACATGTGTAGCATATTTTTTTATGAATTAATATATACAGTAGCACAGTCCACAGGATCAAAAAGAATCTTCAGTATTTTATTAAATGTCAATCCTCATCTGCAAACGGTGCACTCTGGTTAATTACGAATGACGTTCTGGTGGCAGACTGGATGATTGGAAATCAGCCCAAAATCCATAACAGGCCAAAATTATTCACTACTGCACATATGCGTCTCCCATAGACTGCCTCATGTATATGTATTTTGCCATAGTTGCCCAGTTTGCAGGCAAGTCTAACCGTGTAGCGGTGGTTTTATAATATCCACTCCTTATATCGTCCAGTGGACGCTTATGAGGCTATAAAAGAATAATTTAAAATTAAAAATTTTGTACAGCCGACTTCAATATAAGTTATTTAAGAATAACTCAATAACCATTGGTCTGACCTTGATCAAATTCATATGGGACCACACGAGAACTATCACCTTTCATATAAAAAAAGAATCATCGAAATCGGTTCACCCAGGACAAAGTTATGAGGTAACACACATTAAAAAAACATACAGTCGAATTGAGTACCGTCTCCTTTTTGGAATTCGGCAGAAAATGGAACTGAACATTTGCAGCAGCATCTTCCAAATATAAACTCATTATTGTTATTCGTACTACAATATTTCGAAAGTTTTGCTTTCGTGGTATTTAATGATACGAAAAATTACTTATTTATGGTATGGGAAAATAAATTAATATTAAGGATTTATCGAGTATAATTTGACTTAAAACACCCACCCATATTCACAGTCAGCACCCCCATGACAAAATTAAACACCGAAAATTAAAAATAAATCAAATTAAACGCGATAAATTAATTAAAATTAGTTTCATTTAATGTGCACAATTTATGTTAATATAAGAATTCCTTATATCAAGTAAAGCTTGAGCAAAAATGTAAAATAACTGGTTATTTGTAACGATTCAATTTGCATATCGGTTTCATGATTGCGTTGGTATGGATCACAGAAGCCCCAATGAGTAAACGGATGCATTTGCACCTTACGAAATATATTTTTCTCTTTATTTTCCTTTTAATTTATGTCTAGTTACCAGTAAAAGAGTCAGTAGATAGGAATGTAATGTAGTATTGCGTACAGCAAAATAGTGGAATAATCTGCCAGTATCTGTCTTTCAACACGATTATAATGTGATATCAAGGCAAGAGTGAATAGGATTTTCTACCGACTTCAAGAAGGAGACGGTACTCAATTCGACTGTATGTTTTTTTTATGTGTCATAACCTCATAACTTTTTACTGGGTGAATCGATTTCGATGATTCTTTTTTTATTTGAAAGCTCGTGCTTCACATGTAATCCCACATACATAAATTTAATTAAGGTCTGACGAATAATTTTTGAGTTATTCTTAATAATTTGTATTGAAGTCGGTTGTACAAAATTTTTAATTTTTAATTATTTTCTACCGACTTCAAAAAGAGACGGTACTCAATTCGAGTGTGTTTTTTTTCTTCTTAAGTGTGTTACCCTATAACTTTTTTCTGGGTAAACCGATTTTGCTGTTTCTTTTTTTATTTGAATGCTATTGCTTCTCTTGTGGTCTCATATAAATTTGATCAAGGTCTGACCAATCGTTTTTGAGTTATTCTTAATAACTTATATTGAAACTGGTTGTACAAAATTATTATTTTAAAATATTAAGATTGACGTTGGTTTGAGTAAAAAAAAGAGTAAGTAGCTTAAAGAGTATATATAACTAAATGATATGAGGCGTTCCATTTTAGTCCTCGGAGATGACAACGCATCTTTAACTTTCTTCAGTGGTAGTTAGTTGTGTCCATGGTCTACAGTAGCGACCATCAGGTGGAATGTAAGCATTTGTTACTTTTTTTTTATAAAAAAGAGGTCTCTGTTGTCTTGGAGCACTTTACACTCACTGTGTGAAACACAGCTAAATTGCGCTACTGTTTTACGTCGGTTTTCTGTAAGACTGTGATCATTTCCTGGTGGTATAATATTTTCGATTTAACATCCAAAAAAAATTTTAAATTTTTATTTGCATTTGTCGTAATCAACCCTACTTATCGACATTGCGTCATTAGTTATGACACATTTTATGTCCATTGAACACTATTATGCAGTACTTATAAACGATATGCACGTCAGAACGATGACACAAATTACTCGGCTCACGTGCGGGATCCTGACCCCGATAAGTGCTACGTCGAGTGCATTTTGTTGCGTACAAGTTGCACTAGAAATCTACAATTTGCATAATATGTTTTAATGATCAACTACTTATGTTAATGAAAAGTTTTTAAATAATCTATCGCCGCTTAGTGGAAAATAATTCACTTCCCTATTTATCATTCCGTGTTTGTCGTAAGAGGCGACAGAGAAAAACTGAAACAGGAGAAATACACTGCTTAATAAAAGGCCCTCCAATTGATTGCTCATAGAAGCGATATATGACATAGTTGCCACACTCGACAGACGGGTTGGCAACCACTCATCTTCTGTTTCATTTTCCCCTGTTGGCTCTCACGACAACCACGGGATACATGTGGTAGTAGATTCACTTATACCATCAATACAAGGTTGTATAATAATAAAGCCTAATTCTGTATATCAATCTTAATCTACGATTACTTTATTTCTTATCAGTAGTAGTAAAGTTACCCCTAACTCCACACATCCACTTATTTGTGGTTATAGCTATAATACTGTGTGATTTCATTACTTGTTTACGTTAACGGTTGTCAGTCGGGCTGGCCATTAGTGTAAAATAACTCGTAATATCTTCTATTTCAGTTTGCAGATGAGTATAGCTGCCCTTCGGTTTTAATTGGGATTCCTTAATTATTCTTAGTTTTGATATAAGTTGTAAGAAAATTTTAATATCTTGTATAGCGGTAGACGCAAATTTCATCGTATGGTTTTAAGAATATATGTAGAGAAACGTTAAAATGTGACAGCAAGTGATTTTAGCCGATTTTAGTGTAATCCACTCAACTTAGTACAAGTCAATGTTCCATAGCGGGTTTTTTGTAAATTATATTATAATGGGTGGAACGTAAAAACATGTATTATTTTCTCACTCCTGTCCACTTAACATGGCTCTTGTCTCTCACGGTTCAATTATCAAAGGTGAACCCAGCTTTCCCGGACGTGACCCGAATAAATCAGCAAGCGCCGTGCGATTATTAGATTTTAATTATTTAATTGTACGGATTAACAGCATATGTAATGACTAAAAGATGAGAGGTCAAACGAAAGTGACGAGTGAACAAGTAGGGTGACTACACGTAAACAGAACGAAACAATTAACTTTTTCTATTCCTTTCAGTTGAGACACAGTTGTCCGTCTACTATAGTGACCACTTATCGTTTGGTGGAATACGTGCTCACTTAACACCCGTACTAGGAAACAAATGTTATATATTATATAATAACAATTATAATAATATTATATCAGTGAATGAATTAATTAATGAAATAGTCTACTTTCTTATCTTAGTTGGTAATTATATGATGGATATAAGATGAAAATTGGTAAAGAGTTCCATTATAAATTGATAAAGTATGAAATATGAAAATGAAGTATGAAAAGAAACTATAAAGACGAGATCGCGCTCTTCCTGCGCAACCACGATGTAGATATAGTGTTAATGCAAGAGACTTTTTTGAAACCTAGCCATCGCGATCCTAATATCGCAAACTACACCTTACAACAAATAATAGGCTGACCAGCCCTAGAGGCGGCACCTTGATCTACTACAAAAGTTTCTATATGTAAGTCAGCTCTATCTGGCCAGCCGCCACTTACCATTATATCGGCTTATCTACCGCCACTCAAACACATAGTTGAATCAGACTTTGCAGAATTATTTAACCTAGGCTCTAGTGTCATAATAGCTGGAGACCTTAACGGTAAGCATTCCTCCTGTAACTGCTGGAGCCCACAGGTGAGGTCTTTCAAACCAAAACCATCGTGGGATGGCGTAAACTCGAGGTCTAACTTGAGTCTCTCGTGCTCAGCAGAGCGAGACAGTATTTCATGCCGGCACATCGCTTGCAACTTTACAAAGCGCAAGTTCGGCCTCACATGTAATACTGTTCTCATCTCTATGCCGGGGCACCCCAGTGCCAGCTCCTTCCACTTGATCGCATCCAGCGCAGAGCGGTTCGAATCGTCGACGACCGAGTTCTTTCTGATCGGCTCGATACACTGGCACTGCGTAGGGATGTTGCACCCCTTTGCATTTTCTATCGAATTTACCACCGGGAGTGCTCTGAGGAATTGTTCGCATTAAATCCAGCCGCCAAATTTCACGTAAGCAAATTGCGTCAAAATTTACGATACCATCCTCACCATCTGGATGCTTGGCGGTCCATGACTGTACGTTTTACTAGGAGTTTTCTTCCTCGTACAACATCTCTGTGGAATTGTTTACCACCGGCGATTTTTCCGGACCGATACGTTTTAGGGACTTTCAAGAAAGGAGCTTATACCTTTCTAAAAGGCCGACATTGCATCTGCAATTCCTCTGGTGTTGTGGTTGTTCATGGGTGTCGGTAGTCACTTACCATCAGGTGAGCCCCATGCTCGTTTGCCCCCTCTTCTATAAAAAAATCTAGTTTATGTTTTAATTGCTGCAGCGGGAATTTTCTAATATTATAAACTTTTATGTGATGCTGATATCTTGATACCAATTATCTGTGTTCACTCTCTCTCAATTTATTTTTTTCTGCCGACTTCCAAAAAGGAGACGGTACTCAATTCGACTGTATGTTTTTTTTATGTGTGTTATCTCATAACTTTTTACTGGGTAAACCGCTTTCGATGATTCTTTTTTTGTTTGAATGCTGGTACTTTTCGTGTGGTATCATGTAAATTTGATCAAGGTCAGACTAATAGTTTTTGAGTTATTCTTAATAACTTATATTGAAGTCGGCTGCACAAAATTTTAAATTTTAAATTATAGACTCTCAATTTGATGTCCACTTATCGTCATAATTTACAATCTGCAGTATATATTTTTTTTAATTTTTGATGTCCTATACCTAAATCTTTGAATGTACCAATGCAAAATTTACTAAATACTATTCATAAAATCCTGAAAATAACTGACTGACAAAATAAATTCATATTTATAAAAATAAAATATTGAATATAAATTACTTCATGTAAAAGTTATAAAAATTTAAGAATTCGAAAAACAGTTAAAATGAATTATAACTCAAAATACAACAAATTGTACAATCTTTAGCCAGCAAAGTTCAATTCACTGACTAGATATAAAAACGCATAAATTAACATTCAACACCGAAGTGCATCGTAAAACGTTAAAGTTATTTTAACGTAAACAACGCCGTTACGTAAACGGAGAAAGTTGCGGTTGAGAATATAATCAACTTCTTTTAAAAAGGTTACTAAAGAGAATAAATAACACCCTGTTTAAAGGTATTTTATGTGTATACGCGATTGGAATGCCAAATCCAAACCCGAACACGGTAACCACACGTCACAAAACACGGTACCAAAACGTGATAAGCGTTTAATTTTGACTTCCAACATCTCTATATATAAATAAGCGGCCAAGTGCGAGTCGGACTCGCCCATGAAGGGTTCCGTAGCAGTAAGTAACATAATTTACGATTTATGACGTTTAAAAAAAAACTACTTACTAGATCTCGTTCAAACCAATTTTCGGTGGAAGTTGACATGGTAATGTACATCATATATTTTTTTTTAGTTTTATCAATCTCTTATTTTAGAAGTTAGGGGGGGGGGGACAGAAATTTTACCACTTTGGAAGTGTCTCTCGTGCAAACTATTGAGTTTAGAAAAAAATGATATAAAGAACTTCGATATGATTTTTAAAGACCTATCCATAGATACCCCACATGTATGGGTTTGATAGAAAAAAAGTTTTTGAGTTTCAGTTTTAAGTATGGGGAACCCCCAAAATTTATTGTTTTATTTTTCTATTTTTGTGTGAAAATCTTAATGCGGTTCACAGAATATATCTACTTACCAAGTTTGAACAGCATAGTTCTTATAGTTTCGGAAAAAAGTGGCTGTGACATATGGACGGACAGACAGACAGACAGAACATGACGAATCCATAAGGGTTCCATTTTTGCCATTTGGCTACGGAACCCTAATAAAAATCAATTGCTGTCCGTTAGTCTGGCAAAAATTCGAAAATGGCTGGACCGATTGCTGGGATTGTTTGGGCTGGGTCCCTGGATGGCTTATATTGACAATTGGACACGATAGATGGCGCTGTTGTCGGGATACAGAAATCACCCGTGCGAAAACGGGGCGGAGCGCCAGTTTTCAATAAAAATATTTTTTCGGATTGCTTGTGCGGTATAGTGGCGGCGTAAAGGAATCCAATATTATAGTAATAGCGTCGTATCGTACCATGACTATAGTAATAGACGACAGAGAGAAGCTAAATCCTAATAATGGTAGTAGCATCTGATAACATAAAATTATTAAAAAACTTTTTTATAAGATGAGGTGACAAACGAGCACACAGTCCACCTGATGGTAAGTGGTTGCTGTGACCCATAAACATCCACATCTATCCTCAATAAAGAATCAAAATGCACATGCGTTGTCATCCGTGAGGACTAAGATGGAATGCCTCTTTTCCAGAAAAAAGGGTCTCCGGTTCTCTACACTCACCATACGAAACAGCAGTGTTGAGCTGCTATTTTACGCTGGTATTCTGTGAGAGCGTGGTCCTTTCCCGGTCGAGCCGACCCATACGTGCTACAACTATACTACTAATATAGCTGCAGCATGGCTCTACCGCGTAAATAATGTAAACTATGCGGTTACCAACACGCTTACTAGGCCTAGCGTGTATGGCAAATATTTGCTTTAATCATTGGCACCTAGCAAGGGGATTGACGATCGCCAAACGACTCGCACTACTGACGATGCTGCTCGTCTCGAGTCTTGACATTTTACGTCTGAAGTTAACTAGATGTTTATAGCGCCATTTATAATTATATACCGGAATAAGATTTTACTGGCATTTTACATAGTTAGCTATTACTTTTACGGCATCACCTAGACAAAATAGGTACACGGCATCTAAGGAAATCCTAAAAGATATAAAATCTTAACTAAGTTTTCTTAGAACAAACTTAATGGATTTTTTTATAGGATAGGGTGACAAACGAGCACACAGTCCACCTGTAATAAGTGGTTGCTGTGACCCATAGACATCTGCAGTTATCCTAGGCCCTTTTTTACTGGAAATGAGGCATTCCATCTTAGTCCTCACGGGTGAGAACGCATCTACATTTTGATTTGTAATAGAGGATAGATGTAGATGTCTATGGGCCGCAGCAACCACTTACCATCAGGTGGACTGTGTGCTCGTTTGTCACCCTTATCCTATAAAAAAAAATCCTCAATAAAGAATGAAAAGGTAGATGTGTCGTCACCCGAGATGGAATGCCTCTTTTTCAGTAAAAAGGGTCTCCGGTTCTCTACATTCACTATACGAAACACAGCAGTGTCAAGCTGCCATTTTACGCTGGTATTCTGTGAGAGCGTGGTCCTTCCCCGGTGGAGCCGACCCATTCGTGCTAGAACAAGCATGACTCTACCACGTACAAAAATTTTATTTATTCATTTATTTATTTAGGTACACAAAACTGAATAACATCAAAACATGAACAACATGAATATAATAAGTGCAAAGTTACGATCTGGATGGTATTCAAAATCATGTGCACACAACATGATATTAGGTAATGAGTTTACAGCACAAATACTTATAACCTATATGTATAGCGAAGTATGTTGTGAAAAATTTAGAAAAATTAAATCTTAATAAAACAATGGACATTTACCTAAACTTACATTTAAATTTTAAGTCTTGAACGCATTATTAACAAAGTATATCTAATACGGATTTTTTTTATTGTTTATTTTGTTATTGAATATATCGATATTTTTACTATTATTAATCAATAAGTCATTGTAGAGGCGACACATTCTTACTAGAGGATTATAATTGGACGTATTATTTCTATAAAATTGCAGAGCAAAAGTATTTAGGAAAGTATACCAACGATGGGGCTTGTATTAATCTAGACAAATGGAAGAAGGGAATCAATACGGGAATGAATAATTATTAAAAATGTAAATTATATCCCGATATTTTAATCCTATGAACTGACATAATGATAAAATTTTTAAGAAAAAATTTGAAAGTCTTTAATAAAACGAAAACATGGTAAACCTATCTGTCAAAGGGCTATTTATCACTTGTATAAAAGCGTAAAGAGAAGGAAGAAAGTGAAACCTTTTCACTTTCCATATCGTTACTTTGTTTCATAATTGTCATTAAATACCTATTGGTCATTAAAAATAAATGAAGAGTGGAAAGATCACCAACCAAGAATCAGAGAGTTAGTTAAGATATTGTGACATAACAGTCAAAATAAGGAAAATTCCATAAAATTTATCTCTTTCTTATTACTGTTCATGTTTTTGTGTTTATAGATTCGTTAAGGTATAGGTAGGTGGATGTACTCTAGGCCGATTTAAGACCACTCCACATAATCTGAAATATTAATGCCATCAAAAACATAACTTGTAAAAAAACCAAGTCTCGTCAAGTCAAGTCAGTTCTTCTACCGTAAAAAGTTGTGAGATCCATGTAATACCAAGTCGGTTATTTTATTCAGTCCCTAAGGGTCAAGTCCTAAGGGTCCTTCTGTCTTAAGTTATTACGTAATTAGCTAACCTAACAACATCTTATAGTGACCACATCAATACTAAAAGTCTTTTATATTTTAAATAAATAGATTGACTTGGCCAATCTATTTATTTCAGAAAATTCAGGCTTCTAGTTTTATCCACAACAAAGTTATAGGGTTTTGAAAATGGCCTGAACTGTTTCGAGAAAAAGATAGTACTGCCGTGCCGCTTTTTTGCTCGACTTGACGGGGGCACTGCCGTGCACGCCGATTATCTAATCTGTGCAAGAGAAGTTATAGTCTTACAAGTATACGCGCAAGCACAGAGCAAGTCGGCTTAACCTTTTTTTCCTTCTTAAGCACACCGAAAAATTCCTGTCCTGAACATGGGCCACACCCGTTTTACCAAAGTTTTGACGTTATCGTGTCTTGCGGATTGACGTTTCGCACTTTTAACGCTGCTACTTAAACTACATACTATCTATATGCCACGATAATATCGGGGATAGGTTGGGATATTATGCCCGACAATTGGATAAAATCACAAAACAACCAGAGTCGAACACGGAAGACCACAACGTAAATAAGGTCTAACCACTGGGCTAAGCGGCAAATAAGTTATCACCGGTGCCGTTAAATTATATTACAGAATATTGAACGCTAAATAAAAACTTATTTAGTCCTTTTCAATTTTTTTTTATGTAATTTAATTGAACTAGGCTAAGCGCTGCGCTGCGCCGTCGCGACGTAAGCGAATCTACCTCTCCGTCCTCTGGATGTACATCACTTTTGGCGGGCGCATTGACGATAGCAGTAGAAGAATTTCCCACCTTCGAAGTTTTCGCCGGTCTGGGTAATAATGTCCTCCAGACCGAATTTCGGCCACGGCGGCCAGTCTCAACGAAGACTAGCCATCGGCGCAGGACAGGATTATAGTGCCCAAGTGTATGCGCAATCACAGGTGCACTCTCTATTCCCTCACTCTCATAGCCCGATGGGACGGTAAACCGACACGACCGGAGAGAGATCAGGCGCAGGACCAACGGCTTTACGTGCTTTCCGAGGCACGGGGGTGAAACACCGCCAACTTCCCGACTCCGGGCAGCTACTGAGAATTTCTTGATGGAAAAACTCAATAACTGATTTTTTGCCCGACCCGGGATTCGAACCCGGGACCTCATGATCAGCAGTCGCACTACTACAACCACTAGACCAACGAGGCAGTCACATAATTAAAGCCGGTCTGGGTACTTCTGATACGAAATGAGATGGTTCTACCATCATCCACCAGAAGCGATTAAATACACTAGTATATTTATCCTATTTCATGATGAAGTTTTGAATTTGGTTGTTGTTAGTCGTGCACATACACATTGTGTTAGTGTGCGTAGGCTGCAGGCGCTCGGGAGTTGCGCTCCCGAGGCATACGCAAACTAACACAATATGCATATGCACGGCTAACAGCAACGAAAGTCAAAACTTCATCGTGAAATAGAATACCTATAAGTAATACGTTTTAAAATATAGGTAACATGTATTAGGAGTATACATGTATAGTTTGGCGCTTATAATTATGATTGATAATTTCAATGCTATCGGCGAGGATCAAACTAATATCCCAGCTACTGAGCGCTGAAATTGTAAATTAGGTAAGCTAACCCAACTTTTATAAATGAAAACCATTATCAAAATCTGTATCAATTTTTTTTTATAGGATAAGAATGACAAACGAGCATGCAGTCCACCTGATGGTAAGTGATTGCTGTGCCGGTAGATATCTACATTTATCCCCGATTACGAATCAAAATGCTGATGCGTCGTCACCCGTGAGAGCCTAAGATGGAATGCCTCGTTTTCAGTCAAAGGGGTCTCCGGTTCTCTAGACTCACCATACGAAACACGGCAGCGTTACGCTGCTATTTTACGCTGGTATTCTGTGAGAGCGTGGTCCTTCCCCGGTCGAACTGACTCATTCGTGCTACAACTCTGCCAGTAATATAGCAGCAGCATGGCTCTACCACGTAAATATATATAATAATACTAAATATAATACATATATTGATTTAATTATGTTGACAGTATCATGAAAGAAATCAATTAATCCTAAATAGTGGAATAATTTTGGTAATGAAGAACTCTTTGGTGCATTAGTACAAATTACTATATAAACTAACTAGCTGACCAGGCAGACGTTGTTCTGCCCTTTCCGAACGACCTTTTGCTTTCCCAAAAAAACTCTTGAAATTAGCAATAAAAAAATTGACGGTCACTTATCGGGATAAAAACTATTCTATCTCTCAAGTTGGACCAAACTGCACACAGTTTCAATTTTTTTTTTTTGAAATCGGTTCTATCTGTTGAATACTTACAGCAACACGTGGTGGTTATACTACTAAATTGTAGCTTATATTAAACGTTTGTATTTTTAACATAGCGCCATCTATTAAATATTTACTCAATCCAGTCAACAGATATCGTCATCTGACAGAATCGTTTGGAGCTAACAGATAATTGTGAATGTCAAATAATAGACAAATAATTTTCAATAAAATAATATTGTATTGCGACTATAAATTGAGATGTAAGCTATCCTATCTTTTAAATTGGACCAAACTGCACATTGACCAAAAATTTCATTGAAATCAGTTCATTAGTTTAGGAGTCCATTGCGGACAAACAACGTGACACGTACTTTTTATACATAAAGAATTATTTTTATGTTAAGAAAAAATTCATCATTAATTTGTTTAAGTATTATCGTTATTACAGAGAGAAATTCATATTATTTCCATTTTATTATAACGGCATTCAATTATTCACGGAAAATTCAGAACCCTCATATGTACAGAATATTACCATTGGCCTCACATAAATAAAATTCATTCAAATAAGATGGATTGTTATACCCCGAATGAGACGCAGGTATTTTCATTGTTTAATATAAATAAATGTTTTCTTTCTCCAAAACTTGGCTACAATGTTTAAAAGAAAGTTGCTGACTTTCAAATATATTGGCAATAATAGGTGCTTATCCAAGTACTCATTTTGTAGTTAACGCACAGTATACGTAAAAAATTATTGAATGTTTGTATATTGATGTAATTCATAACTGATGATATTATCGATAGATAAATAATAGAATTAGGGTAACAAACGAGCACACAAAGAACATTTGTTGTAATCGAATGCTACTGCCCATAGACATCTACATCTATCCTCGGTTAAGAAGCACAATGGGTCTCCGGTAAGCAACATTATTCTGCTATTTCACGCTGATATTATGTGAGGACAAGGTCCGGCTCCGATCAAGCCGACCTATTCGTGCTGCAGCTATGTCAAGATTCCACGTATAGGTATAGTTAATAAGTACACTGTATGTAAAAAAGGTTCACTCATACGTAATATTATGAACTACAAATGAATTAACCTGAAGAATTAATTCAATCTGAAAGTGTTAAAAGGCCATTAAATCTCTTGAAATGTTTCCGCACTAGGTTGTCGGTTTCAAGCAATAAACAATGTTAAAGTTAATTCAACTTTTCGAGAACGATAAGACTGAGTGAAAGATTGAACTGTAAAACGCTATCTTTGTTGTGAACTGCCAAGGGAGTCTTACCCCAGGCTCTATCAAGATCACGTTTTATGCAGATAAAATACGCCTCAGGTACAAAGTTTACGTTATAATTGACGTTTATAATTAACTCAAAGTTTAACTGGCGCTACCACATTGAACATGTGTGTAACAAGTTGCGTCAGTTTCTAGCTAATATAAAAATCTTAGAAAATCTCATACTCTTCAAAGTAAGACTGATTCTTTACAACTCTCTAGCTGAATCCTATATTCAGTATGGCTTGTCAAGCTATGGTTGGACGTACAAATCATATTTAAAACAGATCTATAATCTTCAATTTAGAATTCTTAAAAATACTATATCTCCAAATATGCGTGTCCTAATTGATGATGGTGAAAATGCGATTTTTAAACATTGTAAAATCTTACCAGTTTATGACCAAATTAAGTTCATATTATTAAACCAATATTTCTTTTGCGATGATATAAAGTCATACATAGAACAACCTGTACGTACGCGCGCTATGACACAAAACCGGCTCCGGCACGTCACTGCTAATAATCTGTACGGGCAGCGGACGGCCGTTTATCAGGTAACGCATTTAATAAATAACTTACCTTTCGATTTACGCGAAAAAATATCACAACAAAACATTAAAACTAAACTCAAAAGCTTTTTCCTATCTAAATTATAATTACCTACTATATCTACTTAACAATAATGTACCTACCTGCATAGTTCTTACTTTTACCTTGCTACTAGTGACTTTAACTAAGTTGTTAACTTACCTTATTAGTCTTTATTACCTTACTATACCTACTATAATATACCTACTATAATATTATACCTACTCACATACCTAATTACTTAGACTGTGTTTTGTACATAATATGCTGACTTAAACTTAATTAATTAGCATCAAGTCAAACCTCCGTGGTTTTTAGATGTTAATTAGACCTACATTTGATTTTTTTGATCTGATAAATAAATTTAAAAAAAGCCTAGGTGTGGACAACAAAAGCGTGGATATTTAAAAATGAAGTTAATTAAAACAACACAGGAAATATTTGCCTTTATTAAAATCATCCTTAATCACCAACCTATAAAAGATATATAAAACCACTATCAGTAACCTAACTTGACAAAAGAAATATGAACAAGGAAGTCATGAAGGTTTGTGAGAAAAAGTCAGAAACGAATAAATGTGCATAAGAGAGGCTGCTTATGCAAACATTCGAGTCAAGTTAAAGTACGTGATTAGTCTCCCAAATTGGCAAGAAATCAATTCGCAGCTGAGACGCCAGTGGAACACGCCTATGCCATTCCAAATCGATTAATATATGTATCGATTAGATTGCACATTACTTTTACTCGCACGACACATCTTCCTTTCTCAGAAATAATCCTATATTGCTTTCGACCTACAATTTATTACATTTCTTCAATTATATAAATGTGTATTAAAATTTAAAAATTTATTAAGTGATGTGCCTTTTAAACTTAACTAAATATTGCGTGAACTAAATTCTTATTTCATCTTGACATATTAAACGAAATAATAAAGTTAGAATATGATATGATAGGTAATCTCAAGTTGAGCTTATAGTTTTAATTTTAAGTCAAAGTCTTAATTTTATTTTTTACTAAAACTTAATTAAATGTAAATTACTTCTACATTGATTCCATTAACAAGTGTAATATTTTTTTAAACCAAACGAGACAATTTTATTTTTATAATCTCTCCTAACTATATTAGAACACCAGATTGATTAAGGTCCCATAGCCTTTAAAATATTACAATGTATTGGCAAATTAACACCGTTACTATGTTTAAGAACGTTCATTCCACACTAAGATTTACACTGTATCGAGAAGGCATTTTAGTTGCACAATTTGCACACGAAGAAAACTACAAAACTGAAACAATTACGAGTATTGTGGGCCATACAAATACTTGTTCTGTGCGGGAATCGTAGAACCGCAACCAAACGCTCAGTCATTGCGCTACCGAATCTTCAACTTACCGACCGTCTGTTTTAGGATTCCCAAGCAGTTTTTTTTTAAGTATTATAAGCCAGTGATTGACTACTATTAGGCCTGATAATATGTGGTGATGTAGCCGAAGATAGTAAAGCGCAATGAATTAGTTTAACAAATGCTTATTCCCTCCTACCTTAAAATCAACGTTATAATCGAATGGTAAGACAGATGCTGGCAATTTATTCTACGCCTGTACGCCTGTACGCATGACTAGCGACGAAACAAAGCGTCTAGTTGCAATGCAAATCAATTTTTTTTGTCTAGTACATCAGCAAATTAAATCTTTCAGCTGCGATTTTGATTTCTTTCAGTTATGGGTTTAGAAAATATAGTGCAAAAGAGAATGCTCACTGTAAAATTGCTCACCGATGCCCGCCCTGGGCGAGGGCTGAACGGGCGCCGCCAGCGCTAGCAGCGCCACCGTCCACCACCATGTCATCACAACCACACCTGCAAAAGGAAGAGAATATTATGTATTTACTGGCCACCGAATATACAACTTATCATATAAAAGTTAAAGTTACAGCCTATTTACGTCCCACTGCTGGGCACAGGCCTCCTCTCATTTCTGAGAGGGTTTTAGGACAATGAAAGTTCCGCCGCGCTGCCCCAATGCGTGTTGGCGAACTTCACATGTCTTCGAAATATATATTTTTTTCTTATTTGTCAGACATGCAGGTTTCCTCACGATGTTTTTCTTCACCGCCGAGCACGTGGTAAATCAGCACTTAAAATTGCAATTAACAATTTCATTGGTGTCGGCGGGGATCGAACCCGGGTTTCTCACGTACTGTGAAACTTACAGCGAATGCCAACGATCTGAGTTACCACGGCTCATTATACGGTACTTATCATATATTCGTTCTATTCCGTTACAGTCTATTAAAGTCCACCGATGAACACAGGCCTCCTCCATAGATTATCCCATAGGCGGGATATTTGCCATAGTTGCCACGCTCGACAAGCGGATTGGCAAGCGCAGTTTTTATTTGTAGTTGTTATTAGAAAGGCGCTGCTGCCCATCTCCTGATATGTTTTCTTCTGTCGCCTCTTGCGACACCCACGGGATAACACGAGGTAGGTGGTTACACCACCACTATATGGTAATTATATATATATATATATATATATATATATATATATATATACATATGTATGTATGTGTGTGTGTGTGTGTGTAAATAAAATTAAAGTATCTATCTGAAATATCAAAATATCTGACTACAATCATGCTGAAAGCTTGCCTTAAAAGCTAACATGCCAGACCCTGTCCTCCAGACCGAATTTCGATCACGGCGGTCAGTCTCTGCGCACAACAGGATTATAGTGGCTTAAATGTATGCGCAAGCACAGTTGCAACTCCTAATACCTCACTTTAATAGTCCGATGAGAATCGGATCGATCGATCGGAGAGAGATCAATCACAGGACCAAGTCTTTACGTGTTTCCCGAGGCACAGAGGTGAAAACACCGCCAACTCCTGACTCCGGGATCCTACTGAGAACTGCTAGACCAATGAGATAATCGTCATTTAAGGCAAAGGAAGACAAAAATTACTTTCCCCTTTTTGTAACGTAAACTAGGATATCAATAGAGATATCGAGTAGGTAAGATACAAACTAAAAATATACACTCGAAAAAGGAGTAGGATCCTCTTTTTTCTGAAGTCGGCTAAAAATAAAATAATGAAGAATAAACAACTAAACGATTAAAAACTTTTAGACAATTAATGATACTGAGTAAAATTTTCTTTTCGCGATTGGAAGCCAAAAATAACGTTGCTGGAATGTTATGTAACGTTTAAAAGACGATGTCAAATGGTGACATAAGAAAACCCATCACTCCATTTCATCTTCTGGGTGTCGTAAGAGGCAAATATGGGAAATAACAGAGAGATTTTATGACTTCCAATTCCGACAGATACCCAAAAAGATGACGCAAAGCAGCGGCAAAGATGCAGAGCTTCAGGTGTTGCGATCGTCAATCCGACTGCCAAATATAGGGATAAAGACGAATATTCTCTACAACGGGTGAAGTCATGTTAAATAGTGGACCTTCACGGACTGATGATGATAAAAAAAAGATTGAAAGGACGTAAATAAATTAAAAGTATCATTAAACGAATTGTAATTACTTTAAAAGTATGATTGTGTAGTAGTAATAATTTAAATATGCCGCTAATATTTTTTTTTATAGGAGAGCGGGCAAACGAGCATGCGGCTTACCTGATGGTAAGTGACTACCGCCGCCCATGAACAACTGCAACACCAGGGGAATTCCAGATGCGTTGCCAGCCTTTTAAAAAGGATTAGGCTCTTTTCTTGAAGGTCCCTTAAAAGTCGCGATGTGCGATGGTGAAATGTTATATTTATAGTTAATTAATAAATTTAATTATATTATTAAATTTAAAAGAAATGAAGAAATAAGTTATTCATATTTTTATATTTCCCATACTTGATATAAGAATTTTTTTTATCCTCTATACACGTAAGAGAAATAAATTAAATTTGATCGAAAGAACAGAATATATTCTTAACATTTTTATCCAATTTGATTCCACAATTTAGAATTTTATTAATGTACCTAACACATTAGTAGAAGGTTAGAACAAAATCAAAAAGGTTTCCTATTTATGACAGTGAATCCCTAAAAAAAACTTCTAAACTCATAATTAATTAACAATATTACAGGCATTTCATCTTAGCCCTCAGAGGTGACAATGCATCTGTAGCATTCTTTCTTTGAAGTCAACTACAGGTATAGACTGCAGTAACCGTATAACATCAGGTAGACTGTGAGTTCGTTTTCCACTCGTTTTATATAAAAAAACGACGGGTTGCACTCAGGGAGTGCCGCCAGAAGTGAAAACTTGAATATTAACGTTGTGCATTTTTGGTATTTTGGAATGGCGGAGATTATTTATTATTATCTTATTTCATTTATTTTCCTTCGAAATTAGTTGTTTGGTAAACCTACACCGCACATGTGCTTATTGTGATGTTATAAAAATATAGGTTAATGCTGTAAAGTACAAACATATTACAAATATTACATCTATAATGTGTAAGCACAAATGTATCTATATTAATAATTTAGTCAAGCAGTACAATAGACTCGATCGAAATCTAATCTTAATAATTAAATTATATTAAATAATAAATGACAATTAATTAAACTTAACTTACTTCCTCTCCTACGCCGCGCCGGCTGTCTACTCTCCGTCCGTCTTACGAATTTTCGATCAGGACACGTGACCTGACGCGAGTTTGACATTTTTTATCCATTACAAAAAAAAGTGCACAACGCCGCTAAAGAAGTTTTCACTTCAAAAATCTATGTAACTATCGTTAAATGTGTAATGATTTTGTAAAGCTAAGCAAACACATTAACTAAAACTAAAGTGTAATTTTGTACTTACTTAGTTACTCACTATCAAGTGAAACTACCAGAAGGTAGACTACTCTCCACTTTCAAACTAACTTATGATCATTTTTCTTAATCCCCAGTTTGTATTCGAGTACAGTCGCGCACATAATGCAGTAAAGGGACCGTCCGTCAAGGTACTTTTAACTGGTGCATAGTTATAACACAAATAATACTACATTCAAAGAACTAGAGCTTCGACTTTATCGTATTGGCATGGTTTAGTTTCAACCGGTTATTAAGGTTTATGTTGATGACTGTAATTGTAAATAACTTGAGCATTTACGTGAATCACTTAGGTGTCCATTAAACGCTTATTAGGGATGATTCAAGCGAATACGTCGAATTGTAAGTTAGATGCAATCAATGTAGATCCAAAAGCATTAAGGACTTAAAGATGTTGAAAATATTATAACGATCGTAGACGCATAACCTCGACTACTGATAAAAATAAAGGAGCTATCACAATGTTGCAAAGACAAAGACTTGAAAGATTGAGACAGCATAGGCAAATATTTTATGATGACATTTTTAATAAGCGTTTTTGTTAATGAATTTTAAAGGCTATATGTTAAACAGTACATTTGTGTAAATTTCAAATTATAAAAAGATGCCCACATGTTACTAATGAAATAATATAGTGTAACTTTACGAAAAAAATTAAATTTTTACTTAACCATTTTATGTTTTGAATGAGTTTAATTTTTTTAAATATACTCGGTATGTCAGAGTTGCGGACAACAGTGGTATAGTCACAGTTACACAATATCATCATCAGTTTTTGATAACTAAAATTAATTAAAAGTATTTAAATTTTTTAACATTAGAGATAAAAAAAAACATATTGTAATATGAACAGAGAGAATATATTTATATGAATAAATATGGAAATAAAAAGAAGTGAGAATATAATAAATTTTAATTTAAAAATATTAGCTGCTGATATTATTCTGAACATAGGCCTCCCTCATAGATTGCCTCATGGGCGGTTTTTGCCATATTTGCTACTCTTGGCAAACGGGGTGGTAACCGCAGTTTTTTATTTTTTTGAATTGAGTGTTGATCAGGAAGATGCTTCTGCCCATCCCTTCTTTCATTATTCCTCCGTTACCTCCTACAACTCCCTCAGGACCATATGGGATAGTGGTTATTCTTACATCGCCCCTACACGGTTATTTACACACACATATACATTTGTGATTTCAAGAAAATCTCAATTTTGTAACAATGAATATAGCTAGACATATGATGTAAATTTATGCACTAATCACACTACGTAGATTATCCGAGCTAAGGTTCATTGAAATCGGACCATTACTTTTAGGGACTTGCATAAAATCATCGGATTCACCTATAGAGAGCTACGCTACGCTCGTCCCAATTAAGAAATATACTTTCAAAGCCCAATGTAATAAATGATGGCTGGGTGACGGAAGAGATAAAGAATTTGGAAACCGTCCTGCGAGGTTGTAGAAAATTCCCTCACGAAATAAAATATTTATAAAACAATTGTTTTAGGTCTAGATGTTAACCCGTGTCCAATTAATGTATATCAAAAGCCTGTTCGATAATGTAGTAAAACCTACTTAATATCTCATTTTAAAGTAAAATATATAGTTAAAAATTGTGACAGATTTGTATTGGATTCGAATCCTAAAAATGTTTACTGTCCTACTTTTCCTATCGGATAGTCGTGCTGGTGCAGTACCGCAAACCGATAACACGATATCACCTGTGTTATGCCTACAAGGTACACTGTTACTACTCAGTTATGGAAACAAGTATGAAACTGTTGTATTAAGCAATTCAATTTTAACATCTCCATAAATACGTTTGATAAAAACGTCACAGTACCTTGTAATAAGGTGTAATGGGGTAAATTTAAAAAATACCAATGTATTTAATCAAATTTATCTTATCTTTTAGTTATCATAGTTATCGAGCAATTAATTCGCTTTGCTACTTCAGTGCGTGTTAGTGGGCTTCACATGTTCTTCGGAATATTTTGTTCCACATAAATAAGTTTCCCCACGAGTTTTCCTTCACCACTGCACACGTCGTAAATCAGCACTTCAAACTATAGTTATCAATTTCATTGGTGCAAGGCATGGAACCAACTCGCGTATTGTGACATTTACCGTGAAAACATAGCCCTTGCTATGACGGCTCTTGTTACTTATATATACTTATTCCTAAAGATAATGCATGTATTAAAATTAATTTAACATTTTCAATTTTAAATTTACGGTAGGAAGTAAATAATAAACCGCAAAATTACTTTAATGTTTCTTTGAAAGTAATGCGAACGTTTTCAATCTCCTTCAACAATTTCTTATTATGATAATACAAACGACATTTCTGGTAGATTGCGCTAGAAAATTGTTTTCCGACTCCATCCAGGCAGCACTCCAGCTCTGTAGGTTAACGGTAGAGTAACTCGATGTCGACGGGAAATTCACCGAGTTAAAAAACTTTAGCTCACTCACGTACTACATCTTTCATGAATCAAAGTTTGTTTATATGGTACAGTTTCGTATAGGATAAATAAAAAAAACATCAAGCCACCTGTCAAGTGTAGCAGCTATGCCATTTTTCAACCGACTTCAAAATAGGAGGAGGTTTTGAATTCGACTATTGTTTTTATGTGTGTTACCTCAGAACTTTTTAAGTTTAACGGTTTTGATGATTCATTTTTTATTTGTAAGCTGGTGTTCTTCTTGTAGTCCTATATAAATTTGATCAAGATATTTTTTTTTATTGGATAAGAGTGACAAACGAGCACACAGTCCACCTGATGGTAAGCGGTTGCTGCGGCCCATAGACATTTACATCTATCCTCGTGCGAATCAAAATGCAGATGCGTTGTCACCCGTGAGGACTAAGATGGAATGCCTCATTTCCAGTAAAAAGGGCCTCCGGCCACCTGCACTCACCAAGCGAAACGCAGAGGTAAACCTCTACTTCACGCTGGTTTTCTGTGAGGTCGTGGTACCACCCCGGTTCGAGCCGGCCCATCCGTGCGACAGCAAAAGCTGCCGCGTGGCTCTACCACTGTTAAAAAATCAGTAGTTTTTGAGTTATCTTTAATAATACGTATTTAATTGACTTCCACTACATTGATGATGTTCTCATTTTATATAAATTGAAGTTGGTTGTATAATTTTTTAATTTTACTACTTGTTTTGATTAAAATTTTTGGTATTGTATGAACCGCGAATTCCAAAATTCGTGGGTTGTAATCTGCGTAATCTATTTTGGATGTACCCAGCAAAATTCCAATATTGCATTCCATTCCATTACAGTCCTTCACACTGAATATTTCTTCCTTCAAGTAGTTTAACAAAACACTGTGCCGAGTTATTCTAGTTCGAGCATATTGATAAATATAATTTTGGGAATATCCATGCGACTATCTTAGCTAATACAAAAATGGTTTATCTTCTTTTGCTCCTTTTATTATTATTATTCGTAAATGTAGTGTTTATTAATTCTTACCTTTCTCATCGTTTACAAATTTTAACAACAGAAATAATTTAAAATCCTACGTGAGTGTCGTGGAACACTCGGTTGAAACGAAGTCACTTTCGTAGTATATTATTATTGATAAACTTATTATATTATCGCCCGGTTTGTAGAAAGGGGGTCGTGACGGAAAAATCTTACACTTTTCTCGCGTAGCCCCCATCCGTCAAATTCAAACCGTGCGATAAGGAACTTCATACCAAAACAAAAAATATTCCTTAGTAGACGAATACATGACTAGTTACATCTCACATTTTCTTCCATTATCATTCATTACAGCCTAAAAAGTCCATTCCTGAAAATACGCCTCTTCCATTAAGAACATCATAGAAGGGATTTTGCCATAGTGCCACGCTTGACAGGCGGGTCAAGGATGATAAAGGTGTACGACATTTTTATTATCTTGTTTCAGTTTATTGTACCCTCTGTTTCAGTTTTCCTCTGTGCCTTTTACTACATCCTCGGGACGACATAGAGTAGTAGATATTCTTAGACTGCCACGGTAAACACTGTCTTAAATTTAGTAAAAACTTTTTCAAACCACTATTATTCAGTTTCGAACCATTCTCCTATTTTTTCTGCCCGCAACTTAAAACTTAAAAGCAAGGCGAATAATTCAAAGCGAAATAATAGTCTTTAGAAAAGTAAATACTACGAACATAGTCATTAGCATCAAATAGACAGTCGCCTATTTTGCCGGGTCTTAGCAGCAGTACATTGCTCCCATGACTCATATGCCGATGTTTATCTCAAATCTTTTTTTTTATAAAACTGTAGTGACAAACGAACTTACAGTGTGATGGTGAGTTATAACTAGTTGTCTCACACCAATGACGCATATTGGTACACTGCCATCTATCGGAGGTCAAGAGGTATTTCTGGCCTTTCCAATAACGTCCTCTTAATTTTCTAATATTTATTCCCGTCGGTGTCGTACGTACAGGAATGAATATTGTGAACCCGGCCACTACACTTCTACACTTTTCCACTTACCATCAGGTGGACTGTGTGCTTGTTTGTCACCCTTATTCTATAAAAGAAAGATAGAGTAAGTTATGGCATATTTAGAAATTACTCCACTAACTGTCGAAGACTAAGAAATATTTCTAGAATTTACCTTAATTGATTCTGGCAACAAGAACGAAACGAAAGAGTGGTTTCAATAACGCTCCTCCATCACTAGACTTTATTGAAAACGTACGTATGTAAATCTTCATTACAAGAATTAACAAGCGATAAATATAACTGCCCTATAAACCTTTACAACATAAAACATATTAATTACATAGAAAGTGATGAAAATTAACTTATTCGCTATACGTCACGTCACTTAAAGTAATTTACACATTTCCGAACGGAACCATAACACGATCTTAGCGTAGTACCTTCACTTGACGGACGGATGAAAATATATGTCTGCGTGTTGGTCACGATTGGTCACGATTTAGCTTGCATGAGTTAATTGCATTTTCGCCATGGACCTCTCATTATTTCACGTCACCGTCGATCAAGTGAAAACATACTTTCGTTTATTGGAAAACAAACTGAGGGTCGTTATAAGCTTGTGCTTCAAATTAAATGATAATACGTGCATATTACTTACTTTATCTTGCATGCCATTAAGGGCCATTACGCGTTCAACATTTTGTTCTGCTGATTTTATAGATGGAGACTTTTCCTGTTATCGTATCAGCAATGTAAAATTGTATTAGCTGTTATTGATAAATTTTATACAATTTCGTACTTATTTAACATTAATAAAAGTAAATTTCTTCGCTACCATTTCTGCTTTTTCGAATCAATGTATAAATTTTATTCGAATCAATAAATTAATAGTTTTAAATAAATACAAACCCTATATCTTAAACAAAACACTATTATAGGTACTTCGTTTTTTGAATTAATAAATGTTTTTATTGAAAGGTATCTCATACCTATTTTTATAAATTCTTTATTTCAATTCCAACTTCAACATTTAATTGGTTAATGAGGTATTTAATAACGCATTAGCAGTTACTGTTTTTACTTTTTCTCTTTATTTTTTTACATAGAAATAGGGTGACCAACGAGCACACAGTCCACCTGATGGTAAGTGGTTGCTGTGACCCATAAACATCTACATTTATCCTCGTTTGCGAATCAAAATGTAGATTCGTTGTCAACTGTGAGGACTAAGTTGGAATGCCTCTGTTCCAGTAAAAAGGGTTTCCGATTCTCTACACTTACCATACGAAACACAGCAGTGTTAAACCGCTATTTTACGCTGGTATTCTGTGAGAGCGTGGTCCTTCCCCGGTCGAGCCGACCCATTCGTGTTACAACCATACCAGAAATATAGCTGTAGTATGGTTCTACCACGTACCACATATACTTATGAAACAGCCATGCTGCAGCTATAGTAGTAGTATAGTTGTATCAAGAATGGGTCGGCTCGACCGGGGAAGGACCACGCTCTCACAGAATACCAGCGTAAAATAGCACTTTAACACTGCTGTGTTTCGTATGGTGAGTGTAGAGAACCGGAGACCCTTTTTACTGGAAATGAGGCATTCCATCTTAGTCCTCACGGGTAACAACGCATCTGCATTTTGATTCGCAAACGAGGATAAATGTAGATGTCTATGGGCCACAGCAACCACTTACCATCAGGTGGACTGTGTGCACGTTTGTCACCCGATGTTATTAAAAAAGACTAGTACTCAAATAAATAAAGTGCATGATTAAAATTACTAATATTGCCTAATTCTAAATGTAAGTTTTTATCTAATGAAATAAAACTAATAGAAAGACGCGTGTCTTTTTTCGTGAAATTTATAGTTGTTGAATGACGCAACTAGTCTTTTGGATCAAAAAACTATAAAGCGTACTAAAGACTGTCGCCTAAGGCAATGCAAGAACGAAAGTAAAACTTTTAGTCCCTATTAATTCATTCATAAAAACTGCTATTACAAATTCGAAAGTTAATGACGGTAAGCAATTCGGCTTTATCATATAATTGTACTTAATTCGATAAGGTAAACTATCTTCACAATGATGTACTTGTCAAGTTAGCATAAAGTGTTTACCCGCGATTCCCTGACAAATATTAACGACTGTGTGGAATTTGAAATATGGTATATGAAACATTTAAATCCTAGAGAGAATTCACACCGATTAAGAAACTGGAAGCAATCACGTAGGTTATTGCTTGTGTCAAGCATGTTTGAACATTCACAATGTTTGCTTCATGCTTGTGTCAAGCATCATGTTTGCCCCGTGCTTGATGCGATTTTATATTTTCTACCGACTTCAAAATGTGACGGTACTCAATTCGACTGTATGTTTTTTTTGAGGTTTGAGATAATTTTATTTCTCATAAGAATTACATTCACTTACATAAGAAACTTCAATAATACAGAATTTGAAACATTTTGGGCATATCGTATATACAAAAAAGGAAGAATAACTTAATAAGTATAAAAAGGGTAGTTGTTATTATTATGATAATGATTTGTTTCGAGTGTTGCGCGCCATACTACGTTATATAAAAATTATAAATGATCATAGAGTAAATGCAACTACACAACAAAATACAACAATTTTTTTATGTGTGTTACCTCATAACTTTTTACTGGGTGAACCGATTTCGATGATTCTTTCTTTATTTGAAAGCTAGTGCTTCTTTTGTGGTCATATAAATTATATTACATACATTACATACAATTTATATATAAATATATATTGATTAAGGTCTGACCAATCGGTTTTGAGTTATTCTTAATAATTTGTAATGAAGTCGGTTGTACAAAATTTAATTATAAATTATTACTTGTCGCGACAGTGTTCGTAACCAGCTTGATCGAATATTATTGCTTCAGCCGTACATCTGGAATATGCGTGATACTTACTCAAGTGGCTAAATGTGTGCATTACGCTGCTTGAGCTAGTAGAACGAACTTATGTGCTTGTCTTCAAGCTGCTTGATCGTCTCAGAACATCGTAATATTTGATACCTTGGGGATATCAAAATAAAAGCAAAAATTGTTTGTTTCATTAAGTAAATCTAATCATGTGTGATATATTTTATGAGTCCATTGTCAAAATTTAGATATACTGGCTATAATTTTATTGTAAAGTTACAGCCACTACACTTCCCATAGCTGGGCACATGTCTTCTCTTATTTATAAAAGAGTTATAAAGCAAATAGTTCGCCGCGCTGCTCAAGTGTGAATAGGCGGACTTCATATGTTTTCGAATTTTTTTTGACATACTAACACTGACACATACTGACAAAACTACTGCAGTTGTCCTTCAAGCCGACGCTATGGTAAATGAGCACATAAGAAAGCAATGAACAATTTTATTGAAACTGGTAGAGATCGAACGGCTTTGCTCACGTTCTGTAAAATTGCACTAGTATTATTGGCTACTTATTAAAAAATATCCTCTTCTTCTTCATCATCATCAGCCCATAAGCTGGACACCGTCCCGCACCTTTACCGTAATTGGAGGGCATAAGATTTTTTTTGTTGTTTTTTTGTTGGAAGCCACAAATGTTTCGCAGAGCCATCACAAAAATCCTTATCGGTTAAATGACATTAACAGACTAGACACTAACGGTATTATTACACAACAGGGTTTATCGATAATATCAGGTTAAGGAACAGTATGTCGCGAAGCAAACCTTAGCCGCAATGCCAGTCTTCACGAATTTGCTGTCAAGTTTCTTACTTTACATTTTAACATGCTTAATTTCGACGGGACTTATTTATTGAAATATATATTCAATACTGAATTTTAAGACAAAGGGTAATATTTAATCCTTGCTGTAGTCCAAATACCGTTACCTTTACTACCGTGTAGTGACGTTGTAAGGATATCCACTACCCCATCTATACCTTACACCACCCATGGGAAGTGTCGTAAGAGGGAACAGAAGAAATAAATCTGGAATTGGGCATCAGCGTCTTTCTGTGGTCGTCAACCTTCTTCCCAAGCATGGCAACTATGGCAAATATCCCCCTTATGAGACAATGTATGGGAAGTCATATGTGCTGCAGTGAACTTAAATAGTCTGTAATGGATAAATGAATGAATAGTCCAAGATACAAATCAATTTTTCAATTATATATAAAACTTTAACATTAGAAGTTTTCCAAACATATTGGTCACACCTGCATACTGTGTAATGTACTCTTGATAAATCAACGTTTTCAACGTTTGCACGGAACATTCGCTTGTTTTATCCAGCAACATTTACATAAAACATACATTCTGACAATGACTGAAGTAGGTCACATATAAATCGAATGAAATCTACCCTACGTGTAGTTCCTGTCGTGTAACGAAATCATGAAATATAGCGTGGCGTATTTTACCACACTATATTTTATGACTTTATTAATTCATTTTATTACTGAAATTTGACAACTTAATCGTGAAATTCATAAACAAGGCATATAGCCTGGTATATTTTGTTAGCAAGCAGTGAAAATCCGGCTGAAAGGACCGAATTCCTTGATGATAACATCTGGTATTGAGGTGCTCACAAGTCATTGTTAAAGTGAGACCTGGTAATGTTGGTATTATTATAAATATGTAATTTAGCAAAAGCAAATTACCTCGCACATTATATGATCTAACTGTGTATGGAATGTATTTAATGTTAATCTAAAGGCCTCTGAGCATGAGTTTTACATCGTATCACCATCAAATGACTTTGTATAATAAAACATTTTACCATTAATGTCCGCCAGGGGCGCTGTTTATTTATACGTGCTGGCTGTCATATTTTCATACAATTTTCGTCAATGAAGATACGAAAACGAACATTATCAACAAATGCTGAGGGCACTGGTCTTTTATTATATTTTTATCAAAATTGTGTTCGTATGTTTTTATCAATACAGTCTTTTATTAATAAATGAAAACAGCGCGTGATAGCAATGTAAAAAATCGTTAAAAAGAACCTAATCGGTTCTTATGTGAAAGTGCAACGGGAAATTCTAAAGAAAACATTTAAGATTCAACAGGTAGTCAACAACACAAAAATTGACAGATCTAAAATGTTTTAGACCGATAATGAGACAACGTCTGAATCGCAAAGCCTTTAACATTAATATAGCATAATGATTGGTACAGTGAAGTGAATCACAAGCGCATTCAGTTAAATCGATTGGGTTTAAACTTAAAAACACAGACTACAAAGGAAAATCTGTAATGTTAAAAAGTTCTGATTGAAGAGATTTTAGACATTAGGTTCCTATAACGTTGGTGATTAATCTCTGAATTCGAATACCTACTTAAGTGCGGCATTAAAACCAGATTATCTTTTAATATTTAATCAATAACAATTCATCAATTTTCTTCAACAGCCTTTTTAAGTTCGCTTTAATTCAAAATGTGCCTCTTGGCGTACACTATGTCATAAGATTTGCACACCACGCAGGACAGAAAAGTTTGTGAGCACAGTGCGTCTTCGCAGTTTCATTTAGTTTTAGCGTTATCTGATTTTTCGTCATTGATTCCCAATGTCTTGCTGTACTAATCTGATTTTATAACTGTCAACCGACCAATTTGTACTGCAACCATAATTCGTACGTTACAGCGTGTCGCTTTCAACAGTGTACAATGATTTAATTTTTAAACAAGGAGAATTTCGGTGCAATTGCCGCCGGCACCAATTGACATAGTTAATTACAATTTTAAGTCCTGAAGCCGTGACAATGAGGTACTTTTCGTTGAAGGAGAACATCGTGAGGAAATGCCTGCATATCTGAGAAATTAAAATAAAATATTTGAACACATGTGAAGTCCACCGACAATTATTGTGGAAGCTTGGTAGACACTGCATTGCCCTAAAACCCTCTCAGAAATGAGATGAGGCCTGTGCCGGGAGGTGGGACGCATGAAGGCTGCAATTTTTCTCTTTTAACTTTGAAACATGGAAATCTAGACGTTAAGTAAAATATAAACTATTCTAAAACAAAAACTAAAATTCACAACGTGTGTGTTAAGAGCAGCTGACATCCAAGGTATTGTTCCCTCCCACTTTCTTCAAATTCGTCATAATATTTTGATATGTACATACATAGAAACAGTTTCCGCTTTCTCGTCTCGGATGATTGACAGCGACGTATCAATGCGTGTGTTGGTGGTTTACTTTCCCCGGCTGTTGACAAACGCCTCCGTCTCATCTCTATTGTCTCATACTGCATAATATGTTTGTTGACATGTTATCTACGGCAACACCTTATTGCCTCTGAATATTAAACATTTGTAGTTAGTTACTAGAAGCATATTAGAATTGTGTCCCTTAATTAATGTTTTATTCATAATCTGAATAATAATTACTTAACTCCTGATATGAAACAAAATTAATATTTATTACATAGTGTTCAGTAGTGATAGTGTTTAGTATTAATATATAAGCAATAATTGTGTTATAATTGTATCTATGTACGCGGAACGGGCCTGTGTTACCTTTAGTAAATAAATAATTTAAAAATATTTCCTTCATTTTGATAATTTGGTAAATTTAATCTGACATTCTAAATAAATTGTGTTCTTTTGGTGCGACTTGAGCATAACTCAGATCGTCTTTCGGATATATGAAGGTAAAATTCGGTAAATTTTACAATCCCTTTGTACAGTTTCAACATTTTTAAATGTTGTTTAATTTTTTATACTCTTCATTGTTTATAAAATTAATAATAATTATTAATTATATATTTTTCTGATAAATATTTAAAAGCGAATCCCCTGCTCCATATCATCCCATGGATAACGTAAGAGGCGACAAATGTAAACTAAAAAAAACAGATGTTTTTATCTTAAATATTTCTTTTAAATAATTTTTGTTTTTATATTTCAGATAACTCAAATTATTTACAAAAGACAGCGGTTGCAAATCTGCCTACCACACGTAGCATATTTAGCATATATCCTTGGTTCAGCAGTGAACTTTGATAAGTTGTAATGATAATTATGATGATCATAAAGTAAAATATTGGTAAATCCAATTGGGCATACCTTAAGCGCATTAAAAAAATTACGTATAACATGATTATACGGAATTTTTAAAGTAGTTTAAATACATTTCGACAGCACTATCGGCTTCAACATCCTCGAAAACCATGAAAATGACACCCGTGATGAAAAAATTGATACCTATTGCAGCCGCCATCTTGGATTTACATTTCGACAGCACTATCGGCTTCAACTCTCTCGAAAACAATGAAAATGACACCCAAGATGAAAAAATTGGCACCCACTTCAGCCGCCATCTTGGATTTACATTTCGACAACCCTATCGGAGTCAACTCTCTCGAAAACTATGAAATTGACACCCATGATGAAAAAATTGATACCTATTGCAGCCGCCATCTTGGATTTACATTTCGACAGCACTATCGGCTTCAACTCTCTCGAAAACCATGAAAATGACACCCAAGATGAAAAAATTGGTACCTACTTCAGCCGCCATCTTGGATTTACATTTCGACAGCACTATCGGCTTCAACACTCTCGAAAACCATGAAAATGACACCCAAGATGAAAAAATTGGTACCTACTTCAGCTGCCATCTTGGATTTACATTTCGACAGCACTATCGGCTTCAACATCCTCGAAACTCATGAAAATGACACCCATAATGAAAAAATTAATACCCATTGCAGCCGCCACCTTAGATTTACATTTCGACAACCCTATCGGCTTCAATTCTCTCGAAAACCATGAAAATGACACCCATGATGAAAAAATTGATACCTATTGCAGCCGCCATCTTGGATTTACATTTAGACAGCACTATCGGCTTCAACTCTATCGAAAACCATGAAAATGACACCCAAGATGAAAAAAATTATATCTATTGCAGCCGCCATCTTGGATTTACATTTCGACAGCACTATCGGCTTCAACACCCTCGAAAACCATGAAAATGACACCCATGATGAAAAAATTGATACCTGTTGCAGCCGCCATCTTGGATTTACATATCGACAGCACTATCGGCTTCAACACCCTCGAAAACCATGAAAATGACACCCAAGATGAAAAAATTGATATATTTTGCAGCCGCCATCTTGGATTTACATTTCGACAACACTATCGGCTTCAACACCCTCGGAAACCATGAAAATGACACCCATGATGAAAAAATTGGTACCTAATTCAGCCGCCATCTTGTATTTACATTTCGACAGCACTATCAGCTTCAACACCCTCGAAAACCATGAAAATGACACCCATGATGAAAAAATTGGTACCTACTTCGGCCGCCATCTTGGATTTACATTTCGACAGCACTATCGGCTTCAACACTCGAAAACCATGAAAATGTCACCCATGACAAAAAAAATTATACTACTTGCTTTTAGTACGTACTACTATTATTTATTCTGTGCTTTTAAATATTGTAATAAAAAAATGTCTTATTATTATTATAATTAAATATTTAAGAAATTTGGTTATTAGAATATTGTGTATTTGTACAGCGATCTTTTTGAGCCGCTGCAAACAACCGAAACAATGTCCACTCACGAAGGCGACTGAAGCCAAACCACAGAAAAAAAAACAAAAAACCAGCACAAACTATATAGGATCACTACCAAACCAGTGGCATACAGTCCATACTATAATTTTTCTTAGAGGTATTATTATGTCATGACAGTTTGTCCATGTTGCAGTAGATGTCGCTTTTTTAAATTTAGCCATGCTTGGCCAATTAAGAATCAAACAAATTAATGAATAGTTTAAAATACAATCGAACCTTGCTAACTTACTATTTTGTTACAAAACAAATTTGTAATTAAATTTTTAGTATAATTTATTTATTTTACATTATTCCCTATATATAATGTACTCTGTGAGCCAAACTAAACTACTCATTACTACTCTGTGGCTGTAGCTTCCCATTTAGAGAAAGAGTTTTGGCGGGAACTCGACCGGCGGCGGCTTGCTGCTCCTGTATTATTGTTTAAATAATGGTTTGAAGTGGACTTTGATATGTAAAAGTAGTGCGATTTTGTGTATTAAGTGTCTGCGCATGTGAACTATTAATGGAAACTGTGAAACAAGTGCTCTGATGGTGATGGAATCTCAAGATAAGCTGTTTGTTTGCATAGGCGCCTTTAGATACCATCGCCAACTGTCAGCTGCCTGCTGGCTCAAGTTACCGTCAAAATCTCCCAAGGCTGCACAATGTGACGCATCAACATATTGTGAAGCAGTGAAATATGAAGGAAAATTATACATGAAGACAAGGCTGTATGGCATAGTTCCTTTGCCTGCTCTCTCGAGCGAATAATAAAAACAACAACAACAACCATTTAGAGAAATATTTTTGTATACGAGGCTAACAAATCAACGAAAATTTCGCCATTTTGGAGCCGAAAAAAATTAATTATAGCTAAACAAAACAAAACTACACTGCCATTTACATTCAGTGGCTTCCCACATGATAGATGAAGAGATTAAAAAATAGATTGAGTTAAACAATTAATATTTTCAAAAGTTATTGTGTTTACAAGCCACAGGGACATGATAAATCCACACCATAAGCCACTAAAACCCTTTTTTTTATTTAAAAATAGCAATTAATCGATTTAAAAAAAATATTAATAAGTTCAACAATCATTTATCTTTCTAACAATGTGCTTTTTATATCATTTATATGTATAATATGATTGCTAGATACGATTTTATTCGATAAAATGTTGGAATCTTAATTTTTAGGCGATAGTAGAACACACCTTGCGCTTCCGCTTAAGGTATGCAAAAAAAATATTTAAGACAATAAAATAATTTATTTTTATTATAATAGTATTAATTTTTCTTTTTAAATCAATTATATTATTTTATAACATCTTTTCAGATATATTGAGACATGATTACAGTTTATTTTACATAAACACTTATTCTTATACCAAATGCATTAGGAAAAATTGGCAACACTTTGATTATAACAATGAAACTCTCAGAAAATTTCTCTGGGAGAATTTGTTTTAAATTAAAGAATTTTTACAGCACAAGTTTGTTAGCATAAATTAAAAGTAAAAAGTTCCTTATTCCAATAGCCATTAAAAAGTTAGCAGAAAAACTGGATCAATACAAATATGGGTCAATCGTGCGATATCGCATAAGGTGCATTTTTAATAGACCAATCGAACGCCGCAAACTCGCTTTACCTGCTTACCATTTTAAATTCAAACGTGTCTTGCCAAGTCTCTAAGGACGTGGAAATCACTCTGGAATTATAATGGATAGCAGTCGCTCATATTCGTTACAGGGTGTATCAACAACTGCTAGATAGGCTAGGTAAGCGAGTAAAATAAATAGTTAAATACTGTTTTTAAAGTAGAAGTATTTGTTAGTGATTTAAGAACTCGCTTTCCTGTAAAACCATCCTTAAGTTTTATACTCTTGGGACGTAAAAGGTTGAACAGATTTATTCCCAAAATTCTATTCCTTTCTCTTTATTTGCATCGAAGATATAAAAGTAACTGACATAACCTCACATATCAATAAGTTGAAGTGGCAAATTGCTGACTAAATTATCCGAGTGTTTTCAAGGAAAGAGTGAATAGGGTTTTTTACGTTAAGACAGGGTGACTTTATGACTTCGTCACAAGTAACCACCAGGTGGGATTTGTAGTCCAGCACTGGCGTATTAAAAGCAAATAATAACAATAATGTAGTTTGAGAACCAAAAACTAATTAAGAAAGGTCTGTTGTTGTAATCTCGTGTAGGTAAGTGAAATGTAGGACCGCACCTCACTAGATAGAGTAACTAAATAAAGTAAAAACATATAAGAAGTTGATAGATGGCTCTGTACCGTGTTGTTTTGTTTAGTGTTAGTATTTG
Organism: Parnassius glacialis; assembly: GCA_033319125.1. Lineage (NCBI taxonomy): Eukaryota > Metazoa > Arthropoda > Insecta > Lepidoptera > Papilionidae > Parnassius > Parnassius glacialis. Next base: position 9,089,859 of record JAVANC010000009.1, read on the forward strand.
GAGAAGATCTAACCACTAGTGGACCCATTAACCAGTCTAATGGTGAGCTTATAATCCTGATGATGATGATTTTTGAAGTGAAAACTTCTTTAGCGGCGTTGTGCACTTTTTTTGTAATGGGTAAAAAATGTTAAACTCGCGTCAGGTCACGTGTCCTGATCGAAAATTCGTAAGACGGACGGAGAGTAGACAGCCGGCGCGGCGTAGAAGAGGAAATAAGTTAGGTTTAATTAATTTTCATTTATTAATTAAAATAATTTTATTATTAAGATTAGGTTCCGATCGAGTCTACTGTACTGCTTGACGAAATTATTAATATAGATACATATGTACTTACACATTATAGATGTAATATTTGTAATATGTTTATATTTTATAGCATTAACCTATATTTTCATAACATCACAATAACCACATGTCCGGTGTAGGTTTACCAAACAAATAATTTCGAATGAAAATAAATGAAATAAGATAATAATAAATAATCTCCGCCATTCCAAAATATCAAAAATGCAAACGTTAATATTCAAGTTTTCACTTCTGCCGGCACTCCCGGAGTGCAACCCGTCGTTTTTTTTATATAAGAGGGGGCAAACGAGCATGGAGCTCACCTGATGGTAAGTGACTACCACCGCCCATGAACAACCGCAACATCAGGGGAATTTCAGATGCGTTGCCGACCTTTTAGAAAGGTGTAAGCTCTTTTCTTGAAGGTCTCTAAGTCGTATCGGTCCGGATATATCGCCGGTGGTAAACAATTCCACAGAGAAGTTGTACGAGGAAGGAAACTCCTAGTAAAACGCACAGTGGTGATGCCGTTAAAATCAATAAATTAATATCCGTCTCTACTACACTTGATGCTAATACTATTTTATAATGCTTGATATAATTCCCTGCAATAATTCACAAATAAACGAACATCAATCTAGCTGTAATTTTATCCTACAAAGCAGCAATAAACCCGCTTCCAAATAAGGCACAAGCGCGATAAGTAGACGCCAAGATAGCTACTACAGAGTTTTATTAGTTTTCTGTCGTGTCTATTGTGTATCTGCGTATATCCTATATATCGTATAAAATGCAGTGATGTGGTACGCGTATTATCAGAAAATATTCAATAACGCCTTGCTGCGCATAATATACCTTTTATATCTTTTATTCACGTTTCTGCAGCTGGCATATTATTGTTTTTCTGCCGACTTCCAAAAAGGAGACGGTACTCAATTCGACTGTATGTTTTTTTATGTGTGTTACCTCATAACTTTGTACTGGGTGAACCGATTTCGATGATTCTTTTTTATATGAAAGCTGATAGTTATTGTGTGGTCCCATATGAATTTGATCAATGTCAGATCAACAATTTTTGAGTTATTCTTAAATAACTTATATTGAAGTCGGCTGTACAAAATTTTTAATTTTTAATTATTATGAAAGCAAAATAGCTTGAGAAATCTGTGCAACACGCTGTCGGCTTTATCATTCATACGAATACTGAAAAGAACCATTTAAAACAAATTAAAACCTCTGCTATTTTCTGCCGACTTCCAAAAAGGAGAAGGTACTCAATTCGACTGTATGTTTTTTTTATGTGTGTTACCTCATAACTTTGTACTGGGCGAACCGATTTCGATGATTCTTTTTTTATATGAAAGCTGATAGTTCTCTTGTGGTCCTATATGAATTTGATCAAGGTCAGACCAATGATTATTGAGTTATTCTTAAATAACCTATATTGAAGTCGCTTATATTGAAGTCGGCTGTACAAAATTTTTACTTTTAAATTATAAATTATTATACTCGTCATTATTAAAGATTCCCTCGATGCATCGTCATTGTTTGCTGAACTTATTTGTTTTTTTTTTAATAAAAATGAAGTGATAAACGAACTTACAGTCTAACTCATGGTAACTGATTGCTGCAGTCTATGTACACTTACAGCCAAATTTAAAGAAATATGAAGGCTACAAATGCGTTTCATATTTGAGAACTAAGATGGACCTTCAGACTGGAAAACAGGAGTACAGGCATTGTTATTGGCAGCAGAAATAGGTAACAGGGTGTACCTACCTAAATGGAGAACAAATTGGATAAACAGATTTGTTACGTGGTAGACCCACGCCGCAGCTATATTGTAGTTGTAGCACGAATGGCTCGACCATGGTAGGACCACGCTCTCACAGAATACCAACGTAAAATAGCGGCTTAATGTTGCTGTGTTTCGTAGTGCGAGTGTAGAGAACCAGAGGCCCTTTCTACTGGAAACGAGACATTCCATCTAAGTCATTTGCATTTTGATTCTTAATCGAAGATAAATGTAGATGTCTATGGGCCACAGCAACTACTTACGATCAGGTGGACTGTGTTCTCGTTGGTCACCCATATTCTATAAGATAAAACCAACTAAAATAGAACCATTAATGATTCCTGGTTTATTTTCCTTTATCACAACGTGTAAGGTGTATGTAACCCTCACCACGTATTCCTACATCACGACTACATGGTGAACTTAACTATTGGTCTTTTGGAAAGAAATAAGAACTTAAATTTCTTTTTAGTTTTTGGAGCAGGAAAAAGTCCGCCGCACTGTCCCAATGCATGCTAACGATACCATTTGTCCTCAAAATATTTTATTTTCAGGCATACAATTTACTCACTCGTAACTATGATCTAGTTTTCATTCACTGCGCGTTTGTTAAAATTGTTGGTATTGTTATAAATGAATTCATGAAAGATAAAGTGACCACACCAGGTTTAATCTTCGCCGTGCCAATGAAATTGTTAATTGCAATTTAAAGTGCTAATTTACCAAGTGCTTGGCGATGTAGGAAAGAAAAAGTGAAGTGAAGTCCGCCAACACGCATTAAGGCAGCGCGGCAGACAAATTTATTGCCCTAAAATCCCTCTCAGAAATGAGAGGAAGCCTGTGCCCAGTAGTGGGACATTTATAGGCTCTTCTTATCCATTATCAATATTTAACCAATTTTAAATTCAAAATAACTAAAAGAACAAATTCGGATTGTTTTAATATCATACATATATAAAACATGTTAATAACAAATGAAAACGTAAAAGTGAAAGCAAATATTACATTTTATTATAACAACAATGGACTTTAAAGAAAGTCCACAAATAATCATAAAATAATGGTACCATTAAAGTTATTTTTATGTAATCACTTTCTATAGAAAGTTAAAATTAAATAAAGTAATTAGTTCGAGAATTATTAAGGTGTTTATAGTTCTACAGCCCACATCACTATTAGCATAAAGCCGGCCCATCACTTACAGTGGAGGAAGAAAGTTGTCCGGGACAAATTAAGTGTTTATTAAAACCTTCTCACACCTTGGTTTTATGGGTTTTATGTTACTTCACAAAACGACACGCCTGTGCATTTAAGATTACAAGGCATTTTATACAGTACTTAAAATATTAAGTACGTTTAAATGAAACGAAACTTTACGGATTTTATCGCGTATATTATTTTAAATTCCCGACGCGACGTTTCGAGTACTTTACAGCACTCATAGTCACGGGGGGACTGAGGTATTCCACATCCCAATGTCATAGTTGGACGGCTCCGTGGCGTAGTGGCTTAGCAATGAGTTGCAACGCTTGGGGCCGCGGGTTCGAATCCCGCACGGAACAAGTATTTGTACGGCCTACAAATAATTGTTCCGGGTCTGGATGTTTGTCCTTGTGCAATATATGTTTGTAAACTGCCTCCCCGATACAGGAGAAAATCCTAGTGTGGGGGTAACTTTTTAAAAAAAAAATAGTTAACTACCTTGAGTTTAAAATTATTATATTTTTGTCTACTAAGTACCTGCGTGTTTGAAAATACATGTTTCGTAATAACGGAGCAAAACAAGCACATTCAATTTGTTGATGCTGTAGCCCATAGACACCTACATCTATCCTCGATTAAGGTAAATGAAAATTCAGATGTGTTGACAACTCTGAGGACTACGATGGAATACCTAGTTACCAGTCGGACCTCGCTCTATTAGGTTTCCTTCTCGCTCTGTTACAAAAAGTAGTACATTACGAAAAGAGTTTCGTTCGAAATATGCGAACTAAAATATAAAGTTTGGAATTTAATTTATTTTTTGAAGACGCCGCGACTAAAGGACATCTTCAGTTAGAAAGACTCTTCTTCAACTATACGTCTAAGTTTGTCAATAAACCGCTTTTAGCAATAAACGGATTATATTAATGAATAAAATGGTAATCTCCTTCTAGAATTTCATTTTTTGCTATATAAGACAATTGTTTTCCAAATTAATATTAATATAATTTTAGTACAATATTAATTAACATATTCAATGCAATTTCCCGACACATATGTTCACGTGCAATCTACTTTTTTCGTTTACGTTATTCAGCATTCTTCTAGCACAGATTCTGTTTCTGAAAGATTACGATGTTGTACTATGTGTTGTGTAAAAGGTCAACTCCGTTACCAGTGTTATCAAAAATTAATTAATAGCCTCCAACATGCGAAACCGTATCAACAATAAGAACAATAAAGCGAAACAAACAAACAAATCACATCTCAAGCCGGCTAGTCACCGTTGGGAATTAAATATATAGTTTGAGAGCTAGACATACCTAGCAAGAAACCGTGAAAGAAAAAAAAACTTTTAAAATGTTTTATTTTGGTCACAGTTTACAAACTACATTTTGATCGATCAGTATTTGCTTTGTAACTGTAGTTCTTGGTACATAATATACAGAAATTTCAAATTATGTATAGTTGTATGTAACTCATTCCATTTACGAGCAAGCAATTTATGACCATACGGACAGAAAGACAGGCGGACAGCTGATCGACATTAGTAAGGTTGATAAATAAAATTATGTGTGTAACCTAATTTGGAGAGCACTTCCCTCCTTCTCATTGCTTGCACTATCACTATCACCAAATATCCCAACAACGCTAATCCCACGCTAATCTGACAGTTGTCTAACCAGCAGTCAGTGAAATTTGCCTTCGAAATTTGACTTCGCGTCATCATCTCGCGCGCGCGTGCTGGCATCACGTACGATATTTAATAGCACAACATGCAAGAGAAGGGATTGCAATATGGCTTAATGCTGCTGTGTTTCGTACGGTGAGTGTAGAGAACCGGAGACCCCTTTTACTGGAAATGAGCTATTCCATCTCAGTTCTCAAGGGTGACAAGGCATCTGCATTTTTATTCTTAATTGAGGATGAATGTACTTATAATTAGGTGGACTGTGTGTTTGTCACTCTCATTCTATAAAAAAAAACGACGGGTTGCACTCCGGGAGTGCCGGCAGAAGTAAAAACTTGAATATTAACGTTGTGCATTTTTGATATTTTGGAATGGCGGAGATTATTTATTATTATCTTATTTCATCTATTTTCATTCGAAATTATTTGTTTGGTAATCTTACACCGCACATGTGCTTATTGTGATGTTATGAAAATATAGGTTAATGCTATAAAGTATAAACATATTACAAATATTACATCTATAATGTGTAAGTACATATGTATCTATATTAATAATTTCGTCAAGCAGTACAGTAGACTCGATCGAAACCTAATCTTAATAATAAAATTATTTTAATTAATAAATGAAAATTAATTAAACCTAACTTACTTCCTCTCCTACGCCGCGCCGGCTGTCTACTCTCCGTCCGTCTTACGAATTTTCGATCAGGACACGTGACCTGACGCGAGTTTAACATTTTTTACCCATTACAAAAAAAGTGCACAACGCCGTTCAAGAAGTTTTCACTTCAATATTCACCTTTACGCCTAATGTTGTGTGAAAGAATATGGAGGATGTAATTTTCTAGTATTTACATTATTGTCTCTTATGGTCGATACCCACGGGATGAAATGGGTTCATGGATTCCCTGAAGCAGTTTAGCAATTATACTTTATACTAGCGACCCGCCCCGGCTTCGCTTGGATAGAATCTATTGATGTGGCATTATTTAGATTTATGGTTATTTTAGCAATTTTGCATTATATAAAAACATATTTCAAGTTCCTGAGATATAATAATTTAAAATTAAAAATTTTGTACAGCCGACTTCAATATAAGCGACTTCAATATAGGTTATTTAAGAATAACTCAATAACCATTGGTCTTACCTTGATCAAATTGACATGGGACCACACGAGAACTATCAGCTTTCATATAAAAAAAGAATCATCGAAATCGGTTTGCCGAGTACAAAGTTATGAGGTAACACACATAAAAAAAAACATACACTCAAATTGAGTACCGTCTCCTTTTTGGAAGTCGGCAGAAAATATAGCCTCAATCCCTGCTGGCATTTATATTATATTAAAGTCTCAATCCCTCTTTATCAGCTCGTAAAGTTTCATCATGAATAATTTAGTCGTTCCGAAGAAGAAGACGAACCAAATTTAAAAAGAATGGTTATTTAGGTCTAAATAGCTTAATTGAAGCCAGTTATTTCAATATTACAGACAGGCACTTCAATTTTATGTATACATATAGATTATATTTCAATAATAATGCGTAATATTAAAAAATTAACTATTTTAGTCCTGCACTAACTGACATTACAGTGATACTCGGTATTTTTTTATAGGATAAGGGTGACGAACGAGCACTCAGTCCAAATGATGGTAAGTGGTTGCGGTGACCCATAGACATCATCTATCTTCGATTACGAATCAAAATGCAGATGCGTTATCATCCCTGAGGACTAAGATGAAATGCCTCGTTTCGAGTAAAAAGTGTCTCCGGTTTTCTACACTCGCCATGCGAAACCCAGCACAGCGTTAAACTGATATTTTACGGTAGTATTCTGTGAGAGCGTAGTCCTTCCCCGGTCGAGTCAACCTATTCGTGCTACAATTATACTACTAATAGCTGCAGCATGGCACTACTAGTTATACAAGAAACTTATAATAATAATAATAATAACCTCATTCAGATTTTAGGACTACAATAAATTTATATTATTATTATTTATATTTTTACATTCAAACCTATTTCAAACGTATTTGACATTCAAACTGCGAAACAACAAGCTATTAAAAGCTGCCAAACAGGAAAATTTATTAGACTACAAATCCCATCTAGAGTCTAACATAATTCCTGTTAATCTCATCTATGTCATTCGTGCAGACTGAGAAATATTTGGGCCAAATTATTGAATGTTTCTTGGATTCAAACCTCAAATTCAAAACAACATCACCATAAATATATTTATTTTTATAATAAAAGTTAACCATCTTAATTTGTTTCTCTCGTGCTCATCATCATCAGTATTACAAATATTCACAAGTCCACTGCTGAACATATGTCTACCCTAAATAATGCCACAAAGCACAGTCCTGAGCCACCTGAATCCATCGACTTCCTGCGTGCTTACCACATCTTTATTGGTGACGACGTGGTAGTAGATGTTTCCTCACCGTTTGCCGTGCGAGGCTGCCACTCTAGAACCGTTAATCCATATTAGTTCTATATCAGCATACTGATCCTTTGGGCTTTTTCTATTGCTCTGGTTCTGCCACGAAGTAACAATAATATTACTGATTCTATTACCCAGAGAAACTCCAAAACTAGCTGTCTTTATCGTTGCACAATCATAGTATGGCCAGCAGTAAAGGACCACGTTTTCGTTCCACATGCGTCATTTCTGACAGCACGCACTAATTGAACACTTTTATTTTAAAGTTTTAAGGGATACGTGTCGAGAATCGTTGTATTCTCCCGAGACATGGAACTTGTCGATGAACACGATAGAAGATTTTTTTTTTGTATTAAATACAGCCAACCAAATATTCATTGCTGAGATTAATAAGCCTTCCTCGGACATTCGCGGACTCTCTCTCGAACTTCACGGAACGTTTGGTAGACAGATTGGCAACCGATGTTTCCTATTGTTTTGAATTTTCAAGAAAATAGTGCTGCTATCACTCGTTCCAATTTCTAGTCCCATGATACGAGGTACTTAGTGGGTTGTACGTCGCTACCACACGGCAGAGTAGTAGAAATATGAATGTAAATAATGAATAAAAAAATTGGATTTTTTAATTGCATTTTGAATTTGGAGCTCGTAAGACGCACATGAAAACTTTACTTACAGTACAATGGAAAACTACATACATTTATTACTGGAATCATAATAAAACTCCAAAACTTCTATATAAAAGGCACTTGTCTCTTATACAATAACTACTTTTACATTCATTGAATATTTTGACATCATTTTTTATGTGTGTACTTTTACGTTTTATTCTCTTCCTTCTTTATATCTCACTCTACTCATACACGCTTGTCAGATAAGGGTAAAAAAACCTCTAGACCAAATCTCGATTACGGCGGCCAGTCTCCAAGAAGACTAGCCACCTGCGCCGAACAGGGTTATAGTGCACGAGTCTGTGCGCACTCACAGGTGCATTCTCTATTCCCTCATCCTCATGTTCCAATTAAACTAGGACGTCAGGAAACCAGGCGCAGGACCAACGGCTTTCTGTGCTTTCCGAGGCAATGGAGCGAAACACCGCAAATTCATTGATTCTCGGACTGTTACTGAGAATTTCTGGTCAAAAAAGCCAATAGCTCATATTGACCCGACCGATCAGCTGTCACGGTTACGACTACTAGGCAAACTAGAAGTAGAAAAATCTAGGCGGAGTAAATTACATCACCTTATTATGTCCCATTAGTGTGTTAGTCGACATGTAAATCCTATAAGATCGTGTGTAGACCGGGAATAAGAAACAATTAAAAAAAATGTTTGAACTTCGTTTGCTTATCCACCTGCCCATCGAAGCGACTACGATAAAGTCTCCACTCTATGAAACAAACCTATATCACGGTGTACTAGTTTTATTTCTGACTAAGATCTTGAACGTATCACTATTTCTTATCCTAGCAAAGTGGTAGTAATTTTCTGCCTAGCATTCTGTCTAGATTAGTACCAAACTAATGGGTTAGTTTGGTAACCAGCAATACAGGCGTCAAAGGTGGTACTGCAAGCTAATTTCCTCTACAATGGGAGATACCCAACTTCAGCAATGGATTGTTCGAAGCTAATAAAGAAGAATTGTACAAGAATCAATAGATAGGAAAGCCCTCGATTTTATAGTTCACCTTTGGATATTATCATCATCATCATTACAGGCATTCACAAGTTCACTGCTGAATATAGGCCCATAAATGGGGGAGCCCGAAGAATTCCACCTGAATCCATCGACTTCCTGCATGTCTTACCAGGTTGTCACTCCATCTAATGGAGGGCCGCCCTACACATCGCCTACCAGTATGAAGCTGCCACTAGAGAACTTTGCTTCTCCATCGGTTTTCGGTTCTTCACGCTATATGGTCAACTCATTGCCACTTCAGCATACTAATCCGTTGGGCTTTGTCGGTTAATCTGGTGCTCATTTCTAAGTTTATTACGCAGAGAACCTCGAGCATAGCCCTCTCCGTAGGTCGCTGAGCGACCTTGGGCTTCCTCATATGAAGTACCACATCTCAGATGGACGTTACACATGATCTTTATTTTGTCCATGTTAATCTTAAGACACATCTTTTGGTAGGCGCCATTGAGATCATTGAGCATAGTGTTTAGATTCTCCAGCAATTCTGCAATAAGGACTATATCGTCGGCAAATAATAGATGAGTGATGTACGCGCCAGTCCAGTAGCTTGAAAACGTCTTCCCATGCAGCGGTGAATAATTTCAAGGATATAACGTCACCCTGCCTTACTACAACTCACTTGCCAAGTGAGGCAAGTATGGAAAATATCCCCCTATGAGGCATAATGGTAATGAATAGTAATGGTACACTGCCTACTATCAGATACCATGAGGTGTTTTTTTTTATAGTATAGGGTGACAAACGAGCACACAGTCCACCTGATGGTAGTAGCTGCTGTGGCCCATCGACATCTACATTTATCCTCGTTTGCGAATCAAAATGCAGATGCGTTGTCACCCGTGAGGACTAAGATGGAATGCCTCATTTCCAGTAAAAAGGGTCTCCGGTTCTCTACACTCACCATACGAAACACAGCAGTGTTAGCTGCTATTTGACGCTGGTATTCTGTGAGAGCGTGGTCCTTCCCCGGTCGAGCCGACCCATTCGTGCTACAACTATACTACTAATATAGCTGCAGCATGGCTCTACCACTTGTGAGGCACTCCCTACGATACCTACGGGTGAAATTAGGTGATATATTCGCTAATACTATGGCACATGGCAACAAAAAATTATATTTAATGACAGCGTTTCGTAGAAAAAAATTAATTAAAAAATTGAATCGCGTTTTTAGGTATTCTTGTTAAAGAAAGACATTCCAGTAATATTTGCGGTGAGCCAGTATTTTTATGGCCTCGCTTTTGTACCGGACATGTTTGTGGGTCGATCGTCCAGACGCAGTAATCTCAATATCGGAAGTTCCGCGAACAACCCAGCTTGTTTTATTTTGTTATCGTTTATGCGGTGATTTTTAGGGTTCCGTACCTCAAAAGGAAAAAACGGAAACCTTATAGGATCACTTTGTTGTCCGTCTGTCTGTCTGTCAAGACCCTTTTTCTCAGGAACTCCTGGAGGTATCACGCTGAAACTCATATCAAATACTCAAGTCTGCTGTCCCTTGGGGCTGTGAAAAAAATAAAACTTCTAAGCCAACGCAATCAAAAGATACAGCCGTTTATGCTGCAATTTTTCGACATTCGCAAGGGAATCAAAACCTACAGGGTACTTCCCGTGAACTCAGAATGTTAAAATTTGGTACGAAGCAACGTATTATAGTACAGATAAAGGAAAAATTGCGAAAAAGCATAAATTTTTAGTTACATCAGATAATAAAAATATTTTTAATAATTTTAAACTTATATACCTACGGATTTGTTCGGAACCCTCGGTGCGCGAGTCCGACTCGCACTTGGCCGGTTTTTCAACAACAGGAACTTTTAGTAAATCGATTTCTTCCACAACTATCGTAAACTATCATGTTGTCATTTTAGTGTATAGTTGCCATCTATTGTCGAATCCCAGTTGTTGCCAACATTTTGTGCTAATGCAAATGTCTAGATGTGTTGTAATTTTCTCCGATATTATCCTGCTTAGGAGTCAGTCTAGGAAGGTACCATCCTTTTACCTATTTCTGCTGTTAAATAGTAGTACTTGCACTGCTGATCTATTCCGGCATGAAGACTATAGAAAGCCATTTTAGCCCTCAGAGGTGACAAGACATCTGTAGCCATCTTTGTTTGAAATTGGCTGCAAGTGCCATCGACTGCAGTAGTTAATCACCATCAGTTGTACCGTAAGTTCGTGTCACTTTAATTAGGACTAATAATAATTGATAGAGCCATGCTGCAGCTATTAGTAGTATAGTTGTAGCACGAATGAGTCAATTCAACCGGGGAAGGACCACGTTCTCACAGAATACCAGCGTAAAATAGCAGCTTAACGCTGCTGTGTTTCGTATGGTGAATGTAGAGAACCGGAGACACTTTTTACTGGAAACTAAGCATTCCATCTTTGTCCTCACGGGTGACAACGCATCTGCATTTTGATTCGTAATCGAAGATAGATGTAGATGTCTATGGACCACATCAACCACTTACCATCAGGTGGACTGTGTGCTCGTTTGTCACCCTTATCCTATAAAAAATATATGTATAATAATTTATTTTAACCTACCACTGCAAAACTTTTAACAATTAGTAAGCACAAAATAATATCTTATTAAAAGGAAGTGTTAAGCGCATTAAATATAAAGAGAAGTACAATATCAAACTGACTAACTTGGACTTGGAGACCGCCTACAGAAAAATAATAGTTGTAGTAAACAAATATAATATACAAAGCGGTTTCAAGAGAAAAATTATCATCCGTCTCGTTTACAAGCAAGCGATAAATTTTCTCAGATGCGGACAAATCACTTTCTTTATTACGGCTGGCTTTTGTTTCATCTAAATCTAGAGAAGTTTAATTTCAAAATACAAATATCTAAAATATGTATAGAATATTTGTTGTTTGTCCATGATATTTTATTTTATATTGTATTTTTTCTATTTATAAAAAAAACTGATGGGTTGCTGGAATAAGATATCTATAATCGGGTCGATTAGTCGATTTCTGTGAGAGCGTGGTCCTTCTCCGGTCGAGCTGACCCATTCGTGCTAATACTATACTACTAATATAGTTACAACATGGCTCTACCACGTATAAAAATATGATTAAGACTGTAATTAGGTATAGATTCCTATACAACCATATATTTGTAATATATTACATTTTAAACGTAGGTTAGGGTATGTGTCTGGGGTATCCTATGTGCATTAGTGACGTTTTTATTTGTAACTCGGGGCCATAAAAATTTAATACATTTTGATGGCACCGTGCAATAAAACGGGTGTACTCCGACATAAAAAATACAATAAATAGAATAGTTAGACATAATTTGTCTAACATAAACCGGCACGCAATCAAAAGGACAAAGCTGCAGGATGTAAAATGAGTAAGTATCAACACCACTACAAATATATTTATGTTTACATATAATTCACGCATATATATTAAATCAGATATTCAGATTCATATAATATGGAGTCAGGTTCACGATAATATTCTAATTATTTGAATTGGGTAATCCTAATTATTAGAATAAGGATGACAACCGAGCGCACAGTCTATATGTTGGTAAGTGAATACTGTGGCCTATAGTAATATATAGGTATATATATATATATATATATATATATATATATATATATATATATCCTCAATTAAGAATCTAAATGCAGAAATGAGGAATGAGACGGAATGTATGGTTTTCATTAAAAAGGGGTATTCGGTTATCTACACTCACCATTCGAAAAACAGCAGCGTTAATCTGCTATTTCAAGCTGGTATTCTGTGCGCGCATGTTCCTTCCCCAATCGAACTAACCCATTCATGCTACAACTACAGTATAGCTGCTTTATTACGTATAAAAATGAAAAGTGAAAAGTGAAACAAGTGGGATAGTACGAAACTTAAGCTATTAAAAACCTGACACTTCACGTCACTTCCGCGCTAGAAAACGCCGTCGGATCTATTCTCTTTCAGACCTCTGTATCAGATTCACGTGCATCAAACCTGATAGTAACATTCGAATTTCTCGGCATTGCAACACCTCACCTTTCTATGCCTGCAATATTATGACAAGGTATCATCTTAATCAGGCGTCTCAAATGTCTTGTGTTGGTTTATCGGCGATCTCGTCACCGGTTCATTGTACGTCGCTTTCACTTTCAGATTTATTAGAGCCGTCACCCGTAGGAGTGATTTTGCACAAAGATAATGGCAAACTTTTGACTAGCTTCGTGATGACAGCTATAATTTATATTTATCATGTTTATCATCTACTATATATATTTAATTGAGTGTACATAACTTTTTGTCATTGATTTGTACTCTAGAGGACATTATTACATCCAAACATTATACAAGAAGCTTATGACGAATTATAGCCTGCCTAAACCGCAATCTAGAATTTATAATAATTATTAACTAATCTAGAATTTAGATTATAAACTTTTCGCTTGATTACTGCTACTGCATGTCACACTAATTCATTATATTTTATAATCTTAAAGAAAAGAACCTACTCCGTTTAAAAACCATCTGCATGTTTGTTTGCCCCCGCTTACATAAAAAATAATCGTTGGTGTGTCGGTTAGAGATCGTGTAACTTCTGAACGACTCAACCGACCAACATCTTATTCGCACTAAGGCCCGTCCACGTATTTCTCGATATTTTTCACATTACTATGCATAAAATCTTACCCATTTGCAACCAGTATATGCAGACTACAAGTTTTAACACCTTATTACGGTATTTTGCAGCAGTTAAATTGCCGTGTACCCGAACGAGGTCAGTTCTCCAAGACGTTTGTTTTGGAGAACTGACCTGGTTCCCCGTTTATACCACAAGTTCTCCACCTTGATATGAATAGTCTTCTGGGGATTTCAACAACTAAAAGGACCTGGTGTTACAATTACAACTTTGAACTATTTGACTAGCTATAAAGTTGGGTTGGTTGTGTTTTCCCCGTCTTTTTTAATAATAGGTCTTGTCTTGCGGTGGTAACTCGACCTAGCTACCTCATCAGTGTCATGGTAGCGAGATCACAATCTCGATAGGTTGCTTTGACTGGTGGAAGAAGCGACATTGCATTGAATCGCACCTACTTTCAGCATGACTATATCTCTTAGCTTCTCTTCTCTGGATAAATAGTTTCATGATATATATAAATAAACCAGGATTAAATCAATTAACAAACTTGCGAAAAAATGTTAATTACTTTAAAAAAAATTATGTAGTAGACCACACAGGGAAGAAAATTTATTGTATTGAAATTAATTCAATTTAACCTAACCTACCCAACCTTTCTTAATTTAAGTTTAAAATACAGAATGTATATATATATATATATATATATATATATATATATATATATATATATATATATATATATATGTACTTTAAAATGTGTGCTCATAAACGTAATTTTTTTAGATTTAAATGTAGCAGTGTTGATAATATAGTGTAATATATTATATTTCTATTATGTACTTAATCAAATTTTATACGTTTGTTATGCATAGTCAAGAAAGTGAATTGCGCTAGTTTGTTCTTGAATTTTGTATAAGTTAAATTTAAAACGCCAGTCACTCATGGCTATTGATACTGTGACGATCTGGTCAGACATGCAAAAAGTCTATGGATACAGGTGGCTCCCGACAGCGTTATGTGGCATTCCTTGGGGGGGCTATATTCAACAGTGAATGTGTGAAGGGCTGTAATGACGATAAGGAGATTAATCATCATCATTATATTTACAGTTCAATACTAGTCAACATGGCGAGAGGGGGCGGCGTAAGAGAATTCATCTCACCATTACATTCCGTGGGTATCGTAAAATACTATTATGGTGAATTCCAGAGCTTCTTTGTCAGACGCTCAGGTAAGTTCATTTATGTCAGACGTAAAAACCCAGACTGATGATGGGGAGCGGCGTTGCGTTATATCTGGTACGACAATCCGTCTTCCAAGCGTGACAATAAAGGCAAATCTTTCCTACAACTAGCCATTGCCTAGCTCAGTGTCTAACAGTGAATTTGTGCACGTTAATGAAAGGATTTTGAGCATAAGTCTCTCTCAGTCTGATATTTAAAATAATGGTCGCCCAAAATTTTCATATAAATGATATGTATTCAAATAAGCGTTGCCAAGAAATGCTTACAAACTATCATCATCATCCATCATCATTACAGCGCTTCCCAAGTCCACTGCTGAACATAGGCCCTGAGCCACCTGCATCCATCGACTTCCTGCATGTCTTACCAGGTCGTCACTCGATCTAGTTTGGCATATACGAGACAAAACCGACATCTACCGGAAGCTATAACGCTCTTCTGGCTTTTCCTATAATTGCTTCTTGCGATGTGCACGGGATGAATTAGATTCCGCTTTCTCAACATAGCATACTGTACACATAGGAATTTATACTCCCATTCTTACTCGTATACGTATATCGTACAGTATATTAGACAATAAAAAAGCTTTATTAAATATAAAATGTATTTCAAACAAGCTTAGGCGTTGCTAACTCTAGCATCCGGATTCATCATCAGATTAGCTCTGTTATCAATAACTACATTGCTATAAAATAACCATTCAACTCGATCGGATGTCAGCAAGCGCTTCAAAAATTAAATACAAGTTTGTACCGGAAAGGTATACGATGAAAGCAACTTAGATAAAAGCTTGTAAAGGGATAATGAAACAAAATGAATACATTTGCAGTGACGGCTCCGTGGCGCAGTGGCTTAGAAATAAGTTGCAGTGCCAAGGGCCGCGGGTTCGAATCCCGCACGGAAAAAGTATTTTTACGGCCTACAAATAATTGTTCTGGGTCTGGATGTTTGTCCTTGTGAAATCTATGTATGTCAACTGCCCCCTCAATACAGGAGAAAATCTTAGTGTGGAGGTAACGTTTTTTTAAGAAAAGAGAAAAAAAAACAAATATAATAACAGATAAAATAAGCTCAATATTATATTTTAAAAAAATTATTAATGTTTCCTGATAAGGCTATAATCGTATTTAGCAATTATTATAAAAACAAACATCGGCTTTTGTCGGCACGTTTAAGACAATAACTTCGGTCGTTAAAATTTCCAGTTAAGTCCGCGATAAAAACAATGTTTACCGTTCGCAAAAATTTAACATTGATTTTTTTTCAAGCGTATTATGAAAGAGGACCTAAAAATCAATTTTACCGTTCAAATCGCACATAACGAGAACTGAGTACGGTAGCTTGCTGAATTGATAAAAAATAAACACAATCCGATTTGGTATCATGCGGATTAGACGCTCTAGTTTTTTTTTAACCAAATAGCGCCAACACCAAATTGTGTAGTGACACTCACAGATACTTTTATAATTCATAAATGCAAATAAATACTCCTGGTAAACTCATGGACATAGTTTTTCTATCAAAAAAGAGCATAGCTCCAGAATTTTGCGATACTACTGCCACGGCAAAGTACCAAATTGGAAATCGTTCACCGACACCGAAGAAAATCATTTTTTCAACGGGCGTGCAGGTTAATTTCCACATCATCTTAACATCGGTATCTCACCTGGCAGATCGTTCACCAACTGGTCGTTAGTATATTCTTCCTTCAGTCTCAGGCTGTCCGAGATCCGAATGATTTTACTCAAGATCATCTACATAAAAATTCAAATCTCCAATTCACGTCTATAGTTAACCACTCTAGTTAGTCACAGCCAATAAAAATTCCATGTAGTGGCGGTGTAAGAATCCACTACCCCATATCATCCCGTGGGTGTCCTAAGAGACTACAGAGGGGATGGAGATGGGCAGCAGCGTCTTCCTAATAACGACTATAAATAAAAATAAACTGGTGTTGCCATACCCCTTGCCAAGCGTAGCAACTATGAGAAATCTCCCCCCTATGAAACAATCTGTGGGGGAGGCCTATATTTAGCAGTGGACTCTAACAGGCTGTAACAGTAACGGTACTAAAAATACACGCATACCATAAAACTATTAAGTATATTTTCGGCAGATAAATAAATACAATATTTTCTCTTACCCAGGATTGTATATTCTGTCCAATAAAAGCATCATTAAGAGACTCTTTAACAACGACTGATCTATACTATTCAATATGCAGTTAATTTTCATGACTACACATTTCTTAAAGAGCTTACAAGCGATACCTAAACAATTTATTAAAATCGAGAGAGAAGTCGCGATTAGCCGAACACCCGATAGGATCGGAGCGCGGTTGGAAGAAATTTATCTATTTTCACCTCAGTAAACGATCGCTCGCTTTTTCACGCAACGACGAACACGATATTTGGCAAAATTAACTTTTTTTTTCTAGAACCCGAGAGATTTCAATCGGCTCGTGACATACCACTATGTGACTTTCTCCGAAATGAATCACAGGAGAACAGTTGAACAAAGGACGCCAATGAACGAGATAAAATGACCCCCGAAGTAAACAAGATTTATACCCATTGGACCCGAGAGGCGCGGAACGAATTTTGTTTTACGCGTTCAATGGTGAATAAATAAACAGAATGAGATTGTCGTCAAGTCTGTAATTTATTTACAAAAGGGCAAACAAACGAGTGGTAATAAGTTTTTCATTGATAAACCTAAGAGTTTTGTATGATTTTTGAGAAGGCAGGTGCAGTATAAATTTACTGAATCTCTTTCTTTTGATAAATAGAAAGGAATAAGTAAGACAGATTTTCTTTGTATACATCGATATAAATGTACTAGGTACTAGATATCGACAACATTTACTATATTCAACTGAACTGTACTGCAATCCGTATACTAAACTAAATATTGCGTAAATTGAAGATTTGTGAATTCTATAAGATAATTATAATTACATTTTATTTAGAAATATATTTGTTTAGATTTAAATAAGAGTATTTTATATTAAATTCATATATCTATTTTATACTAATATCTCATTTTATATTAAATTATGTAAAGTCTTCGCGCATACGCGACTCTACTATCTCCCGCGCATGCGCGATATGCGATCCGCCCCGACTTCGCAGGGGTGATTTCTGGATCTCGACCATAGCTCCACCTACCGGATTGTGAATCTAAACCATCCAGTGACCCACTCAAACACACAAAAATTTCATCAGAATCGGTCAAGTAAGTTTCGAGTTTTAGTGAGACTAACGGATATCAATTGAGATACAGAACAGAAGTTTTATTTCCCCCTTATAATTAAAGAATGATATAAATTTTTAATCTTTAATTACACGTAATAAATAATCTGTAGTAGAAAAAGAATATCATCCGGCTAAAACTTTTTCATACAAAGTGGTAATTTGTTTATTTACTTATTTATTATTTATTGCATTCCTTGTAACAAAATAATACAATGCCTTGATGCATTCTCTACCGGTAAACCCATGGAGTGGTTAGAAATTGAGGTAGGTGTAGCAATATAAAATAAAAATTATACTAATAAATGAACTATACAAATAGAACATTTTTATAGGATAAGCGTGACAAACGAGCACACAGTCCACCTGATGGTAAGTGGTTGCTGTGACCCAAAGACATCAACATTCATCCTCGATTACGATTCAAAATGCAGATGTCACCCGTGAGAACTAAGATGAATTGCCTGGTTTCCAGTAAAAAGGGTCTCCGGTCCTCTACACTCACTATACTAAACACAGCAGCGTTAAGCTGCTATTTTACGCTGGTATTCTGTGAGAGCGTGGGCCTTCCCCGGTCGAGCCGACCCATTACCCCCTATACATAAATATTTTTTTCTTTCTTGTCTCTACTAGATGTGAATTGTCTGTTTTGATTTTTTGTATTTTTTGTAATTGAGTAAGTAATGATGACGATTTTAAAAGCATACTTATTGATGCGTTTTAACCTTATAGAACCAGGATGTAATGGCTTGGACACATAAATCATAGTGGAAGATCTTTTCCTGTTCAGAGATTCACAACTATTTATTTTATAATGTCGTAAAACAAAACAGATGAAGCGTACATGAAAGATAACTTTTACTTCAAACACACTAATGTTACATTGTAAAGGTTTAGTCATTTCCTTGAGTGCATGCTTTAAAAACTAACATAGCTTTAAAACTTTTTAAAGGCTGTTTAGCGCAGTGACTAAGGGTTTGATGGACAACACAGGTTGCGGTTTCGTTTCCAGCACTGATCAAATATTTGTATGGCTTATCCAAGTCATGTATGAGCTCCTCAATGATAAAAAAGAAATTCCTGGTGTAAGGTTACTTCAAAGATTTTTTTTTACTTATAACTACTGACTTGAATTATACTTACTGACTTGACTACAATCTCATAAATTGGTAAGCAGTGATTAAGTCCTGAATGGTACATTGCACTATCTTAGTGTACCAAAAGCCCATTCACTCTTGCTTTAATGGCACTCATATTGTAATCCTCATATTGCAATAATTTACCGGCGTCTAGTATTGTAACCGGACGTCTTACCGTCGTCAGTAAGACGTCCGGTAACAATACTAGACGCCGGTAAATTATTTTATCATCATCATTACAATGTGCCACAAGTCTACTGCTGAACATAGGCCTCCTGCAAGGAACCTTACAATGCACGGTCCTGAACCAGAGGAATCCATTGACTTCTTGCATTTCTTACTACGTCGTCACAGTCGCCACTAGATAATGGGGGAAAGGGGCGTCGTGAAGGTAGGATTTCTTCCTCATACCTATTTCTGCGGCAAAGCAAGAGAACGTGCACTGTTCTGCACACTGTGTGTTCTTCCGTGTGTCTACAGAGTACAGAGAGCCAGTTTAATTTCAGGCAACACAGAGGTGACAACACATCTGTAGCCTACTCTATTGGAATTGATTGCAGGTGTCCGTGGACCGCAGTGCCACTTAGCAAGTTCGTTTGTCATTTGAACTTTTATTTTTTTCATAATTAAGAATTCCTTATTTATGAGAAATGGGACAGCCCCATGTCCAGGAATTGACTTTAACAAGCTGGTGAATAAATTAATTAGTGAATGGGATATATTTTGGGCTAATATTTTTTGCAAAACTGATGCGCAAGTTGCTTCAAATAATACACTTTTTAATGGGAAAAACAAAACTTAAATTAAGCACAGTTTATTCGGGCTTTAAAGACATCCCAGATACATAAACATAACAAGAAATAAAACACAGAAAGGTCGTTGAAAAAGCGCACACATTCCACCTGATGAAGCATCGACTTCAGAAAGTTCTAAGTGGAAATTATTTCTAACTGACATAAAAAAAGACGAGGTTCCCAAATCGACTGTATTTTTTATGTGTGTTTTTAGAAGTTTTTTCTAGGCGAACCGATTTTGATGATTCTTTTTTATTTGAAAGCTGGTGCTTTTCATGTAGTCCCATATAAATTTGATCAAGATCTGACCAGTAGTCTTTGAGTAATCCTTAATAATGCCTTCGACTACATAGATGATCTTCTCATTTTCTACCGACTTCAAAAATGAGGTGATACTCAATTCAACTGTATGTTCTATTGTGTGCTACCTCATTACTTTTTTCTTCGTGTGCTGATTTCGATAATTCTTTTTTCATTTGAATTAGTGCTTCTCATGTGATCCTATATAAATTTGGTTAAGGTCTGATCAATATTTTTTGAGTTATTCTTAATAATTTATATTGAATTCGGTTGCATAAAATTTTTCATTTTAAAAATATTATATTGAAAGTCGGTTGTACAAAATTTTTAATTTTACCACTCCTATTATTTTTATTTCTTTGAAGTCACTTTTTACTTTTTATTAAAAGTTTAATTTTTTGATCCTTTAGAGTGGACCAAAAAATATCCCAAGCACAAGGTAACAACAAGAATATCTTCTAAATAATTACATTAAAATATTTACCCCCGAAACGCAACTTATATAATAAAAAGGAATCATCATAACCCGTTCAAAATTTATGATGAAATCGCGTAACATCCATACAAAAATATAGTCAAATTAAGAACGTCCTTTTTTTAGTTGACTAAAAAGGTTATCTGGTTCTCAACAGTGTTGAATTACAATAATTTTCCAGCGACATACGAGTATTTCACGCGACTGAAAGCTTTGATATGGGAATCTACCTACACGATACACTGTTCCCATTTGCCGTTCCAGATAGTAAATTTAGTTCGACGTTTTCAAGATAAAAGTGGACAAACTTGTCGAGTTGATATTCATGATTTCTGTTTTGAGTTACTTTGTTGAATCATTTCATTACGGTCTATAAAATTCCATTGCTGAACATAGGCCTCCCCCATAGATTGCCTCATAGGCAGATTGCCATTGTTATCATGCTTGTTACATTGTTTAAAGGCGGGTTGGCAAACGTAGATTTTATTAATATTTTGGCCTAACGAACGGCCTAATAAAGTGGACACCGAGGAATTCTGATGGGTAGTAGTCAGTGTAGTAATACGAATTGAATTTTGTTTAAATGAAACTAGTTTTAATGGATTTTATCGCGTATATTACCTTATTTTATATTCCCGACATTTCGAGCACTTTATAGCACCCATGGTAACGGGGGATGTCCCAATGTCATAGTTAACCACGGCTACCTTCAGCTTAAAATTATTAAAGATAACCGTGGGTAACGATGACATTGGGACGTCGAACCATGATGTCCCAATGTCACTGACGTCACATGACCATGAGTGTTGTAAAGTACTCGTAATATAATCTTTATATATAAAAATTACGTGTCACATTGTTTGTCCGCGATGAACTCCTAAACTACAGAACTGATTTGTATGAAATTTCGCACACTGTGTGCAGTTTGGTCCAACTTGAGAGATAGGATACTTTTTATCCCGATAAGTGACCTTCAATATTTTTTTTGCGAATTTAATGATTTTTTCATAGGAAGGGTCGTCGGAAAGGGCAGAACAACGTCTGCCTGGCCAGCTAGTATATAATATAAATTAATAAACACGACAAAATCCGTAATAAAATCCATCTTTTATACATTACAGCCTATAAAAGTCCACTGCTGCTGTAATAAAATAGTTTCATGTTAATGTGTAGTGTGTGCCTAAACATAAGAAATCATTGAATATCGTTGTGAAGGAAATCTTTCATACTGGTAATAAAAATACCTTTTTACTAGTAAGGATGTGCAGAAGCGGTCTTTTGATAGGTTGTTATAGTAACGGGTTAATATTAACGCTACAAACCACGAGTAATTACTGGATGTACAAATTAGGAAGTATTTTAATTTAAAACGTTTCTCGAATAAGGCCTCAAACGGTTTCAGAACCGGCACTCGAACCACTAGACGAACGGGGCGTTTTCCAACTAAATAACACATTATTCATGTCGCTAGTGAGTCATGAAGCGTTGCGATAGTTATCTTCAGTCACTAAGCACAGTAACCTCCGCATAGCTCTGCTGAAGCTTGTAGCACGTTATCTGATGCGCGCCGCTCGTCAGATGACGCCGGTGGCTATTGGACACACTGCTCTGAAGAAATGACACGAATATCCATAGTTTTCATACCCATTAATTATATCCGATAATTACAGCCTACTGCTTTGACTAGGTCTCCTCCATAGATTGCCACATATTTTGCCATACATGCCCCTCTTGGTAGGCCGGTTGGAAAACGCAGTTATACATAATTTTGAGTTGATACCAAGAAGATTCTGGTCCCAATCTCCTGTTTCAGTTTTTTCTCAGTCGCCTGTTTCGAAACCCATGGAACGATATGGGGTAGTGGGTATTCTTACACCGCCAAGACACGATTAAATTTTCATAACACTGTTTCTTTATTACAATTTCTACTAAACTGTTTCTTTTTTAAGTTAAAGTAAGTCAAAAATTAAGTAGTCTAAAAAATTATGTCAAAGTCTATATGATGGTATGGGCGGTTATACACGGGCAACTCCAGCGGTACATATACTAAGATCTTTGCGATATGTAACAAAATTGTCGTTAAATTAATATTTCCTTGAGAAAGCGAATTAATGCTCTTGTTCGAATTAAATATGGAGACGTGACTTTATGAACATTAAATAATGTGTAGAAAACGTCTGTGAACCTTCTCCTATAACAGTTCGTAAAAGGGCACCTCTGGACATGGGCTATTCCCGTTGTATAGATAGACGTATTATCATTTGGTTGGGCTAAATAAATATATAAAATAAAATGGTAAATATATATTAAATTTGCATTTAAGCCCGGAGCGGTCCATTATGAAGTCGCAGTCACGTAATTATTATTTTGGGTTATCTTTAAAGTTTTCTCATCTGGTTGGGCAGTATAAATATAATATAATTGTAAATGAAAATTGTAAACATACATAAATATCAATAAAATAAAATAAATACATAAAAAATACATAAATATATAAAAACCCAACCAGATGGAAGCCCTCGGCAGGGGAGACCAGACGGCCGAGGGTTATGGGGAAAGGGAAAGAAACCGGCGGACGATGCGGGCGGTATCGAGGAGAACCGCCTTCTGCATTTGAGCCTGGAGCGGTCCGTCACGGAGTCCCAGTCGCCTCAGATGACCCGAGAGGCTGACTGGGATTAGGCCGTTCGCATTATTATTATTATCATTATAGATGATTTGGCTTAATTTACACGCTCGGCAGGCGGATTGACAATCGCAATACGGAGATATTTGAGGCCGTAGTCTATCCTTATTTATCTAGCCATTTTAAACCCTACCTCTCTGAAAACTAACATGGTTTTGTTAAAAATCACTCGACATTAACAAACTTATGTAGGTTTCGTAACAGAAAAAGTCAACACTCAACATCAAGTAGATGCTATATACACAGACTTTTCTAAAGCATTCGACAGAGTCTGCCATCGAACTCTATTACATAAATTATTTAATTACGGTTTCTGTGGGTGGTTAGTTTGAGTAGTATCTATGTGGCCGAACTAACTATTTAGTACTAAACGGTTACAGGTCCCATAACTATATATCTAGTTCTGGCGTTCCACAAGGTTCTCACCTGGGGCAGTGGCTCTTTAACGTTTTCATTAATGATTTGGATCAACAAATAAGAAATAGTAAGGTCCTATTATTTGCAGATGACTTAAAGATAAATAAAGTGAATAATTGTTCCATTGATTCACAACTTTTACAAAATGATGTTGATGGTCTAGTAAATTGGTGTAACATTAATAATGTGCAGTTGAATCCCAATAAATGTTCTCAAATTTCTTTCACAAAATCACCATTTAAAATGAAATATAAAATAAATAATGAAGAATTACAGATTGTGGATCTTGTCAAGGATTTGGGCATTTTTTGGATTCTAAACTGACTTTTATTCCACACTTTATTAAAAGAAGAGGCATTGAAAGCTTAAATTAATATTGTGATTTGTTCTGAACCGTGTGTATCATCAGCTGGTAGCAAAGCAAAATGCAACCGGGCCGGTTGCGCCAGCATATTTGCTTACTTACCCTGTCGCCTACTGACAGGGTTGTCTGCAGAGACGCGGTAACTATTCACCTACCGTAACTGAGGGTACTAAAGCATTTTAAAATGAATACAATTTCTTAAGAATTTCCGTATTCCAATGAAACACAAGCACGCTAACTAAAAGGCAAAGTTGATTCAAACTAAGGAAAGCTCGCCTCATCTACTTATATTACCGTTTTAATTACAATAAATTCTTGTGAGCAGCAGAAAATCCTTCCCACATCGATATAAGATAACTGACACGTAATAGATGTAAGTATGTACCTATGCTAGTTGCTGTTCAATTAGGGAACATGAATAAAATAGGCGACTCACACGATAGGCAAATTGTATATTTAAAAGGAATAAAAAATACAAAATATTTGGTGGCGATCGGGTCGCGAGCTAGCGGCGAGTGCCGGTCTTAGGCGCGGTGGTGAGAAACCCCCACGCACTTCACATACTCCCCGCAAACACCGTCGGTGCTGTCGTAACGGCGCCGACAGTTGCAACACAACAATATAACTAGTTTTGGCACCAAAACCCGACCGGCTTTATGTGTTTAATTATTTTATTTGCTTAATAAAAATCAGCTGACGTGGTTAGAACCTTTACCTTAAAAAACGCCCCCGTGGCGCAGTGGCTTAGCAATGAATAACGACGCTGAGCGCCGCGAGTTCAACAAATAATTATTCCGGGATGTTTGTCCTTGTACAACATATACAGATGTACACACATATGTAGATTACATTTATTTATTTCTAGTTTTAGTTCTAGAACATACAGGTAATGACTTTTGTAAACCTCGCACAATGAAGATTTTTTATCGAGACAAGAAAAAAAATTTGTAGGCAAATTAATGATAGTTGGAACCGAATAAGAAACCCGCAGTGCCACAGGCAATGGCTGCTCGCTATTGATCCGTCTTTATACTAGTGTTTTAAGCCATAGTTATTACTAGAATTCACTTAGAATTATATGTTATTATTTTATTATAATATAATATTATGGTTGTAGCACGATTGGGTCGGCTCGACTAAGGAAGGTACACGCTCTTACATAATACCAGCTTAAAATAGCAACTTAATGCTGCTGTGTTTCGTATAGTAAGTGTAGCGAACCCGAGACGCTTTTTAATAGAAACGAGAAATTCCATCTTGGTCCTCAAGGGGCGAAACACATCAATTAACCATTAAGGTGGAATCTGTGCCCGTTTGTCACTTTCATTCTTTAAAAAAATCATGCCTCAGACTCATGTGGGCACAAAATCTAAAGATTTTTATACAGCTATCTTATAGCTCGTTCACATGGAAATTAAATTTACAAATAAAAGTTGTGTGTTCAATGAATTTGTCTTAACAAGAAAATCTTATAAGCAAACTTAAATACCTCACACGTACGCGCGAACTAAATAAACCATCTCGTCATATACAACAGAATATGCAAATCTTAAGTGTGAGCAGATGTTTGATGTTAGGATTAACCGAGATTCGCCGATATTAGCTGAGTGCAGTTGAGTACATTAAAGTGCTCGGCGGCAGTGTGAAGTACTCTTCATGTCGACGTGACGTACTTACGTCGATTAAAACGCTAGACTGTGGAGATGCAACATATATGTAGGCTGTATTATATTATCGAATAGGAAAATCATGAAAACTTTTAATTGAGAACGTTAAAAATAGTTAAAAATTAAAAATTTTGTACAACCAACTTCAATATAAATTAATAAGAATAACTCAAAAAGTATTGGTCAGACCTTAATAAATTTTATATGGGACTAGACGAAAAGCACCAGCTTTCAAAGAAAAAAAGAATCATCGAAATTGGATCACCCTGAAAAAAGTTGTGAGGTAACACCCATTAAAAAGAACAAACAGTCGGATTGAGTAACATCTCCTTTTTGAAGGCGATAGAAAAAAGTTTGAAAAGAAAGTAAAAACCGACTTTGAAAAACTAAAAATAAAATAACATAATTTCACATTCCGAAATCGGTGCTAATACATAGTACATATTTTTAAAAAAAACCCTAAGCAATCGATTTATTCCCACTTAATGCGGTGGAAAATTGGCAACAAGAACCATCTAAGCTGAAATTTGTTGTACAAACTATTTCAGAATGCTAGCATTCACAGTTTTTACTTTGGCATAATTTATCTTAGTAAAAAATAACTTTTACTAAAAGTAAAATTTGATTTCAAATAAATAAAAGCGGTGCTAAGACATGGGTAGTTTAGAAGCATTACAAACCCCGACCTTAGAATAAGAAATTACATTATTCTTTTTACCTTTTCTAATAGTTATTTTTACACTTTATGAAGTGGATTAAGGAATATCACAAATCAATATAGTCAAAATATGTACATTAAAATATGAAACAGAAATGCGATATTTTCTCCAAATTTATGTGGGTTCATTAATCAACATAAACATACACAAACAAGAATAATTAAAATCAGTTCATAGTTGACAAAGATATAAAACCGATTACAAATTATTAAAAAAGTAGTTATTTAGTGGCTGCCCTTAAGGGTGGAATTTATGTGGGACCAACCTTGAAGTATAACCTATTTAATAAAGAAAGAATCATCAAAATTGGTTACCAATCTGCGAAGATATCGCGTAACATACATATGAAAAAAAAACTTAAACTTAAAAACTCGAATTTAGAACCTCTTCCAATTAAGAGCATTATTAATATGAAAAATACCAGAAAGATCTAATGGCCTCCAATGACTGGCGGTATCACTATCTAGTTTAAGCACGGAGTACAGTACCCAGAACGGCAACGGGGAGCAGCGTCAAAGATGCTATTCGTCTGGTCCGATTTCAACATATTGAAAAATTATCCTTATAATGGAAGAGCACATGTCCAGCAATGGACTTCTACGAGCTAACTTTTTAAGTCTAAGAAGAATTGGACTACAGAAACAGTGCTTCGCTCGGCCATTTAATATCAAAAAAGTAAGTATGACTATGACTCCATTCCAATTTAGACAAGGATTTGTTGATGATTGACTCACTAGGTTTAAACTACAAAAAAAAGCCTAAAACCTGCTTCCATAGTCTAGTTTAATTTACTTCAATAGCAGGGTGTAATAAGAGGCAACAAAGAGAAACTGAAATAATAAAAAACGACGGGTTGCACTCCGGGAGTGCCGGCAGAAGTGAAAACTTGAAAATTAACGTTGTGCATTTTTGATATTTTAGAATGGCAGAGATTATTTATTATTATCTTATTTCATTTATTTTCATTCGAAATTATTTGTTTGGTAAACCTACACCGCACATGTGCTTATTGTGATGTTATGAAAATATAGGTTAATGCTATAAAGTATAAACATATTACAAATATTACATCTATAATGTTTAAGTACATATGTATCTATATTAATAATTTCGTCAAGCAGTACAGTAGACTCGATCGAAACCTAATCTTAATAATAAAATTATATTAATTATTAAATGAAAATTAATTAAACCTAACTTACTTCCTCTCCTACGCCGCGCCGGCTGTCTACTCTCCGTCCGTCTTACGAATTTTCGATCAGGACACGTGACCTGACGCGAGTTTAACATTTTTTACCCATTACAAAAATAGTGCACAACGCCGCTAAAGAAGTTTTCACTTCAAAAAACTGTAATTGCCACCCCGCACTGCCAACCCGTCTGCCAAGCGTTGCAGCTATTGCATATATGTACATCCCTCGTATGAGACAGTCCATTGGGAAATTAGATGGGGCAGTTATTATACCTACAGTCAGCAACAGGATTGGGCAAGCAGGTGTTCAACAGTGGACTTCTAATAGTCTGTAATGATTTTAATAGTAACAAACGGTCTTCTGAAATAAAATTTAACGACGTAGTACTTAATACTTTTTAATATATCAACTCCATTCCAAATCAATGGTTTAACCTCATTCGTAGTCATTCATAAAGTTGTTGAAAGTGAATTGGTAATTGGTCCATTTAGAGTAAAAGTTATTTGTTCACGGTTCGACCCAGTCCATTTAGATTTAGATAATATAAAAGAAAGTAATATTTGTTCACAGCCCACACAATACAGATAAAAGCATTAAGAAAACAGTTATGTATCATATGATACAAACTCACTAACCCGGCAGACGTTGTTGTGAGCTTTCCGTTAGATGGAACTATGTGCTTCATTTCGAATTCACTTTGGATTTTTACTAGTGTCAATATGACATATATTAGTAACCCAACCATAGCTATCCATCCATTCATCTATGAGGTCCAGATTTTGTGATTTTAATTTTTGGTATTAAACCAACATAATATATTGTTTTGGTCTATTTATTCATTTTGATCCATAAATATAGTATTGGTTAATAACTTGTATACAGCGTCACCTATTGCATCTTAGCATAGCTATGGAACCAGCGACTCAACAAAACAAATATACCGTGTGAATATGATCTCAATCGGTCAAATCGTTCAGAAGTTACCCGATCAGTAGCATACGCTCAAGTGATTTTATATAATTTAAGATTAATGCAGCGTCCATGAACTGTAAAATCTGTGCAGTAGTATGTATTATTATGTGTATAGTTCATGCATTCTAGTACAGCCTAATGGCTACTGTAGAACATAGGGTTTCCCATAGATTGCATCATAAGGGCTACCATAGTTGCCATCCTTGGCAGGCGGGTTGGCAACCACAGTTTTTATTTTTATTTTGTAGTTGTTATTAAAATAATGCTACCCATAGTCATTTTGCCTTGTTTACTTCTGTCGCCTCGTACGACACCCACGTATATGTACCCCCTGTCAATTATATTTAAAAAGATAATTTATGATCTAATAATCTATATTTCTCAAACATAATATAGAAATGTTTTTTTTTTGAATAAGAGTGATAAATGAACACACATTCATCCTAATGGTAAGTGGAAGCTGCGGCCCATAGGCAATCAACATCTATCCTCCATTAAGAATCAACCTGCCTTGTAACAAGTAAAAAGGGTCTCTGGTTCTCTACGTTATAAACTGCTATTATAGGCTAGTAGTCAGTTAGAGCGTGATCCTTCCCCGTTCGAGCTGACCACAAATGTAATATAGCTGCAACATGACTCCCGCGTAAAATTCTACGTCGAATTTTGGATACTTTTAACCATTTGATAAAATTACGTATGGAAATTTAGCTTTGAATTCGTCTTTTGTCTTTTGATCCCAAATAAACATTGTTCCCACTAAAACACCTCTCCTATATTGCGTAAAGTACATAATCCTTACCGCACTGATCCTGAACAAACATATTTAGTGAAATTAAATCGGTTTTCTCTCCAACATTCCGTCAATATCAAATGTCAAATTAAATTTCATGACTTCAAACCATCTAAGGCTTCCTGTAAGTGATTCGTTTTGAGGATAATGCGTGTTTGCTTACTTTCTAGTTAACCGTTGTATAAATATTTGTGGCTGATGCAGAATACGTATTAATTCAATACATATTTGAGTATTATTTACATTAGTTACTGGTGAACCGCCCCGGCTTCGCCTGGATAGGATGAATTACAATACTCTAATAATAATAATAACTCAAATATGGTGCTCCTCGAAACCGCCCGCAATGTCCGCTGGTGTCTCCCCTGCCGAGGGCTCCAATCTGATTGGGTTTTTATTTATTAATAATAATGTATATTTGTGTATATTTATAATTTTCATTTATATATTTATTCAGCCAAGCATTATAATACTATATAAATACCCCAACATAATAATAAATATAACTTTATTGTACACCATAATAATTTAGAGAAAAAGAAAAGAAATAAAAGTGTATTAAATCTCTTGTACAATGGGCGACCATATCGCTTAAATCGATATCTCTTCCAGGCAACCTTTGGATGTATTGAAACTTAAAATACGTTAAGACTGAGATGTACATTAAAAATAAATGAATAATTATTCATTAGTAAGACAAAACTATCAAATACATAAAATACGAGTTATATACACACTTATATCTACATATTTTAAAATGAGAATCGTACATAAAAACACTGTAAAATGTTTTGGATGATGCATATACATACTACACCTGAATATAATATACAAAATAATAATTTAAAATTAAAAATTTTGTACAGCCGACTTCAATATAAGCGACTTCAATATAAGCGACTTCAATATAAGCGACTTCAATATAAGCGACTCCAATATAGGTTATTTAAGAATAACTCAATAACCATTGGTCTTACCTTGATCAAATTCATATGGGACCACAAGAGAACTATCAGCTTTCATATAAAAAAGAATCATCGAAATCGGTTCTCCCAGTACAAAGTTATGAGGTAACACACATAAAAAAAAAACATACACTCGAATTGAGTACCGTCTCCTTTTTGGAAGTCGGCAGAAAAAATATGACATAGTGCAGATAGTGCTCAGGATTTGACAATTGGCAGAGATATGGCATTTAACGTTAAGATCATCAAAATTCATTAATTTAATTAATTTTTCGGGGGTCTTTTTTGCAAAAAAATATTTAAAAAAATTTCAGGATAATATAAAATATAGCCTAGATCCTGACATTGGTCTCATCTGTTCGTACAGTTTCATCACAATCGGTTTAGCAATTCCGAGGATCAGTCCAGACAGACAGACAGAAAGAGAGACAGACAAAAATTAAAAAAATGATTTTTTTTTTTTTTTTTTTTATAGGATAAGGGTGAAAAACGAGCACACAGTCCACCTGATGGTAAGTGGTTGCTGCGGCCCATAGACATCTACATCTATCAAATGCAGATGCGTTTTCACCCGTGAGGACTAGGATGGAATGCCTCATTTCCAGTAAAAAGGGCCTCCGGCCACCTGCACTCACCAAGCGAAACGCAGAGGTAAACCTCTACTTCACGCTGGTATTCTGTGAGGTCGTGGTACCACCCCGGTTTGAGCCGGCCCATCCGTGCGACAGCAAGAGCTGCCGCCTGGCTCTACCACTGTTTAAAATTAAAAATTATTTATGTTTTTATAGGATAGGGTGACAAACGAGCTCACAGTCCACTTGATGGTAAGTCGGTGCTATGACCCATAGACATCTACATTTATCTTCAATAAAGAATCAAAATGCAGATGCGTCGCCACGCGTGAGGACTAAGATGGAATGCCTCTTTTCTAGCTAAATTGGTCTCCGGTTCTCTACGCTCACCATACGAAACAAAGCAGTGTCAAGCTGCCATTTCACGCTGGTATTCTGTGAAAGCGTGGTCCTTCCCCGGTCGAGCCGACCCATTCGTGCTACAACTATACTACTAATATAGCTGCAGCATGGCTCTACCACGTATAATATAATCTTAATCCCCATGAGCTAAAAGAAGTTAAGTATATATAGGTATAGGTTAGAAGTCAGTTATTTTAATATAGCAGACAGATACTTCAATTTTATTTATATGTATAGATAAGTATGAATCTCGGCAGAGTCGGTAAGGAACTCTCCAGTCGGTAGTTTATCGGCAAAATTGGCCGTAATGTATTGATGGAAGTTCGTAATCTTGGCCATGCCCTCGGGGCGACAGGCGTGAGAGTTTACGAATCTAATAATGATTTATAGCTTGTATTCGTAAACTGAAACGACAAAGATTGTCCATATTTATCACAGCATACCATGTAATCATGAATAATCATTTTTAATCTGTCTGTTTGTCTGTCTGCTTGTCCGGGATAATCTTCGAAATGGCTCAGCTGATGGTAATGAAACTTCACGAATAGAGAGCGATACTAGGAGTGATAATAACATAAAAATGGCTTCTGATAATATATTAAATCTTAATAACGCCACAATAATAGATCCTATCCAGGTAAAGCCAGGGTGAGTCGCTAGTTATATAAAATGATGCCGTATTGTGAAATCTGTCGGTTTCTATGGTAAATTAATAAACAAATGAATCAATAGTTTCAAAATCTTCTCTTTGCGCAGTCGCATAAGAATTCCTTACATTTAGTTTAAGTGTATTTTTTTTAAATTTTAAAACTAATTTGAATCAAATATGTTATGGTTTTAACATGGCCCAGGAAATTTAGTTCTAATGCAATGACAACAAGAAGAAACTATTGATGAATGTAAAGCTGATACCGGATCCCGTAAAATCACGGGTACACCGCGGTTGCTATAATAAATATTTCGACTACAACATAATGATCTCTATTCAGTAGCAGATGCATATTCATTAATTTGAAAAAAAAATCAAAGGTGAAAAATAAGTCAACCTGATGGTAAATGAATGCACTGGTTTATAAAAAGTGTCTCCTCTGAGAACTTTGATACAATGCCACGTTACCTGTAAAAAAGGATAACTATTTCTGATGGGAAAAAAACCAGATCTGAAATAAAATCAAAGCCCCATTCATAACGAAATTCATCTTTTTTTGATTTTGAATGTTTATTATAACCAACAATTAATTTATTAACGTAATATACCAATTTAAAATTATCAAGTGTATGCAATTTAAAAGAAGTGTTCCAATGATCAGTTTGTTTTTCAACTTCCCTTTTGAGGTATAAACCTCTTTTACCCAAAATTTTGATAATTCAAAACCACATATCTGTATTTGTATTGAAACGAATTTTCCTACGTGAAACATTCAATCTGAGAAAATCTCTGTCATACTGCCTGAGTTGTGCTTAATTTAGTAAGCAAAACTTTAAAAAAGTCAATTTCAAGTTTATTATTGGGTTATCAAATCTATGATGACGTTTTCGTTTCGTGTAAAACTTCTGTTATATATTTCCAATTACGTACATAAATACGAAAGTCTGTATCTTAACCTATTCAAGTATTCATAAACGGTATTTACATTTGAGTTCTATTACAGCCGTAGACTGTTCGAATATTTTACTGTTTTCGCGACGAATTTTGAATGGAATTTATTTTCAAATAAGTTATGTAATTTAATATTTTGTGTTTCTAAAAGCACTAAAGTTTCCCGACGGCAAATATTGTTAGCAACACGTCCCCATTTGTAACGATGTTGTTCTGTATTGTTTTGTAATTTGTTTTAAAATGATTTTATTTAGGTAGGTTGATATCCTATGGGAATTTCTTGTATATATCACAGAATACTATTACTAATAAAAAATCATCAAAAATTCATAGCCTTTTAAATTATTGCTTAAAGTCATTTATACCATCATTAATTACAGCCTGTCAACAGTCCACTGCTGAAAGCATCTGTATTTTGATTCTTAATCGAGAATAGACGTAGATGTCTATGGGCCACAGCATCCACTTACCATCAGGTGGATCGTTTGTAACGCTAATTATATAAAAAATATCAGGAGCAGAAAGAGTCGCATACTGCCTATTTGTTTCATTTCCCTTCGACGCCTCTTAGGACTCCCACGAAATGATAAAGGAATGGATTCTCTTACTCCAATACTACACGGCGAGTACTCCAAGTATCTAATTACTATTACGAATCAATATTTCTATGAAATTATTTCTTCATAGGCCTCCCCCAAGGAATGCCACAAAGCACGGTCCTGAGCCACCTGCATTCATCTACTTCCTTCCTGCCTATGTTCAACAGTGGACTTTTGAAGGGCTGTCATGATGATGATGATAAAAAGAATGCCCTATATGCTTTCTTATGTGGTAGATCCATGCTATTGCTACATTATGGTTAGAGCGAGGAAAACTCGTCTTATCTGGGAAAGACTTATCTTTCACATCATAACACCATTTTTTTGCCGCCAAGTAGCAGTGTTACGGTAGTTTATTTAAAGATATGCATAACAAACAATCTTATTTTTTATCCTAATTTACATTTAGTTACTGTGTGTTTCATAGCCACTAGTGAACATAGTACTGAGTCACCTGTATCCATCGACTCCCGGTATGTCTTACCAGGTGGCAACACCATCTAGTAAGTAGCCGCCCTATAATTCACTTACGGATGCAAGACGACCAGTTCCAAATCGCCAAATTACCATTTAAGATATTGCTACTTCGAGTTGGACTTACCAAACTTCGTCCCAGAGGTCATCCACGAAACCAACTAGAGATAGAGCTGGGTTTGAGAGATTATGACTTTTGTTATGTAGTTTTTAATCAAATTCAAAATTATTAAATTAATTAATTATAAGGACACAAACATAATATTAATATATTTTGGGTTTTAATGTAATGTAATACATCACAGTTAAGTATTACATTAAAATTAAACTTTAGCTATTTTTTAATTCAATAGTTCATCAGCTAAACCACAATGTAATAATGACGTTCTTTTCTTCATATAACATTTTATGTAACGCAGAAGATTGCAGTCTTTTTAAGCGTTAGTGAGTGGTTACTGCAACTCAAAAACGAACTCGCTAACAAACTTCAAAAAAGCAAACGTGGAATAAAAATGTTGTCACCAGTGTGGATAGGTGAACACACCGCACCGAAAAATAAACGTCCTCATATAATCGGCATTCTCATTTCCATCACCATCATCATCATCAGGCCCCCATTTTATATAGCCCTGAGTCCGATGAAGATGTAAAAGTTAACTGGCTTTTTGCACTTACAGAAAGCATATATCACCAATAAGAAATGCAATAGAATGGGATTTTCTTTTAAAACCGAAAATCTAGAACAGGGGCGCTGCTGATAAACAGAAAAGAAGTCATATAGGAATGTTGTTTTTGTATAAATAGAACAGATAAGCCCAATATAATAACTCTCTAAAGGAATTTAAAAATTAATATTCAAAACCAATTATACGTCAAACGGCCATATCATTAGCAATAAACGTCTTGTTTGATTTGTGGAAACAAAAGTCCGTCTAGATGGTGCTGGTCTAGCTTAATATAAATCACTTTCTACTATAAAAATTAATGACATGTTGACATTTTATAATATTTTCGGATTAATTTTTAATTTATTTATTTGTGTGAGCGCGTCTCAGGTGCCCTACTTGCACTTGTTTGACATAAAGAAGGTTCCGCTGTCTTCAACCATATTTTTTTAAATATTTAAATTACTTATTTAAATGTAATCAGTAAGAGATTTTTTCAGATTATTTCCAAATTTTGATAACTACTTGTAATTGAGAGGATCAACTTGTTAATTCTAGTCCTTAACTTAGTTACGTGTGTTCAAAATCACAAAATTTACAATTAAACGATTCCTCGTATAACAGCGGAACCCTAAGCTTCAATTTGTTTATAAGCTAATTTCACTTTTCTCAAATAAATTGGAAAAAGTCATGTCTAAGAAATCGTCAATTTAAAAAAGTATTGTGTGCATATAGATCCCATGTTTTTATTGTATTTCATATATTCCAAAATTGCGTTTTCAAAATTTAAAAAGAAATATTGTCGGAATGGGTGATTTATTTAGCAAGAAGTATTATATAACTTGTTGTCAATTATTGTAATATATGCTTATTTGTATATCAATTAATATAAAGGGAGACCGTTCTGTGTCAACGTAATTAATCCCTTCCTTTTTCGTACCTTAAATTCCACTACTAGATATGGCCTTTCCTGCTGTAGGGAGGATTAAGGATTACACTCAATCGCCACGATTGGCAGACGGATTGGCAGACTGAAACGCAGTTTCAAACATTTCACACCTTGGACGCGGTTCTAATGTATAATGGCGCCATCTATCGGAAACCATAAGATATTTCCCGTAGTCAATTCCGATAGTCGCCTACATTTTTCATCATTCTCGATATTCTTACGCCGCCATTACACGGCGACCAAAAAATCCATAAACGGTAGTGGCTGTATAAAATTCACATCCCCCATATGGTTCTATGGGTGTCGTCAGATACAACAGAGGGAAACAAGTCAGTAGATGGGCAGTACGTTCTCTTTAGAAACACTAGAAAATAAAATACTGCAGTTGGCAACCCGTCTGCCAAGCGTGGAAAATATTGGAAAATATCCCCCATGTTTTGATGCAATTTTTGGGGTGGCCTATGTTCAACAGTAGACTTTGATATGCTGTAATGATGAAATAAAAACCATAAATGTGATAAATACTTTATAGTACACACCTCTCTTAGGAAAGCTGATCACTTAATTAATCTTAAGAAGACAATTAATTATAGATGCTGTTTCACCAAGGCCCATAGTACAGATAATACGCCACATCATATGGATCAACCCGAGTCAGATTTCCGTCAACATATTATCTGAAACTTTAAATAGTGATAACTGCTTTACTACGTGCTCTGTGTACAGTTAAGAAATATCTTCATATCTGAAATCTAAATTATTTCGAGGAGATGTGAACTCAGCTAACTCCCATGGGGACAGACTTGCTCTAACATCTTCTAATACATGAAAAGGAGGCTATATCTGGCTATATGTAAGTAAGTACCTAATTAGTAACATACGTAAGTCCCTCAATTAGGATTTATGTATGTTACTAATTAGGTACTTCAATAAATAAGAGCTTATTTCTGAATAAGATATCTATCTTTACCTTTTACTTTAATAAAATACATTGAAATTATTATATTTAAATGTTGTTTGGTGTTATAATCTGCGATACCGAATCGTTAAAATTCAATTATTATTTTGACTAAAAAAAATAAAAAATAATACCATAACATGAATTTCATAAATCTGTTTCTTGACAAAAATATAATTTATTCGTCCCAAATCTAATTACAATTTCATTATAACTTTACTCATTTCCTTTCGCAAATGTTTTAATCTGTACAGAAATAATCAAACTTAGAACCGTGGCATTGACATTTCTTAATTAACGAATATAAACAGCACTTTGAAGTAAAATTACAGCTTATATACTCCTATATACGTTTCAGTACTGGGCACAGGCCAACCCTAATTTCTGCACGGGTTATTAGTTAAGATAGCAATTAATTAACTTCCCTGCTCTAGTGCGTGTTGGTGAACTTCAGATGTCTTCAAAATATTTTTGTACCTCAGACTTAAAAATCTCTTGATGGTTGATGGTTTTCTTCACCGTCGTGTACATGATAATTCGGGAATCAAACTCTGGTTTCTCAAGTTCTATTAAATTTAAAACGAGCACTTTTTATAGAATAAGAGAGACAAACGAGCACACAGTCCTCCTGATGGAAAATGGATATTGTAACCCATAGACAGTAAAATGTATCCTCAATTAAGAACCAAAATGCAGATGCGTTGTCACCCCTGGGGACTGAGATAGAATGCTTCAGCCTCGTGTCCAGTAAAAAGAGTCTCCGGTTCGATATCATTACGATTCACCATACGAATCAAAGCAACATTAAGCTGCTGTTTTACGCTTGTATGATACCTACGTATGAGAGCGTAGTCCTTCACCGGTCGAATCGACCCATACGTGCTACAACCATAATATTTTTGCAGAGTGGCACTACCTCGTACAAAAGCCGTGGTATCACGACTCTTATTAAAATAAAGAACTAAAGCTTAGTCATAATCGTAATAGTAAGGTTCGAGCACTTGAGTTATTTTCGTGAAAAATCTCAATTATTTACAAACGTAAAAGTTTGTACGAATTTCAAAAACAATTTAAATTAATATAATTTCCTTTTTTATTATTACTTATCTAGGTTACCTTAGCTTTACTTTTTTATTCCCTTGAGCTAGATAGAACTAGATAGCCAACAACTACAACTTGTAGCGAAAGTACCTAAGTAGCTTTTCGTGAGGCGTCGAAGCAAGTGGGTAACACGGTAGCGGCACTGGCAATGTATTGACAATCATCCATTCTCTCTAAAGATTAATATCTGTTCACAGCAACGCGTTCATTTATCAACACATTCCCGAGAATAGATCTATTGATACTATTCAATTATTAACCGAATTAAGAACAGCCTATTAATAATTCTTTTGGACGTTTTTGGCCGCTCCATTGTTTGAAATCACTGGTAACTTTCGATGGAAAGTGTTTGTTTATTTAACAATGCCGACAATTCTTTTTTACTTTTACGTATTTTAAATAACACGTTCTTAAACCACTCAATATAGGGTCAAATCGAAATTTGAAAAAATAATACTCGACCGCATGTCCCGTTTTTTGAAATACTGTACAATCGCGGACGATATGCATCTCATTTTCATATTAAATTAACGGCAGAATGCTTATCGTTAGTTTTATGGTCGTACATAATTTACATAGTTGATGCTTGATTCTATTATCATTTTTATCAACAGAAACAATCCTCAAACCTATTAAATTAGTCGTGAGACTTTGGTGTAACTAGGTTTTCTAGGTACGTAGGTGTTACTTTAGTAAATGAAATGAAATGATTTATTTGCTTTGAAAAAGGGGTACATTTAGGTGGTTATTGTAGTAATTACTTATATTATATTTGTAATTTAATGTTGCAATATTTTCCTTGATAAATTTATGAATTAAAATATCATATTTTGCACGCATTTATTAACCCTGGAATTCCACACAGATAGCATAATATTAAATGATAGTTAGAGCTTTGTATGAGGCCTCTCAGAGTTACTCTCGTAGAACGCTTTTTAAGAAACTCGACATTTTGTCACCATACTGTTTATTCATTAAAGAGGTATTATAGATATTTGTACGGAAATATAAATATTTATTTGAAAAATCTAAAAATCCTGAAAAACTTTTTAAAATAATAAATTTATTTTATTCGAGAACAGTGCAATACACAAAAATCATTTACTGTAATGCCATTCAAATTTTCAATAATATTCCTGACTCACTTAGAAAAGAACACATCATGCTTATTAGATAAATGCTTCTACAGCTTACAAGAGCCTATGGACAGTAAAAATTAAATAAAGTAATGTTATATTTAGTGTTTGGATTTATTAATCAAATAATTTAAACAAATTATTGAATATTAAAAGAATATAATAAAAAAGTTAAATCCGTAAGTTATTGTTAGTATACAAACATGACGTAATATACTGTAAGAATAATTTCATAAAAAAATTATGATCACATTTTAGACTGAATCTACATATTATATACATTATGTTAAAGATATTGATAATTTAATAAATATATTGAAAACTTAATATCGCACACATGAAATAAGTAGACCATAGAGCACAAATGTACATAACCTATTTTTTATAGGATAAGGGTGACAAACGAGTACACACTCCACTTGATGATAAGTAATTGCTATAGCCCGTAGACATCAACATCTATCCTCGACTACGAGTCGAAATGCAGATGCGTTATCATCCTTGAGGTCTAAGATGGAATGCCTCGTTTCCAGTAAACGGTGTCTCCGGTTCTCTATACTCACCATACGAAACACAGCAGCGTTAAGCTGCTATTTTACACTAGTATTCTGTGAGAGCGTGATCCTTCCCCGGTCGAGCCGATCCACTCGTGCTAACACTCTCTACCAATACGCACGTATAAACATATTCTTAAGATCTTATTTAATTTTACCTGTAGTCGTGCAACAAATATTTTTGTTTTGATTTGATTTAAACTCCATATATTTTTCAGTTCAATATATTTTTCAGTTTATTAATGGAATATGAAAATTATATTAAGAAACCGTATGAAATTCTGAAATATTAACAGTTTTAGACACAACGATACCCGCCGTCGTAAGACGGACGAAAGTGAAAACGACCTTAAAACTTGTATAAACAGTGGAACGTCTGGTTTCAGTTGACAAAAACAAATATTGGACTCACGTCCCGGGTACAATAAGATAAGTGCTATAGAAAGTTTCCGGGCCAAAACGCCTTTTCTTATCATCCATTCATTGATTCATAATTCTTACAAGCACAATAGCGCTCGGTACCATAAAATATTCAATAAAACTGCTTCTCGTATTAAACTATAAGAATCGACTACAGACACATACCTACGTATTTTATAGACGCAAAGGTGACGAACGAGTACACGGTCGATCTGATAGTAAATTACTGTAACTGTACTGCTTAATAGTAGGTACTTACATCTTTAATCGATTAAAATCAAAATGCAGATGTTATGTCACTTCTAAGAACTAAGAAGGAATGTTTTGTTCCCAGCACAAAGTCTCCCGTTCACTCTTACTATACGAAACACATCAGCATTATACTTCTATTTTACTCTGGTCAAAGATGTTTTATAGGTCTAAAACATCTTTGACTCTGGTATTGTGTGAGAGCGTGGTCGTTCCCCGGTTGAACTGAACCACGCACTATCATGTAGTACTTATGTATCATGTCCGTCCTTGTCAGCTGCATCATTATACAAGTCTAGACATTAAGTGAAAATTTTTAGTACTAATTAAATAAAATTTAGTAATGAATGTTAACACAATGCGCAAAAACTTTTCTTTTGTAAAGTCATAATATTTTGAGGTTAATTGGTCTCTTAACGGACAAGACAATTAAATCAATTGAATAATACACTTAATTATAACATAAATTGTGAAACAAATTTGCATACAAAATGGAATTCGTTTTCACATACATTTTTACGTTTTCGATATTTTATACCTATATTTTGTTTTATGAAACCAATGGTAATAATCTTGTTAAAATAATTAAGTAATAGTTTCCCGTTACAACATTAATTAAGACATTAATCAATTAAAACATACGTGAGGTTTTTAAAATGGACTACAAGAAATACTGAAAAGATCATAATACGGCCTCCGATTAATGACGGTACACAGAAGTATTATGCTGCAAGTTTACGTTGACATTCTGTGAGTGTTGTCCTAACGTGGTCAAGTAGTCAACTTGACGGCATCAATGTAAATATTCAGTTAGTCGTAGTATTTAACCAATTAATTTTCCCTAACTACAATAAAGAGATCTAAAAATTTTGACTAATTTAAGCCACACGAAATAACACTTTTAATTTCACTAGCCGTCAAGTCACGTAACAAAGTAAAACTACTGCCCGCCATTTGTACGTCGGTCACGATTGCTCACAGCCCCTTTGAATTAATTCGTTCATTGCTAATTCCTGAGCGGGAGAAATGGTTGCGTAATTCGTAATGTTTGTGGCAGAGTTCAACGGGGTAAACCTAAAAGTTGGTTCCTAAAAAACGTTTTGAACCTCACCGCGTCATTATTTAGTAAAATATGGCAAATATTTTCTTTTATGGGAGAGAAGACAAATGAGCATACGGTTCACTTGCTGGTAAGAGA
Source organism: Parnassius glacialis (assembly GCA_033319125.1). Taxonomy (NCBI): domain Eukaryota; kingdom Metazoa; phylum Arthropoda; class Insecta; order Lepidoptera; family Papilionidae; genus Parnassius; species Parnassius glacialis. The sequence continues at coordinate 9,131,469 of JAVANC010000009.1, forward strand.
TCACGGTCACTCACGAACATCTGCAGCACCAGGGGAATTGCAGGTGCGTTGCCGGAATAATCTATTATTTTCCTGGAGATGGCGGTATAAGAGACTCTATCATGCAGTCGTATCATAGGAGGCGACGTCGGATAACTGTCATTAAGAATAAACTAATATAAGGATTTCAGCGCGTTTAATTAAAATTTCTTAATACCCGACGCTTCGAGATGATGACGGGAGCATCCATGATCACGAGGGGGACTGAGATGTACAACGATCAAAAACTGAAGATAGCCGGGCTAACTATGACATCGGGACATCAAACACCTTAGTCCCCCCCCCCCCCCGTGACCATGGCAACGGAAATGTCGGGAATCAAAGAGTTAAAATTAAATAGTTGTTGTGGTCTATAGACATCTACATCCCTCCTCAACTACGAATCAAAATGTGGATGCGTTGTCACCCGTGAGGATTAAGATAGAGAATGCCTAGTTTACTATACTACTGATATAGGTGCAGCGTGACTCAACCATGCTATAAATCGTCTGATAAGCAAGCCTATTACGGCACATCCTCACTACAAGAGGAGATGCTAATATTTAGCAGTGGGCTTGTATAGGCTGAAGATAATGAAGAAGAAGAACAATTCTATCAGAGTCAAGTTAAAATTAACTAAATTATAGCATATACGAATACTCGTACACCCCACAGCTGCTAACAGTCTCCTTCAATTTCTGAGAGGGTAATACGGCAAGGAAGTGCCCGCCGAGCTGACCCTATGCTTGTTGGAGTATTTCACATGTCACATAAAACAAGGAACTAAGCTCAGAATATTAATTAATTCTTTTGCTTGTCAAGCTAGATAGTAAAGACAGATCCCGCTAGTTTAAAAAGTAAAAAGCTATAAAAATTAACGAATAATTGTTTACATTAATTTTTCATGTACTGGCGTAAAAAAATATATTTTTCATTATTGATAAATGATAATATCCAAAATCTTTACCAGAAATTTACTTTACTTAAGCTATAGATAGTTACTGCCCATAAACATTCCACAGCTAAGCACAGGCCTCCTCTCGTTTCTGCTCCATCTACAAATATAACTTTGTCTTCACTATAAATTACAATAAGAAAGTTTTTGTTGTCTTGAAAATAAGAGCCCGCATGCATATATATCCATATTTAAAGAGAAAGGTATATTTTTACTTCGGTCTAATTAAAAGTACGAACTAATTACTCAACGGCTAATCGAAATCCAAAAGAAAGGGAAAACTGTAGTTGAGCTTTATAATAATGTTTATAATTGCTTTCACTTCCGCTTCAAATAAAAGCTGATAACAAAATAAAGATGTAGACACAATAAATAAATAAATTTATTATGGTCGCATTATACGAGTAAATGATGAACATGATTATGAAATAAAAATGCAAGTAAATATAAGACCACTATCCACAAGTTTTAAAAGAAAAATACGGTTGACCCTTCAAACCATTCTTGGAAAATCCCGCTTATTTTCGAGCGCAACGCTCGAAAATCTATTTAATTTTTGTTTTTGTTTTTATTTTTTGTAAAATCTTTGAAACGGCTCGACCGACTGACTTGAAAATCTAATCTACTCAAAGTCTCAATGAACACTTTCGAACGCCGTGTCGCCCATTTCGATCAGTTGATTCGTTCTAAAGATATCGTTCGACAAAATTATATTTACATACGTACACACACATACAGAAACACACACACACACACACACACACACACACACACACACACACACACACACACACACACACACACACACGGCCGTCCAGCCGGAAACTATCGAAACGGCGGACCTCAAAACTTGGAGATCTGATGAAAACTCGCATTCTCAAAATCGTACCAAAAACTATAACTCCTTTTGAAAATTATTAATATCAAAGCGGGAAGTTAAAAAGAAGTTTTAACTTGACCTTGGGCTTCACGTATTCAGACGCTACTAGCTGTCTTACTGTGATTGTCACTTCAGCTAGCCAGGAGGCTTCCCATATAACTAAGGTGAGGAAACCTGTATGTAGCACGGTCTTGACTATATGAAATATCTTTTGTTGTGCTTATTTACTTATCGGAGATGGCCGCATATGTAGCAGTCCAGACTACAGACGTATCGTTCTGGTTCTGGATTAAATATCCAGCTGGATACACATATAAATATTGCTAATTTTGGGATCTGCTGATTGTGAAAATCCCATCTTATCGTATGCCAGCTAGGTTAAGTCTGATAACCTCTGATTGCGCGTACCCTTGCGATACCATTTAATGTTTTTTGCTAGCAACTTTGAGGGTATAAGCGGAAATAGTCAGTTTCCCTAATACCCATCTCGCTTGCATGTGTAACAACCTAATAATTGACGGCTGAGGTTCTGGGCGACTTAGGCGGAAAATCTATTCAAAAACCTTGAATCCAAATAACGCAGACTGACTGTAATTAATGGAAAATTAATTGCGTAAGTTTTAAGACATTACATTCCGCTCAAATCAAATTAAAAAGTTCGCTAACTTGTTTTTAACTTGATAAAGTGTAAGATAATATTATAAGCGTAAATTATGTCTCAACAGGTCCTTTGTTGAGAAACAGAAACGGTTTATTAAATACAACTAAATGGCTTTTAAAGTATCAAAAAACAGAAAATGAAATGCGGGACAAAATATTAGGTTTTCATTATCTCCCATAATTTAAACAACACGTTATTATTTTATCTACCTCGTTGTTCTAGTGTTCATAAAACGCAATTGCAGATCACGGCTTCGAATCCCAGGTCTAGCCAAAATTATTTATTGGGTTTTTTCTGTAAAAATGTTCTCAGTAATAGTCCGAAGTCAGGAAGTTAGGTCCTGCGCATGATCTCTCTCCGATCTATCGGGTTATCGACCCATCGGACTACGGGACCGAAGGAATAGAGGGTACACCTGTGCTTGCACATACACTTAGGCACTATAATCCTGTATTTTTTTTATAGAATAAGGGTGACAAACGAGCCACACAATCTACCTGATGGTATGTGGTTTCTGTGGCCCATATGCATCTACATCTATCTTCGTTTGCGAATTAAAATGCAGATGCGTTGTCACCCGTGATGACTAAGATGGAATACCTCTTTTCCAGTAAAATAGGTTCCCGTTTCTCTACACTCACCATACGAAACACAGCAGCATTAAGCTGCTATTTTACGCTGGTATTCTGTGAGAGCGTGGTCCTTCTCCGGTCGAGCCGACCCATTCGCGCTACAACTATACTATTAATATAGCTGCAGCATGGCTCTACCACGTGGCAAAATGTGTTGCATAAATGGCAAATTGCCGTTGAGACTGGCCACCTGGAACAAAGCTCGATTTGGAATACATTATATTAATAATTGGCTCGAATTACTTGGCTCTACTGGTTAAGTGTCAGTTAGAACGGGAAAGGATGACAGTCGCAGAATAACAGTGTGAAATGGCAACTTAATACTCCTGTAGTGTGTAAGTGAACCGAATTACCATTTCATTGGTACTTAAGGATCCATAACTCAAAGAACCGACAACCGATGGGGAAGATAGGGTTTCGAGTGGCAGCGTCGTACCGTGAAGCGAAGTGTAGGGCGGCCACCAAAAGATGGAGTAACGAATTTACAAACGAGGCAAGAAGTTTATAGATGTAGGTGGCCCAGTGCCGTGCTTTGTGGCGTTTGTTAGGAGAGGCCTGTGTTCAGCTGTGGAGTTGTGATGAGCTGTAATAATAGTGATGAGGAAGCACTGGGCATGGGCCGTTCCAATTTGAAGCATTTGCCACAATCGCCACTCTTGGTAGGCGAATTGCCGATTGCAGTAACAAAAGTCGTGCATTTTTACCACCGTCAAAATAGTTTTTAAATAACCCGACTGCCTTAAAAAGTTTACTGAAAAGAAAAAACGTTTACACCCATTTGATCTAACCATTTTATAACCATTTCCATCTAACATAAATCTGACAGAGCGTGCCAAAAAGTAGACATTCAATACACATATTTGAAGCGTAAGCCTAATGGCAGGACGTGGACCACGAAATCGAAAGATCGTGGGTTCGAATCCGCCAGGCGACTACTGTCGTGAATCACTTCTAACACAAGCATTTTAAGCTTACCAGAAGTAGTTAAAGGGAATATTAGTAATGTTTAGTAGCATTACTAGTATTTTTTATTAAAAAAAACATACATACTTGTATACTTTCAAAATACTACCCTTCATCTGGGGCAGTCGGTTAAAAAAAATATTGTGCCAGCGACTAAAAATAATCATCTTGTATATATATTACATAGTCTTCAGGTTCACCGGTGTGGATCAAATATGACACGGGTACTCGTGCGGAAAACCAGCTCAATCTAATAAAACATCTAGTACAAAGAAACCTACATAAGCACACACACAACAAAACACGTGTGTTAGCTGTTTTCACTTTTTATTAGGGCTATTTTAGATGTGGCTATTACCGTCATGGTTTATTATAGGGACCAGTCGCTAGGGTAATTGGCCCGCTGTCGTATTTCGTTTCATTATAGCTCCGCAATAATAATTGCGGTGTACTTTCATCGACGATTAGCCGGCGTTACGAGGTGGAGGCGTAAAGACATTGCTTGGACTATTTTATATTAAAATGGACACACGTCTTTTCAAATTACGCTTTCAACGTTTTTAACTTTATTATAATGTATTGAGATATTATTAAAATCACTCGACCACAGTTATAGTAAGGAATGTATTTTCTTTATAATTTTCCTCATAACAAACTTTGTTCCGGCAGTATAACTATAAAGTTTGCTCTGTCTTACTCGTATATTTTGATAAAACAACAAAATGACACGTGTCCATTCTAATTAACGACAGTAATTTAAGAAGAATTTATTCAATGATTTAAATTTTTATGTTGAAAAAGTTCTAGTTCTCTTTTTGTATTTATCTATTTACAAATGATTTATTGATTGTGATTATGAGCCCGCAACATCTCAGATTTTTAATATATTTATTACATAAATGTTATAATCGTAACAGCCTGTCAAAAGTCCACTGCTGAACATAGGCCTACCCGTACTGCCTCATTCATTACAAATTATAGCAAAAAATTAAGCTCATACCAATTGTGACTTTTTTCTACCCTCATAGGAATGAGAAAGGATCTGTATTTTTGGCTACCAACTCAACCTGTGTGTCAATACGTTCCTATCTTCATAAATATAATTCAGCTAAAACATCATATTTTAACACATTTATTCCTCCACTACTTAAAAAGTTTATCATGATCATTACAGCCCGAGATAAATCCGCTGCTGAAAGTAGACCTCGCCCAAAGAACGCCGCAAAGAACGGTCCTGAGCCACCTGCACTCACCGACTTCATGCATCTCTTACCAAACCGTCACTCCATTTAATAGGGACCGCCCTACACTTCGCTCACCGGTACGAGGCTGCCACAAAAGATTATAATGTGTCGTTAAATAATTATAAAGAATTATAAAATTATTAAGAAATTTCAACATCAAACAAGAATCAGCGCGAAATTTGATCGGGCGAAAGCGGAATCACTGACTAGCGAATGATAAAGTAAATGCGAGGCGGCACCACTTGTCGTCTGTCACTCACATCCATTTTACTCTCGTTAACGGTAACTCTCGAATACATTTCAACCGAAGCACTTTGTCATTATATAAATGTCAGAAAATACCGCGCGGTTTTGTCTTTCTTTATCTTGTATGCTTTAGAACTCGAATTTGACTATTTCGTTAGTCTAAGGGTTGTAAGTGTGACTGCAGACCATTCTGTGCGAATCCTGGAGTCAGGAATTTTTGCGGTATTTCTTTAATAAGATGTAATGCTACGTTACCAGTAAAAAGGGTAGCCGGTTCTGCTATACGATAGTATTCCGTGAGAGTGTGGTCCTTCTCCGGTCGAGCCGACCCAATTGTGCTACAACCATTACGTAACTGCAGTGTACCTCTACCACGACGATGTTGAGAATTCTAAATCTTACAATATGTAATAAATATTATATTATAGTAATTTTGGATCGACAATTTATTTTACAATACAAATAGCTTTGAAGTTATTTTTATCCATAACGTACATCCTGTTCAAGGTCCATTCGCTCCAGCCTCCGAGAAAATTACATAAGACGAGTTTTTGTTGCGACATCGCAACTTCGCATGTGGAATTTTCACAACATCTTTAGGCGCTATGAAGTACATTCCATTTTCTCATATAATACTAAACGCTAAAATATGTTGAACTTGTTTATATGAAATTTTTTTTTTATAGGATAAGGGTGACAAACGAGCACACAGTCCACCTGATGGTAAGTGGTTGCTGCGGCCCATAGACATCTACATCTATCCTCGTTTGCGAATCAAAATGCAGATGCATTGTCACCCGTGAGGACTAAGATGGAATGCCTCATTTCCAGTAAAAAGGGCCTCCGGCCACCTGCACTCACCAAGCGAAACGCAGAGGTAAACCTCTACTTCACGCTGGTTTTCTGTGAGGTCGTGGTACCACCCCGGTTCGAGCCGGCCTATCCGTGCGACAGCAAAAGCTGCCGCGTGGCTCTACCACTGTTAAATGAAATTGCGACAATAGTTGATAGATTCCATCCATTACACCTTTTAAAAGTCCACTGCTAATTATTGAACCCTGAGAACGCTTCCATAGATTGCCTCATAGGGTGGATTTGTCATAGTCGCTACGCTTGGAGGGCGAGTTGCTAACCGTAGTTCATTTTTATATTTTAAGTTGTTGTTGCACATCTTTTGTTTTAGTTTCCCACTGTCACGTCTTACCCATGGGACGATATGGGATAGTATAATTCTTATACCGCCACTACACGGTTTACATAGCGATCTATAAATAATTGGTTTATAGAAGAGTGGCTGAAACTGAACATAAATGTAAAAAAAACCGGTCAAGTGCGAGTCGGACTCGCGCACCGAGGGTTCCGAACAAATCCGTAGTTATATAAATTTAAAATTATTAAAAATATTTTTATTATATGATGTAACTAAAAATTTATGCTTTTTGCAATTTTTCCTCTGTGCTATGAAACATTGCTTCATAACAAATTTCAAGACCCTGAGTTCACGGGAAGTACCCTGTAAGTTTTGATTCCCTTGCGAATGTCGAAAATTTGCGGCATAAATGTTGCATTGCGTTGGCTTAGAAGTTTGATTTTTTCACAGTTCTAAGGGACAATAGACGTGAGTATTTGATATAAATTTTAGCTTGATAACTCCACGCGTTCCTGAGAAAAAGGATCTTGACAGACAGACTTGACAGACGGACAACAAAGTGATCCTATAAGGGTTCCGTTTTTTTTCCTTTTGAGGTACGGAACCCTAAAAAGGAGCCAAGTAGTCGGCTTCTTAGATAAAAGAGTAGATCGGAATTGGTGCCAAGCTCTATAGCAGTTCCATAAATCATAGCTATAGAATTGTACGGTCTTAAATTTATTCATAACAAAATTTGTATTGTTCTTTGAAATTACATTTGTAACATGTCAATTTTCTAATAAACTAAATTGTATTATAAAAAAGAACAACTAAAAAAAAGTTTAAGTTCGTATAAATTATCACTGCTGGGTTTTCAATGTTCTGCTAGGTTTCCTACTTGTTTTTATATACTTTTTACCCCTGGTTTAGAAATAACCTGGGTTAATTCTAAACCAGGGTAAAAAGTATAAAATGATTTTCATTAAGAATTGTTATTAATCTACATATTATTTTGAAACTAAAAAAGTTTTGTTAGTGTTTTACAACCTCCGACCACCTTTGGTAAAATATAATTTAACATTCATAATGCAATAATGACGTCACTCTTAACGCGGTAATTAATATCTCACTCGTGTGTAGTCTCATTTAAATATTAACGGTGGTACTCGACGCAACGTGTCAGCTATGTCAGGCTTGCCTCCGTCAACCGCTAATTACTGCTGTCGCTTCGAATGACAAACAATTATCTCAATAAAATGTATCGTAGCAGAGACATTTTTTCAATTTATCACTTTAAATAAGGCCTAGATAAAATTACATAATTATTTACCTCTATGTTACCGTTACAGCCTGTTAAAGTCTATTGATAAACATTGGCCTCCCCCATAGATTGTCTTATAGGGGGGATATATGCCATAGTTTCCATGCCTGATAAGCAGGTTGGCAACAACAGCTTTTATTTTTTATTTTTAGTCGTTATTAGGAAGGCGCTGCTGCCCATCTCCTGATATGTTACCCTCTGTCCCCTCTTATAACACCCATGGGATGATATGGGGTAGTGAATATTCTTACACCGCCCTTACACGGTTTATCTACCTGTATGTATATTTATATATCAGTCACATGACGTAAATCTGTTAGATACATACATTTCACCTCTTATAAAAAATATCTTTATTTATATAGGGGTTTTTTCCGAACGGATGTGTCAGCTCCATCATACCTTAATGTTAATGACACACAGTTGAAAAATAATCTTTATTGAGAAGAACTTGAATTATTCGTGTTTCATAACCATATAATAAACATTTTGCAGTATCTGACAGTGGTTCCGCTGACACAGTTAAACAAAGTCCTAAATCGTACATAGTTATTTTAAAACTTTACATCAACAATCCTCTTTCTCTCGTGAACTTAACACATTCTATTAATAATTGCTAATTATCATCAAGAGACTCTTATTCTCCTCTTCGGGGAGCACCAACAGCATCCTGAGAGTTATTGTGGAGAAACCAGATAACCAGACTACACATATGCACTGCTGCTGGTCTGATGCAGTGGGAAGTGGGCAGAGGTATATGAATTAATTTGGTTATAATTAGTTGATGTTGTTACTAACTTATTTTAATTTATAAATTACTTACTAACCCATATGGATTCTGATGCGAAATAAATAATAATAATTATTATTAATTGATACCATGATTTTTAAACTTTACTTTAAAGACAACTAACAACAATAAATATAAAAAGTTACAGCCTAGATACGTCCTACTGCTGGGCACAAGCCTTCTCTCATTTCTGAAATGGTTTTACGGCAAGGAAATGTCCGCCGCGCTGCCATGCGTGTTGGCGAACTTCACATGTCTTCGAAATATATTTTTTTCTTATTTCTCAGACATGCAGGTGAGGTTTCCTCACGATGTTTTCCCAGTCCGCCGAGCATGTGGTAAATCAGCACATAATTTTTTTATTCAATTAACAATTTCTTTGGTGCCGGCGGGGTTCGAACCCGGGTTGCTCGCGTAAAAGCTATTGAGCTACCACGACTATTCTAAAATAAACATAAAAATTCTACAATAATCTATTATTTACAATAACTTAGTAACATTATATAAAAATTAAGTTTAAAAAAGTAAATGCCGACTTTAAGAAATTAAAACAATTAAAAATAATTTTCATATAGCAGCTTCAGAAGTTGATGTTATTATTGCTAGCTTACGTGTCTGATTATGTTGTGGATGGTTACACTTATTTATTTGTTTCGAGTTAGACACTAGGACATCTTTGTATATGCGTACGCTAATATTTCCTATGTAGTTACTCGTATTTGCGGAAGCAAAAATTCCACTTCTGACCAGGAGAGGATCCTTATCAATATTGGATTTTATAATATTAGTGCGATAAAGGAGCTGATGATACAGTCAACCTGGTCGTAAGTTACTACTGTAGTGCATGGACATTTGCTAAAAATCCAAACAATAAAGGCTACTGATACAGTGCCACCCTTGAACACTCAGATTGACTTATTTTATATACAATAATGGTGACAAACAAGATAACAGTCCACCTGATGGTAAGTCAATACTGTGGCCTATAGACAAACTGGATCTATACTCGATTAAGAATTAAAATACAGTGCGTTACCCCTAAGAACTAAGATGGAATGCCTTGTTTCCAGTAAACATGGTCTCCGATTCAAAATACAGCAGCATTGAACTGCTATTTTACGCTGGTATTCTATGGAAGCGTTGTGTTTCCCCGGTCGAGGCGACCTATTCCTGTTACAATCATAATATAGATACAGAATGGCTCTACTGAGTAAAAAATGCCTCATGATCAATAAATTATACTGTCTCTCTGACCCATCCCAACATGTACTCTGCAGTAGGTGTAGTTCACTGACTTGTGGTATGGTTTGTGGCAGAAACAAGATACACCACGAATGAATGCCGTCACATTCGTACTCTTGGGCGGAGGAAGAGCCCTTCCACCTATTAAGGTTTTTAAATATCTTAATATTTTATCATTAGTAAATACATTTCGATGTTTTGACGTTTTTTGATACTGAATCTGAAAGATATCTGAAGAACTACATAAATAAAACTTAAAGCCCAAGTTGACCCAACGTCTCATACTGTCATAATTAATAATTTACCTAAAGTTTATCGCAATATGTTACCAAGTAGTAGGTAGTCCTTTTCTGTATGTCTGTCTGGATAGGTATCAACTCCTATCTATTTCTACTACTCTAACCTATTTCTACCGCCAAAAGCTGAAGGTAGCCGGGCAAAATATGACATCGGGACGTCAAACACCTCAATCCCCCCCGTGACCATGGGTGCTGTAAAGCACCCGAAACGTTGGGAATTAAAAAGTTAAATTAACCCTTTCGCTGTCCCGTGCGCTACATATAGATCATTGCTATTGTCTTACTATTTTGTTTTAAAACCGGACCGTGAACGTGTTAAACGCGATAAAATCCGTAAAAATTAGTTTCATTTAAAGCATTCCATTTTAGTCTTCAGAGGTGACTACAAAGATTGGTTCTTTGATTGAAGTCGACTGCAGGTGTCCATGGATTACAGTAACCACTTACCATCAGGTGGTAGACTGTAATCTTTATTTGTCACTTCAGTTTTATTAAATAAAATATTTCTGAGATTTTGTTTACCAAAATAGTTTTACCGAACAACTAAAGTAATTTTGTTAGAGACGAGACTCGAGAAAGTAAAATTATGTATTCCAGACATTATGTGAATATTACGTCTCTCGGTAGAACGTACTGACAGTGGCGTGACATTCGCACGTACAAGCGAGAACATTACGTAGTACATACATGTAAAATAATTCTGAGGTTGAAGTTTTACAAGGGCTTCATAAAACATATTACTTTAATATATTTAAGGAGACATGAGAGAAATATCTTTTTGAATTTAAAATAATAATAATAATAATAAACAAAGGTATGCTGGTGGACTTCATATGTCTTCGAAATATATCATTCCTCAAAAATGCAGGTTTCCTCACGATATGTTCCTTAATCGCCGAGCACGTGATTATTCAGCAGCATGAAATAAAGTATTTTTATGTCAACAATTTTCACACGCACTTTGAAATTGGAAAAGAGAAGTTTTGCGAGACTTCTGGGGGCGTGATCATCATTCCACCTACCAAGGCACAACTACGTGAGAGATGATCATGTATAGTAGTAAACTTTTAATTCTGAACTCCTGGTACTCACTGGAAAAGGAGTATTGATTATTATTTTGATTGTTTAGTAATAGAGTGACAAATTAATTTATAGTACACCTGTTGGCAAGTGGCTACAGCTGTGCATGGACATCTGGAGCCAACTTCAAACAAAGAGGACCACGACCACCTCCGAAGATTAAGACGGAATGCCTAACAACCTATAATTCTACTGGTTCATTATATCCTTCAGACAAAACGCAAAAGAACAAGCACTGCTACTTGGCGTAGGTGCCACCCAGAATGAGTTCTAGACAGAACTCTAACAGTGAACAGTTACTGCAGCCTATAGACACATGCATCAAACTTTACGCAAAGAAGGCCGAAGATGTATTGTCATTTAAGACTATAAGGTCAATATTTAAAGACACTATCGAACTTAAAATTTAATTTTAAAATGTCAAAATTCGAGTCTAGACCCATACTGTGTTACGTAAATTTAAATATTGTGAAGTTTGAGTTTAAACTTAATAATGTCTCTGAATACCTTTCATTTTAATACTGGCTCTAAGTCTTCGAAGTAAGTAAGTGTGGGGAATCCCCTCACTAGATGCAGTGACCACCTGGTAAGTCATAAGACTCAGGATCGTGTTTGTTGGCATTGCTTAAAACAGTTTAGCAGTGGACTTGTAAAAAACTGTTTTGATGATGATGATTACTCTACAAACAGAGTTACAGCATTAAATGTACAACCGCTTGGCAGCTCAAATAGATAAGAGGGGCTTCTAAGCATAAAAAGAGTTTAATCGCCTAGTAGATCTTAGTCCAGATGCTATTGCAGGCCACACACTACAATATTTTTTAAAACTGCCTCCCACTGTAAAGATTGGTTAGGTTAGGTTAGGTGGTAAGTATTACCCCCCCCCCCCCCAAACGGGTTCCCGCCTTGTCGTGGCGGGGGGGGCTTAGTAGCCGTGGCTTGGTCACCCACGGTGAAGAAAGAGGAACCCCTTGGCTGGCCCGTGGTGTAGGGCCGGCCCGAGATGGCCACTCCGAGTGGGCTTGATGAGCCCACTTCGGATGTGTGTCGGTGGGCTGCGGTGAGAGGGGTGTCCGCTCCCTCTACCGCTGCAGCCGAGGTGGAGTCGCGGAGGAAGAGGAGTGCTGGTATGGCGATGCGCCACTCGCCCTATCAACTATCCTCCGCGACTCAGACGGGGCTGCACCGTCAATTGATGCGGTGGTGGTGGGGCTGAGGGGGGAGAGGAGTGTCGGTATTGCGAGGCGCCGCTCTCCCTACCCTCCGCAGTCGAATCTTGGTTGACGGCAGAGCCATAGACCAGATCCGCCGCCAGGGCCAGGAAGGCTGGTGCTTCTGAGTGCTAGTTTTTCCTGACCCCATGGCCTTTGCGCATCGAACATTGGGGCGTCCGTTACGTATGTGAAATTGGAGGCCGAGTAGGAGGGCGCGTCATGTGTTCTGGTGCGCCTTACCTGAGAAGGAGATGGGGGAGGAGTAGTCTTCTCCCGAGGAGGGGCCGCTATGGGGAGGCCAGCGCAGGTGGGGCTGCGGATGTGTGCCAAAGCGTTCCCGTGGCCCTGCCAATATGCGACGAAGGTGGAATACCATGGGGTTTTAGTCGGTGTGAGTCCGACATAACCCGTCCTTGCCCCCGCGAGGCGGGTATGCGTAGGCATTTCCCCATGTAAAAAAAAGGTGGTAGGTATTCTGTCTTAGTCCTCAAGAGTGATAAGGATAGTTGTAGGAGTATTATGAATACTGTGACTCCTTACATGGACAATGTGGGTTTATCTAAATTATTTGCAAACGAATAAAATAATAGAGTAAGGAAAATTATTTGTACAGCGCAGTACCGAGTGATACGAAATGTGTTACATTAGTATTCTGTCATTAACATCATCTGATAAAAAATAGGTCGTTATTCTCAGTATAATATCTGATATCACTTAATTATAGTCCAATTTCGTTTTAAGGCTTTCGTTTTGACTGCTACGTTTATCTAGTGGTCGTAAGTGCGACTGCCGATCACGTGTATTTTGAAATCCTGAGTCGGTCCACAGTCAATTATTGTGTTTCTCAGTCAGCCAGTATCAGCAACCCGAAGTCAGAAAGCGCCCCGCCCCGTGCCGCGCGGAAAGCACGTAAAGTCGTTGGTCCTGCGCCTAATCTCTCTTCATTCGTATTGGATTGGCGTACTGGCGTGACTTTGAGAGTATGGGAATAGAGACTGTACCTGTGCTTGCACCCATGCTTATGCTGTATGATTCTGTCCCTATCCACAGATGGTTGATCTCCGTTGAGTGTGGCCGCGGTGAACAAACTTAGGTCTAGATGACTTTTTGGTATTTCTGTGGCCTTCTTTGTTAGATGTTGGCTTCAGGTATTAATAGGCAGCCATAGCCGCTTACCATCAGGTGGACTGTTGGTTTCTGTCATTTTATATTTCAAAAAAAATTAAAAACTTAGAAAATTACACTAAAATATTCATCATTAAATTAAAAATATTAATAGTCGTAGTGAAAGGAGTAAACTTGGTCACCCTAAACAAAGGTAAAGCATCCGCAGGCTGGTTAACCACTTGTTAATGAGTCGACGGTATCTGGATGTGCGTATAAATTGCTATTAAATCTACTATTAAAGATACCAGGAGCGGTAAATATCTCCGTATTAAAGACTTAAACTGTTTTACAGTAATTTTAATACTAAGTTAATTATCAGATAGACTGTTTAACTGCCAGTCTTGAAGCCACTTGCAATTTCTGTGTAATAAAATCGAGTGTTATCCATCTTGAAACTGCTAATGAACGTCCAACAAATTACTCAAACAAAATAAAATAAGACCTATGCCAGGATAAACCTAGCAGCATACCTGCAATAACTTACGAGTGAATGCTCACCCAACAATCATATTTCTTATAACCAACGAGACTAATAATATATAGTTGGCTAAAAATATCAATTCATATTTTTATAGCATAGGGTGACAAACGAGCACACAGTCCACCTGATGGTAAGTGGTTGCTGTGACAGGGGAAAGACCACGCTCTCACAGAATACCAGCGTAAAATAGCAGCTTAACATTGCTGTATTACGTATGGTGAGTGTAGAGAACCGGAGACCATTTTTATTGGAAAAGAGGCATTTCATCTTAGTCCTCACAGGTGACAACGCATCTGCATTTTGATTCGCACAAGAGGATAGATGTAGATGTCTATAAGCCACAGCAACCACTTGCTATCGGGTGGACTGTGTGCACGTTTGTCACCCTATCCTATAAAAAAAACCTTTCAAAATTTAATATATGCTGCACCGTAGGCCCAGCGTGTATACGGCCCGCTGACATAATTTTGCCTTTATGGGCCAGTACTCATCGACCAGCCGACCGGTGATGGTATTTCAGGTTTTTTTATAGAAGAGGTGGCAAACGAGCGTGCTCGTTTGTCACCCTATCTAATAAAAAAAGATTCTGCTGCCAATCTTCTGCCTCAATTTAACTCTGTCGCCTCTTACGACACCCACAGGAAGATATGGGGTAGTGGATATTATTAGGCGCCACTACACGGGGAGGCAGACATACAAGAACTCATTCAAAATATAATCACTTTCATTTACACATTCGCGTGACACAAATGCTTATGCTCACAGATGACCCAAAAGCACGAAAAATATATTTTAAATTACATGGTGAGAAATGATATAAATAATTAACACTTTTGTCACTTGAACGCGTCATAATGGCCGCCGGCTGTTTGAACACGCGTGTCTCTTGTCTGAAATTTAAATAAATATTAACTATGAAGCTGTTTGTATGTAAATAGCAATAATTTTTGTCTATGGCATTTGGTTTTGTTATACATTTATGAGCAAGATTAAAAAAAAAACGGTAAATATTATTTTAGAGAACTATTAATTAAAACCATATTTGAATAGTTTATCGACCACTATGTATTTATCTTACCTACCTACCGAATTGAAATTACCACGGTTGTGTGGGATATTCCTGGTCAATTTTCAACCAGAGCCGCAAATTTCTAATAAGGGGATAGTTTCGAACGCAGGACAAAGTAGCAATCACGACTACACCGCAGCATTAAGCTGCTAATATGAGCTAAATTCTATAGAATGTGCTGCTAACCCAGTGGAACCAACTCATTCGTACTATAAACATAAAATGACTGCAGCATAGCATGAATTAAAATACGTATAATACTCTGAAATTGGCCGCAAAACACACCTTTATGTTTATTTAAATTAAAAATATATTTAAATCTCTTTGATTTAAATCACGTTAAACAAATAACGTATTGCGCTGATTGAGTCTTCTGTACTTTTAAAGCAAAGTGAGATCCTATATACGTTCCACTGTTGGGTCCCTCCTCTTATTTACGAGAGGGTATTAGGACAAGGAAATGTTTACGAACTTCACATAATTATCTTGGTACAATTTTTTTTCATCATCGGCGAGTACGTGGTAAATCAGTACTTAAAATTGCAACTAAGCATAATTTCATTTATTCTGGTGGGGTCAAACTCGTGTGGTCCCATATGAATTTGATCAAGGTCAGACCAATGGTTATTGAGTTATTCTTAAATAACCTATATTGAAGTCGCTTATATTGAAGTCGGCTGTACAAAATTTTTAATTTTTAATTATTATGTGTGTTAACTCAGATCTTTTTTTCTAGGTGAACCGATTTTGATGATTCTTTATTTATTTGTAAGCTAGTGCTTCTCATGTGGTCCTATATAAATTTGATAAAGATCTGACCGGTAGTTTTTGAGTTATCCTTAATAATGCGACTGAGGATAATAATAATCCTTAATTACTCGCGTACTGTAAAATTAACATGAAGCGCGTTGCCCCAGAACTACCACGGTTCCCTCTTTCTCTCTCTTCAATATTTACTTAGGTTTTATTTTTATTTTTAGGGTTAAGGCTGACAAACGATTATACCGTCTACTTGATGGTAGGGTGGTAATTGTTCGTGCGTTCATCCTAGAGTATTGTAATAGGACTGGCGAGAATCATAAGATTAGTAACACGCGTAAGTCAGCAAATCAGTTGCCATTACGTATGCATATCTTGTCGCAAACCTTCTGCGATCAACTAGCAAACCCTTAGGGCTTAGGGGTTCGTGTACTCCGCTCTGAGATACCCTGGTATAATGGATGGATGTCGTTTAATATTCTGCATTTTCCATAAATAGAGAGTTGCGTGAGTTGTCGCATGTAAATTTTAAATGTATTGCAAAACTATGAGCATTAGCGTAGAGCCAGACCAGTCGGAAAACAAATTAAATTATTGAGAAGGAAATTAGTTAGATTTTAATATTTATAATATAGGAACTACATTTATGGTTAATTAAATATCGTATACTATATACTATATAAATCGTTATGTGCTTAAGACCTTAGCAAAGTGCTACAATATATATTTTTTGTAATGTAGTGAAAATCGTGGTTTGTTCTTGACATACATAAAATATTAACTTTGATAATATGTCACTTTTTTGTAAAATTGACAATTTATACAGAAAGTAAAAATTCGACTAAAAACGAAACGATACATAAACACGAAAACAGCGCGTAGACGTGGCTCAGAAGGGAAATCAGTCTGTAGTTCTTCAAGAGAGCGTTGTAGCCTTTCTTGAAGAACAAGACCACCGCACTTCTACTAGACGCCTCCTGTATAATTCTACCATAGAGGACGGAATTAAAGAGCTACGTAAGGTTGAAGTTGCATGTGCAATTTTTAACTTTATAGTCGTTAATTTCACTATTTGAAATACCTATCATCTTGCGTTACTAATCCGCCTCAGCTCAGCGTAGCAACTATGGCAAATCCCCCCTTTGAGGAAGTTTTATAGGCTGTAATGAATGAATAAATGAATGAATAAATCATGTTATTTTTCTTTCTTTCTTTTTTCTTTAAATCGTGTTATTTTTTACGTTCTCATTGTAAAATATTCTGAATGTCTAATTATTAACGAACTGTGAATAAATTATTTTCGAAAACATTTCATAAAATACAATAATTCTTAGTGATTAATGTAAATAATATAGTCATTGTCATAGTCGTTTGTTGCTTATAAGATATTTGGAAGCATTCCAATACATGATTAATTATTATTTGATATTTTTAAAGAAAAATATTTTTTTCATTTGTCGTCATCCGCATTCATCATTACAGCCCATTACAAGGACACAAAACCAGCAACGCCACAGAAAACCACACATTAACTTCCTACATGTCTTACCAGGCCGTAACTCCATCTAGTGGCTCTTTATTTTTCTTATCGGTACGATAATTCCATTCTTAAATCATTCTTCCACATCGGTTGTCGATTCTTCGACCTTTTATTGTGTCGCAGCCATCGTATACGACAACTTATTGACTTTATTTTGTAATTATAAATATTTCAAAATAATTTTCCATAACAAAAATAGTAAAAGAAAAATGAAGGAAAGTAACCCGCTGATAGCCTATCAAGTGTGGTCATACACTTAGTGAGGAGTGTATGCAAATCATAAGCGTCCTATATTCATAATCATTAGATCATTACAGTAGTGACTGAAATAATTTCCCCGCGGCGGCGAACCTCGCTTTGCTCATGAAATATGCAACGATCGCGTTTGCCGCTGCAGGTGGAAAGCGCGATTCTCGATGCATTGTTTTGGTGATTGTTATTACTTGTTTAGATCTCTGTTATCTGTTATGTATACCGGGTGTAAGAATATGTGTACCTAAAAATATAAGTATACCAATGTGGCAAGAAATGCCAACCTCACCTGCTCGCTGTGTTGACTGGCTTGAAGCGAGGTTTGGCAACTTACTGATGCAGGAAAATTAATCAATCTAATTTTTTTGATATAAAGAAATTTATATTAACACAAGGAATCCAAATTCAATGGATTAGTATCACATGGTGCATTCACCCATTTTCAATCAATATCGTTGATTGAGCTTATCTAAAGCCCAGCGTATATACTGTGCCTCCTCAGAAATAGCCATTCATTTCGTCATTTCCAGTTACTTTTGTTTTCTAATCAAGAGACTCAACTACGCAGTAATGATCCAGGTCATACTTACACGTAGTTCCTACATCTCAAGCGTCAGGGCTCAAGCGCACGAGATGGTTTTTCACCGGAGCTAAGCCCGACATCAAACTGTGTCTACATCCGGTCTAACTAGCGCCGGCGTCGTGTGATTGGCTTTATAGTGTCCCATACAATACTAACGACCAGACGGAAAACCGTCTCGTCGGCATGAGCCCTTAAAGCTTAACTTCACTTATGTACGTACACAACTGTAAATATATTTGTCAGACGTTTACAAAACATTATGATGAAAAGTATATGTTTTAAATTGATATTTATTTACACAATTAGAGCATAATGTTTAACTATATAATGTGAACAAAGCACGCAATTGTTAAAACATAACTAATATTGTTCAACCATTCATTCCATTCATTGCAATTAATCATAATTAAAAATTATAAATTTTGTACAACTGACTTCAATATATGTAAACTATTAAGAATAACTCAAAAACTATTAGTCAGACTTTGATTAAATTTATACGGGTCCACATGTGAAGCTCCAGCTTTTAAATAAAAAAAAATCATCGAAATCGGTTCACCTAGTAAAAGATTATGAGGTAACACACATAAAAACATACAGTCGAATTGAGTACCGGCTCCTTTTTGAAGTCGGTAGAAAAATCAATTGCTGAACTTAGGCCCACACATAGTTTGGCTTGTAGAGACAATTTTGCCTTAGTTGCTTCGCAGACGCGGGTGCAAACCGCAATCTTTTTACAGAATAAGGGTGACAAACGAGCACACAATCCACCTGATGGGAAGTGGATGCTGTGGCCCATAGACACTTAAATTTATTCTCGATTAAAATCATAATGTAGATGCTTTGTCACCCATGAAGACTAAGATGGAATGCCTCGTTTCCAGTAAAAAAGAGTATTTCGTTCTCTGCACTCACCATACGAAACACAGCAGCATTAAGCTGCTTTTTGACACTGGTATTCTGTGAGAGCGTGGTCCCACCTTGGTCTAGCCGATCCATTTATGTTACAAGCATAACATTACTGCAGCGTGGCTCTACCACGTAATAAATAATAAAAACTATTGGTAAATCATACGTAAATTATTAATATAGTTTAATTACACACTATTTTTCACTAAAAACCTTATAATTATTACTAAACTTCTAATTTTCCGATAATTCTATGTCAAATTTCAATTAAAAAAAAGCTTGGAAAATCCAAAAATTGCACGACTCATAAGATCGGGAAAAAATTAATAAAAATTGTAAATTGTAATTCTAATGGGATTCTATAATTAATAAAATTAAATCCAAACCCAAGCATACCACTGCAAGACTTCAAGATAGTTATTATAAGCTCATTCGGTGTAGATCGGACCAAAAATTAATATTCAAAAACTGAAGGTAGCCAGGTTAACTATGACACCGGGACGTCAAGCACCTCAATCCTCCCCGTGACCATGGGTACTGTAAAGCACTTGAAACTTCGGGAATTAAAACGATAATTAAACGCGATAAAATCCGTAAAAATTAGTTTCATTTAATTGTAATTCTATTCGTCAAAGAGTTCCAGTAGCAGTCACTGAAGTACGCCTTCAAGTCACTCTATTAAGGCCCGCGGTAAGGTCTCATCATAACTAACAAAACGAGGCAAAATTCAGCATACTTAGTTCTACTCTTTGACGAGTTCCAGTAGCATTCACCGAAGTACACCTTCAGATCACTCTATCAAGTCCGAAGGTAAGTTCTTATCTTAACTAACAAAATGAGGCCAAGCTCGGCACACATAAACGGCACACATTTAACAGTGGTAGAGCCAGGTGGCAGCTTTTGCTGTCGCATGGATGGGCCGGCTCGAACCGAGGTGGTACCATGACCTCACAGAATACCAGCGTGAAGTAGAGGTTTACCTCTGCGTTTCGCTTGGTGAGTGCAGGTGTCCGGAGGCCCTTTTTACTGGAAATGAGGCATTCCATCCTAGTCCTCACGGGTGAAAACGCATCTGCATTTTGATCTGTAACAGAGGATAGATGTAGATGTCTATGGGCCGCAGCAACCACTTACCATCAGGTGGACTGTGTGCTCGTTTTCACCCTTATCCTATAAAAAAAAACCTAGTTCTACTCTTCGAGGGTTTTCAGTAGCATTCACCGAAGTACACATTCAGGTCACTCTATCAAGTCCGGGGGTAAGGTCCCATCATAACTAACAAAACGAGGCCAAACTCGGCACACCTAGTTCTACTCTTCAAGGAGGGTGTTATAAGTTGGTAGTGTGTATCTGTGTATATGTGTGTTTGTGTATCTGTGTGTTTGTGTATCTGTGTGTCTGTCTGTGGCATCGTAACTGCCAAACGGATGAACAGATTTAGATTTAATTTCTTTTGTTTGAAAGGTGACTTTATCGAGAGTGTTCTTATCTATGAAGCTATGAACTATGATTCAAAAAATCTTTTCGGCCATTTGAAGATCATCAGCTCTTTTTGTTTCGGAGGTTTTTTTTTAATTTTCCAGCTTAATAGAAGCCAGTTATCTTAATATTATAGACAGAAGCTTAGACTTCATTTATGTATGTATGTGTATATAGATAAGACTATGAAGCTATGAACTATGATTCAAAAAATCTTTTTGGCCGTTTGAAGATCATCAGCTCTTTTTGTTTCGGAGGTTTTTTTTTAATTTTCCAGCTTAATAGAAGCCAGTTATCTTAATATTATAGACAGAAGCTTAGACTTCATTTATGTATGTATGTGTATAGATTGGTTTTTAAAAATGGCGGACGTACCTGGTGCGCGGGCGGCATGCATATGTCGAACGCGGGCGCTCGCGGCGCATCACCGCACTTCCTGCGCATGCAACTCACACACACACACCCTGCAACAATATCACTTCATATTAATTATTTGTTCATTTAAAATCATTTACGTGGTATAGCTACGCTACTATTATTTTAGTCACCATGTAATGGAGGTGTAAGAATATCCACTACTCGATATCATCCCGTGGATGTCGTAAGAGGCGACAGAGGGAAACCGGACCGGTACAGGTGATAGGCAGTAGCA
This sequence comes from Parnassius glacialis, assembly GCA_033319125.1. NCBI lineage: Eukaryota > Metazoa > Arthropoda > Insecta > Lepidoptera > Papilionidae > Parnassius > Parnassius glacialis. Next base: position 9,153,034 of record JAVANC010000009.1, read on the forward strand.
TCTTTTTGAGAACAAATCTATACAACGGATTAGTTTCCTTTTCTACCAAGGTCCGTTGAGTCGGTCTGTGTAGATACCCTATTACTTATTTGTGCCGCCAAATACGCCTGCTCATCCCCCTATGAAGCAATATATGGGGACGCCTATGTTCAGCAGTGGACGCTAATAAAATGTAATGGATGGATGCTAGCTATACATAGCTGCAGCATTAATGGGTTGGCTTGACTGCGGAAGGATCACACTCTCACGGAATATCAACGTGAAATAACTGCTTAATGCTGCGTTTCGTATGGTGAGTGTAGAGAATCGGAGACGGTTTTTACTGAAAACGAGGCATTCTTTCTTAGTCCTCAGGGGTGAGAACAAATCTGCACTTTTTTTTTAATGGAGATAGATATAGTTTTTTTTTTAAATAAGAGGGGGCAAACAAGAATGCGGCTCACCTGATGGGAAGTGATTACCGCCACCCATGAACAACCGGCCTATAGATGTGTATGGGCCCTTATTACCAAGTGAACTGTGTGCTTGTTTATTATCCTTATTCTTAAAAAAAAATTAAAATTAAAGTTTTTGTACAATCGACTTCAATATAAATTATTAAGAATAACTGAAAAACTAAAGGTCTGACCTTAATCAACCACATTTGAACCACCAGCTTTTAAATAAAAAAATAATCATCAAAATCAGTTTACCCAGTAAAAATTTATGAGGTAACAAACATTAAAAAAAACATACAGTCGAATTGAATACCGTCGTCTCCTTTTTGAAGTCGGTAGAAAATAAATACATGTACGTGTAAAATTGTGTTAATATAGTTTCTCTATAAACTGCATTATTTAGAGAGACATACCTATTTAGTTTAGTTGTTATCAGACTGACTCGATAGTCTAGTGGTCTCTCTCTGTTCTCCATCTTTCACCGATCGGAGGGAGATCAAGCATAGGAGAAACGGATTCAGTTGCTTTACTCCGGATAGTTACTGAGAATTTCTTCACTGATATTTTGGCCCGACCCGGGATTCGAAACCGTGAACATTTGATCATCAGTCGCACTTACGACCACTAAACCATGAGGCAGTTGAACATCGTTGTATATAATAAATGTAATGTATAAAATATGCATTTTCTTCTGAAACTAGTGGGTCCTTAACGTAATGATGGTTGAGCTGTTGGCGGGTATCACGTACAGTTAGTCAAGTCGCGCATGCGCGGTATTGCGGTCAGCTCAAAAGGCATTTGTGTCTAAATGAGTGAAAATTAGCAGTGAATTAAATTAAAATAGAATAACAGTTATAGCATTTATATTATATTATAATTAAACTCGTCTTTCTATGTTTTGTGGTCAATTTTAGACTGTGGTGATAACTTTTGATTTTTTTTTTTTTATATCATACGGGTGACAAACGAGCACACAGTCCACCTGATGGTAAGTGGTTGCTGCAGCCCATAGACATCTACATCTATCCTCTATTACAATTCAAAATGTAGATGCGTTGTCACCCGTGAGGACTAAGATGGAATGCCTCATTTCCAGTAAAAAGGGCCTCCGGCCACCTGCACTCACCAAGCGAAACGCAGAGGTAAACCTCTACTTCACGCTGGTTTTCTGTGAGGTCGTGGTACCACCCCGGTTCGAGCCGGCCCATCCGTGCGACAGCAAAAGCTGCCGCGTGGCTCTACCACTGTTATTCGGAATACCAAACCGGCGTCGGGCAACGGCGTCAAACGTGGGTGTCATCTATTACTGATTCCGATAATCCTCTAGCCAAGCATAACAACGATGAGGCAAATCCATTCAAGAACGAGAGAGGCTTATATGAAGCGTTATATGGTTGATGAAAAAGAAGATATATCAGAAGCTATGCTATTACAGCAAATCTCCATTATCTTTGGACGAAGTGTTACTAATCTTATAGTACTAAAAGTGTATTCACAAAGACAGTAGCACTCACCAATTCAAACCAATCCAAAGGAAATCGTTTTTCAACGTTAGCATGAATCACAGAATATATTAAAGAAGACAAAAGGAGAAACACAACACAACCTGCCTGACTAAATGTTTTCTCAGGCAGTGCTTTGAACTCAGGACATAGGAGCCACTTGTTGCTAAGTAATAGATTATTACGCTAAGGTAGAAATTGAAAATGCAACTATTCTAATCTGTTTGTTAAAGCAAACCCTTACAGCTTATATTCTCCTTGTTGAGAAAATTTCCACTGCAATAAGTGCGAATAAACCGATCGCTTGGGTTTTGGTTAAATTTCAAATTTATATCATTAAAACTAAATACGATGATCTTCGAGAAATAAGTATTAAAGGCATATTTGGTAATTGCTGAAAGTTTTGATAAAAAGCTCCTGGATTGATCGACTGATTATTGAATGCGTAGAAATAATGAATAGAAAAAGATTGATTAAACAAATTTATGCTGTTGATTGGTAGAGTTGGAAAATGAAGCACTAACCCTAGATGGAAGTTTATCTAACAAATTGGCCTGTGACACAGATATTTTTGATTTTTTTATAGTATGTCAACTTTGTAATTTAAATATAATTACTTAGATATATAGCTATTAAGAATAACAAAATTCAATTCATATGCACTCTTCACGTGAGGCAAGTATCCATAAATTTGTGCCGCCCTTAACCTAGTGAAAAGTTTTTTTTAGTATGATGAGTCTTTTTCCGTTAATTTAAAAAAAAGGAAAAATTAATAATTATATGCCATATGTTTGAACTTTGATCACTTATTACACCGTATTTTTTCTCAGGGTGAAAAATTAAACCGGTAGATACGTCAAATATTCTAATATGGAAAAATTGTTAAAAATTCGCACATATTTAAACTCTGAAATCAAAGAAAATTAAAAAGATTTTCAAATACAAGAAACCATTTCATCAAATTAATACTAACAACCGGAAACGGGATTTGATCATTGGTAGCATTTCTCTAAAATTAACGCAAAATAAAAGCCGTTATGAAAAACTTATACGACAAAATAAGAAATTGCTTTGAAGTTATTTTATAATTATAAGATATCTAGCTTAATAACAAAGCCGCGAAACAACTGTCCACGTTCCAATTCCAAGTGTAATAAATTTCATCTTCATAGTAACAGCGGTCAGCGGTAAAAAAAACACACGCGAACGAAAATAATACGGTGAGAGTAGAAATCCACTTATGCTGTATTAAAATCAAAATATCTTCATGAATTCATACCTATTTTTTCGCCCAAACGGTTCATTGTGCGAACAAATAGTTATAACAACATAACATATTCCATTGTGGGACAATTCGTGAATCCACTTTATAATAATAAGCGCGATTTGCGGTGTGCAAATTATACCAGTTGTGACTTTTGCATACCTGATATACGGACTTCGCCATTGACGCACAACACTTTGACTCACATGTAATGATTGTTGTATGAAATAATAAAAATTGTATACTTAAAATTCACATTATTTAATCACATATTTGCAAAGAAAGGGCTGTAAGCTAACTTATTCCAAATGCCAATTTTACGCTACAGTCTCTTGTTCATATCTCAGTAAAGTCTCAGTCCGCTAAAAGACTGATAAAACTGGTGTTTAACTGGTGACAAAATATTATATATTTTAATGTATAAAAATTAAAAAACTACTTAAAGATTACGTACGTATGGACTACTTGTGCGAGAGTTTAGGCTCTGCTTTCATTACAAACCTGCACTTAACCTAAACAAAAAAACATAATTTAATTATCCGTTGTTATCATTTTTCAAGGTATTTATAGTTTTTGAAACAAAATGGATATCTAGCAAGTCAAATACTAATAATAATAGTGAGTGTAATTATTTTATAAATATTTTCAAGTTTATTTTTAACCGTTGACTAACGCCTACTTAAATTTAGTATTAATTATTTCTATTCCTAACACTTTCTATTGTCATTTAGTGAAAATTTTAATGTTATTTTTCATAATACTTTTAATACTGACTATTATGTATATACAAGAAGTATTATTTTTATTTTTAAAAAGTTTGTGTTGTTTGCTGTCCTTTGTATGTGTGTGTATTAAACATAAATGTTAGAGCGGTCAAGTGGTCCGAAGCAGTTGGCTAAGATGTAGGTCACTCCTCTCGTAGTTGGTCTGAAGATGATTTGACGGATACACTAACACCGTATTTTGAAATGCAGTTTTCAAAACTTAGTATCATAGAAGTCATATTATACTTTAGTATAATATTAATAAAATTATCGTCTTAGTTTCAATACTAGTTAAAATAACAATATATGTAATAATAGCAATATTAGTTCAAACAGATACTAAATAATGTGGAAACAGTGACAAAGTAAATTCATGCTGCAGAAATGAATGATAGAGTCGACGAGTAGTAGAGAAGACGAGCATGAACGAGTGGATACATAGATGTGAATGAAGTGAGAGAGATGTATCAGAATCGTGCCAAATGGAAGTCCGTAATCCCAACTTAACCGTCTAGGCGACAGACGTAAGAGTCGTATGTTTATGTTCTTTTTTAGGGTTCCGTACCTCAAAAGGAAAAAACGGAACCCTTATAGGATCACTTTGTTGTCCGTCTGTCTGTCTGCCTGTCTGTCAAGGACCTTTTTCTCAGAAACGCGTGGAGGTATCAAGCTGAAATTCATATCAAATACTCAAGTCTACTGTCCCTTAGGACTGTGAAAACACCAAACTTCTAAGTCAACGCAATCAAAAGATACAGCCGGTTATGCCGTAAATTTTTGACTTTCGGAAGGGAATCAAAACCTACAGGGTACTTCCCGTCAACTCAGAATCTTGAAATTTGGTACGAAGCAACGTTTTATAGCACAGATAAAGGAAAAATTGAGAAAAGTATAAATTTTTAGTTATATCATATAATAAAAATATTTTTAATAATTTTAAACTTATATACCTACAGATTTGTTCGAAACCCACGGTGCGCGAGTCCGACTCGCACTTTGCCGGTTTTTTTTTAATAATAATTCATAAACTGATCTCAGTGTAAGTTTATTGCCTTGCTTCATGCGGTCGGAACTGTGTCCGTTGCGGTTGTAATACGACAGTAAGATTTTTTATTGAGCTACTGATCGCAACCTGGGCTTTTTTTGTGGTTGTTTAAAAAATAGCGAAAGTTTGTTTCTTCTGAACCCCCGTTTAAAGCCATGTGCTCTCATTACGTGTGACCTGACTTTGAAAAATTAGAATATTTCAGCTCAAAACTAAAGTATCTTCTTTTTCTTCTTCATCATTCGGTAAAAGGCCTCCCCCATTTGTAAGGACTATTTGTGTTCATCGTTACACTGGTTGGCTAATTGAAGATCGCAGCGCCAGACGTCTTACACCTTAGACGCTGCTAGCAGTCGCCGATCGGGTTAATTTATGTCTGGTGTAAAGGAGATCGTTATATCACCTACGTTTCGCGGTAATTCAAGTCTGACGTAAGCGAACTATACTGCTGTTATAAGGAAAGTCATAAGATCTTTGTAGCAATTTCTATAGATTTTTGAGAGACGATCTGAGTATTATAATTGCAGTCTATTAACGTCTTAAACATAAGTCTGCTTCATAGATTGCCTCACAGGGGACATATTTGCTATAGTTGCCACGCTTGGCAAGCGGCTTGGCAACCGCAGTATTTTTTTTATTTAAGTCGATATAAGGAAGTCGCGAAGTTTCCCTCTGTCGCCACCCAACTTACGACACCCACGGGATTATATAGGGTAGATATTTTTACGCCACCACATTACGTCTAAAATAAACGAGATGACTACACCGCCTTCTATCGAAAATCATAAGATTTTTTGACAGTTCCCATAATCGCCTCTTCCGACACCGGCGAAATGAAATCGGGTAATGTAGACTGTGTGTACATGCATGTGTGTTTGTAGTATACTCCAGCTTGGTCACAATTTAATTATTAGTAAAAACATGTGGCATTAAAAACAAATATCATCATCATCATCATTACAGCCTTTCATAAGTCCACTGCTGAACATAGGCCTCCCCCAATGAATGCCACAAAGCACGGTCCTGAGCCACCTGCATCCATCGACTTCCTGCATGTCTTACCAGGTCCTCACTCCATCTCGTGGGGGGTCGCCCTACACTTCGCCTACCGGTACGAGGCTGCCACTCAAGAACCTTTCTTCCCCATCGGTTGTCGGTTCTTCGAGCTATATGGCCGGCCCACTGCCACTTCAGCTTACTAATCCGTTGGGCTATGTCGGTTACTCTAGTTCTACTGCGGATATCCTCATTCCTAAGTTTATCACGCAGAGAAACTCCGAGCATAGCCCTCTCCATAGCTCGATGAGCGACCTTGAGCTTCCTAATATGACCAGCTGTGAAGGACCACGTCTCAGTTCCATAAGTCATCACTGGCAACACGCACTGGTTGTACTATTTATGTACATAATAACCATAAGTAAAATAGACTATTATTTAAAAAAAATTATACTATTGTAATTAACAGTTGTACAAAAGTGATAACCTAACTTAACGTATTAATTTACAACGTGGGCGTGGTTCTTATGAAGACGATTTATGTCAGCTGATTGTGAATTCGGCACGAATAAGTCAGCTTGTCTGAGGTAGGATCACGCTCTGACAGAAACCCTAACGTAAAATAGCGGCATAATACTTCTATTTTTCGTGCGGTTAGTGACGAGGACCAGTGACCCAACTAGTAGGGACTATTATGTTTAGGGGTCCATCTAGGTAAATACCACCACGTCTGCTGCAAAGCGACAGCAAATTCACTGTATTGTTAAGTATTGTTTCAAATGTTAAAGACCAAATACAATAACAATTTTATACGTAGTAGAGCCATGCTGCAACTATATTAGTAGTTTAGTTGTAGCACTAATGTTTCGGCTCGACCGGGGAACGACCACGCTCTCACAGAATACTAGCGTAAAATAGCAGCCACTGCTGTGTTTCCAACCGGAGACCTTTTTTACTGGAAAAGAGGCATTCCATCTTAGTCCTCACGGGTGACATCGCATCTGCATTTTGATTCGTAATCTAGGATATATGTAGATGTCTATGGGCGACAGCAACCACTTACCTACCATCAGGTGGGCTGTGTGCTCGTTTTTCACCCTATTCCTATAAAAAAATCATAATTTGCGAGGTATTTCATTCATTTTAGTTATCATGGATGACAACGCATCTGCATTTTTCTTTATTTGAACTTGGTTGCAAGTTTCACTAGCCTATAGCAGCCACCTGCCTTTAAGCGAACCACGATGCTTCAGGGGCTAAGCAAGTGGGCATACGATCACCGCACTAATAATATTAATAATTAGTGCTGATTTATCACGTGCAAAGGATACATCGTCAGAAAACCTATAAAATAATTTGATGTAAAGTCCCCCATCTAGCACTGGAAAGACGAAACATTCGTACGTCGAAGAAACAAAGATATCACTTCATTGGTCCATATCCCAGTCAGAAATGAGAGAAGATCTGTGTCAGATGTGGGAAGTATCTATGTATATATATAGATACTGTAATTTAAACAAGTTTGTCCCTAAAATGATATAAAATATGTTTAGAATAATGTTGGTTTATATTATGATTACAACTTTCCGCGGTTTCGTAACTGCATTAGTTAAGCTACGTATCAGTTCCCTCGTATGTCTAACCGCTTTTGACACATTCAATCCCAATCATCAATTATATATAGTGTCTCAAAGACGCCGGTTCTAAAGCGATAGATAAATTTCACGTATAAGGTTTATCAAATAAACATAATTTATTAGACGACGTAAATTAATAGCATGTGATAAAATAGTTTAGTCCTTAAAAGTGAATTGGGAGTAGGTTGTGGTAACGGTAACAGATTCGAGGTTTTAATTAACTATATTTGAAAAATAACTGTTTAATCATAATAAATTATCATCAATTGGGTAGGCTGGGACTCATAAATTTGCTGAAGAAAATCGAACTAGTTTTGGTAAAGGTAGTGCTTTCACCCAAGATTTTTTTTATATTCGTCGAACTCAGAGCTCAGGGTTAATCGTGGTGTGCTTACTTAGTGGGTGAGTCCTACTGCTCTGAGGGGTATGTGGACCGTTAGTCTGAAGGCTTAACTCAGTTTTACCAACCTTTGCAATGCCTACCTCGCACGCAAGTGTTGAGTGATATCCTTGTGTGTTGGGTAAGGGTCTTGTTGAAATTAGATTATCTGTAAATTAAGATCGAATCGGCTTGCAGATTCTGAGCAAACCTCAAAAAATCGATTTTCTTTTTTAATTTTCAAAAAGTATTTTTATTTACTTTGATACCCTTGTTTTGATCAATTCTGTAATCTATTCAGCTCTTCTACTCAAAAAGACGTCGATTGCGGTGAACCGCATTAAAATCGGTTGATTCGTTCGAGAGATATTATTGTCGAAAGAGATCTCGAAAAAGTGTTTTTTTTAAATAACAAATAATAGGTGACATATAATACTCTTTGTATTTGAAATTATCGGGAAGTTGCAGGGATGTCCCGTAGGGTTAACTGTATTTTTTTTATAAGGCTACTTGCAATTTCTTTTTATTTAAATTATAAGCTAGGTTTAACCACTTACAACTAGGTGCACTGATTACGAACCCAAGTAAACCTAAGTTATTTCTTTTATCATGACCCGTACCATGAATATCTCGAATACGCCTAAGTTTAACCTAGCCGGATAAATAAATGATGTATTCCCATCCTGTAACCGGATCATTTGTCACTTTCATTTACATATTATGACTATGCATAGTTTTCACAATATGTACAATATGTTTGATAAGAAAAGCGTGTGGTTAGCAAGATGACGTTGTGACCAGTATTAAGAAAGGAATGGTTCGGTCATGTAAAAATAATGAATGAGGACAGAGTGACACGTTTTCCACGTGATGGAGCCATGCTGCATTTGTAGTATAGTTGTAGCACGAATGGATCGGCTCGACCGGGGAAGGACCACGCTCTCACAAAATACCAGCGTAAAATAGCAGCTTAACACTGCTGTGTTTCGTACGGTGATTGTAGAGAACCGGAGACCTGTTTTACTGGAAAAGAGGCATTCCATCTTAGTCCTCACGGGTGACAATGCATCTGTATTTTGATTCGCAAACGAGGATAGATGTAGATGTCTATGGGCCACAGCAATCATCTTCCATCAGGTGGGCTGTGTGTTCGTTTGTCACCCTATCCTATAAAAAAAGCAAATTTATGTTGCACAGGTGAACAGTAGAGTCGGGAAGAGACGCTCTAGGCCAAATTTTATCGACCAAATTGGCGATATATTGAAAATGGTCCAAATTAAGAGTACCTTTAACCGACGAGCGTGTATGCGTAGGTATATGGATGTGGAGAAAGCGAGAGTGGTATGTCAGGATCGTGCCTAATGGAAGTCCATAGTCTCTGCCTACCCCTCTGGGTGACAGACGTGAGTGTTTATATTATGTTATGTAGAGAATTACATCTGTAATACTTTTTAAAACTTGTTGCAGTTTTTGACACTTGTTTCAAAGAGTAAACATCACATAAGATATATTTTCCCACACATAGACGGCGTCAAAAATATATTATTATACACGCAACACTATTTAAGTTAAAAAAAAAATATTTCGAATAAATTTCAAGTCCGCCACCACCACCATTTCTGGTCTCACACCAGATGGACTGTGTGCTTCTTCGTAAACAATTAATAGAATCAGGCGTTATTTTGCGGAAATCCATTATACCCGTCGCCGTCAAGCCGTAGTGCCTTTTGCCTTTGATGGCGACGGGTATAGTGCGCGTGATTGAAGGAGGGTGCGAGATCCCCTTAAAACTGGGCAGGACACATCATTTTCTTTCTTTACGCGGAATTAAGCAAATTAGTTTATAACAACTCCATCTTCGTAATAAATCCAAACAGTTAACATCTCTTAAAACCTTAACCTACACTGCACCATGGATCAGTAATCTGAAGTGGCAAATGGCCAGATCAGGGGAAAATAACAGCGAATATTGAGGAAGTTCGAGGTCTTTCAACCGAAATGTTTGGATAATTTACTGGACATTAATTTTGCCTGTTCTACTTATCTTCCAGCAGCAAAATGTATGCTTGTATCACTGGGTTATTACAGAAAGTTAATATTTCTTACCTTGAAAAATAAGGTTTTGTTTTATTACAGTTTTAGTCGGTTTAGAAAAAATATCTTTTGTATTCGTCGCTTCTCTTCTTCTTGTCATGTTCTATGGCAGTTTTAGATTTAGAAATGCCTTGTTAATCGCAACATGTAGCAGGCGGATTGAGTATTATGTAAACAACTTATACACTTATGAAAATACTCGAATTTATAATCGATTTCAAAAACACGAGAAGGTTCTTTATTCGACCGATTGTCTTGAAATGACTGATCCGATTCAAATGATTTTTTTTATTATGTAGGTTATAACTTAAGTTGTAGTTTCATATTAATTTAAAGATGATTCTTGAAGAATGTGTGAGGATTTTAATGTAACTACTTGCAACATTCTATTTGTTATATCTAACGTTAAATTATATTGTTTAAAAGAACTGAAGGCAATAGTCTCATAGATATAAATTACACTTGCTATGATGTGGAAACAAAACCATGGAAGTCGTGTGTGGCGGTAATCTTTCTTCCGACGCCTGCAAAATATTACTTATCTGAGGCTATAAAGGGTTAGGGCTAAAACAATAACCGAGTAATGTTTCCCATAGGGATTTCTCAAGATATTTATCATTTCAATCTTCAGTCTTATTTTAATGGTTTTAATAATTTATCGTAATAAGTTGAACAATAGCTATGGTAGCCTAGAACATAATCGTTCGCCATAAAATTTCATATTGCCCGAGGAAACGGAGTTTGACTTCCAGCGGTGGCATTAAAATTGTTTGCACGTGACGGGCGGTGAAGGAAGCTATCATGAAAGAACATACAGAAAAAGTTAAGCACACACAACCAAACACAAACAAACTCACGTATTTATGATCGCAGGCACACACATACACAAATGCACGCAAACACGTACTCACGCATAAACTCGCCCAAGCGCACACGGAAGCACCCACAAACTTCCACATTTTCGTCGATCTTTTTATTTAAAAACATCAGCAAATTTTTAAGCTTACTCCATAGAGGCTATGATTATAATTGATTTCTTATTTATAGTAGGTCATTATTGACAACTTTTAAAGTGATTCATCAAACCACTCAGTCCTTTGAAGACATCTTTCACTCCATTGGGTTACATACAATAATAAGTCATAAAGTTAAGTTTGGTTAGTAAATATTCTTAAACGATATTACAGTTTCGACAAATTCATAATTGTTGCTATGAGTTTTAAGATAATAAATCACCACAAACTGTAAATAAACAAGACACGTGTTACATATTTTGTAAATATAAAACGTAACGTGAGTTTTTCACACGCTAAAACAATCGACAGCGAAGGTAACAGTACTTTAGCACAGTTCTTATTAAGTCTAGTATAACGAACGATTATATCAATCTTCAACTATCGCGTGACTCGTTGACTATTGAATCGGTAGTTCTAGCTTCCAATACTAATTAACAACAATCTGTGGCTCCTCGATGTCCATGATGTGCCTTGTCACAATCCCGTTGTAATTTCCCATCACTAGTATTGTACTATAGAGACAGCGTAGTAAGTAAACTGTACCTCTTCCCTTTTCAACAGGAAGCAATAAGAATTACAATAAAAAAAAACTGTTAATGAAGTCAAAACCCTCCTGAAACTCCCAAAAAAATTTTATTTTTGATTGGCTAGCTTATGTATCTTTCAATCTGCAAGTATTTAAGCAACTTTTAGTTTCGTTATAATCGGTTTTCGATATACAAAATGCAGGTAAAAACATTTTATTTACAACTTACAAAGACATAAAATATAAATACCCATCACCAGTTTCTTAAATTATATTAATCGTAAGTAAATAAAGAAGCCTTTAAATAAAAAATAAGAATACAAAGCTATCGAAAGACGCAATCTAAGCTACGACTTACGTTTCGCAATTTATTTGTACTACCCAATGAATTGCTGCGCTTCTAACCTAACTCGGCCGTTTACAAACGTTGTAAACACTAAGTGTCATTAAAATTATTATCATCCTCACCACCTCATGATTAAGGAACTATTGGACTTTAACTACTCTTAAATTAGCAAAGGTTTACAATTTAGGCCGTTTTCGGCCGGTAAATTCACGATTGTGGGCCTGATTCATAGCTTAATATTTCTTAAAACATATGATTCCTTCTTCTTCTTTCCCAGACCGTAAAAGACCGTAAAAGACCGTAAAAGATGGAATGCCTCGTTTCCAGTAAAAAGTGTCGCAATTTTCTGAAGTTTTCAATTCTACCGCTTGTAAACAGAAAATATGTTTCTTTGTTTCATTATACGCGAGTGATTTGTTTCACTTATTCATTCACTACACTACCAAAAGTTCACTGCTGTACTTAGGCCTCCCCATCGATTGCCTCAAAGGCGGGTTGGCAAGCACAAGCAGTTTATTTTTTATTTTCTACCGACTTCAAAAAGGCGACGGTACTCAATTCGACTGTATATTTTCATGTGTGTTACCTCATAAATTTTCACTGGGTGAACCGATTTCGATGATTCTTTTTTTATTTGAAAGTTGGTGCTTCACATGTGGTTCCATACAAATTCTGACTACGAGGTCTGACTAATAGTTTTTGAGTTATTTTTAATAATTTATATTGAATTCGGTTGTATAAAATTTTTTATTTTAAATTATGTAATAAATCTTCAGAATGTATTGAATTTCTTCGTTAGATTCACCCATTTTGACGGATAGAAAAATAATTGAAAAATGGCGAGAAAGTGTTTTTTACTTTTCTACCGATTTCAAAAAGGAGACGGTACTCAATTCGACTGTATGTTTTTTTTATGTGTGTTGTTACCTCATAACTTTTTACTGAATAAACCGATTTCAATGATTCTTTTTTTATTTGAAAGCTGATGCTTCACATGTAGACTCATATAAATTTGATTAAGGTGTGACCAATAGTATTTCAGTTATTCTTAATAATTTATATTGAAGTCGGTTGTACAAATTTTTAATTTTTAATTAAGTTGTAGTAGAAGTGATGCGGTTCCTTTCTTACGGTCGCCTCTTACATCACACAACGTCACTATAGTACCGCCACTATACGGCTATATTTCTTTCTCACTTTAAACTAATAATTTTAATTAAACAAAGTATGATTAAACTAATCAAACTTACAAAAGTCAGCAATGTGAAGTGAAATCCGTTAGATAGGGTCGCAATATATTTTACGTACCGTCAATTATCTAACCATCCAGAAAATCCTAATGTGAGAACTTCAGTTAAATGGATTATTTCCAAAGCTAATTACAAGAATATACCTAACACATTTCATTACAATAGGAACATGATAAGCATTAAACGTATAGAGATTTTACGGATGTGAGTTTCATCTTTAAATGGTAAGTAAATAAGGGACATCATTAAAAAGTTTCCAAAATAAGACTTTTTACTAAACAAACAGATTTAAATATATAGGTATACTAACTACTACTTAAATGTCTTTGTTACTAACCGACTACTAAAAGGGGAGGTTCTCAATTAACGTGTATGTTTTTTTATATATATGTACCCTTTACGAGATATCTTCGTAAATTATAAAGTAATTTTGATCATTATATTTAATAAATAGATTATGGGTGGTAATGAAGGCCATATACAAATTTGGTGACAAAATTTCTTTCTTAAGGGTGGCATAATAGAGGAGCAGTTTCATGTAAATATTTAGGCAACCTTATTTCACACAAAATAATTATAATGACAGCTCTGTGGTGCAGTGGCTTGGCAATGAGTTGTTGCGCTGGGGGCCGCGTGTTCGAAGCTCCCACGGAACAAGTATTTTTATGGCCTACAAATAATTGTTCCGGGTCTGTTTGTCCTCGTGCGATTTATGTTTGTAAACTGCCTCCACGACACAGGAGAAAATCCTAGTGTGGGGGTAACGTTTTTTAAAAATAAAAAAATTACTTTTTCATTAAAAAAATTACATTTCAAATAACTAAAAAATAAAATAATATCAAATTCTGTAGTCGGGGTTATAGTTATTCTTCTCAACAGCATCATCATATACTACGAGTACCTGAGCACCGACTTTATCATTGAAATTATTTTATCCTTTTTAATTATTTGAAGTCGGCTCTTATTTATTTAAATTGTTTTGTTTAGGAGTCTAATAATATTTAATAGTAGCTGTTTTCCGTGACTTCGTCCGCGTGGAATTTATTGCGGTTGGAATGCATGTGTGTTGATTTTTTACGCGGAAGCCTAAATATTTATATAAAATCAAAGTAGCCTTAGTTACTCCTTATAATATCAGCTATGTGACAATGAAAGTTCCGTCAAAATCGGTCCAGACATTTCGGAGAATAGCCGAAACAAAAAGACAGACAAATAAATATACCGAGAGATAGACGGACAGACAAACATTTTAAAATTTGTATTTTTGTTATAAGTATCGTATATACTTATATATGCATTTAGTTAAAAGCTATTATGTTGACATTACAAACAGACTCTAGTTTTATTTATTTGTATAGATTCGTAATTTAGCTGCGGCATTAGAAAAGCTATTACCCACCTTGGTAGTTCTTGCAAGAGACCACTTGGGAACACATTACGGGAAATGGTAGAAAGGCCTCATGGCCTCAGATAGATGTCGTTATGCCATCTTGTTTAAACCTACATGGAAATTACGCAGACTGCTCTTGGAATAAGCGTCAAAGATGCATAATATGATATATTGATCACCATTTCACCTGTCGTGGTGATTATGGAAAATTCTTCAATGGAAGACCACTAGAATAAACTTTTTTAAAAGCATAAGGGTGACAAAGGAGCACACAGTCCACCTGATGGAAATTGGATGCTGTAGCCTATAGACATCTACGTTCATCCTCAATTAAGAATCGAAATGCAGATGCGTTGCCACCCCTGAGGTCTGAGATGGAATGCCTTGTTTCCGGTAAAACCATTTTCCTTCTTCTGTTCTCTACACTCACCATACAAAACACAGCGGCATTTAACTGCTATTTTACGCTGATATTCTGTGAAAGCGTGGTCCTACATCGGTCGAGCCGACACCCATCCGTGCTGCAACCACAATATAGCTGCAGCATGCCTCTACCAGACTATTGTGATATGATAAATATGTATACTATAATGTTTTAATATGTAAAAAAAGACTAGCATAGCCCACTGGATCAAGTGGATAAGCTGAAGTGGCAATGGACCAACCGTTTGGCTCAAAAACCGACAACTCAATGTGAGGAAAGGTTTTTGAGTGACCCTCTACTAGGTGTGACGACCTGATGTAACATACAGGTGGTGGATGAATGTAGGAGGGTCAGCGCCGTAGTGGATTTATGATTCGCTGTAGTATTCATTAATTTAAAAAACATTATAATTATTAATTAAATAGTTAGTATAATATAGAATTTAATCCGTGTAGTGACGGTGTTAAAATCTCACTCACCATCCATATCATCCCGTGGATGTCGTAAGAGGCGACATAGGGCATCTAAAACAGAAGATAGACTAGTAACTAGACGTTAATATCCTATTCTACTAACTAGTAGAAGAGGATAGTAACGTCTTCTTGATAATAACTCAAAATAAAAAAAAAACTGCAGTTGCCAACTCTCCAGCCAAGAGTGACAACTATGGCAAATCCACCTTATGATGCAATCTACGGGAGAGTCTTATGTTCGGCAGTGGACTTTTATAGACTGTAATGATAATATAGAGTTTATTACCAGTTTAGTTAGCAGTTAACATCTTATTGAAACGTATTAAAATGCATGGGTCGTTAAACTAGCTGCGTCGAAAGCTCGCCGTCACAGCTTTCAGAACGATAAAGACAATCGTTTTGCCTTTTACGCACGCGTTGCTATCCCGGTTCTAAAGTTTCAAGTTTTTGCTCAAATGCACGAGATATTTCCACGTTTACGCGTCTTGACAGGTGGTTAGGGTCAGTTGTAGACTAATGATGTCCATGATACTAATACTAATCGAGAACAACTTAGATAAAAAATATTTATCGCGAACTAATCTTTTTAATGTTTTTAGATACTTGCACCATGATGATTTAATTGAGAGAGATTTGATTAAAAGAGGTATCAAATACAAACATATCGATTTTTTTTACAACGCATCTCATATAGTCGTTGCAAGTAGGTTTTTATCATCACTGGTAAAAAATAATCATTCGCAAAACGTTGAGATTGTTTTTTGTTTTTTTTTATAACGTACTTTCTTTTTAATTTTATATATCAAATCCCCAATTAATTAAATCTCAGACAGAGACATTTCACGTCTTTCAATGTCAATATGTCTGTGACATTTTGACGAGGGTAATAGACCAATAAATCAATTTGGAATGAAAGTGAAAGCAAACTAATACTGCCGGAGATGAAAAATTTTACCGTCAAAGACAATTTAAGTGAATACCATTATTTTCTGTTCGTGTACATAATTCTTCATGTGGTGCTTATATAATATGTCCTACCAGACAAGTTCGCAAAGTAGCCAGCCTTTCGATGGTCCACAGAATACAATTCGGTCAAGGATTGGCTTGTAATAGACAATTATGTGTATCAATTGCCCCACTCATTCTTAATTCTATCCCGTAGTTGTCGCAAAATTCACAATAAGTAATACTAAAAGGACTTCATAGCTTTTCTTAGGTGACAATATAACCATCTCCTTTACGTCATACATAAAATACCCAGCAACAAGGAGCAGCGTCAAATGTGGCAATTATTGCAAATCCTTCCTAGAACGAAGCTACACCTGAAGCTTTCAAAAGACTTGAACAAGGAAAGGCAGAAGAGTTTTTCTACAAGTACACGTACAGATAGCTTAGCTTTCTTGACTTTCAGAAAGAGCTTTTAACACTAAAAGTATTTTCTAATTAAAGCACATTAACACTAAAGTATTTTCATTTGACAATTAGTGTGGATTTAAAACAAAATAAATTGAAGTAATTTTCATCTAGGAAATGGATATTTTATATTTGTATGTCATCATCATCATAATTACAACCATTGCAAGTCTACTGCTGGACATAGGCCTCGCTGATAGATTGCTTATAGAGGTAGAGAATTAGAGAAGATTTTGGTCACAGTAGGGTGGCTGGTAAGTTTTTATTAAGAAGATGCTGCTCGCCACTTCCTGTTTCGGATTAACACTCACGGTATGATATGATTTTGTGGATTGTTTTACGCCCCCACTACACGACGTATATTTGGCGCCACGTATTTGCAAGCGAATATTAGCAAATACTGTTCTGATTATTAACATAATAAATTTCCGCAAATTAACGGTTTCCTTTTTAATAATAAAAAAGATCAAAGTAATGTTAGTTAAAAACCAGTATTTTAATATATTCTCATTCAAGAGCAATATTTTTACAAAAAGTATGTTTTACTGTTATACTGTTATGATATCCTAAACTGCTTTAAAACTAATTCACGCAATTATGAGTCTTACAGATAACGAAATGGTAATTAGTATTTTATTAGTAATGCTAAAGATTGTGACTAATTATTTAAAACTACTCGTGATGTCTGGAAGCACGGGAACGTGTAAAAGGTTTTAATTGTATTTTAATTACGGAGGTCGATAACCCGCCTACCTTTAATACGGGACTTATCTCGCATCCTCTTAAAGTCAAGAGTTCATTTCATAGGTTTTCTTCTTCTTTAGGTAAGCAAACGTTACACGTAACGTATGACGAGCTTTGTTTTATAATTTCTTTTTAATTTTAATAAATTAGAGAATATTATTAGCGACGTAAGAAACAATTAAGATATCGATAAATTTGTTATACTCAAATAAGTCAAGAGTCGGTATATCGAAGTGCTGAAGTGTTTGTACAGTAGAGCTACGATGGCTATCCGAGTACAGAACCAGAGTACGAAACCTATCCAATTGCAGGTGTAAGACAGGGTGATGTTATATCCCCGAAACTCTTCACCGCTGCATTGGAAGACGTTTTCAAGCTTCTGGACTGAAAAGGATACGGTATTAACATCAATGGCGAGTACATCACTCACCTTCGATTTGTCGACGATATAGTCCTTATGGCAGTATCGCTGGAGGACCTAAGCACCATGCTCAATGACCTCAATAGTGTCTCCCAAAGAATAGATCTTAGGATGAACATGGACAAATCAAAGATCATGTTTAATGTCCATGTCACACCTATGCCGGTAGTTGTTGGGAGCACTAAGCTCGAAGTTGTTGACGAGTATGTTTACCTGGGACAAGTCCGACTAGGTAAGTCCAACTTCGACCGAGAGGTCAATCGACGGATTCAACTCGGCTGGGCAGCGTTCGGGAAACTACGACACATCTTCTCGTCAGACATACCTCAAAACCTTAAAACGAAATTGTACAACCAGTGCGTGTTGCCAGTGATGACTTACGGATCTGAGACGTGGTCATTGCTCTACAGATGATGGTTTAAAGAGTGATATAGAACATGAAATAACTTTTCGATCATACAAAAATCTCTACGTTCAGAGATAGTTTATAAAATTTAATTTAACAAAAAGAATGAACATCAAACCCTACATTGCTTGTGTTTACATCCTAAGCAACTCACAGGACACTGGTCCCGACTATATTAAAGTCCCTCCTTAATATGGTGGGATATGGTATGGTCAAAGGGATGTGTGGTATAGGCCAAGCATTTCAGGAAATACAGCCGACTCTCGTTAATTCTAAACTCGAGGGACTCTTAAATACTACGAATTATCGAGTGTTTAAAATAGCAAAATGTACGAAATTTTTGAGAGAAAATAAATAAAACTTCAAATTATTAGGTTTGACGCCGATGAGTTCGAATTAACGCGTCGTTTTGTTTCGAAATTTTAGTATTTAGTTCGAAATTTAAAAATATTTTGTAGGGAACTCGTGATTACTTTGAATTATAGAGAGGTTCGAATTATCACAGGTTTGAATTAACGAGAGTCGATTGTAGATATTACAGTTCCAGATGGAACATAGGCGTTCCTTCCCGTTGCCCGTTTGTGTATTGTAGATAGATAGATAACTCTTTATTGTATACCAAAAAAATACATGAACGAAAGAAGAAGTCTCGCGTTTCTATACCTAATTAAGCCAAAATCAGTTGTTGGATTTTCATCTGAAAGAACTCTCAAAAGCAGCCCGGAGTCAGCAGCATGGCGGTGTTTTACCCCCGTGCTTCGTAAAACACGTAAAGCCATTGTTTCTGCGCCTGTTTGCTTTCGGGTCGTGTCGAATTTCCGTCTCATCGGGCTATGAGAGTGAGGGAAGAGAGAATGCATCTGTACTTACACACACACTCATGCACTATAATCCCGTCCAGTGCAAATGGCTAATCATTGAACGAAATTCAAGAAACATGACATTATATCAACAAAAAAAAACTTAAAGTTTTAATCTAAGGACCTCTCAGATCAGAATACATTATACAATTTTATAATTTCTAATGTTCCACCGTAATACTTAAAGTTCGTTAAACACAATATTATTCCTCGCGATAGCTTACGACCTAAATAAGGAGGAGCTTTAAGATACCTTCTAATAAATTATGATCAATTACCTCCACTCAACTAAATTACCAACGTAGTAATCAAATTACGTAATATAAAGGAGAGAAAGCGGTCATATTGAGAAGGCCAATATGGCCTGGGTGGCCAACGTGAGGAAATGCTGGTGTTCGTTATCGGCCACTGACCATTCGCTCTCATCTTAACGACTACGCCCATCTATTACATTTCCAACTGGTCGAGCACTGTTGTATCAAACCGTCCATGATAATTCTCTTGGCGATGGATGAAAGTATAGAATTTTCGCTAAAATATATCTTTAAAACTTTAACTACGATATGCATTTATGTAATATTTCAAAGTTAAAAGCTCGCTCAGTGACTGATAAAAAAGCAAATGAGTAATTGAAAATGTAATCATAATAATCTTTTTTAGGGTTCCGTAGGTACACAACATCATGTCCATCCGTAGTAATAAATATAATGAAGTTAAAAAAAACTATCACAGCTAAGTAGAATTAAGAAGTTAACGAGTAATAGTCGAGCAAATTATAAA
This sequence comes from Parnassius glacialis, assembly GCA_033319125.1. Lineage (NCBI taxonomy): Eukaryota > Metazoa > Arthropoda > Insecta > Lepidoptera > Papilionidae > Parnassius > Parnassius glacialis. Next base: position 9,173,201 of record JAVANC010000009.1, read on the forward strand.
ACACACTTGGATTAGTAAAAATTTCGTTACAATGCCATAGAAAATAACCTATAACTAGCTGCATTAATAACTTTGTTTTTGTTTGTTTGAAAACGACTTACATGCATTACTACTATTACTTCATATGCGGGATAGGTAGAATATTATTATCAAAAACGAAAAGTTCTCTCAAATATTATATTTAAATATTTTTTGATTACCAGTCCCTATAAGGCTGATTTGAAAATAAGTCTTTCAGTTACGATCTTCCTATTTGACCCATAGATTTAATTATACATTAGAAACACTATTATAATACTGCATAAATGTCATATAAAATGTAATTGCAACTAGAACTTGAATAATTTTAATGAAAATTCTAACAACTTCTGAAAATGTTAGAGAAAATCTACACAACGGAACCCTGGCTTGAGTTTGTCCTAACACACACTTGATTTTTTTTTCACAATTCTGATTCATTTTTAAAAGCGATGTATGCTTTTAGCTCAAAAGCGTTAACTGCTTTATGAGAAATGACACGGAACATTAGAACGACGATAAAAAATATAAAGTACAATCGTATGCTTTGCACGTGCCACACACTTCTCCAACTTACTGGATAAAACATCTCGAGCGTTCGGATACTTTTTAGAGTTATGTTAGAATTTTAATAAGCGCAGTAAAAAAATAAAACAATTGAAGAAATACTTGAACTAAAAATATAGACAAATTAAATATACTTCTTCACAAAATATTATGTGATGAGTTTTTCACATATAAATATAAGTTAATTTTAGTAGAGAAGGAAGATACATAACCATAATAGAAGTATATTTTTCAGTTTTTTTTTATTAAAAAGAAAGCTATAAAAAAAGAAAACCCCCATAGTAGAATTTTTCTCCTGTATCGTAGATGTGACTTACATACATTAATTGTATAAGAACTTACATCCAGACCTAGAACAATTATTTGTAGCCATGCAAACAATTGTTTCATTCAGAATTCGAACACGCACTGCAGCAACGCGACCAAACTCTTAGCCAATGCGCTACGGAATTATTTCGTCCATTGAGTGTCATGATAGTGCCCTGATGGTCATGTCATCCATTTACACCAGATGTATACCCAAAACAGCGGTAGAAGCAGCGACGAAGGTGTAAAACGTCTGGTACTCCGATCACCAAATTGCTAAGAGGCGCTTATCTATCCGTGACCTTGTGATTTGTTGTTGTGTTGATCATAGCAATGAGGATGAAAACACTACAAACATACCTCTTTAAAGAAATACAATTCTGAACACAATAGTTTTAACTCAAGCTTTCTTAAGGAAAATAAAATATATAAATTCTAAAATCTCTAAAATATCACAACTCTCCTACATTTTTTATTGGTTAAGGGTGATAAACGAGCATACAGTCCACCTGATGGTAAGTGGTTGCTGTAGCCCATAGACATCTACATCTATCCTCGATTACAAATCAAAATGCAGATGCGTCGTCACCCGTGAGAACTAAGATGGAATGCCTCGGTTCCAGTAAAAAGGGTCTCCGGTTCTCTACACTCACCACACGATACACAGCAGTGTTAAGATTATATTTTACACTAGTATTCTGTGAAAGCGTGGTCCTTCCCCGGTCGAGTCGACCCATTCGTGCTACAACTACACTACTAATATAGCTGCAGTATGGCTCTACCACGTATAGATTTGTTAAATTAACAGAAATTAAAAAATAATACTGCTTTTCTTCCTACCGAGACTAATTTTTTTATGTCCGTGTTTTAAAATGTAAAACAGGCTACAAAAAAGGAATTCCTTTCTCATTATCGTTGATTATAGCTTAGTTATTAAGTCACTAGCGATCCGCTCCGGCTTCGCACGCGTGATTTCTGGATGTCGACAACATCGCCAACTACTGAGTCCAATTGTGAATCTAAACCATCCCACTCACAACCCACAAATACACTCAAAAAGTTCATCAAAATCGGTCCAGCAATTTTCGAGTTTTTTCGTGACTAACGGTCAGCAACTGATTTTTATTTATAGCGATACATATTATCTCTGTGCCTATCCATCTAGTCTAGTCTAGTCTTTTGAAAATAAAGTGAGCAACTTTAAGCATTTCTTCGTCACTCATTCTCTTTCAGTTCGTGTTAATGTACTATAATTTAAAATCAAATAAATTGTTAATATTCTATTAATCCAACAACTTGAAAACAGTAATAAAAATAGAGAAAAAAATACACACAGGAGTATGCTTCACGTTTTATTATAAGAACAACGAAGCCCGAGCCTTCCGTCGAGCTGTATATAGGTGTTATCTTATCCGATCAAAGATTTACTACCACGCGTAACATATCTACACACATTTGCATGTTATAACCCGTTCAACTAATAGTGTCTAAGATAAGCTTGTTGCGTTCCACAGTATTCATACTGATACAATTTACAACATGTAATATCTCATCAATCAATAAGTTAAATTTATTGGCATAATATGTTATAAATTAGGTTACGTCTACAGAAACAAATACACGATAAATGTGTGCTTGTGTGAGTGTTCATTGAAGCAACAGGCTATGAGGTAGTATACCCACTTCTCTCCACTTACTCCCCATAACCAATCTATGCGAATCGGATTCAGCGTATCTTGACGCATTTTCTATTATCAATCAATCCCTATCGCTTATTCTAGCACTAGTTAGCATTTCAACACAACGTAATAAAACATTTAAAAAAACGTAAAAATCCGAATTCTAAATACATATTATCATTATTTATGCATGATTTTAAAATATCGCTATGATTTACATGCCTTATTTCCGCCCTCCCCTTTCCACCATCGGACAACGAGTCGCTCAACCAGTCTACACCGCTTTGTTGTCGACATACCAAGCAGTCTGGTTCATCGGTTTAATTGCGTACATCAAAAGACTAGAATAATTTGCCAACATCTGTCTTTCCATCGGAGTACAATGTGGGTATCTTCAAGGGTTTTGTTAAGTGAGAGTGCACCTTGCCCCCCTCGGCTGCCTTAGCACTTACCACCAGGTGGGATAGTAGAGCATTGACTTATAATTGTAAAAAAAAATAAGATGAGATTTTAGTAGCTAGATCGACGAGTGAGCCAATATACAATACATAAATGTAAATACTCTGTGTTTATACAGCACAGAGTATATTTGCAAAATATACTCTGTGCTGCACAAAATATATTTTGCACTAATATTTCATTAAGTTTATAAGACATATTAATATATTTTAATGACCATTGATAATCAGTTTCTATGTCATATATCTATCAAACTTGTGAAGTGTTTTAAAATTATACAGGACCGAGGTGATACCGTGAAAGCAAACGAGTCTTAAATATATCTCAGAGTTTGATATTGATCGAAAGTGAAATGTATGTATTAACAGCTTAAAAATACTACGGTAATAAATTAGGAGTATTTTATGAGATACTCAAGTAGCGTATCGGTAAAATACAGTAGCTCTTGCAACCTGTAACATATTTACATATATAAATGATATACTTTATAAAAAATATTTTTTCCAACTTTAGGAGATATATTTACATCTCAGTAAAAATATAGTTTTTGCAACCTCTAGCATATTTATCTATATATGTAAAATACTATATAAAATGTTACAGATATTTTAAAAGCAGAAAGTAGTAGTTGGTCTGAAAGATGTAGTGACAAAAATTGAGAAAGGTATGCTGAGATGGTTTGGCCATGTCGAGAGAATGAATGAAGAACGATTGACGAAAAAGGTGTATAAGGCGAGTGTGAATGAAAGTGTTGGAAGGGGTAGACCTAGGCGGACGTTTCTAGATCAAATCAGGGACGTCTTGAAAAAAGGCCAGGTCAAGAGTACCCTAAACCGAAGAGCATGTATGAAGGGAATAATGAAAGTGGACTAAGCGAAACATGTATGTAAGGATCGTAGCAAGTGGAAAGAAGTGGTCTTTACCTACCCCTACGGGAAAGAGGCGTGATTGTGTGTGTGTGTGTGTGTGTGTGTGTGTGTGTGTGTGTGTGTGTGTGTAATATTAAATTTTAACTTTCTGAGAATTATTTGTGTCTCGATAAAAATATAGCTCGTAAATGCAACCTCTAGCATATTAACATATGTAAGTGATTTAAAAATATATTATTGATATTTTTAAAATTACTATTTTTTCTTAACGTAGATTGAATTTTATTATTTTAAATATATATATATATATATATATATATATAGTTAATATGGTATTATGGTCGTCACCTTAAGCTTTGCCGCCCTATAAAACAAATACTAGCGGGAGAACAGTGACAAAAACGCAAAGTCGTATACTATAACCAATATATTAAGAAAATAATAGCAAATAATCTTTTGGAATAATAAGGAACACTTCGAAAAATCAACTTAAAAAACTAACTGCACTACACAATCCTAAAATCAACTAAAATATTCACTATAATGTCAACTGTCAAAATGGCGTCGATAAAGCAGCGCCATTTTGACCCTACATCATTTGATTCACTGATAAAGAGCTATCGTATCACATAGCCATCTATGCTATAGTTTTTGAGTTATAAGAAAGTGACCGTATTAACCGGATGACCATATTACCCTCACGCACTATAGTCGAAACAATAAAAGTAACTGATGCTGACTGTTGACTTCTTATCTCAAAGTTCTAAGCCCTCATTTAAATTTTGTCATCTAATACCGATGATTTTGATTAAAGTAATTATAAGTGGTTTTGTGTGTGTAAAATCTTATGGCTTCAGATAGGCGGCAAACCAGCGACGAGCAACAGCGTCAAAGGAACGAAACATTGCATTGTTTCTACAATCTCAAATCCTCGCATTTCGGTCACGTCTACGCAACACATCATTATATAAGTGCACGAATGTGTACGCAAACACAGAAGCACTTTCTTTTCTATTTTATTCTATTCCCTCACTCTCCGTCCGAGGGGAAGTCAATCCGATACATCCTTAGAGAAATCTGACCGGACAAACACCGACAACTTTCTGACTTTGACTATTACTAATAATTTCCTAACAGAAAAACGTCAGTAGCCTAATGGCAGGACGCGGACCGCGAACTCGAAAGGTCGTGGGTTCGAATCCGCCTTGCGACTACCGTCGTGAACCACTTCTAACACAAGCATTTTAAGCTTACCAAGAAGTGTTTAAAGGGAATATTAGTAATGTTTAATAGCATTACTAGTTTTTTTTTTCATTTTTAAATACAAAGTCCAATACCTAAATCATCACTACACCAACGAGGTAGTTGAGGATGTAAGTACTCTTTTAAGTCGTTATATAACGGGACTTAAATATTTAATTTACATAATAACAACTTCAATGTTAAACATAAGCAGTATACTGTGGTATTAATACCGATCTTTACTACCTAACGTCCTATTTAAGCAGACAAATTATTACCATTCATACGTACTCAATTCGTCTGCAACTCATTTACAATTATTCTCGTTTCTCGCATGTCCTGTTTGATTGCATTCGCTTTCCTGGTATTAACCAACTAATAAAGTGGCATCAGATCATTTAAATTAGCTATCAGGCAGTACTAATGCCTTATAATAAGCAACTAAGAGGACGGGATTATTTCAAAACGTACACAGTAGTCTAATGTTTACCACAGATGTCTAATCGAAAGTTTTTATACGTGGTAGAGCCATGCTGCAGCTATATTAGTAGTATAGTTATAGCACGAATGGGTCGACTCGACCGGGGAAGGACCACGCTCTCACAGAATACCAGCGTAAAATAGCAACTTCATGCTGCTGTGTTTCGTATGATGAGTGTATAGAACCGGAGATGCTTTCTACTGGAAAAGAGGCATTCTATCTTAGTCCTCACGGTTGACAACGTATCTGCATTTTGATTCGCAAATGAGGATAAATGTAGATGTCTATGGGCCACAGCAACCACTTACCATCAGGTGGACTGTGTGCTCGTTTGTCACCTTATCTTATAAAAAAAAAAGTTATGGACTGCAAACTCAGGAGGTTGTGGGTTCAAATCCGCCATTCGGCTACTGTGGTGAACCTCTCTTAACACAACAATTAACACAAGCATTTTTAAGCTTACTTAAAGTGTCTAACAGGAATATTAGTATTGTTAAGGGCGTTACTAGTATTTTTTTTTTCTAAAATAATACAATAAAATAAAAGGTATATAACTAAAGCATCAGTAGGCTAATGCTTAAGGGTAATACGAATTTAAAGTCGTATGTTCGAATCCGCAATTCGACTATTATAGATATAAAGAAACACATTTATTTCTCAATAAAACTTTCTTATAAATTATGGGTGAAACAACTCCAGAAAGTAGTTTAATATACTCATGTTGGGGTATTTAGTAACTTGGATAGGTTTACCAGAATATTAGCAATGGTAAAAGTATTACTTATAATCATTTAAAGGACGTATGTAGCTTTTACTGTTTATATTAGAAGTTGTAAACACGTAATGGATTTATAATAAAAAATCCAACTACTGGGCCCAATTTAAATTAGTAATTTGTTTTAGGTTCATTTATTTATAATATGTTTAATAAACTGTATCAAAAATTAAGAATTATGCAAATTTATTTATACCACAGCGCATTGTTTATTATTTCGCGACCGAAACTTCAGATTAGGCGAATTTAAAATTTAAATACTTACTGACCTGATGGCAATGATCACACTAATTCGAGACAATACGTTTAATATACAATAATATGTAGAGTAGTAGTATATGAGATGACCTAGTGTTCATACATAAATTAGGAAGTTGGCGGTGCTTCACATACGAGGCTCAGAAATCACGTAAAGTTATGGATCCTGCGCTTGCCTGGCCAGTTGTGTCCTATCGGACTGTGAGTGAGGGAGCAGAGCGCACCTATGTTTGCACCCACATTCCTGCACTGTAATCAAGTCCTGCGTAGATGGCTGGTCTCTGTTGAAACTGGCCGCCAGAACTAAAGAAATATGAAAATAAATAAATAAAAGGTGTATTTGAAATCTACTGCTTAACTACTTTTATGTCATTCACATATATGTTACAAAATATAATATATTTTCTCAATATAATCTATATTACCTTTACAGATATTACCAGCGTAATCCCTTATGTAATAAACACACTCTTTAGTTTTTTTGTATTATGTGTAATGAGTTAATATTGACAATATTAAATATGTATCTCTTACGTTAGGTGTTTCAAAATAAGTCAAATCTTCATCAGTTATAAAACTAACAAAGGTTTAAATTAACTGTAATATTTTTCATTTACTTTTATTTTAAAATTAATAGCTAAAAATATAGTTTAATAAAGTTGTTGTATCAACTTGTACCCATTAGTAGACCAGACCAATAATTAATCTGTAAAAGTTGTTTTAAAATCGCAAAAGATTTCTTATCTGACAACATCCATCATTGATAAAAAGCAGCGCTATTTGAAATAGAATGTCTTAAAAGCGTTATTACATCGCATGACGAGAACCAATGAGCTTACAAGCAGAACGTAAGTAAATAACAGCATTATAGCCAACGGGTCCTTAAAATGAGCCACATGTATTTCAAAATCCGCACCTTTATATGCGAAATATTTATAATATATATCTATCTTTAACAATTTATGGTTGATGATAAACCATAAAATAAATACAGCCCTTACTATGGTGGTAAGTATATGGTCGTATCCTTTTCAATTTAAAAGCCCAATGAGTGTTGATAATATCCTCTTGCCTATTTTGGCCGTCCAACACCAGTGCATCCACTACCGTATTATAGTTTGAAGAATACGAGAGTTAGTATGATAACAGGATGTACGGCATTTCATCTTAGTCCTACTTATCCATCTTAGTCACTTCAGTTACTTTCTTTATTTGATATTGGTTGCAATGTGAATTGCCTACAGTAGCCACTGCCTGTGACTATCAGATGACCGTTAGCTCATTTTTTAATATTATATGAAAAAACCGGCAATGTGCGAGTCGGACTCGCGCACCGAGGGCTCCGAACAAATCTGTAGGTATATAAGTTTAAAATGTTTAAAAGCCTTTTATTATATGATGTAACTAAAAATTTATGCTTTTCGCAATTTTTCCTTTATCTGTGCTATAAAACGTTGCTTCGTACCAAATTTCAAGATTCTGAGTTTAAAGGAAGTACCCTGTAGGTTTTGATTCCCTTGCGAATGTCGAAAATTTACGGCATAAACGGCTGTATCTTTTGATTGCGTTGGCTTAGAAGTTTGATTTTTTCACAGCTGTAAGGGACAGTAGACTTGAGTATTTGATATGATTTCAGCTTGATACCTTCACGCGTTCCTGAGATAAAGGGTCTTAACAGACAGACAGAGGGACAACAAAGTGATCCTATAAGGGTTCCGGTTTTTCCTTTTGAGGTACGGAACCCTAAAAGTTTAAAATATGTTGGTTTTGTACATAAAACCTGAAACTGAAAACAGATTATAGTAACATACAAATATAGTAACATACAAAATCTTTAGTATAAACTTATGAGAATAATATTAGAAACCTGCAGTAATTCTGACTTTTACTTTTCTGAAAGCGATTTTACAATAAAACCGTAAAATTGAGTCTTAGATAAGGCGACGAGTAACGTTATAGTAATGGACGATCTTTAAATTGGTTCCCAACGAGTGGTCAAGTAGCTCTCATGTTACTAATGCTTCGCTAAACAAGCTTGAGTGTGGACATACAGTTTATTGCTCCTGTGTAAAATGATATTACAGTATAATGTCTTCAAAGCTTAGATATTTCACGATAGCCGACCGACGTAATCGATTGCGAACTGTTTACGAGCTTTTAACCGCGGTTGTTTCATAACATTTTTTTTTTCAATATATAAAGATATATTTTATAAATCTGTAGTTGTTTTTTACTTTTATAATAAAGATATTTCAATAATTATTTCAATAACATTTATAACTTTTTCGTTTTTACAAATCGAAAATTGAATACATCGATATTTATTCAATTATTTGAAATAATACACATATAATACAATTTACAAACATACTGTTGCGCGCCACTATTAATGTCTTGTGGCAACACTAGTTACACTAGCACCCTCTAGTGTCGAGTAGCAGAACTAGGAGAGTCAAGATCCTTCCAGAAATTTCGGGACCGATATGTACTCGAACATTCTAGATGTCGCTACAGTAGAAGGTTCTGGAAACTATCTGAGGCCCTATATAAGGCCTGTATAGACCTCGAATAGGCAGTATTGAATCAGCGATATAAGCGAATACTTCGAAGCGAAATAACTGCGAACTAAAGTGATTGTGTTTTATTATTAGTGTGGTTTTAGATTGTAATTAGTGTTGTGTAATTAAAGTGTCAATTTTGGTAATTTAATCGGCAGTTTTTAATTGTCTCGAACCCCAAGCTCGTAACAATTGGTGTCAGAAGTGGGATCAAATCATGCCGATTTTACCAAAGGACGACATGGAGGGTATCCGTGCCCGAAGTCAACCCCAGCTGGAGACGGACCAGAGACGATTTGGTAATGCAACGCCACAAACGTCGGAGGGCCAGCTGCTGACCACGGAGGCCGCCCCGTCAGCAGCACCTGCATCTGCAGCACCTTTCTTAGGTGCTCTGATGATGATGCTGCAGGATCAGGCTCGCTGACAGGAGGAACAGGCTCGCCGACAGGAGGAACAGACCTGTCGGTTGGAAGAACAGCTGCAGCGCAGTATGGAAGAGCAGATGCTCCTCAGGAAGGACCTCCACGCTACCTTCGGGAAAGAGATAAAGGAGGTGAAGGATAGGGTTGCTCAACATGACAAACGCCTGTCGGAAGCTGAAACCCGAATCGACCAAGTGAACAATCGGGTTGATAACGTGATGGCTGACGTGAAGAAAACGCTGGACGACCTCAAAATTGGGGATAGAATTACAGCTCCCGTGGTAGCTACAACACCTTCGCTACGTGGATTCAAAGTGCCGCCGTTCGACGGGACTTCTTCCTGGTCGGCCTACAAAATCCAATTCGAGGCTGTCATGAAAGCGAACCGCTGGAATAAAAGTCAGGCCATGACTGCTCTCACCCTAGGCCTGCGCGACCAGGCCTTAACTGTTCTGGAAGCTCTCGGTAAGGAAGTGACTTACGAGCAGCTCCATAAGGCATTGGAGGCGAGATATGATGACGCTCACCTGGAACACGTCTTTCGTGCACAGCTCAAAGATCGAGTGCAACGGAGTAACGAAAACCTGCAGCAGTGGGCCCTTGAGGTGGAGAATCTGGTTCGAAAAGCATACCAGTCTGTACCTGTGCTCATTGTAGGGAACTTGGTGCAGAAATTCATCGACGGCATCCGCGACCTTGAAGTCAGAGCTGAAGTGAGGCTCGGGCACCACGAGACGCTTAAGGACGCGTTGGCCCATGCACTGAAGGTGGAAACCGTGCGGTAGGATCATCGTTCCTATCGCGTCAGGGAGGTTGCAGCGACTACAGTTCGCGACCACAATAAAGAATACAGCCCTAGGTGCTACGGCTGTGGCGAAAGGGGCCATCTTCGACCTAGCTGCCCTATGCGAACTGTAGAAAGGAAAGGTGATCGATAGGGTTGTGTGGCTCACAGCACCGCCCAGCTGCAGCAGGGAAACTGGCGGGTGCTGACTGATGTTAGAAAAGGTACTCCTAATTTGTACATGTGGATCGACTGGCGCGTTATTATGGGGTCAACAATGCTCGGTACGAGCATGTCTTAGGAGGGGGCAGTGTTGCGCGCCACTATTGATGTCTTGTACATGGCAACACTAGTTATACTAGCGCCCTCTAGTGTCGAGTAGCAGAACTAGGATAGTCAAGATCCTTCCAGAAATTTCGGGACCGATATGTACTCGAACATTCTAGATGTCGCTACAGTAGAAGGTTCTGGAAACTATCTTAGGCCCTATATAAGGTCGGTATAGACCTCAAATAGGCAGTATTGAATTGGCGATGTAAGCGAATACTTCGAAGCGAAATAACTGCGAACTAAAGTGATTGTGTTTTATTATTAGTGTGATTTTAGATTATAATTAGTGTTGTGTAATTAAAGTGTCAATTTTGGTAATTCAATCGGCAGTTTTTAATTGTCTTGAACCCCAAGCTCGTAACAATACGTTGTAAAGTTTAATGAAAATTAAAGTAAAAAATACTACAGAAATAATATTTATTTGCGGAGGATAAATATTATTTCTGGGTTGATTAATAATTATGAATGGACGTCGTAAGGGAAAAGTCTTTTCGCGTCTACACTTAAAATCTATACAAATAAATAAAATTGAAGTGTCTGTTAATCTGTTTGTAATGTTAAAGTAACAGCTTTTTACTAAATGCATATTAAATTATATATTGGCTTACATATAGACCATACCTTAAGCTGGGGAGTTCAAGTTGCTGAAATAAGCCGTAAAGTTACTGCCACCTTACGTTGTCTTTGCCATCTCAAAAACTTTCTGCCTTTTAAAACTAAACTTCTTCTTGTCCAGACTTTGATATTACCCATTATTGATTATGCGGATGTGTGTTACCCAGATCTATCTCAATATCTACTCGATAAGTTGGAGCGCCTTCTCAACAATTGCATTAGGTTCATTTTCGGCTTACGTAAGTATGAACATGTTTCTCAGTACCGTTCTAAGCTTAAGTGGCTTTCTATTCGTCAAAGGCGTAGCTCCCGAATTTTACAAGTACTATATTCAATTTTAAATGGCCCAAATTCTCCTTCTTACCTTAAGGATAGCTTTCAGTACCAATATTCTACTCATGATAGAGTTCCCGTTCCCAAAATAGTCTTAAAATTCGTATTCCCCACATAAGAGTGGTTTCTTTAATTACTCGTTTACTGTGCAGTCCATACTGCTCTGAAATGCCTTGCCTGTTCATATAAAAAAACCAGTAACAAACAATATTTTCAAGTACTACTACTAGTAGACTAGTTCGAGAATTCTTTAACAGGAATAATACCACCTGATTTATCCGATTTTTGTTTTTCTCCCTCTTTCGCTTTGTAATTGATATTTTGTATAATATGTATTTTAATATGCATCATGTTATTTTATTTTTGTGTGATATTATTTTATATTTATTTAGAGAGTTTGCATATATAAATATATTATATTCGTTTATATATTTTGTTTATATATGTATATAAGTATATTATATCCGTTTATATATTTACTATTAATTTTTTTTCTTTATTACAAAGTAGGTAATATTAAGTTTGTATAGTTTAAAAATATTTTATTTATTTGCTTTTTATTATAAGATATAATGTTTTTACTTATTTATTAATTTTTGGAGTGGTGTTGCACCTACGAGCTATGTACCACAGATTCTCAAATCATCCAGGGTTGACTGGTAGAAAATGCCACAAGGCATTAAGTCCACCCTTTATATCCCTTATTATAAGGTAGATGTAAAAATAAATAAATAAATAAAGTATGTACGGTACTAATACTAGAAAACAATTTGTAAATTTTTTGTCTGTCTGTTTGTTCCGGATAATCTCCGAATCGGCTGGACTGGCTGGTAACGTAGGATACTTTTATTTTAGAAAAAGAATTAGTGTTCCGCGCAAAAAAATTAAAACCTATGAAATCGTAGTAAATTTCACGCGGGCAAACCGGAATAGTTGTAAATAAAATAAAAACTCCATTTCACAAACTGTAAAGTTCAGAGCATGACAATGGCGGTGAATTAATTAGTTAAATAACAACAATGATTTATTTTTTATTAAAACTAGGACAAGCCTTAGCCGAAGTCATATTTGTAGTACTGTTGAGAGCTAATTTAATGAGCTTTCATTACAAGAGCCTATTTGTTTTTCAAATTATATTATCAAAGGAATATAGAACATGTAGCGTGTTTTAATTAAAATCAACAATACGCAAATGACTTAGAATAAACAGACGCTCGAAATTGAATTTTAATAACATAACATTTTTTTAAAAGCTTATTTATACCGGCTTCTTAGAAAGAAACGAAACTGACACGTAATTTTATTAAAAAAGCAACACTATCGTAATACCTTGATCCTCGAAACAAAATGTTAATACATATTCCTCTTTAACTTTTTTTTATGTGGGTTAATCAATATCAATCATATTATTCTTTATTTTATTCGTCATTATTTTTTACACCAATACACACTAAAATTAAAACGAAAGAAAAAAATATAATATATAGAATGTACAATATCCGTTTTATCACTCTAGAAGCGATTTCTTCCCGACAACTTCTTTTTGGTCAAAGAACTGTTGTTTACAATTGATCACATGTAGGGAAGGTGTACATAAATTAAACAAATAAGTTAAAGAAAAAAAACACAAGATGTCAGTGATATGTGTGATAGATACAATTAATGTTGGGAATTACAATGGAAAAGATTTTTGAAGAAAAAAAGAGACTGAACACGTCTAATATATGAAAGCAAGGAGTTCCATAGGCGTACAGCTATAACCAATATATATATATATATATATATATATATATATATATATATATATATATATATATATATATATATATATATATCGATTATATATATTACTGATGGAGTGGAGAATCTGTAGCTTAATTTAATTAAAATCTAGCAGATCAACGATTAATAGAATACTATGGTGCTTGAAATAAAATGATTTTATATTCCTATAAAACAAATTTAAGCGGGCTGCTTTAAAAAAATATTGTAATATAATATGTGTTGTTCACATAAATATAACTAGACAATAATAATATTCAAATTATTGCTTTGAATAATATGGTGATAAATTGTTATAAAAGAGAAAAATTCGGTTTGCAAAATATTATGCGTCTAAGACAGAAATGCTTTAATCGGTTTGTACACGTAGAAAGAATGAACGAAGAAAGCGTGATAAAACAACTTTATCCTGCAAAAGTCGGTGGTTGAGTCAGCAGCGACGCCCTAGACGGTGTTTTATCGACTAAATTTGCGGTCTAATGAAGATGAACCGAATTAAGTGTAAATTAATCGATGAGCATGTGTGCCTATTGATGTGAAATAAGCAAGAGAGGTGTGTCAGGATAGTGAAAATTTGAGGTCCACATTTTCAATACCCTTCTAACTAACAGGCATGAAAATTTGTTTATGTTATGTTATGTCATATTGTGCCTTGTTATAAAGAAAATTCAAAAAAAGGTTCGACATTGCTCATAGCTTTTTAAATGTATGTGTGGCGGCGCTGTCGTCGCTCCACTAGCGTAACACAACGAAACCTAACTCGCGCTTATAAAGTTCTGAAAATGAAGCAAATACAAAGAGGAGACGGTATAAGCAACTGTGCACTGTGATTCTAAGTAGGTTCTGACGTCATCATAGTGGGCGTGACTTTAGTTAGTATACTGTCAGCATTTGTCCTGTGCGCTTATTTGTTGAAAATCGTAAATCGGTGTATTTTCGTAGTATTAAGAAGAAAAGGATGAAGTGTTGTCTTTTATCGTGTAAAAACTACTCAGATAGACGCTCTTATGCTATGGATGGCATCACATTTCATGCATGGGCCACAGGGCCTATATACACCTACATCTTTACTCGAATATGTACCAAATACATATTGCATATACCCCTGAGTACTAAGATGGGATTCTCTCTTTATTCCATCATCGGACCACCAGACACTCGGCATATTCGAACTAATCGTTTGCTTCTTCGTTCGTAACCCTAATAGCAAAAGAATTGAATAATTTACCAGTACCTGTCTTTTCATCCGATTATAACGTGGGTGCTCAAGACAAGAGTGAATGCTGACTTTTGTTAAGTCAATGCGCTTTGCCATCTTCGGCTGCTTCAGCACTTACCATCAGGTGGAATAGTATTTAATCAAACAAAAGTAGATAAATAGTTGCCTTTAAAAAGCGTTTCGTCACCCAAAAAGTGTTCCGCGTAATGACAAGAATGTCACTTACTACTATTTATATAATACTATACGTATTTTACGTGAATATTTTGTGCGAGCATGATCCTTCCCCGGTCGAGCTAGGTCCCATTCGTGCTATGATCATAATTTGTTACAACGTGACTTTAACACAGATTTTTTTATAGAGAATATGGTACAGCACACAGGCCACCTGATGATAAGTGGATACTATAGCCCATAGACATTCACATCTATCCTTGATTAAAAATCAAAATGGAGATGCGTCAGCCCTGTGGATTAAGATGAAATATACCTCGGTTAAGTAAAAAGGGTCTGCGGTTTTCTACACTCGCCATACAAAACACAATACAGCATTAAGCCAGTATTTTACGCTGGTATTCTGTGAGAACGTGAGAAGTATAAATATGGCTGCAGCATAGTTCTGTCACGTTTATAATAAACAAGCTGTTCCCCGCGACTTCGTTCGCATGTAATTTAAGTTTTTGGTTTTATTTTTTGCGCGGAAGTCTAATTTTTTTTTTCTAAAATAATAGTAGCCTAAGTTACTCCTTATAATATCAGCGATCTGACAGTGAAAGTCCCGTTAAAATCGGTCCAACCATTTCGGAGATTAGCCAGAACAAACAGACAGACAGACAAAAATTTTAAAAATTGTGTTTTTATAATTGGTGCCGTATATCCTTTGACATGCATTTAGTAAAAGGTTGTTATTTTGAAATTACAAACAGACATTTCAATTTTATTTATTTTTATAGATAAATCTAGTTAGTTGTTTGTCAATTTAGCTTTAAATAGCCAAATTTACGTTTCACAATGGCTCAGTTTATCTCCCGTCATACACGCGATTGTGCTGGTTGGAATTATTATTAAAATATGTATTAATTTCCTTTACGGCCGCTAATTCGAGTAATGTGTTACAGGTCGCCGCTACACATTCTAACTCTCACTGCCCGTGCACCACTAACACACTCGTACACGCGCGGAAACCATCTCCAATCATTATTAGTGACCAAACGTTCATATTTTGTGAGACATCAAGCTACAAGTAATTTATTTATTGAAGAATAATTTTACACGTGTGAAAAAATAAGATTATTAATATCAATTAAAATTATTAAAAATACTAACCAGTGATATATTTGACCGATAAAATTACAAATCTTAAAGACGCATAGCAAAAAAAAATCAATTTTTTTTCGAAAATTACATAAAAATTTTGTCATTGTTTGTTATAATAACGGAAATTTACACATTATGATTATGAAGTCATATAATTATTAAATATATTCGGCGGTATTGGTTAGCCTTATAATTTCAATGCAGCTAGTTCGCCAGCAATTTACTAGTAATACCCAACAGTTGAAATAATTTTATTCCTTGTCAATAAATGTGTACAATGTATCTCCAATATAAAATATCCAATTAGATAAATTGTTCGATCTAATGTAGTTTTTATCTCTCGATTCTAAATTAAAGTACTATTTCAAAGTGTTTATTTTGCATTGATAATTACTACGTAAGTCACTCTAAAGGTTTCGCGAAACTAAAAAAAAATTCTAAGGTTAAAATTCTCATTATTAAATATTTTTTTTTAATTAAATGTTTTCAAAGCAAATTACACCAGAATATTAAGTTTCACGCATCTGCACCAATTTATGAAACTCTTTTTTCAGTACGCCTTAGACTCTTCTTCTACGGTATGCTCGAACACTGCTTGCTCATTTTTCAGTGATAGAAACTGTATCGCTTTTAGTTCATTTTTATTATAATGAATAAAAAGAACTCATACGGTGCTACATCATAGCTGTAAGATGGGTGAACCAAAAGCTTAACCGATGCACTGTACTGTAAAACATCAGTGTTACGGAAGTTTTGAATCGTTAACCCAAGGAGCTACGCGTCCGATCACTTGTTCACTCACAGAAGTGAACACTTATGGCAATAATTTGGGAGTATATCCTTCAACATTGATGCCACTTCGATTTTATAAAGAAATTTGATACGAGATACTCTACAAAAGTTAATTAACTAGCGATTTAACTCTCTAATATACTTAACAATAGCTTAACTTTTGGTAGGCGGTTCTAGATCTAATTTATATATCCAAGATTCATCAACTGAAATAATGTCCTAAACATGCCGAAACGAGCATGTTTTAAATTTATTATTCATGTAGTTCCACGCATTTCTGTTTCTGATCATCAGTGAGGTTGTTCAATATCCAACACGAAACTATCCACCTCACACAAAAGTGTTACTGTAAAATCTCGTGAACACTTCTCTTCATACATAACTCACCTATTCTCTTGTATTAAGTGTTTCACTGCTAACACGTTTCTGTCCGTAGACAACGGCAATTGACCACTTCTTACAATTAGAATTAGCCTACTATGCTGAAATTCGATGAACCAGCGGTACATGCTTGCTTTAATAGGGCCTTTTGTTCCTATAGTGCCATTTGAAGACTATCAAACGATTTTTTTCAGGCAACAATCAAAATTGTAAAATATCAGTGATCTATTTTTCAATGAAACACGATATTAACTCGTAACAAATGTGGAGAGGAAAATTTGAAATTAGAATATTGGTATTTTTACGTGTTCATAATCGTATTTTCAAAATAAATTATAACTGGCCAATGTCTCGATACAAAAAAAATCGCAATACTTCTGAGTTTCCTGTCGTATTTAGTATTGGGTGTACTTTATGAATTAAATTTTGGTGCACTTTCAACCATATTTCCTTTTTTGGGTTATAAAATGTTAAATTAAAAATATCAGTTTTGTTTCATTTCAGATTTCAAACATATGTTTAAAATATGAAAGACGTTCGTTCGCCAGTAATTCTTTAAAACTGGTAGCCATAGCAGAGGTTAGAAGACTCATTGCATTTTGCATGAGCATTAGATATCGCTACAATATAATGTGTCGCTCTATTATTCTGCACACGTCATGCTCTTGATTAGTTTCTTATATCTTGTTTGATTGTAATTTAAAAATATAATAACAATTAATAAAACAAATTTTGAGAGTTTTTAAGAACTATTATTTCCTAAAATAAAAAAATGGAACTCGTGAAATTTCATGAATGTTAACCTCATAAAAATTTATTTATTAATTTTGCATAAACGTTTTTATAATCATAATTCGGTAAAAATCAATAAAGTTCCTTCGACTGATAATTAATAGATAAATATTAAAGTTAACATGTGTAACAAAATGTGTAATAAGTGATAACATAGACTTCCTATGGCAAAATAAACACAAACAAGCCGTGGTACCATAGCCGCAGCTATCTGCGGCATGTTGCGGACGCCGCCAAAGTACCGCTTCAGCGATTTCTTTCGTTTTTTTTTCAAGTGACGTCTCGGATTTCTAAATAATTTAAATATGCGCACGTTACAAACAGAGATAGTTAATTAATGGATTTCATGTATTGGATTTCTGTTTGCCCATATGTGCTGAACTTGTCATGCGTTAATACTCGCATTTCTTTACAGTAAACTGAGCTGAGATACAATGAACTTATAATTTAAATTTGTATGCAACAATTTGTGTGTTACAACTTTATATTTTTTTCATAATTTTGCGTGCAATGACATCGCACATCATATTTATTAAATTCGCGATACGATCTGGTAATTGGTGCGAATCACGAAAGTGACACTTACTTCTTTATTGACACCGTAAAGTAATCCGTTTAGAGCACAAAACCATGTCACTGTCACAGATGGTCCTAGGTTTCAGTAGCACTGGGTGCGCGGCGCGGTTGTGCGGCCCCGGTGTGGATTTGAGGCGCGTGCGAGCCTCGTCGGTGCGCAGGCGCAACTGAATGCGGCGTGCGAGTCTGGTGAAATGATCCACTGGGATGGGAGTCGCGGAACGAAATCGCATAAGTAAAATCTCTGGGTGTTATAAACGTAAAAGTGGCCCTGCTTCTAATCGCCGGTGAGCGATTTGTTTATTGCATTTTCCGGTGCAAACACCGGACAGCTGAAAGTTTTCATACAAGCTGGTTTTCTTGCTGTTTTACTTCCATTTGCAATATTTTAATATGAAAATACAAGTTAAATTGGATTACTTATGCAATTTTTTCTCTTGCCTAATAAAATAGTAATTGTATTTATCATTTCTCATTAACATTTTTTTCCTCATTTTTCTGATAGACAAAAGCTGTACCAGTAATGCGCAAGATTAGATTTACATTCTGTAAGCGTTTCTCAAACTCACTACTCTGTAAAGATGCGTTGATGACTGCAGATCTGATACTCTCACATAAGGAAGATACAAAAGTAACAGCCTGTAAACTTCCCTCACCTGGGCACAGGTCTACTGTCATTTATGAGAGGGTTATATGTCATAGGTTGCTCCAGTGCATGCAGGGTTTCACATGATTTTTTTCACCAACGAGTATGTGGTAAATCAGCACTGGAAGTTGCAATTAATATTCTAAACTCTCTCCACTTTAGGATTTGCACAAGGACAAACATCAAGACGCGGAACAGTTATTTGTAGGCCATACAAATACTTGAAATGGTTATGATTCGAACCCGTGGTCCTCAGCGGCCAACTCAATGCTAAGTCACTTCGTCAAGTTCCATTGGTGCCGGCGAACCCAAATCCAGGTTAAAGAGTGTGTCGGAAACGAGATGAGTTTATCAGTGAGCAGATTGTACCGCAAGTAGTGTGTGTTAATACGAGTAGTATTAGTCGTAGTTCCCCCATAAAACTTTTTAAAGAGAAATAAGAAATGATAATAGTAATAATTTACTTTTAAATTTTCAATATAGTAAATATGGTGATCTGAATCCACCGCAGTCACAGAGGTGACAACACATATGAACTTGGATTTTTAATCGAGAATATATGGGTCACGTCAACCAGGGAAAGTTCACGCTCACACAGAATATTAGTGTAAAATAGAAGCATTATGAATTTGTCTTTCGTAAGTGATAAGAACCGCAGTACCTTTTTACAAATAACTATGCATTCCATCTAAGGCTTCTGGAGTGACAAGAAATCTATATTTTATCTTTATTTAAGGATAGATGTGGGTGTCTATAAGCCACAGGATCCATTTCTATCAGGTAGACTGTCAAGTCAACTATTAAGTACGATCCGAAATAAAGGATATGAAATATCTAAAGATTCTCTCATTCTCCACACCTCTTATGTTCTTTACTTTCCCTAAAGCAATAAAAACTGCTTCATTGACTTAAATAAAATCACAGAAAGGTACGATAATCTATCTAAAATGTTACAACGTCCAAACGAGCTTTAATTACGAATTGTACAGGAAATATAAAACTTTCTCATGTTTACTTTCATTTCATTACTATCCGCACCTAATAACTAAGAAATTACGATTGCAATTAATTTACCTGATTATTATCTTATAATAAAAAATGGGTTTCAAACTATTACTACGACTAAAAAGGTTATCGAATTCACACGCAGATCAGTAGATAGTTTAGTTAAAAATTTAAAATGGAACATGTAACTCGGTGGTCTAGTTTAAGATTATTTGCAATAAGAAACAAAAACTCATCATTCCTTATAGAAGACTGTGCAGTCAAATGATTAAATTATTACACATAGACAGTGATTAAATGTGTCATACTAAAGACTTCAACGGGTGCGGTTTATTGAGTATAAATTAATATTTAATCTTAAGCCTGAAATTTGACTACTATTTAAAATAATGTTTTTAATATTTTATGATATTTATGAGTAAGGTAGAATACAAAGGCCATTAATCAGATAAATGCATAGAAAAGAGATCAAATAATACAGGTTTAAATGACATCTACGTGAGTTACTGACATCTCTTCCTCAATTTATTTTTGCCACATTGGATCGTACCAATGGGTATTGCCCTCGTATATACTTATGTAATAAGACATTTCATAACTAAGAATAATGGTTACAGACCGACAAAAATATTTTTAGCTCAAAAACGCTGTATTAGAGCGATAAGTAACATCCCATCGGAGCCTAATTTTAAGAGCTTAAACATACTTCCTTTTCCCTGCCTCTATATATTTGAGGTTGGCAAATTTGTAATGCAAAACAAGCACATGTTTTTATAAACTAAAGATGTTACAAAAATAAACTTACGGAACCCAGATAAACTAGCATTTGATACAATTCCAAAAAGTTATCGCTTTCAAAAAAATAGCTGCGCGATGTGCAACACTATTTATAACAAAATACCCTCACATTCCATCTTAGTTCTCACAGGTGACAACGCATCTGCATTTTGATTTGCAAACAAGGATAGATGTAGATGTCTATGGGCCACAGCAACCACTTATCATCAGGTGGACTGTGTGCTCGTTTGTCACCCTATCCTATAAAAAAACATATTAAGCAATTACAATACAAAAAGTTTAAAATTTCATTACGACGATGGCTGGTAGAAAATAAATTTTACACAAGAAATTAGTTTTTAAATTGTAGTGATTAAATACCTGTTGTGGATGCATGAATAAATTTATTTATATTAATTTATTTATTTATAATATTTGTAAAAGGATACATACCTCTTTCATACCTCTCTCAAAGAGGTATGTAAGAATCGTGACACTCGGCGATCTGTTCTCTCTGGCTACCCCGTCAGGGATTGTGCGTGAAGATAAGTAAGTAAGTAAGTAATTAAAAGGATGTTTTTAGTTATGTGTATAGATTAAGTTTAGAAACTAATCACATTTTAAAAACTTTTGGACATTTGCATGCTGTTGAAAACAGCTAAATAGATTTTCTCAACACATTGTGATAACACCAAAAACAAAATATTTTTGTACCTATTTACTAGCAAATAAATAATTTGAATTTGAGATACACATATATTACAAGCCGTGTAGCCGTGGAGCCGTGTAGTGGCGGTCAAGAATATCCACTACCCCATATCCTCCCGTGGGTGTCGTAAAAGGCAACAAAGGGAAACAGGCAGGAGATGGGCAGCAGCATCTTCCTGGTAACGGCATAAATACAATAAAAAAACTGCGGTTGCCAACCCGCTCGCCAAGCGTGGCAACTATGGCAATATACCCCCCCATGAGCAATGACAATAATAAACGGCTCCCAGTCCCCGGCGGCCCCGCTATTCCTGGCTACGGTGGCGACCATGGTAACGGCGGGGCAGGGGGTGCTAAGAATCTCCGGTGGAGGTTCTGTTACCACCTTAGACGACTCGACCTGGCAACGTACAACGCACGCACCCTGAGGACTGACGAGAAGATCGTGGAGCTGGAAGAAGAGATAGACAAGTTGCGCTGGCATATTATAGGATTATCCGAAGTCCGAAGAGAGGGGGAGGACACGGTAATCCTCGAATCCGGCAACTAGCTCTATCACCGGGAGGGCGACCATCTGTCCCAAGGAGGTGTCGGATTTATCGTCCACAAGTCTCTCGTTAACAAGGTTGTAAAGATCGGGAGTGTGTCGACGAGGGTTGCGTACCTTATACTCAGAATCACCAAACGGTATTCGCTGAAGGTCATACAGGTTTACTTACCAACCTCGGCACACCCAAGTGAGGAGGTGGAGGAAATGTATGAGGATATCTCTAGAGCCATGCATTCCTCCAAAACCCAATATACGGTGTTAATGGGAGACTTCAATGCAAAACTAGGCACAAGAGAGAACGGTGAGCTGAAAGTAGGGAAATTTGGCATAGGGAAACGGAACCCAAGGGGCCAGCAGCTGGCCGACTTCATGGAGAAAGAGGGACTCTTTATGATGAACTCTTTCTTCAAGAAGCGGCCCCACAGGAAGTGGACCTGGTCGATCCCCGACGGTTCGACAAAAAATGAGATTGACTTCATTATGACGACCAGACGACAACTGTTCAGTGATGTCTCAGTGATCGCGAGGGTGAAAACCGGCAGCGATCACCGAATGGTTAGAGGCACACTGAACCTAAATGTTGAGTTGGAGAGGTCTCGTCTCATGAAGTCAACGCTCCGTCCCCCTCGTGCTCTAATGCAAAGTCCCGAAACCTTTCAGCTCGAGTTACAAAACCGTTTTCAGTGCCTAGAAGACTGCAATGAAGTGGACGATATGAATGACAAGCTCGTGGAAACTGTCCATGCGGTCGGAGCTAAGTTCTGCAAGACCCACCGCAGAAGAATACAAAAACTCTCCAATCACACTCTTAATCTCATGGCTGTTAGACGGGAGATGAGGCTACATTCTTCAACAGATTTGACAGCATACAGGCAACTGAACAAACAGATCTCCAAATGCATGCGGCGAGACTTACGCAACTTCAATACAGTTCGTGTTGAAGAAGCGATCGAGCGGAACCAAGGCGCCAAAGTCTTTGCCAGAGATCTGTCTGCCAGAAAGAGCCAACTGTTAAAGCTGAAGACCGAATGTGGCAGCATCGTTTCCGGGGCATCTGAGATTTTGAGTGAGATTGAGAGGTTCTATGGGCAGCTGTACACGTCATCGTTGGAGCCACACGCAAGTGTGAGTAACGATCCAAGAGCGAGTCTTATTCGACACTATTCCGAAGATATCCCGGACGTCAGTCTGAGCGAGATTAGAATGGCTCTCCAGCACCTTAAAAACGGCAAGGCCCCAGGCGAGGATGGAATTACAGCGGAGCTTCTGAAAGCGAGTGGAAGACCGGTACTTGAAGTTCTTCAGAAGCTCTTTAATTCCGTCCTCCATGGTGGCATTACACCGGAGGCGTGGAGCAGAAGTGCGGTGGTCTTGTTCTTCAAGAAAGGTGACAACGCTCTCTTGAAGAACTACAGACCGATTTCCCTTCTGAGCCGCGTCTACGTGCTGTTTTCGAGAGTCATTACGAATCGTCTCGCGCGCAGACTTGACGACTTCCAACCTCCCGAACAAGCCGGTTTCCTAAAGGGCTTTAGCACCATAGACCACATACATACCCTACGGCAAATTGTACAGAAGTCCGAAGAGTACAATTTGCCACTATATCTGGCGTATGTGGACTATGAGAAAACCTTTGATTCCGTCGAAATTTGGGCGGTGCTACAGTCCCTTCAGCGGTGCCAAGTTGACTGTCGGTATATCGAAGTGTTGAAGTGTTTGTACAGTAGAGCTACGATGGCTATCCGAGTACAGAACCAGAGTACGAAACCTATCCAATTGCAGAGAGGTGTAAGACAGGGTGACGTTATATCCCCGAAAGTCTTCACCGCTGCATTGGAAGACGTTTTCAAGCTTCTGGACTGGAAAGGATACGGAATTAACATCAATGGCGAGTACATCACTCACCTTTGATTTGCCGACGATATAGTCCTCATGGCAGAATCGCTGGAGGAGCTAAGCACTATGCTCAATGACCTCAATAGTGTCTCCCAACGGATAGGTCTTAAGATGAACATGGACAAAACAAAGATTATGTTTAATGTCCATGTCACACCTATGCCGGTAGTTGTTGGGAGCACTAAGCTCGAAGTTGTTGACGAGTATGTTTACCTGGGACAAATAGTCCGACTAGGTAAGTCCAACTTCGACCGAGAGCTCAATCGACGGATTCAACTCGGCTGGGCAGCGTTCGGGAAGCTACGACACATCTTCTCGTCAGAAATACCTCAAAACCTTAATACAAAATTGTACAACCAGTGCGTGTTGCCAGTGATGACTTACGGAACTGAGACGTGGTCCTTCACTGCTGGCCGTATGAGGAAGCTCAAGGTCGCTCAGCGAGCTATGGAGAGGGCTATGCTCGGAGTTTCTCTGCGTGATAAACTCAGAAATGAGGATATCCGCAGTAGAACCAGAGTGACCGACATAGCCCAACGGATTAGTTAGCTGAAGTGGCAATGGGCCGGCCATATAGCTCGAAGAACCGACAACCGATGGGGAAGAAAGGTTCTCGAGTGGCAGCCTCGTACCGGTAGGCGAAGTGTAGGGCGTCCCCCCACAAGATGGAGTGACGACCTGGTAAGACATGCAGGAAATCGATGGATGCCACCTGCATGGCTCGGGACCGTGCTTTGTGGCATTCCTTGGGGGAGGCCTATGTTCAGCAGTGGACTTGTGAAGGGCTGTAATGATGATATATTACAAAGGAATGAACTCGTACTAAAACTTCCAGAAAATATCTAACCTGTTTTTTGGGAACATTTCCTAAGAAATAAATTAATGAATGCCGTTTATGATCATTATAAGCAAAATAGCTTTTTTATAGTAAACTGCGCCGGACAACCGAAACTCGAGAGTAAATGTTATCGAAGATACTCCGCGAGTCGCTCACGTCCTACACCTATAGGTTCCGGTGGATACTTCTACTGCCGTCTTTGTGGGTGCGGCAATTTTTCTATACACGCTTAATTCTTACGATAATGTACTATATTATATTATTATATTGTTAGAACAGTAATTTAGTTGTCTATTAGAACATCATAAAGTATTCTTAATATATTAACAATGTAAAAGTTATTAACAAAAACATCCCAAATTTTCACAATATTTGGGTACATTGATTCTTTAATTTTACTAAAAGTGGGAAATAAGTTACATCACGCTAAATATTCTTTCATTTCCTTAATCTATGAACCTTCATCTAATTAAATACTATATTTACAAATATTTTAGAGCATAAAAATTATTGAATGCCGAGCGCAACGCGCATAGGTATGTTCTACTAGCGCCTAAAAATCGAGATTCCAACGTTTTGTCGCATGAAATCGTATCTAGCAATCATATTATACATATAAATGATATAAAAAGCACATTTTCAGAAAAATAAATGATTGTTCAGCTTATTAATATTTTTTAATCGATTAATTGCTATTTTTACATAAAAAAGGAGTTTTGGTGGCTTTTGGTGTGGATTTATTAAGTCTGTATGGCTTTGTAAACACGATAACTTTTGAAAATATCAATTGTTCAACTCAATCTATTTTTAAAACTCTTCATTTATCATGTGGGAAGCCATTGAATGTAAATGGCAGTTTAATATTGTTTTGTTTAGTTATAATTAATTTTTTTCGGCTGGGAAATGTCGAAATTTTCGGTGTTTTCGCAGCCTTGTGTTAGAATTTATTTCAGTAAATAGAGACTGCCTGTGCCTCACTCGCTTAGTTCGGTGTCAACCGCAGCGCCGTTGTGAGTGGATATTGTATCGGTTGTTTGCAGCGGCTCAAAAAGATCGCTGTACAAATAAATACAAAATATTCGAAAAACAAATTTCATACATACATGATTATTATAATAATCAGAGATTTTTATTACAATATTTTAAAAGCACAGAACAAATAATAGTAGTTCGTACTAAAAGTAAGTAGGATGTAATATTTATACTTGAATACGTCTTGGACTTTTTGGGAGTGACATGAATGATGATATGATGATCATATGAGCATTATGAGTCGTGCAATTTGAATTTTCCAAACTTTTTCTAATTGAATTTTGACATAAAATTATCGGAAAATTGGAAATATAATAAGGTTATTAGTGAAAACTTGTGTGTATTTAAACTACTTTTAAAAATTCCCTATAATCATGCTATACGTAATTTTTTTAATGCGAAGGCATGCTCAATTGGATTCACCAATAGTTTATTTTCATTATTTTCGGGTCTATAAACAATGCCCGATTGTTTTTATAACGAGTCGCGCTCTGATTGGCCAACTTTATGTTGTACAAATAAAAGTTATTTTCTTAACTATAACATAACGATGCTCTATACTATAACACTAAGGGTTGTAAACATGTTTTCAAGTTACACTATTGCACCTTTCACTTAGGTTTGTCACTAATACTTTCCTAATTTCACTTTTAATATTGTTTTCATCACTATTTTTCAATATTTTTTTTGCCGCCGCGAACACAAACCATCACACAGAGCACCCGATCTTACGTAGATCTATACTGTAGCCTATAGACACTTAATCCTTAAATACTTTTTTTAATTAGAAATCAAAATATAGAGATGCGTTTTCATCTTTGAGGGCTAAGATCGAATACGAATGCCTCGTTATCACTAAAAGGATCTCCTGTTCTCTACGAATCATAGATGCTGATATTTCCCCTATCAGAGCGTGGTCCTATCCTAGTCGTGCCAACCAATAGCTGCTGCAGCTCTTCTCTGTAGATTTCTATCACCTCAACTCACATTAAGAATGAATAATTTTATTTTAGATAATATATTGAAATTTATTGTATGTTGACGACTTAAAAATTACATCACCCTCTTTTGATCCTTGGGTGTAATAAAATGCGACTAATGGGATCCTGATAATACTGCAGCATCCAATTGTTTACGAAAAACTATCCATCTCATATGTCCAGATGTTAGATATACGGATATACTAAGGTACATCGACCAAATAAATCAAATCATTCATCATTAATTAATTAATTCATTGCAGACTGTCGAAGTTGATTGGTAAAGATAGGCCTGACCATTGGTTGCTTCATAAGAGGGATATTTGCCACGATTGGCAGGCAGTTTACAGCTTTGACACTACTGGCCATCTTCTGGTTTGTTTCCCTCTATCGCCTCTTAAGATACTCACTGGACGATATGGGGTAGAGGATATTGTTACACCGGCATTACACGGTAAAAACAATAATTCAATGAACACATTTTAATAAAGACCTCTTAGTTATTTTCAAGATATTGTAAAATACAAATTTTACGGATTTTACTTTATTATTTTAAATCCCGACGTTTTGTGTGTTTTACTGTTGGGAAATCCCAACCCAAGCACATAACTGCAAGACTGCAAGATACTAACTATCTAAAAATTAAGAAAAAATTAATAGTTTTATACTGCATAATTTTAAAATGTTATAGTTAACATTAGGACGTCGAACGCCTCAGTTCCCCCGTAACTGTACTGTAAAGTACTCGAAACGTCGGGAATATAAAATATGTTAAAGAACGCGATAACATTCGTAAAATCTAGTGTCATTAAAATGTGTAGTGTATACTAAACACAAGAAATCATTATGCGATAAAATAAGTAAATAAGTTTATAGTTTATACTTATTCAATGTTTGGTATTAAATATACATTTTTTTCAGACTTTCAGGTTTCCTCACAATGTTTTTCTTCACTGTCGATCACTTGGTAAATTGGCACTTAAAACTGCAAGTAAAGATTTTATTGGTGCCGGCGGGACATACCTGGGTTGTTTGCGAAACGTTTAAAGTTTACAGCGACTGCTTAGCACCTAACCCGGGCTTTTACAGTAAAATAAAGACAGCACAACTATGTCGTTCGTTTGTTATCCTTACTCTATGAAAAATACTTCTTCTTCTCTTTGATTGTCTTCCAAAATTCCTTTACTGTACTATTCTGTTAGGGAGGATTTGTCTAAATCGTCACGCTTAGTAGGTGTATTGACTTTCGCAGTATGAGGCGTATATCGCAATTTATAATATTATTATAAAGCGGAAGAGATTTTTTTGTTTGTTTGTTTAAACACACTAATCTCCATAACTATCAATCCGACTCGAAAAATAAGTTTTGTATATTATAACCAAATTCATAAGAAATAATAAAGGCTACCTAACATTAGGTTACATCTCTCAGCTAGACTTAAATATTGATTTTTGTTAAAAAGTCAAAAGAAAAAGCGCTCCCAAAATTAATCATCCGCATGCGCTGACGTAATGATATATATATTTACTTAGTTAAAAAAAAGTCAGTAATACTATACGTATACGACAAGTAAAAAGTGTGTAAATACGAAATAACCTTGATAAACCTCTCTATAATTTACATATGCCGATAAATAAATGTACTCCATTAATTTTGCAATTTTTTCATACATTGCTATCTAAACTACTTAAACTAGGTGTCATGTCATGTGGCGCGGCTCAGACACGTGATATACGCAGGTGAAACCGCGGGGCACTGCTAGTACCATAATAAATTGTTTATAAATTAAATTAAATCAGTGTAATTTTTAACTATTATAGTTCATTTTACACATCGACAAAATTCGATACACATGAACAAATGAGACAAGTGACAACGTGAAGAGAGAACATGTCATGAACATAAATGCTACCTCGTCAGTAACTAAAAATCTTCGATCATAGGCTTCTTTACAGCTCACTGAGTAACTTTTTGCATCCTCATACGACTAGCAGTGAAGGATAACGTTTCGGTTCAATGAGCTATCATTGGCAACACTTTACTTATTATAGAGTTGCTTCACTTAATATGAGCATAAGTTACCGGTAGCTAAGGACCTTCGTGGTAATCTATAGGGAATACGATAAGACTTATGTTCACCATTGGACTATTATGATATGATATTACGTGGTGGCCTATGATGATTAGGCTGATGATGAGCAGGCCCATATAAAAGTAATATTTACGTATACAGTCATGTATTGTAACGTGGTGTAGCCGTGCTGCAGCTTCATTATGGTTGTAACAGGAATGGGTCAGCTCAACCGGAGAAACACGCTCACAGAATACGAGCGTAAAAAGCAGCTTAACGCTGCTGTGTTTCGTATGGTGAGTGTAGAAAACCGAGGACTCTTTTTACTGAATACGAGGCATTCCATCTAGTTCTCAGAGGTGACAACGCAATTTATACTTAATTGAGGATGTCTATGGGCCACAATAGTCACTTACCATCAGGTGGGCTGTGTGCTCGTTTGCTACCTTATTTCTATAAAAATTTAAAGTTATATATCCCGCGCATTTTTGTTCTAAAAATACAAACGTCTCTGCCACTGACTTTTGAAGCATAAATGAGTGGCACAGTCGGCAAGAGATGTCCCATTTTCTACCGACTTCAAAAAGGAGACGGTACTCAATTCGACTGTATGTTTTTTATGCATGTTACCTCATAACTTTTTACTGGTTTAACCTATTTCGATGATTATTTTTTTATTTGAAAGCTGGTACTTCACACGTGGTCCCATATAAATTTGATTAAGGTTGGACTAATAGTTTTGAGTTATTCTTAATAATTTATATTAAAGTCCGTTGTACAAAATTTTTTATTTTTAATTATACTGAATACGAGTCATTCCATCTTAGTTCTCAAAAGTGAAAATGCATTTCAATATTTATACTTAATTGAGGATATCTATGGGCCACAGTATTCACTTAACATCAGGTGGGCTGTGTGCTTTTTTGCCACCTTATTTCTATAAAAATGTCTTTACATTTTTATAGAAATAAGGTGGTAAAAATGCACGTGATATATAGCTTTCTATATATCACGTGCATTTTTATATTATAAATACAATCAACTCTGCCTCTCACGTTTGGGGCATAAATGAGTGGCACAGTCAGCTAGAAATATCGCAAACGTAAGTTTATCTACCAAATTGGCGATCTTTTGAAAATAAGCCAAATGAAGAATACCTTTAAACGACGAGCATGTCATGAAAGATATCTAGAAGTAAGAAAGTGAAGTATGTCAGATTCATGTCAAATGAAAGTCCATAGACTCTGCCTACCTCTCCGGGGTAACAGGCGTAAAAATTTCTTTTATTATGTACTCAGACCTTAGATACATGCGGTTACATTTCAGAATCCCAGCAACGCCATATAGGTTCCATGATCGCAAAAGGAAGCCCATAACGATGTGCAATAACTTCGCGTCTACATCTACCAGCAGGTAACATTCATAATTTATAGTTTTATGAATGGGCGCAGTCTAATTAAAGGCGGCAAGTATTTCTTACTATTTGCATACTAGTTTTCCCTGTTAAGTCACACTATAAATTATAATGTAGTTATTTTATGATGTTAGTAACAATTATGATAATATGTTAATATGATTTCATTATTTTACTTTTCACTTATCTTGATATGCTCTGAGGGAGACCCAGCTTCAGCAGTGGTACTGGACTTATGGGTCCCATGTTTATGTGGATCTTGACTGCCCCTTGGTCTAGTAGTCGTAAGCGCAACTACTGATCATGTTGTCTCTGGTTCGAATCCCTGGTCGGACCAAAATCAGTTATTGGGTTTTTCTCACAATAAATTATCAGTAACGAACTAGAATCAGGAAGTTGGTGGTGTCTCAACACCGTAGAACCGTTGGTCCTATGCCTGATATCTCTCCGATCATGACTTATTGCGTCCCATCGGATTATGAAAGTGAGAATATAAAGACTACATCGTTGCTTGCGTATACACTCGTTTATTATAATCTGGTCCTGAGCTGATGGTAGTTTCTGTTGAGACTGACCGCTGGGACCGTAACTCCTTCTAAAGCACATTATTATATATTATACCTAGTATTATAAGTTGAGGCATTCCATTTTTTTCCAATAGGTTGACAATGCATCGGAGGCCTTTTTGAAATGGTTGCAAATGCTCATGGGCACTAGTAGTCGGATACCATTAGGTCTTCTGTTGGCACATTTGTTACTCATATATGATAAATGTTATTTAAGAAATGACTTTAAAATAGTTCAATTATATGGGTTTTAGATGTGATACATATTTTTTTAGTAACTAATAAAAAAAAGTGTATACACATTACCCAAATAACGTAATACGAGTATGCATAAAACATTTAAAAATTCTTAAAAAAGGGGGTTTTAGTAATACATTGGGCAATTTTAAATTATAATTAAGTCATAAACACCCGCGCAATGACAGAAGCCTCCAACACTTATCATCTCCGTCTCTTGTCCGGACGCAACAACTTAACCAATGCACTTCAAATAGGGTGAGTAAATAATATGCAATAACAAACACAACTAACAAACTGGAAACCCTTTGTACTGTTTTATTGTAGTAATTAAGCATCTACTATTTGATTCCTAAATAAGTATAGATGTATGTGTCTATGAGCTACAACATGGTGAGACCTTCACGAGGATTTTGTACTCAATTGTCACTCCTATAATAAATAAAACTGTCATACCCTCCGACTCGCTATGTTACAAGAAACCCAGTATAGTATTCTTATACCAAATAAATTAATACAAAGAAATAAATTGGAAGTGTCTGTTTGTAATGTCAAAATAACAGCATTTTACTAATGTAGATATAGATGTATTTTACTAATGAAAGTATTTACGGTACTTATAAAAACACAATTTATTAAAATTTTGTCCGTCTGTCTGTCTGTCTGTTTGTTCAGACTAAACTCCGAAGTAACTGAACCGATTTTTTATAGGATAAGAGTGACAAACGAGCACACAGTCCACCTGATGGTAAGTGGTTGCTGTGGCCCATAGACATCTGCATCTATCCTCGATTACGAATCAAAATGCAGATGCGTTGTCACCCGTGAGGACTAAAATGGAATGCCTCTTTACCAGTAAAAAGGGTCTCCGGTTCTCTACACTCACCATACGAAACAAAGCAGCATTAAGTTGCTTTTTTACGCTGGTATTCTGTGAGAGCGTGGTCCTTCCCCGGTCGAGCCGACCCATTCGTGCTACAACTATACCAGTAATATAGCTGCAGCATGGTTCTACCACGTCTGAATTAAAAATTTTGATGGGACTTTCACTATTAGATAACTGCTGGGGTAACTAAGGCTACTTTTATTTTATAAATATAATTAGAAATCCGTACAAAAAACTAAAACCCATGAAACAGAATCGTAATAAATTTTACGCGGGCGACGGCGCGGGGAACAGCTAATCCTTTAATAAAAATAATATTTGTAATACTCTCACATCTCCAACCCGTCAGCCGTCATAAATTTTATTAAAGTGCTATGAATTTAGACTGCTTATTAACCCATGAGAATACAAGAAACACGTGCTAAATAGCAAAAAGTTATATATATGAAGCAAAAAGTTTACGTATCCGTGTGAACTTATAAACTGGGTCGCCGTAATTTATTGCTCTTTAAATGTGGAAAAAATTCTAAATATTCAACGTTATCAAGCATATCGTAAACCCATAACAAATTTTAAATTATTGTCATATTAATGTACAGAAATGCGTGTTACCAGTGATGACTTAAGGATGTAAGACGTGGTCCACCCCTGCTGGCCGTAAAAAAAAACTAGAAACTACAGGGCCTGACATGTAATTGTGAGAGGAGCGAAACGCTGTGATCCAATTTCTTCAAAGAACGCATTCTGATTTTACTTCTATCTACTTACCTTCTTCACTATATCTGAGATTTCTTTTATATTTTTCTTATTTATACTTTTTATTTATTTATTTTTTATTTTATACGTGGTAGAGCCATGCTGCAGCTATATTATGGTTGTAGCACGAATGGGTCGGCTCGACCGGGGAAGGAGCACGCTCTCACAGAATACCAGCGTAAAATAGTAGCTTAACGCTGCTGTGTTTTGTATGGTGAGTGAAGAGAACCGGAGACCCTTTTTACTGGAAACGAGGCATTCCATCTTAGTCCTCACGTGTGACAACGCATCTGCATTTTGATTCGTAATCGAAGATAGATGTAGATGTCTATGGGCCACAGCAACCACTTACCATCAGGTGGACTGTGTGCTCGTGTGTCACCTACTCAACAACCTACCTACCTACCCACCTACCAACCTAATCAACTACTCCGTGCCATCCCGAGAGGACAGGAGAAACGAAACAGGGGATGAGTAGCAGCATCTTCCCAATAACAACTCTAAATCTTTTGATTCAACTGACAGACACCGAAGTGGTTTCATTAGTATTCTGTTTTGCTGTATTTTAATAAAATAGTAAA
The DNA here is from genome assembly GCA_033319125.1 of Parnassius glacialis. Taxonomy (NCBI): domain Eukaryota; kingdom Metazoa; phylum Arthropoda; class Insecta; order Lepidoptera; family Papilionidae; genus Parnassius; species Parnassius glacialis. Next base: position 9,206,703 of record JAVANC010000009.1, read on the forward strand.
ATCTTTTTTTAAATTTCGTTTTTAAATTTAAAATATTTTAATAACTATTTTCTTAACTTTACAATTTACACGCTTGTTAAATATATTGTCTACATTCACACCAACTTTACACAACGGCGCACTTAATGGCTCACTACAGTTTTTTTTTTTTTTTGCTTATGTAAGATACAAAACTCACGATAAATCCTAATTGTTTAAGTCTGTTGGAACAAAACGACATAATATTTCATTTGTAAAATGCATACTAATTTGTAAGTCCCAATATTAACGAAATCTTCCTTCGTCTGTATACGTATCATACGTGGTAGAGCCATGTTGCAGCTATATTAGTAGTATAGTTGTAACACGAATGGGTCGGCTCGACCGGGGAAGGACCACGCTCTCACAGAAAAACAGCGTAAAATAGCAGCTTAACGCTGCTGTGTTTCGTATGGTGAGTGTAGAGAACCGGAGACCCTTTTTACTGGCAAAGAGGCATTCCATCTTAGTCCTCACGGGTGACAACGCATCTGCATCTTGAGTCTTTATTAAGGATAGATGTACTCGTAAAAGTCTATGGGTCACAGTAACCACTTACCATCAGGTGGACTGTGTGCTCGTTTGTCCTATAAAAAAAAATGTTTATTCATTACAAATACTTTTATACTTTCTTTACATTAACGTTGTTTGTAAGCAAAGCAAATAGCAATAAAAGCAACAGTTAAATCCACGACTTGTTGACAAAGGAAATTGAATTATACACTTACCTGTTCATTGAGGCACAATTTGTTCTGTCGGAGCACATTGGTTTGGGATTTATAACGATGGATTAATCCTGAAAGCAATTAATAATAAAGTATTTAAAAATCTGAATAATTTTCTAATTATATATGTAATTCAAATATTTTTATAAAATATTGGCATATGTAACTGCATATATAGCCTCGTATATGCAGGAAGTCGATGGATGCAGGTGGCTCAGGACCGTGCTTTGTGGCATTACTTGGGGGAGACCTATGTTCAGCAGTGGACTTGTGAAAGGCTGTAATGATGATGATGATGATGATATTATACCGGAGAATTTATGGATGATAATAACCCCTGGAAATGAGGTGATCGCTACCAAGCTATTTCTAATTTGTTGTATTGTTAATTTGTGTAACATACATGATTCTAAGCTGTTATTTAAAAAAAAGTCCCGCTGGATTTCTTGCTGGTTCTTCCCAGGACAGAGGTTTTTTTTTCGAACCAGTGGTAATCAAACAAAAGAGTGACTTTCAATAAATAATATTTATAATCTATATTGAATAAAAAAGTTTCGGTTTCTGTTCCGGTAAGTGTAGTGTAGGGCGGCACCATACTAAAATGGACGATGGCTACTGTGACGATGGTGGCTCAGAACCGTACTTTGTGGAATTCTTTGCAGGAGGCCTATATTTAGCAGTGGGCTTGTAATATTTTTTTTTATATGATAAGGGTGACAAACGAGCACACAGTCCACCTGATGGTAAGTGGTTGCTGCGGCCCATAGACATCTACATCTATCCTCTATTACAAATCAAAATGCAGATGCGTTGTCACCCGTGAGGACTAAGATGGAATGCCTCGTTTCCAGTAAAAAGGGCCTCCGGCCACCTGCACTCACCAAGCGAAACGCAGAGGTAAACCTCTACTTCACACTGGTTTTCTGTGAGGTCATGGTACCACGCCGGTTCGAGCCGGCCCATCCGTGCGAAAGCAAAAGCTGCCGTGTGGCTCTACCACTGTTATAAATAATAGTGATTATGATAATATGGACCTAATTCACGTGAGACAACTATGGCAAATATCTTCCAAATCTATCTATGGGGGAGGCATATGTCCAACTGTGGACTTTTAATAGGTCGTAATGGTAATGTTTATAGATGGTTATCTTCCTTGAAGGAGGTCTATGTTGAGCAGTGCACTTGTGAAAGTTTCTAATAATAAAAATGATAAAAAATATAAACATCTTATCCCACTGGTGTAATTGATTGAGTGTCCTTACTGTTTGTCTGTGGCGAGAACAAAACCCCAGAATCCAAATAAAATTATTAATAGAACCTTAGTTTTTTTTAAAATATAATTTAAACTAATTTAATTTAAATTTGATTTGAATTGAATTTAAATTTTATAATTTTGGCCTAAGAGTGGCAAACGAACGAATGTATGAATGAACTAAAAAATGAATGAAATAAATAAAGAATGTATGGATGAATTAAATAATGAATGAATGACCCATTAAAAGGTTGAATGAAAATACGAACGATCTAATGAATTATCTAATGAACGAATGGATTAATGAATGGATGGATGGATGAATTATAAGTGGTTATTGTGGTTCATAGGTACTATGAACGATATACATCAATGTCTAAATTTAATAATGTTGTCAAACTACAGATGCGTTATCACCTCCATAGACTAATATCACTAATATGAAAGTAGCTGTTACCATAAACAGGTGTTCAGTTGTCATTACTTAACTATGAAACACAGTCGCATTAAGCTGCCATTTCACGCTAGTATTTTTTTAAGCCGTGATGCGGTGGCGTAAGGGAATCCGTCACTCCATTTCTTCACGTGAGGCTGAGGTATGTTTGACATTATCCACAGTCACTTCTTACAATAAGTAGCAACTGTGGATAATGTCAATACCACCTCATGGCATCCGCTAGATGGCTTTCACCAAACATAAAATACCTAGACCTGTGACGGAGAGCAGAACCGCAGGTGCAAGACAAGGTACTGCGGAAACCAATCCACCCGCTAAGCTTGGCGATTAAGGCAAACCCTCCCTAAATCGGGAGAAACCCAACTCCAGCAGTTGACTCTTTGGACTATGAAGGAAAAAATCTACCAAAACATTATATTATCATTTAATAAAACATAGTTTTCGAATACTTAGTAGCACTGTAAGCTTTGTGAAGCCAACAGTCACTAACATACTGCAATGTTGTATTGTATTTACCGTAAACAAACATAAAACGCAATTTCTACCTATGAATTTTGTTTTATTATATCACGGTAGAAACTTTTGTGCAGTTCTAAATGCACTGGCGGAATGAAAATTCAAGCTTCGCTACACTAAATCACTTTTTTAACGTTGCTATTTATATCAAACCTTTAAAAAAATGAACTAGGTTTTATTTATTTTTTACTTTTTAGTATAATATATAACAAACGTCTCAATTTGATTTTACTTTACTTGAATTTGAAATTTATTATAATACATTTATACAATTATAAGTTGAAAGTTAGAGGTACGAGTAACTTAGGTTTGATTCCGGGAACCAATGAAATGGTTAATTTCAATTTTAAGGGCTAATAACCACGTGCTCATCGGTGAGAAAAACATCGCCAGTAAAGCTGCATATGCATGAGATACTTTTACTTTACTTAAATAATAATAATATCCTCCAGACCGAAATTTGGTCACGGCGGCCAGTTCCAACTGGAGACTAGCCATATGCGTAGGACAGGATTATAGTGCCCGAGTTTATGTGCAAGCACAGTTGCACTCTCTATTCTTTCACTCTCATAGTCCGATGGGATGACAATCCGATACGACCGGAGGGAGATCAAGCTCAGGACCAACGGCTTTACGCGCTTTTTGAGGTACGGTGGTGGTTGCTACTGAGAAATTCTTGATATGAAAAATTTTAAAAATGATTTTGACCTGACCCAGGATTTGAATCTGGCACTTCATGATTATGATCAATAAGGCAGTCACCTACCGAATAACTTGCGAATCGCTAAACTTTTGTTAATTTTACTATCAAAGTAAATCTGCTAAACTAGCGTCGCTATTCCGGTCGTTATTAAGGTTTTTAATAGAATGACCACCAAATAATAAGCACATACTATGATGGAATGCTTCATTTCCAGTAAAATGGGTCTCCGGTTTTCTAAACTCAACATACGCAGCAGAGATAGATAGAGAGAGAGAGAGAGAGAGAGTGTGTGTGCTCCCGTGCCCCAGTCGAGCCGACACATTCGTGCTACAACTATATAATATAGCTGCAGCGTGGCTCTACTACGCGTCCCTTTTCCCTAAGGGGAGTCACTTCCGATTCAGCAGAAAGGCTATACAGGCCAAAGCCAGTCCCACGGGTGGTGTTTAGTGGGTACATCATAGTGAGCCCCACATAACTACGCAGCTGGCTGCGTGGAATGCTTTGAGCATTCACAACCTCCCTCCCCCGCTCCCGGAGGGTAGCCTTGTTTTGGACCCAAAAAAAGACTCTACGTAACGTACGTTTAAGGCGTATTTTAAACGGTTACTTAATACCAACCAGCAGCTTTGGACTCCGTGGAGAGATATGCTATGGGTCATTACTGACCCTACATTGGAAACTATCATTCTTCTTAACCTCGAGCACACTATATGATAATAAGACACAAAAACTGATAAAAATATACGGATCAAGTTCAGACTCCGGACAGATATACTTATTATAGCAAATCACATTTTAATGACATTACAATTTACAGTATCTTTTATTTATTTATTAAACTATAACCCCTTAGTTAGTGGAAGCATAAAGTCCATATGAATTTGGTGCTGTATCCGGCAGACATGTATTCTCTATTGAAAATCAAATTACAGATGCATTGGTACCCCTGAGGACTGATATGAAGTGTTTGCTATCAGTAAAGTGTCTCCCTCCGATTCTCTCCACTTATCGCAATAAACATACTTTACGATTGTTTCTGTGAGAACGTGGTTATTTTTCCGACCCACTCGTGTTAATATAGTTAGTTACAGCATGGCTCTACCACGTTAAAGAAAAAGCCGATCTTTTAGGTTCTCGACTCTCGATGACGGCGGACATTCACCGCCGACTATTTGGCATTATGAGTGCTCTATTCCGGATGATCGGTTCTCACAATGTGTTAGTACACGAATACTTTATCACCCTGTTATACTTGAAAATTACTATTTTAATGATTTCTTATATTTACGCGAATACTACACATGGAATAAAACTAATTTTATGGATTTTTCGTGTTTAATTATATCTACTTTAACTTTTAATGTTCTATATTCTAATTTTTTGTATGAGAAAATATGACTTTGGTCGGCAATGAGACACAGCAAGTAATTAGTTACCTCAACTATCTTGTGGTATAATTAATAATTTCAGCAAATGGCTCCGTATTTCTTGTGACGCTAGCTACCGATGAGCGGTTTTATGTTCCATTAGAGATGATATATTTTTGTTAATTAATTAAGTTTGTCTTAATTAAATAATTTACAAAATCAAAATAACTTTGTTGTGATTCATCATTCTCATAATAAATTTGATTATTTACTGTGATTATTTTATGATTTATTTTTATAATAAATTATCTCTGATGTTATTCTTTATTTTTTTTTTTGCTTTATTTGTTTTATGTGCATTATTTGCTTTATAACTCAATAAAACCACCATTGTAAAGGCAACAGTTGTATGTTAGATCTTATTTTCCATAACGACGGCTTTGAAGTCAGTGAAATGCACAGATTCATTAGTTACAAAATATTCACATGATAAAACAATATTTATAATATGTTATGAACTCAACAATGTTTTGTTTTTGCCATCAAAATCGAAGATTACGAGAATGTAGATTTTGCTGCTATTTGCTCGGTGTTTGAACAAACAGCATGATCACTTATCTATTCTTTCGTTTTAGGATTCCTTAACGTTTTTCTATGATATCGCTTATGATTTTAGTGAAAAACATTTTTCGCGTAAGTTTGTCATTCATTCATTCATTACAACCCTTCACAAGTGCATTGCTGAACAAGGCACGGTCGCGACTTTTTTTGGTGATTTCAAGTTATCTATGTATTCATAGAGGGTCACATCTGTGGAGGTACTTTGAATTTTGCGAACTTCAACACAACATGCGTCAACAAAACGGTGCGGACTTTGTTGATTTACTTAACAATTTACAAGTGAGAAAACTGAGCATGGAACATTTTCAGCTACTATTAGAGAGTACTCGTGTTCCACGAGAGGGAAACTTTGCCGATGGGGAAGCTGTTCAGATATATCCCACCTTACAACTCGTTAACGTATACACTCAGAGAATTTTAACAAAATGAACAACGAAGTTGTACGCGATAAATATACAAGATGAGTTTAGGAAACCCAACAACTATGGACAGAAACCTTCACTTGTTGCTACTCTAGTGGACCCAAATAACACAGGAGGCCAAATATCACACATAAAGTTGCGTGTGGGTACACGAGTGATGTTAAGAATGAAAATCAAGGTCTTGGAAGAGTTAGATTGAGAAACATCTTGCGCGGGTCGTAAACCGAGCAAACAAAAGAAAGGCCACAAAGCTGTCTTTGATCTAGATCTGTTATGTTGGCATTAACAAAGTGATTACTTCAAAAAACTCAAATATTATGCTATGTGACATCGATAACATCTAAATAATTCATGCAGTCTCGTGAAAAAATTCGCTACAACTCATTTTAACGAGCGAAAATTTTTTATTGCACTGCCCCATAGCGAGTTAACACCTTAACAGTTAGGGCGACCCCCCACTAGATGGAGTGACGACCTGTTAAGACATGCAGGAAGTCGATGGATGCAGGTTGCTCAAGACCGTGCTTTGTTGCACTCCTTGTAGGACGCCTATGTTCAGCAGTGGACTTGTGAAAGGTTATAATGATGATGATGACTTGTAACACCAGTATGTATGTAAAAGGGAAATAAAGTGGTTTTGGAAAATTATATTCTAGTAAACTATTTATACTTTACAAAATATTAGAAAAATATTTTATGTTTAAGACTTTTTGATTCTTACGGTTGATAAAAAAGAAGAAGAAAATCTCGAGCATAAATTAATCATCTAATAAACCTAAGTTTTCGAGTACTTAGTAGCAACTTTGTGAACCCAACAAACACTAGCATACTACAGTGTCGTATTGTATTTACCGCGAGCAAACATAAAAGGCAATTTCTAGCTGGGAAAAAATTTAATATATCACGTTGGGAACTGTTTGTTGCAGTCTGAATGCACTGGCGAAATGAAAATTCCAACATCCCTATGCTAAATCACTGTTTTAACGTTGCTATTAAGGTTCTTGATTATAGAAACCTTAAAAAAGTGATTTAGTTAATATTTATCGACTAACAACGTTCAACAATTTGAACCTTATAGTTTGTGATAAGTATATATTTTATATTTAATGTAATAATAATGTCCTCCGAATTTCGGTCAAGGCGCGAGCCTCAACGGAGACTAGGTCAAAAGCTGGACAGTCCGTTTCATTACACTAACGTTATAAAAAATATTAATTTATTTCGTTTTACATGAGCATGAACCATTGTAATTGTTAATTAATTGAAAAGAGACTTTAAAATATAGTCCCTTCCCTAGTCCCCTTATACTCTCTCTCCGCGTTCGCTGTTTTATTACTTTAAAACTTTCATCATGAACGTGAGGCATGCGTGAATTTTTAAGTGTGTTGAAGCACGTTATTAAATTTTTAAAGGCAAAGATAACGCAACAAGTAAAAAAAATAACTTAAGTTACATCAAACATAGACGAATTTATCTATCTCTCCACCATTACAGCTTATAAAGGTCCACTGCTTACCATAGGCCAGCCCTCATAGATAGCCTCCTATGGATTTTGCCATAGTTGCGACGCTTGTCAGGCAGGTTAACAACTTTTGTAGTTGTCAGGAAGATGCTGCTGTCCATATCCTCTTTCAGTTTCAATCTGTCAAATCTTACGTCATAAACGGGACGATATGAGGTAGTGGATATTCTTACACTGCCACTACACGATTCAATATGCTCGAATATTTTATAATTGAAGGCGCGTCTGCAGTTCCCGGGTCTGAGTACTGGTTCGAGCCAATAATTATTGTTTGGTTTTTCTGTAAGGCAATTCTCAGTAGCAACCCGGAGTAAGAAAATTGAGGTTTTTTACAAGGTTTGATGTGAGTGCAACGTCGCTTCTGCAACGTTGCACTAAAATAATTAATCTTTCCCCTTTTTTATAGCTCGTGGCCTTTCTTGCCGCGAACTCTGAGTCCGATGAAGCTCTAAGAGCCGCATAGGCTAACAGCATTAACATTACAGAATCTAGACTTCGCAGTAGAACCAGAGTAATCGACATAGTCTATGAGACTAGTAAAATAAACAAGGCAATGGTCTAGTCTTTAAAGTCCGAAGCAGCGATATTTGAAAAAGAAAGAACCTTTTAATTTAGAAACATCGTCCGCGCTCCCAAAAAACTGCATACAATAACCGTATTTCATGGCATTCTTTAGAGAGTCTATGTTTACGGTAAAATTTTGATGGTATTTAATGACGATGTCAATGATGCTATGACATAAATAATATTGAAGTAAATAAAAGTAAGGTTATATCAGCCCATGGAAACATGCGCCCAGCTTCATTGATGCGATAAGTAAAAGGGTGATGGGGTTGTTATAAACTAATTTGCTTAATTCCGCGTAAAGAAAGAAGACGACCACCCACCCTCCCTCAATCGCGCGCACTATACCCATCGCCGTCAATCCCAGCACTACCATCCCCAGCACCTCCACACTAGGCACGATACACCACTCTCGAAAATACGACACGTGTTTCTCCTCTGCACGAGGCATCCTCAGGTGAAGTAGACTCTGCGCATGCTGGCCGCTAAGCTAAGCTAAGCTTTACCATTTATTATCACAGTCAAGAAGTCGACAGATAACATTTACGGTAACAACCATGTCGCTAGGGGAGCATCCCATGGTCCAGCAGTCGACCGATTTTATACAAGAAGAAGAAAAATACACGTTTCTCCCACAGTAGAATTTAGCCGCAGAGATTGTTCATAGAGAACAACCATAAATTACACTTAGACAGACATCCCAAGCCGGAACAATTATTTGTAGGCCATTCAAACACTTATTCCATGCGGGTTTCAAGCCCGCGACTCGCAGTGCCGCAGCCAAATCATAAGCCACTGCAGTACCAACCCGCCTATTAACACCTCTTATTGCTCTTAAGATGCTATGAATAAAATCTTTATTTACATGCATTTATTCATCACACAGTCTATCAAAAGTGCAATGCTGAAAATAAGCCTCCCCAATAGATTGCTTCATATAGAGGATATTTACCATAGCCGTCACGCTCGGCAGGCTTTTTTTATAGAATGGGGGTGACAATCGAACACACAGTCCACCTTATATTATTAACAATCAAAACGCAGATGCGTTGTCAACCCTGATGACTAGACTAGAATGCCTCGTTTCTAGTAAAAAGGGTCTTCGATTCTCTACACTCACCATACGAAACGAACAAACAGCAGTTTCTAATGCTGCTGATATCAAACGGCCATTTTACGCTGGTATTCTGTGACTGGTTCTTCACAAGTCGAGCCGACGCATTCGTGCTACAACCATAATACAGCTGCAGTGTGGCTCTACCACATCTGAAGTTTATTACCTGGAAGATGATGCTGCAAATCTCCCTATTTTGGGTCTTACGCTACCCACGGGATGAAAATATAAATTAGTTGACGGCACCGTGGCGCAATGGCTTAGCAAAGAGTTGCAGCGCTGAGGGCCGTTTATGGAAATTAGGATAATGGAGGGAAATTTATGTATGCGATTTATATTTATTTTTTTACTGCCACCACTATACAGGTAAATTCCTAGAGTGAATGTAACGTTTTTTATTAAATTAAAAAAGAAAGACATAAAGAAAGTAGCTATAGTGAAATACCCGTAGCCAAAGGATAGACAGGTCCCCTTCAATACTACCGAGGCGTCGAAAACAGATATCCTCTGTAACGTATACGCAAACTCCAAGCCCGAGGCACAAATTGTTTCAACCCCAGGCAGGAAAAGTACGAAATATCAGCTGGAAAACCTGAGCACCCACGCTCAAGTAGAATAACTTTAACGTGGATGCTCAGTGAGGTGATCTCCATTACCAACGGGTGCTGGTATCCTACTGTAATAGGGGTGGTGTACTACTTACCAAACGAAACGCAGAATCAAAGCTCCACGCTGGTATTCTGTGAGAACTTTCCGGTTCGAGCTGGCCTAACATTGCAACAGGAGAAGCTGCCACGTGACTCTACCATTGTTTAATTTATTAGTAGTTTTTTTTTATAGGATAAGGGTGACAAACGAGCACACAGTCCACCTGATGGTAAGTGGTTGCTGCGGCCCATAGACATCTACATCTATCCTCTATTCCAAATCAAAATGTAGATGTGTTGTCACCCGTGAGGGCTAAGATGAAATGCCTCATTTCCAGTAAAAAGAGCCTCCGGCCACTTGCACTCACCAAGCGAAGCGCAGAGGTAAACCTCTACTTCACGCTGGTATTCTGTGAGGTCGTGGTACCACCCCGGTTCGAGCCGGCCCATCCGTGCGACAGCAAAAGCTGCCGCGTGGCTCTACCACTGTTAGTACACTAGTAGTGGCAAACTTACGCGAAAAATGATTGTCACGTAAGCTGTAAGTGATATCATAGAAAAACGTCATGGAATCATTAAGCGAACGCGACGTCATAAAGCGACGATCACGTCATTTGATCAATCAGGATCATTAGGATCTACTTACTCGACAGCATAAACATTGTTTAACTTATAGTATATTATAAGGAACATTTTATCATGTGACTATTCCAGCACTAATGGTTGGAATGGACTGTGCGTGGTGAACTTCAAAGCGATTGTCATGGAAAATAAGGTCCAAAATACAATTGTCGAAAAAATTGTCACAAGAAATACGAACTCATTGGTTAAAATCATTAATTAACCCGCAAGATAATTAAGGTAAGAATTTATTGCCGTACCGCATAATCGACCGAGGTCATGTTTCCTCATAAAATTACAGTTTTCAACTACTCCAGGTCATGTCATGCCGGCTTAAGAGACACCACTACTGTTATTCCGTCGGCATCGTACGGATGACAGAATGACAGAGGGAAATTAAAGAGAAGATGAGCTTCAGCATAACAGAAATAGAAACTATTTTATTCAATATATATTATCAATAACACTTATTGAAAGTCACCCTTTTTTTTTGATTTACCACTAGTTCAAAAAACCTTTATCCTGGGAGTACTAGCAAGAATCCCAGCGGGACTTTAAAAAAAGTAACAGCTTACAATCATGTATGTTATACAAATTAACAACACAAAACAAATTAGAAATAGCTTGCTAGCGATCACCTCATTCCCGGGGGTTATTATTATCCATAAATTCCTTAATATTATAATAGCCCTTTATATACAATAAATTTTTTGAACTATGAGCGGGTGAAATTTTGTATAGTTTCTGGTATTTTGTTGTAAATGCGTATACATCGCCCCAAGATTGAATTATTGACTCGGTGGAGTCGAGTAACTGGTACTACTAGCTTGTGTCTGTTCCTAGTGTTTACAGAATGAATATCACTTATCGGAGCGTCTACAAGATACCAGTTGAATTGAGTGAGCGAGAGGTTGCGTCACTCTAGTGCAATGTCATATCGATGGTAGCGAGGTGGAATTGGGGGTATATCGAGAAAACCCCACTTGTTGGTGCAGTATAAAGTTGACTGTAGGCGCCGTGCGCGGGAGATTCCTCTTGAGTCATCCAACGAGTAAAATAATTCTACACGTGCTAAGATAGAGTCATGGTTCTGTCCGTTGTAGTGTTTCATCTGGTGCAGGCAAGAAGGATGGTGTTGCTGGGAAGCTGTGTTGCGTTACATTGAGATGGGTAGTGTTGGTGTTGGATTGCATACTTTGGTGTTATCATGTAATTATGTCCTTCACGTTACACCAGTGAGTAGTTGTGACGAGGTAATATTACAGTATGGTCGAAATGTAAATGCCTATACTGAACGTATAGTGCAGTTACGCTTTTTTATTACCGCTAATGATTAATTGCGTAAGCAAAAGAGCAAGTTGAACATCGGCTCTCACACTTTTACTATTTTAAGAACTAACCTTTTCTGATATATTCGCTCTAGTTCCGACACACTTATTTTTGTATTTTTGTGTAAATTTCTGATATCAACTAAACAAAAGAATCTTCTGCTTGCCAAACCGACTACTAAACGTGACAACTATAGCAAATACCCCTTTATAAAGCAATCTTTGGGGGAGTTCTACCTACATTCAACTTGTGGACTTTGATAGGCTGTAGTGATGGTGATGATGATAATGATGAATTACTGCAGTGAGATGAGTGATTTGTGTACTGAATACTTTGTAAGCCGATCATCAGGAATAGAACACTATAATGCGAGAGAGTCGACGGTGAATTTGTCATCAAGATTCGAGTTGAACGCAAAAAGAGAGCGTAAAATATCGGATTTCTTCTTTAACGTGGTAGTGACTATGACTATGAGTCACACTGTGACTTTATTTAGCATGAATGAGCCAGAAAAGCACTACGCTCCCACACAAATAATAGTAAAGTTGAATGACGAGAATCGGAAAACTTTGTACTGATAACGAGCACTCACACAAGATAGAATGCCTCTTTTCCAGTAAAAAGGGTCTCCGGTTCTCTACACTCACCATACGAAACACAGCGGCGTTAAGCTGCTATTTTACGTTGGTATTCTGTGAGTACGTGGTCCTTTCCCGGTCGAGCGGACCTATTCGTGCTACAACTATACTATTAATATAGCTGCAGCATTGCTCTACCACGTATAGGGAACAAACGAGCACACAGTTTGACTGTGTGCTGGTTTGTTACCGTTATGTTATAAAAATTAGAAGGGTTAAAATCTTTTCTGGGTTTTATTTATTTCGCAGGTGTCGCAAGAGGCTACTGAACGAAACTGAAACACAGCACAGCAGATGGACAACAGTAACTACTTGAGAACAAATCTATACTAGGTAGTACTGCTCCTTTTCTGTGTAGGTTCGTCGAGTCCATGTAGGTAGATAACACCTTGCCACTTATTTCTACCGAAAACAGTAGTGCTTGTGCTGCTCGGTCTAAAGGGTAAAGAGAACCTCACATGATGTAAGGTATTCCATCTTAGTTTGAAGAGTGAGATAGAATGAAGACTTCTTCGTTTGAAGTTTGCCGCAGGTGTCTATAAACTGCAATATCTACTCGCCATTAGATGGATTGACTGCAAGTTTGTTTGTCACTCCATTTTTGCGTGGATTTGGGAGCATGATAACTATGGCAAATATTCATCTCATTAGCCAATCTATGGAGGAGGCTCGCAATACCATCCATAACATCTGGATGATTGGCAGTCCACCACTGTGTGGTTTAGAAAATGTTTTTTTTTTTATATAGGATAAGGGTGACAAACGATCACACAGTCCACCTGATGGTAAGTGGTTGCTGCGGTCCATAGACATCTACATCTATCCTCTATTACAAATCCAAATGCAGATGCGTTTTCACCCGTGAGGACTAAGATGGAATGCCTCATTTCCAGTAAAAAGGGCCTCCGACCACCTGCACTCACCAAGCGAAACGCAGAGGTAAACCTCTACTTCACGCTGGTATTCTGTGAGGTCGTGGTACCACCCCGGTTCGAGCCGGCCCATCCGTGCGACAGCAAAAGCTGCCGCGTGGCTCTACCACTGTTTCCTTCCTCGCACAACATCCTTGTGAAATCGGTTACCACCAGCGATTTTTCCGGACCGATACGACTTAGGGACCTTTAAGAAAAGAGCCCACTCCTTTTTAAAAGGCCGGCAACGCGTCTGCAATTCCCCTGGTGTTGAAGTTGTTCATGGGCGGCGGTAGTCACCATCAGGTGAGCCCGCATGCTTGTTTGCCCCCTCTTCTATAAAAAAAGGAGGCCTACCTATTTTCAATTGTGGACTTTGTATGCGGTAATGATGATGATGATGATGATTTAGATATTATTTAATATTTAGATATTTAGTCAACATGTAGCTTACTAAAATATATTTAACTCAGAGCAAAGCGAAATTCCAAGGAAAACTTATGTTTTACGGAATTTCACAGTAAAAGCTTCAGTTATTCCATGTCGAAATACATAACTTGGCTTAAGATCTTGTGAGATATTCCAGGATTCTGCGGAATATGTTGCTTTATTTCATAGTTGGTTGCCAGTTTAGCGGTTATTTTAACAATTTTCATCTCAAGATCGCATAAGTTTGCAACTACAAAACTGTATTTGAATTTAAAATAATACATATTGAGCAAACTTACAAGCAGGAAAAAACAAAATTTTATTTTTGTTTGCAATGTAAAAGACCCAAAAAACATACAGAGTAAAAGAAAACAAATTTACATATTTTATCCTCTGATATCCTTATGAATAAGTTACAGTGTCACATCAAACAAAATTTTTCATACTTCATAAATATTTTTTATGCTTCCATATCTATACAACTATACATACATTTAAATGAAATTGAAATGTCTATTTTTTTATTGAATTGGCTTCTATTAAGATCAGGAGGCTATTTGCACGCTACTGTGACATAAATAAACATTTTTAAAAATTTTTGTTTGCCTGTCTGTCTGTTTGTTCGGGCTAATCTATGGAATGGGTGAGCCAATTGTGATGAAACTTTACTTTCATCCAAAAATCTTGAAGATTTTTTGAAAACGAAAAATTTATATAACCGACTTAAATTTTAATTAACGCCACATTAATAGATACTATCCAGGCGAAGCCGAATGGTTTGCTAGTTTAAAATATGAATGGTCTTCTCTACGAAACTGTTTAAAGATTGAGATTTTTATATCACAATAGTTTTGATATAAATCTTCCTTCGATTTTGTATTTGACTATTTGCTTCTGATTTTACATTTATTAGACGGCTCCGTGGCGCAGTGGCTTAGCAATCAGTTGTTGCGCTGGGGGCTGCGGGTTCGAATCCCGCACGGAACAAGTATTTGTATGTCCTACAAATAATTGTTCCGGGTCTGGATGTTTGGCCTTGTGCAATTTATGTTTGTAAACTGCCTCCACGACACAGGAGAAAATCCTAGTGTGGGGGTAACGTTTTTAAAAAAAAAATTAAAAAAAAATTTATACGAGTAGTGACATTATACACTTGAACTATAAATAGAGCTAATGAAAATTATATGTTTTTAAAATCTTTATATATAAAAATTACTTGTCACGTTGTTTGTCCGCGATGGACTCCTAAACTACTGAACTGATTTCAATGAAATTTTTGGTCAATGTGCAGTTTGGTCCAACTTAAAAGATAGGATAGCTTACATCTCAATTTATAATCGCAATACAATATTATTTTATTGAAAATTATTTGTTTATTATTTGACAGTCACAATTATCTGTTAGCTCCAAACGATTCTGTCAGATGACTATATCTGTTGACTGGATTGAGTAAATATTTAATAGATTACGTTTAATATAAGCTACAATTTAGTAGTATAACCACCACGTGTTGCTGTAAGTATTCAACAGATAGAACCGATTTCAAAAAAAATTTGCAGACTGTGTGCAGTTTGGTCCAACTTGAGAGATAGGATAGTTTTTATCCCGATAAGTGACACTCAATTTTTTTATTGCTAATTTCAGGAGTTTTTTTTTGGGAAAGCAAATGGTCGTTCGGAAAGCGCAGAACAACGTCTGCCTGGTCAGCTAGTGTTATTATAAATTAAGATTCTGAAAATACATTAACACTATATTTGGGCTTTAAAATCACTAAAGGAAACATTTTAAGGAATGTGTAATAGCAAGAGGTTCCCAATAAATGGGGAAATAGTTTGATAGCAAAATGTCTACACATTTTGCCGATACGATACATGGTTAAATTAGGTTAAGTTAAATCCCCCCCTCCCCGAACGGGTTCCCGCCTTGTCGTGGCGGGGGGGCTTAGTAGCCGTGGCACAGGGGGACAGGGGTATCGGTATTGCAAGCCGCTGCTCTCCCCACCTTCCGCGGCTGAAACTTGGTTGGCGGCGAAGCCAGAGACCAGATCCGCCGCTGGGGTCAGGAAAGCGGGTGCTATTAAGCGCTCGATTTTCCTGACCCCGTGGCCTCCGTGTATTGAACTCGGGGGGGTCCGATACGCAGGTGGAGTTTGAGGCCGAGGAGGGGGGCGTGCCTTGTGTTCCTGGTGCGCCTTGCCTGAGAGGGAGAGTGGGGAGTAGAGATCCTCCCCCGAGAAGGGGCTGCCATGGGGCGGCCGGCGCTGGTGGAGCCGCGGATGTGTGCGAAAGCGTTCCCGTGGCCCTGCCAATATGCGGCGAAGGTGAAACACCATGGGGTTTTAGTCGGTGCGAGTCCGACTTAACCCGTCCGTGCCCCCGCGAGGCGGGTATGCGTAGGCATTTCCCCATGTAAAAAATAAGCTTAATGGATTTATATAGACTATTACTATAATAAAATATATTTACATATTGTAAATCTATTAAGGCTTAAATGGAGAAGTACCAACCCAAAATTTGTCTCGTATTATTTTTATTCAGGGACGATAATATATGATGTAGATACATTCTATTCAAGATCTTAAACTTGACCTTCTCTTCTATTAGAGAGCACCCTTCGTGTTTGCATAGTCTATTTGTGATCACTTCCACTTTGAGGGAACCAAGGAATATCACAAGTTCAAGGTAATAACTAGAAAGTCTAAAATAGTTGAAGTCTACATAGTGAAATTAAAAACTCCATCCTCAATTGTTCTAACCTTTAAAGGCGAATCCTTTTCTTATAATTTATATGCCACCTATGAAGTATGACTTATTTATAAAGGAAGAATCATTAAATCGGTTCCGATATTGATGAACATACAGAAAAATCTGCGTCGTTAATAAAACCTTTTAGTTTTTAAAAATTAATAAAACAATTTATAATAATGTCACGTATCATCATTACATAGGCTTACACCCAAGGAAATTCTCAATATATTTTCAATACGGTCCGCCCATGAATCAGTTAACTTTCTGCGCGTGTCTTACCAGGTCATCGCACAATCTCGTAGAGAATATAATTAGATTTCCTTAAAATGTCTACTTTTTTACGTATTAGGTTCAGGTTAGGTAAGTCTATTGAGAAAACGTTTCGCATGCAACAATATTACTCCAGATCGTGTGCAATATAACATGGCAAGACACGCGTGCCCTAATTATCTTGCGGCCTAATTAAAGTCTGCCACAACGACCGCTGATTCCCTGTACAGATTAGTGATGTTATGCGTGTGGCGATTATTTTAAAAATGATTGCTTTTTTTTAAATTTCATTACTTGAATTATTTTTATAGCCTTAAACTCTACACTACTCTACCCTACTTGAAAGCTTAACATCATATTATATACCGTTCATATCGACCATTGCCAAAACCAAAGAAATGTTCTTTTTTCACTAAGTGTATGGACGCGGCGACTCTATCGCATCGTTTGAGAAAACGCCACTTATAGTTAATAAATACACGTGATGTTCGTTCTTTTGGCAGATTTCAATGGTTTTCTCTAAGCGTTCACTCGTTTTATGCTATTATAGGTATATTATGTATTACTAAGTTGTTACTCCATCTATTGTGAGGCCTTGTTCCTGAAGCTATACGGCATGCCCATTATTCAGCTTAATGATCGTCGATACGTCAGTCTTACTCTACTGCGGATATCCTTCCATAGAGTCAGTATAATAATTTAACTATCACGTGTACCCTCCTAATCAATTTTTGATGAGTACCGAGAGTGATTCTAACACTCTAAATGTCCACATTACCAATCTCTGCGATTTGGGTTCATTATATTTCAGTAAACTACCTGCCACCTGCCTACCGTATTACTACTAATACCTGCACGGCTTGGAGAGTACGGGCTTAGTAAATGCTTGCCTTGATGGCAAATTCTGAAAAAGATTAGTCACTCCTTCTTCAGTCTCAAGACTTAAAAAGACTTAAGACTCAAAAAAAACGAAGTAAAAGATGAAGAAGAAATTTAAATGGATTTTTCGTTATCAGTACATGGTTCAAAGCAGGGTGCACGGTGTAAAGGTGACGTTGATACTGCGAGAAAAATTTCGCATATTCCTCCTTAAAAACTATAATTATT
Organism: Parnassius glacialis; assembly: GCA_033319125.1. NCBI lineage: Eukaryota > Metazoa > Arthropoda > Insecta > Lepidoptera > Papilionidae > Parnassius > Parnassius glacialis. The sequence continues at coordinate 9,224,686 of JAVANC010000009.1, forward strand.
ATTTTTTTATCGGATACTAGCTAGCCGGACAGGTGTTGTTCTGTAGTTTTGTGCGATGAGCTTAACTTGAACATAGAAATTATTACTAACTCTTTACTAACTTTCAAATTAACGTTTACTAACTTTTAAACGTGGTAGAGCCATGCTGCAGCTTTATTAGTAGTAGAGTTGTAGCACGAATGGGTCGGCTCGACCGGGGAAGAATCACGCTCTCACAGAATACCAGCGTAAAATAGCAGCTTAACACTGCTCTCTTTCGTATGGTGAGTGTAGAGAACCGAAGACCCTTTTTACTGGAAAAGAGACATTCCATTTTTGTCCTCACGAGTGACAACGCATATGCATTTTGATTCTTTATTGATGATAGATGTAGATGTCTATGGGTCGCAGGAGCCACATACCATCAGGTGGACTGTGTACTCGTTTGTTACCCTATCCTATAAAAAAAACTCAATTAAAGTGCCACCTGTAAGGGTCAGAATTTTTTTCTATTTTAATGGCAGCATATAATATTACGAATGTAATTCAACCTCGTTCATGAATATAAAGTTTGAATACAGCGCCACTTAACGGATCGAATAGATACAAAGCATCATCTCGACAAAACAAATATAATATGTGAATGACCACAATCGATTAAGTCGTTCAGAAGTTAAACGATCACTAATAGGCACCAACGATTACATATTAAAAAGTGAGATGGTTAAGATAATTTCACACAATTTATAAAAACTACAATCAATTTTTTTTTAAACTATCAGATTTGGAATCCTAGTTATTAAAAAACCGTAATGAATTTTATCGATATTTAATTTTTCATCCCTATTTCCGTCAGTACTGAAGCTACGTATTTGTGTACACGTGCGTACCTTAATTAAATCGAAACTTTTGTCATAATCATGAACATTTTAAAATTTTGTTTCATGAAGCGTAATTACTATGGGCTCGTGAATACTGCATGGACGTAACTTTATACTTTTTTTTACATACTTTTTAAACAGTAAAATGTTTATAACAGTAATATGTTACCTATAATTTAATTTTTTAATAAAAATAGGTAACATCCTACAATTTTATTTGTTTAATGGCTTTGGTCGCGTCTTCACACGGAGGTATGAAAACGAAGTAATTTTCGCCAGAGAAGGACCACGCTCTTACGGAATACCAGCGTGTATTTACAGTTCTGTGTAGATAGTCGGAGATCCTTTTTACTGGAACCGATTTCATTTCATCTTAGTCCTCAGGGGTGACAACGCATCTTCATTTTGATTCTAAATCCTGAGTATATGAAGATGTCTATGAGCCACAGCATTTACTATCAGGTGGACTGTATAGTCGCTTGTTACCCTTATTTTATAAAAAGGCAACAGTCTCTTACAATAATAGGCACTTTTGTAATACGCTATGTATTTTCGAGATAGAATAAAAGTATTGCTCACATAGTTGATTAATTCATTTATTGATTAATTAATTCATTTATTCATTCATTCTTCACAATAATATATTTAAATTTCACGTACCACTGTCTTCAAACAAATAACAAGGAGCCAAGCATTTTTGCAGATGTTCGTCCTTTTATCTTTTTAATGGCTTTTATAAAAGTCCATTCTCACATTGAAATAAGCGTGATTATTTGAACAAGTTTAATGGAATGCTAAAAATCTGTAACCTTTCCCTTTCCTGTCCAAAACCAAAAGATGGATAAAGTAATGGTAAAAAGTTTAGAAAACCAAATTGAATATACATAGTATATGATGATGATTCATGTCATCATCTTACAAGTCCACGGCTGAGCATAGTCTCACACTGGGTCCATTGCTTCTTGCACGTTGTAAGGCTTTATTGGATTGTCCTTTGTTGGAAATACAAATAGAAAATGTAGTTTATTATATATAAAACTTTTCATTTTATTTTTATCTCAAAGGATGATAAATATTCCACGTGTTGAATAATGCATCTCGGAATTAGAAAGAGAGAAACACTTGGTATTAATCGCCTTATCTCACTAACGAGTTCGTACCTAGACGCAATCTGTCTCGCCGATATGATCGTTCGAAATACCATTGTAATTCATGTTGGAACCGCTAAAGTGAACTTTTATATATATTTATTTTTGAATTATTTTTACCTTAAGAAAAATAGTAAAAAAACTGTTATACGTGGTAGGTATAGTTTTTGTGATGTTAGTGCTGGTAGTCTTTTGGCTTTCACAGCTCAATCTGACCCAAAAAAGGGTCCTAAAGAAGCCTAGAGAGTCTTCTCATGCCGCGAGCCTTGAGCCCCTTTTAATATTTTTTTATAAGGCTATGGTGATATGCGAGCACACAATCCACCTAATGTCAAGTGGTTACTGTGGTCATAGTGTGTGTGTGTGTGTGTGTAGTACTGCTGTGTGGCCATAGACATCTACATCTACACTCGTTTGCGAATCAAAATGCAGATGCATTGTCACCCGTGAGGACTAAGTTGGAATGCCTCTTTTCCAGTAAAAAGGGTCTCCGGTTCTCTATATTAACCATACGAAACACAGCAGCGTAGCTATTTCCATTAATAGTAGCCGTATATTTTTATAAATTTATTCCATCAGAAGTTGATGCTGTGGCCCATAGACAACATCCTAGATTAAAAATGAAAATTCAGATGCGTTGTCACCACTGAGAACTTAGATCAATTGCCTCGTTTTCAGTAAAGAACTTCTCCGATTCTCTACACTCATCATTTCGTATGACGCAGCAGCATCAAGTTGCTATTTTACGCTGAAATTCTGTGAGAACGTGATCTTTTCTAGGTTTGGCCAACCTATTCTTGCTACAACCATTATGCAGCTGCAGCGTAGGTCTACCGCATGTTGTGTGGAAGTGGCGTAAGAAAATCCATCTCCCTATATCATCTTTATGCCTTAGCCGATTATTCCAGAAATATTTTTCTTTCCATAAATCGCCATATAATTATTCCGGTGACGGAACATAAACTGTGAGTCATTTAGTCCTTCAATCATCTTTCCGCCATGCCAATCGTATCTATTAAAGCGAATTCTTTTAACAACGGCAACGCCTGATGAAAAAGAAATGTAATTGAAACAAATAGTAGTGGTATTAAGCGACGCGTTTTAAAGTTCGCGAGCGTCACGCGTTCACAAAGCGCTCCGAACGCTCAGTTTTAATTGCTACTAATCGAGAACACTATCTAGATTCTTTCACTGCTTGTTAGTGTTAGGATGGGCGAGATAGCGTCGAGATTTATTTAATAACATAACAGTACGGCCGCGGTGTTACAAAGTGCTAAATACCCGATTCTCAGAATCGACAGCAAACGAGAGAATCGTTCCATTAATTATATAGCGTAATTCACATTAAATGATATTATACAGTCATTATAACTCTATTAAAAGTTAATTTGTGCAGTGTAATTCGTAAAACCAGAACTTGTAAAGTTTGAAGGTATAACGAACAGGTGCTGGCACTGATTGTCGTTTTAAAGATATGTATCGTCGGCAGGTACTCTTAAGGGTATTTCAATTTGTCAAAAAAGATCTTGGTATAAATATTTAAAAGTAGAACAACGTGTATGTATGTATGTACCAAATTGAGGAATGTATTTCTTTTTTCATTTTAATGACATTACTTTCAAGAACAACCAATTAAATGAAACGACAAAATAACCGTCTACATTTAAATTATTTTTGGCACAGTTCTTATTTCTGAGAAGGTATGAACAAAAGAATCCGCCGCAAAGGCGTAAGCGCCACGCCCGTGTTTATGATATGGTATAGGCGGGTCTGCTCGGGCTTACTATGCACTGAGAAGATTTACAGATTCTTATATCCGATTATATTTTTTCCTTTTTTGCTTATTACAAGACAGTGCATGAGTAAAAAAAGTCTATTCACTCTTGCCTTAAAGATATTCAGATTGTTATCGGCTGCAAATGATTCCACACCTTTGCTGTACGCGTTATGAAAGATAAAATAAAACTGTTTGGTTTAAATGCTTGGGATATTGACAAGAAAAGACCGCCGATTGGTTTTCTGATCGTCCGCTGGTGGGAGGAATTAAATCATACGATACGTCGTTGTGACACAATATCCGATACGTGCCGTTTTGCACAAAATCTCGCATCCGATATACCTCGATCCGATATATGTATCGTGATCGATAGTATGGGAGTATTTTTTAATACTGTGTCACGATTAGACGATGCGATACGATAACTGATACACCGCTACCAATTTCTTTTGTTTTTCCCGATCAAAAAGGTGCCGCTAAACGGTATGGGCCGGGTTGGATATAAATGCATTTAATTGCTCTTAGAACGTGTTGGTTTCGATTTCCAAACAATTTTGAGCAATTATTAATAGGCATCAAAATTTGATGCCAAAGTCGCGAGTACACATATCATCATCAATATGATGATGATATGTGTACTCGCGACAAAAGAAATTTGAAAAAGATTAACAACAATACTACTATATTGAATACCGCTAAAAAGATTCCCTTTGTCGTATCTCCTCAGTTTCAAGGCACTCCCCTTGTTGCCTCAGCCAGTATCGGTATCCTCGGTGTCGAAATATCGAGTGACGTGCAGTTTCGTGGTCACTTGGAAGAGAAGGCCAAATTGGCCTCTAAAAAGCTTGGCGTGCTCAACAGAGCGGGACAGTATTTCATGCGGGCACACCGCTTGCAACTTTACAAGGCCCAGGTTCAGCCTCACATGGAATACTGTTCCCATCTCTGGGCAGGGGCTCCCCAGTGCCAGCTCCTTCCACTTGACCGCATCCAGCGCAGAGCGGTTCGAATCGTCGACGACCGAGTTCTTTCCGATCGGCTTGACTCTCTGGCACTGCGCAGAGACGTTGCATCTCTTTGCGTATTTTATCGCATCTACCACGGGGAGTGCTCTGAGGAATTGTTCGGACTAATTCCAGCCGCTCAATTTCACCATCGCACATCGTGACAAAACTCGCGATACCATCCATATCATCTGGATGATTGGCGGTCCACCACTGTGCGATTCAGAAGAAGGTTTCTCTCTCGCACAACTTCCTTGTGGAATCGATTACCACCAGCGATTTTTCCGGACCGATACGACTTAGGGACCTTCAAGAAAAAAGCCTACTCCTTTTTAAAAGGCCGGCAACGCATCTGCGATTCTCCTGGTGTTGCAGTTGTTCATGGGCGGCGGTAGTCACTTACCATCAGGTGAGCCGCATGCTCGATTGCCCCCTCTCCTATAAAAAAAACCACAAAGCACGGCTGTGAGCCACCTTTTTTTAACAGTGGTAGAGCCACGCGGCAGCTTTTGCTCTCGCACGGATGGGCCGGCTCGAACCGGGGTGGTACCACGACCTCACAGAAAACCAGCGTGAAGTAGAGGTTTACCTCTGCGTTTCGCTTAATGAGTGCAGGTGGCCAGAAGCCCTTTTTACTGGAAATGAGGCATTCCATCTTAGTCCTCACGGGTGACAACCCATCTGCATTTTGATTCGCAAACGAGGATAGATGTAGATGTCTATGGGCCGCAGCAACCACTCACCATGAGGTGGACTGTGTGTTCGTATGTCACCCTTCTCCTATAAAAAAAAAACCTGCATACATCGACTTCCTGCATATCTTACCAGGTTTTAATCCATCTAGTGGGGAGTCCTAAATTTCGTTCATCGGTACGAGGCTATATATACATATGCTTTGATTTAATTTGGACGAATTTTTATCATCATACTCATCATTATAGCCCTTTACAAGTCCACTGCTGAACATAGGCCTCCACCAAGGAATGCAACAAAGCACGAAACTGAGCCACCAGAATTGACATTGACTTCCTACTAATATCTTACCATTGGGCGAATTGCTTAAATTTTAGACTTTAGAACCAAACTCTTTTCTCAAATATATCACGTAAAATAATATTACTAAGTAAAATAATTCTATGAGAAAAGAATTAATGGAGAGCACTAATTACGGATAACTTAATTAAGCAATTCACCAGAAAATCGTATACGTCACACTTATACCCGTGTCGTATCTTCACAGACTGTTAATTTAGGATCACGCTTTCTTCCCGCGGACGTAAAGGCGAGAGTGTTCGGTTTTCTCGAGTTTTAATACTCATTGTTTGTAGTCCGTTCATTTCTTTTTCTTTAATTATAATACATTGTAATTAAAGTAAAAGATTTTTCATCTCCAGAATTATATTAAGCTATTTAAACTATATTGTTTTATTCTAGAACTTAACCATGCCATCATGCATATTACGTTTTTCTACCGACGTCAAACAGAAGGAGGTACTCAATTCGAATGTATGGTTTTTTTATTTGTGTTGCCTCATAAATTCTTTCTGGGTGAACAGATTTCGATGATTCTTTTCTTATTTGAAAGCTGGTGCTTCACATGTGGTCCCATCATTAATTTCATCACCAATAGCTTTTGAGTTCTTCTTTATAATTTATATTGAAGTCGGTTGTACAATTTTTTTATTTTAAATTATGTAATACATATTTTTTTAGATATTGAGCTCTATGACACAGTCATACTGACTGTTTACTCATAACTGATATAGTAAAATATCAGTTATGTATAATAGTGTTTAAGCATTGTTCGACTTGTTATTATTACCAGTATTAAAAACGGAATAAGACTGTTTTGCTTATACCAACGAATTTCAGTAGTGTATTTTCAATTAATTAACAGTAAGGTTCATTTTGCAACATCATCGATGTATTAATAATGTACAAGTCGGTTCGATGTATTAATACCAGTAATACGCAATTTAACACGCGGGACTCCATTACTTATTTATTAATTTGTAAAAACCTGCCATGCTTCTGTTAAAGCTGGAGTTGATTTAGAAAACAGTGTTACTTAGACAAATCTGAGTATAGATATTCTTTTTTAATTTTATAAGATGTTATCTCGACAAGAGGTCTTTTCCTGTATTGCGGAGTCTTTCTACGTAATTAAATTGCACAAGAACTATTAAATTGAAAATTTAAAAAAAATCGAAATAAAAAGAGCTGACGATCTTCAAACCGCTGAAAATATTTTTTTTAATCATAGCTAAGGCCTCTTCATTCTCATTCTCGATCAAGTCACCTTTCAAACAAAAAAGAAACTTCAGGTTCATCCGTTTGCGAGCTACGATGCCACAGACAGACAGACACATACATAGATAAACACGTTTAGCATATAACACTCCTCGTTTTCGTCGGGGGTTAAACATCCACACTTGGAAGATTTATTTGTGGGGTATACAAATACTTAGATATACCCTCTCCGAAATGCCAGGAGGCCTGTGGCCAGCAGTGGGACGTACTCGTATATAAACTGTAACTTTAACCCTCCTATGATGCAATCTTTGAGGAGGTCTATGCTCAGCAGTGGACTTTTATGATGGATTACAAAGAAACAGCCTTATAAGTAGTACGCTAAATATAGAGTATTATTATATTAAATGTTAAATAACCTTCGGTCGATTTTGAATTATATGCATAATGGCATAATATGATATCTGTTTTTAGAATTACTATATAGAGTCACTTTTCTACCGACTTCAAAAAGGAGGAGGTACTCAATTCGAATGTATATTTTATGTGTGTTACCTCATACCTTTTTTCTGGGTGAATCGATGATTGTTTTTTTATTTGAAAGCTGATACTTCTCATGTAGTCTCATACAAAGGACCATGCCCATATTAGTATGGAGCTGAAAGTCAGCAATATCATGCAATGCCCAAATTGCAGCTCTATGTCATATGATAACTTTTTAAGAGTACTTATATGATATCTAGATTTAATGTCATATAAAGCACCGATTCAAAAGATATTCGACATTAAACATGATAATTTCCTACTGGTATGTTATACAGTGAAAGAATGTGTGACAGTCATTTTAGTTTTTTGGAATGTTTTTGACTTGGAGCTAAGTCTTTTGTGCCATTACTTCATTAGGTTTTTGCTTTAATTATATTTGTTTATTTGAAGCCTAGATATACTTATACACTACCACAAAGTACTCTTTTACTTTTGAGTGTCTGGAGAAATCATTTACATCTTTATTCAACTCGTTGATTATTCAAATGTAAAATAATAATCGATATTGGAATCGATTTTTTGAAATTGAACATAAATACGATTCCTTTTTCGAAGATTTTATTTATCATGCCAATTATTTAGCCCGAACTAAACAAAGCCTAAGATTTTATAATTTAAGAGACTGTCAATGAGGGATAGGTGAACAAACAAATATTCCCATATTATAAATGGCGTTGGTAAAAAACAAGTCTGTCTCTGGCTTTTGATAACAAAAATAAATGCTTATTATAAAATCATATTTTTATTTGGTTTTGTTGTGAAGCAGTATACTCTTATTCGATTATTTAGTAATCACTTTTATGATTAATATCAATCATGTTGAGTTTTACATGGGCCAAAGGACGTGATTCCAGACCGTAATAAATAAAGCATGAATTAATCATTGCAACGATGATACGTACTGCAATGTCAAGAAGAACATCTTATTTTTTTAATTTTTTTTCCAGTGCTTCATATGATTTAAAATTAACAACATAATTCTAGTTTTTATTTATTAGAGCAATCTCGTAATATACTTTATCTGGGCATTTCTGGGGCACAGATGGACATTGTCTTTTGATCAAGTTCTGACTAATAGTTTTTGAGTTATTCTTAATAATTTATATTGAAATCGGTTGTACAAAATTTTTAATTTTACCGGCGAGGAATCGCAAATGTTCTTCAAATAAGGAAATTTACACACACTATTTTATTTTACAGAACAATGCGCTACATATAGGTTGTTGCTGCAAAATGCCAAAACAGCGTTGGACCCTGTGGAGAGTATGTTCGTGTGGTGAGTGTAGAGAGCCAGAGACCCTTTTTACTGGAAAAGAGGCATTCCATCTTAGTCTTCACGACTGACAACGCATCTGCATTTTGATTCGCAAACGAGGATAGATGTAGATGTCTATGGGCCACAGCAACCACTTACCATTAGGTGGACTGTGTGCTCGTTTGTCACCCTTATCCTATAAAAAACATTAGCAAGTTATATGTATACTCTAAAGATTTAATTCACACCTTACTTTTTATTTATATGTAATACCTAAATAGCAACCAAGTAATATAAAAATTACGAAAACATAAGTGTCATTTATTTTTCCGTATACTGTTTTTCTTAAGCTCTACTTCAGCTCTGCATTTCACTGCATATTTGTCGAAATAAAATTTCCAGAAGTTTCATTAAACTAACTTTAAAAGATTTAATGCATACCGCTCACACTTTATGTTTCGTTGCGATTGTGTGTAGTGAGTTCGTTGAAAATGAATATTTCAACTATACGTAGTAAAACGGGGGGTTCAAATAATTTCGTCCGTGCAGTGTCGTAAAAGTCAACTATTAATATGTCTGAAAATTTTTTCAGCACAGCATTTATCATTTTCTATTGCGGGATAACAAATTCTGTTACGGTAATGTATCGTGTTATAAAGTACATTTCACAGGAAGAAGAAGACTTTTGATACGTACGAGTAATGTATTTTTAAAGTTACTAGGAGACCGTGCTGGCACGGCCAACTTGGGTTAATTTTTCTCCGAAAATACAGAGTAACATTCAAAAAAGCGGTACAAATACCTCTTCAGGTGAGTACATTGAAGTAGGTCACACCTTAAAAACCAACACCCATGGGATAACACAGAATAGTGGATGAGTGTGACGCCTCAATTACACGGCGTATCTCTCATACAACCATTTAATATAGCTTAATATTGTTCCTTTTTGTATCGCGATTTCTTACTGAATAATTTAAAATTTTGAACAACCGTACAATAAATTATTAAGAATTACTCAAAAACTATTGGTCAGATCTTGATCAAATTTATAAGGGACGTTATTAGAAGTACTAGCTTTTAAATAAAAAAGGAGTAATCAAAATCAATTCACCCAGAAAAAGGTTATGAGGTAACACACATAAAAAAACATACAGTCGAATTGATTACCTCCTCCTTTTTGAAGTCGGTAAAAAGTAGTAGGTGTCCAAGCTTAGCAATTATGACTAATCTAAATCCACCTACCAAGCATGGTAATTATGGCATATACTCCATCCAGCATAGAAAATGTCTGCGATTGTCCGTCAGTAGACTGTTACAAGTTGATATCAAAACCGCAAACTAACAATTTAGAATTAAAAATTTTATACAACCGACTTCCACTTGAATATAAGTTATTAAGAATAACTCAAAAACTATTGGCCAGACCCTGGTCAAATTTATATATGACCACATGAGAAGCACCAGCTTTCAAATAAAAAAAGAATCATCGAAATCAGTTTAGAGTCAGTGAAGTTATGAGGTAACACACATAAAAAAACATACAGTCCAATTGAGTACCTACTCTTTTTAAAGACGGTAGAAAAAAGAAATAGTTAAAAGATAAAAAACAAAGGAACTAAAAACCACATCCTTTTTTGAATTTGCCAAAACTAACGTAAGACATTATAATCTTAATCGTTAAGAGAACATAAAAATAAAATAGTTTTTAAATTAGTAATAAAGAGTTTGTTAACATCATTCTTATATTATTTTAATGTTTAACGGAAATTGTAGAATAATGAACTCAGCCGAATTTTTTATAAAGCAATTTTTTGACCCAAAAATACCGGTTTAATTAAGAAAGCCCCTTACGGACAAAAATTTACATAATTCATAAAAATCAACTAATTGATGTAATTTGATATCCTCCTGGTAGAGACTGTCGACATATTTTAGTGATTTATAATGAAAATTATTTTCGCTTAAAACGAAATTAATATGGAACAGGCACAAGTTTTATAATTCTTCTTTACGTCGTAACTTGAATATGTAAAGACCGGTAACAAAAGCATACATCAGCATTAAGTATTTTTAACTTTATCTAAATAAATAAAATGATAGAGGTTTGGAGTTGCGCGCGTATCACGTAAAACTACTGGATAGTTGGCCCTTATCTCAAAAAAAAATTGCGATATCTTCATTTAATATATAGTTATCAAAGTTTTCAGTAACAACAATTTTTGTAAGCGATGTGTGTAAGCAACGCAGACGAAGTCGCGGGTATCAGCTAGTATAGAATAAGGGTTGACAAACACATATTTCACCTTTTGGTAAGTGGAAACTGAGGCCCATAGACATCTAATCACAACAAAAAATTTAAATGCATTGGCACCCTTCACGACTAAGATAAAATTCCTCCTTGCCAGCAAAAATAGTCTCCGGTTCTTCACACTTATCACTTGAAACACACCAACATTATTTGGCTATTTCACGCTGGTATTCTGTGAGACCGTGGTCCTACTCCGGTCGAACTGACCTATTCGTTCCAACTTCTCTATAAGCATGTACATAGATTATCCCAGTGAAATAATAATAAAAATCGACCGTGAAGTTTCGAAACATCGCGCACATCATACAATCAGAAGAAAGAAAAATAAAATTTTCCTTTATTGAAGCCAGAGAATTTTTTTTCTCATTTTTGACTTCGATAACATCGATGTCAAATTACTTCAAATCAACTGGAGATGCCATAGTGCTGACTAACTGAAAAAAAGCCTTCCGTCCCCTTTACCTGCCGATATTAGTGTTGCCACCGAATCTCCGATAAAAGTTGATTGTTCACACTATAAAGTTGCTAGATATTGAGGAATTAATATTTGTAGAAGTGGCTAAATTATATTTTCAATCACGGCATTAAATAATAATATACGTGGTAGAGCCATGCTTCAGCTATATTATTGTGGTTGTAGCACGAATGAGTCGGCTCGACCGGGGTAGGGCCACGCTCTCACAGAATACCAGCGTAAAACAGCAAATTAATGCTACTGTGTTTCGTATGGTGAGAGTAGAGAACCGGAGACGCGTTTTACTGGAAACGAGGCATTCCTTCGTAGTCCTCAGGGGTGACCACGTACATCTGCATTTAATTCTTAATCGAGGATAAATGTTACTGTGGCCCGTGGACATCTGGGCCACAGTAACCACTTACCACCAGGTGTGCTCGTTTGTCAACCCCATACTATAAAAAAAGCAAGCTGGCTTCAAGGTATGGTATGGTATAATGTATAGATCTACTCAAAAAGTGGTTAGAGTGTCATCACTAGCCGATATGAAGCACTAGGTTAAGATCGAACGTAGGTTTTCGTGCATATAGGGAAACGCCTCTAATTAAAAAAAAATAAGCAAAGTATGTTAAAATCCTCTCTAAAAAGTAATTATTAACTGAATAAGTATACATTATTGCTATAAATATAAAATGTTTGATTTTTTTAGTTTTATTTTGTTTTTAAATATTTAGTAATTAATTGTAGTAACCTTTGGTTTTTTTTTTAATTTGAATTTTGATTGCTTACGTAGCTAATTGCAGTTTGGCGAGATAATATTAAACATGAAATGAGATAATAAACATATTATTTTGTAAATATAAACGCATAATATTTATAAAGAGCTGTAGTAAGTTAGGTAATAAGCGCCTGCCTTAATTTTCGTAGTACGCAGGCACTAATAAATGTGTTATATATAATAAAATATATCTTGAGAAAATTTACATAATATTATTTGAGAAATATAAAAAAATATTTGTGCAGTTCACACGCGGTAGAATTAAAATCTTCAGAAAACTAAATTGAGAGAATGAGAAGAATGCAGTTTTAGGAGTAGGATAATTGTAGGGTTTATGTAATTAAAATGTGAATAAATTTATAATAAACACTGTATACTGTGTTCTTTCTATCTTATTCTCTCACAGGCTAAATCCTATAAATGTATATGTTTGTCTCTTTTTAGAGTCGCTTTTTCGTTCCATCGAATTTAAAATCAGAACGAACCTAAAGAAGTTTTCACTTCAAAATCAAGAATATTCCTTGTCCTAATTCCTAATTCTAAAAAAAAAAAAATGTCAAAATTTTTCACTGTCAAAAGCTACGTATATTTATCTTATTTTATTTTGTTATTTTGAGGCCAATTCTGGCTTAAAAAATTCAACAAAAAGATCAGAAAATATATGAGAGAGTTGTTATAATAATATTTTTTTTTGATTTCAGACATAATACTAATTAAGAAAGGAAAATATTTCTGCTGCGCCGTTGACAACTGTCAAAGCGTAACGACTACATACAATTTTTATCAATATGGAATAAATCCAGGGAAGTAATGTGATAATATTTCATTTATAGAGTAAAGTGCTTTTATTTAGGCCGTAATTGATTGTTTCAGGGAAAGATGTGGAGTACAGCACATTTCAAGTTACTATGAATATGTAATATAAAGACTTTTGAGTGTTGTAGAGATCTGTTTAGATTTTTTCATGAATGTCTCTGCTCCGCTACAGTCACAGCCGGATTTCCTACAGTGTCAAAATTGTGCTGACGGTAGGCTGTTTAAAGGTAAAAGGGGATTAAATATACATATTAAACGATGCCATAGTAAAAGTATTTCGGCTTCACAGCCTGCCGTAGAAATTCATAACTCTATTAGCAATTCCTCTAATGACACAAATTTTTCCCTGTTTTCGGAGCAAATTTACAAATATTATCGTAATGTACCAGTGGTTAAAAGAATTCCTAGAGGTGCGAGGATGCAGCTTGCTAAAGCATTGTCATGCACTATTCAAAATTGTTTCACTAATAGTGAAAATAGTTGGCAAAAATTATTTACTTTCGCGTATTCCCATTTTCATTTTGATAAAACAATAAATAAATCAGTTACGTCTCAACTAAAAGAGACATCTTTTCAAAATTTAGATTACCTAATTAATACTCATTTATCTCGACCACGTCCTAAATTTGATTTAAAAAAAGTAGTTGAGTCGAAAGTAATGGATGGCGACTTAAAAAATGCATCCCGTATTTTATTCTCAGGCGACATCCTGGCTCCTCGTAATGTCGAAACACTTGAAAGCCTTCGTCAAAATCATCCTTCGGTCAAACATCCTCAGAGTTTACCGCTGCCTCCCAGGACTTCTATGCAACCTTTACAAATTTCGGAAAAAGACACTTTAGAAGCAATTATGTCATTTTCGAATGGCTCTGCTGGCGGCATTGACGGAATTACGCCTCAACATCTTAAAGATCTTGTAAGCGCTTCTGCCGGTGACGCCGGCGGAGTACTTCTTAAAGACATTACAAAATTATGTAACTTTATGCTTTCTGGTAATGTTAATCCAAATTTCATTCCATTCTTATATGGGGCAAGATTATGTGCCTTCAAAAAAAAGGATAACGGTATCCGTCCTATTGCCGTTGGTTCCACATTTCGACGTTTAACTTCAAAATTAGCTTGCAGGCACATAATCTCTAACCTTAAGACCAAATTTCAGCCTACTCAACTAGGTTTTGGCACTAGAGGTGGCTGTGAGGCGGCGGTACATTCAATGCGTACATTTTTAACAAACTCTGATGCAGATGTTCTTGTGAAGGTTGACCTAAGGAATGCTTTTAACTCTATCGATAGGGTAACCTTGCTGAAAGAAGTGGCTAATAATACCCCCGAAATTTATCATTACGTTTGGCAATGTTATAGTCAAAATACTAACTTGTTTTACGAAAACCATGTTATCGATTCCGCTGTCGGTGTTCAGCAGGGTGACCCACTGGGTCCAGCACTTTTCAGTTTGGGAATTCAACCAATTATTTCAAATTCGAAATTCAAGCTGAATGTCTGGTACCTAGACGACGGTACACTGGGAGGTAGAGCAGATGACGTCCTCAGTGATCTTACTCATATTTTTCAAAATTTTAAAAATATTGGTCTTGAACCAAATAGCAATAAATGTGAAATATTTTTTTCCAATAATTTATCTACTTCTCATAGAGACACTTTAATTCAAAATTTTAATCATATTTGTCCAGGAATAAAAACTGTCAGTACGGAATCACTATACCTGCTAGGTGCCCCGTTGTTTTTCGATAGTATTAAACCTGTTTTAAAAACAAAATTTGATCAGTTTTTAAACCACGTTGATAAATTGTATAAATTAAACCCCCACATAGCTCTTACTATTTTAAAATATTGTCTTCTTGTACCTAGATTTACATACTTACTCCGCTCGAGTCCAGTCTGGAAATGTTCCGATATTTTACAAGATATTGATAATAATCTTAAAATAGCTATTGAAAAAATTCTAAATTTAACTTTAAATACTACAGCCTGGACTCAAGCTTCTTTACCTATAAAATTTGGTGGCATTGGTGTGAGAAATCTTTCTGGCATTGCATTGCCTGCTTTCCTTGCTTCCGTACATAGTGTCAGTGACTTATGTAATATAATTTTAAATAATAAAGCAGACCTATGCTTTGCTACGGAGGCAGGGCAGACATGGCAAACGCTCTGTCCTGGTGAAAATGTTCCACTGGAAGTTAACCAACAAAAACAGTGGGATATTCCATTGGTACAGGGCGTGCAGAAGGATTTGTTTCATAATCTCCAGAGTGACCTAGATAAGGCACGCCTTCTAGCTGTTTCGACTAAGGAATCTAGTCACTGGTTACACGCTTTACCATCAAGTAATCTCGGCACATTACTTGATGCGGAAAGCTTACGCATTGCCGTAGGAATCCGACTAGGAGCGGCGATTTGTCAACCCCATCAGTGTCCCTGTGGTAGCAGCGTCGACAAGTTTGGGCTCCACGGACTTTCATGTAAGAAAAGCGCTGGTAGATTTTCACGACACAGTTCTTTGAACGATGTCATCCGAAGGGCTCTTGTCTCTATAAATGTTCCCTCGGTTTTAGAGCCTTGTGGAATATTTAGAGACGATGGCAGGAGACCCGACGGTATGACATTGGTCCCTTGGGAGAGAGGTAAAGCCCAAGTGTGGGATGCTACTTGCGTAGACACTCTGGCGGTCTCTCACCTCAGGGGTACCTCGTTTAGAGCCGGGGCGGCATCAGAGGCAGCTGAACTGAGTAAGTGGCGCAAATATGAGTCTCTGAGAGATGACTACATATTTGTGCCATTTGCTGTAGAGACTATCGGTCCGTGGGGTCCACGTGCGGTGAAGTTCCTAAAGGAACTCCATCCGCGGCTGGTCGTTGCTGCTGGTGATAAGAGGGCTGGTTCTTTCCTTGCTCAAAGGCTAAGTATAGCCATTCAGCGGGGAAACGCAGCCAGCGTTCTTGGCACGATACCGCGGGGAGTAGGACTATATGATATTTAAGTTTCTAGTTTTAGTTTTTTTTAATTATAGTTTTTAGTATTGTATATTCCCTCTCAGATATGGGAGGACTGCCATTAACTATGGGAAATAGGCTATAGTAAGTGAGGGTAACATGGTAATCCGGTAAATATGGTCACTTTCTTATAACTCAAAAACTACAGCATTGTTTGCATAGTTGTTACTGTGATACGACAGCTCTTCATTAGTCAATCAATTAATAAAGGGTCAAAAGGGCACTGCTTTATTGAGGCCATTTTTACAGTTGTTATTTTAGTAAATATTTTAGTCGATTTTAGTATAGTTTAGTGCAGTTAATTTTTTTTAAGATGTTTTTTCGGAATGTTCCCAATTATTGCCAAAGCTTGTTTGCTTTTTCCTTAATATATTAGTTATAGTATACGACTTTATGTTTTTGTCTCTGTCGTTCTCCTAGTTTCGGTTGTATAGGACGGCAAAGCTTAAGGTGGCCATATTACCCTCACGTACCTTATTTTTTACTTTTGTAAAGCATTTTAAGTCACATAAAAAAGGAAATTTAATAAAGGTACGCTTGCAAGTGGAACACTTCTCATTAAAATATATCTCAGAAAATTCTTATAACTCCATCATAAATCTTAAGAAATAGCAAGTCATAATACAATGCTTGCACGAACTTAATTAAATAAACAAATATTTGACGTCAAACGAGATGTCTTTGTTTTAGCTCTCCACATTACTTTCTCCTTTATTCGGGCGCTATAATTTTATGTGATGTAATAAACTTACTTATTACTTTCTCAAGAAAACTCAATGTTTTTCTTCAAACAACATTAATTAATTAACTACAATACACCATTTCGGGCGAACTAGATACAACTTTTTACTTTAATAAATGCGATGCGCACAAACTAGATAATTGTTAATATATTAAGATGAAGTACATTGCTACTATCTAAAATCTTTGAGCAGAAACAATGAAAGTTCAAGTTTCGAATAGCTAATTGGCCGTGATTGCTTACACACTTTGAGGTAGTGTTACTGGATGGCGTAAGAGTGAAAAAAAAATGTTTGTTTATTTATTTTTTATTGCATTCCATTTTATTGAGCAGTTTTAATTTTTTCGTAGACTTTTTAGGTATTATTTTCGAAACAAAATTTTAATTATTGAATAAAACAATATTGGAGTTTCAAAAAACCTATGTAACTCATCTTGATCATGAATTGCGAGAATATAAATAATACTTGTGAAGTTATTGTGTTGTTGTCGATTCTAAACAGGTCTGCAAATTTTCAGATTCTCAGACGTCGGGAAGTTAGTAAATCTTTTTTTATTGTTATAGAATGACAAACGAGCACACAGTCCACCTGACCATTCATCACCACCTAGACATCTACATCTATCCTCTATTAAGAATTAAAATTCAGATGCGTTGTCATCCCTGAGGACTAAGAAAGAATGCCCCGTTTCCGGTAAAAAGGGTCTCCGGATCTCTACACTCGCCATACGAAACAGAGCAACATTAAGCTGCTATTTTACGCTGGTACGGATTTCATTGCGCTTAATTTAACTTTTTTAAATACCAGACGTTACCGGTATGTAACAACATCCATTGTCAATGTGGAACTGAGGTTCAAACTTCGTTTAACCGCCTTCAGCTTTTAATTATTAATTTTTGGTTCGATCAACGCGGAATGACCTTTAATTACATTGTCGTCTTGTATTGGCCGGCTTAAGTTTGAATTTAATTTTAATAATAAATGCTACCATTTGCTTGAGATCATCACACAGGCCACTTCTCAATTGAAATGATGTTTTTAATTTCAAGAGCCTCACGAATTTTCCCTTGTAGGAATTGGTATTCACTTGCGAAAATGTATGGTAAGTCATCAACGAAATATTCAGTGATAAAAGTAATATATTGAACATCATAATTTGACATAAGATACCTCTTGTGATACAAATTTGAAAGAGAACAAAAATTATTTAAATATAAAGTAAAAAGTGTGCAAAGACAACATAGTGTATAATATAATTAAAGCCCCGAATGATTCAGAATGTCTAGTTATGACATTCCTTATAGTTCCTTAAATTCGGCTTTTAATTTTTATTAAAATAATTAGCTGTCACCCGGCGCGTTTCTGAGAAAGAAAAAATAATTGTGGAAATGTCGTTTTAAATTTGGAAGAGATGTATTGTTTAGTTAGGAATAATAATACATATTAAAGTTGAATGATATAAAACGTTCAATGTCGATACGATACGTGCGCCACCTACTGTAAGTAAATTGTACCATGCCTATTACCTTCGCGCAAGCAATAAGTTGACAAAGCTATATCGCAATCTGATAAACGGTGTGGCCGCGCATAATATACGACAAACAATAATTTTTATATATTAAATTAATAGAATCAGGAAATCCGTTAAATTAAAGTTGTAAGAATTTTATTGTTTATTTTTGCGTAAAAAAATAAAATGATTCGCGGATGTCTTGCATAGTTTGAAAAGCACCTCCTGCCCTCCCTCAATTGTGAAAAGACACA
This sequence comes from Parnassius glacialis, assembly GCA_033319125.1. Taxonomy (NCBI): domain Eukaryota; kingdom Metazoa; phylum Arthropoda; class Insecta; order Lepidoptera; family Papilionidae; genus Parnassius; species Parnassius glacialis. The sequence goes on from JAVANC010000009.1 coordinate 9,243,400, forward strand.
CCACCGTCGATAATACGACACGTGTTTCGCCTCTACACGAAGCATCCTCAGGTGAAGTAGACACTGCGGCGGTTGAACGCTAAGAGTTGGAAATAAACAAATTAAGTTCTTAAAATATTTTTTATTAAAAGTAAAAAAATACCCATTTGAGCGGACTAACGAATATTACAATCTCAATACCGTCATAGTCATAATTGGAAACTTCATTCCAAATTTAAATTAAATTAAATGAGAACGCCACTGAACCTTTTTAACAAAAATGAATTATCTAAATTGTTTCAAAGACGAACCGCCTACTTTTTTTGAATTTGGATAAAAATATGATTATAATTTTAATATTAAGAACTATTATGACGGAATATTACCATATTGTGGTAGTGTAAGAGCAGTGGCGTAGCTAGGCGTGGGCGAAGTGGACCCTCGCACACGGCCTCGCACTTAAAGGGGCCTCGTGAGGCCACTTTAAATGCGATGCCCTCAGACTTTACTACAGATAACTAATTAATTTGATCACTTTTACGATTTTTACAAATTTAAAAGCGTATTTGTTTGGAGCCTCGCAAGAAGCCCCTCTAAGTGCGACTTCGAGGCCGTTGTAATTACCCTCAAAGACCGCGACAGTTAGCTTGACGGAATACAAGACTTGTCAGGAATTAATAGTAATGTCATTTCAAAGCATTTTTGGTAAATCTATTGGGTAGATCGAAAGAAAAGGGGCCTCGCTGATGCAACTTCGCCCACGTCTATATTAGTCCACGCTACGCCTCTGTGTAAGAGAATCTCTCCATTTCGTCCCGTGGGCTTCGTAAGAGGCAACTATGGATTATCCCAGAAAGACCAAATGTTTTCCGATAGATTTGGTTATAAACATCTCGTTTACACTAGACTTAAAACTTTCAAAGTAGACGGGAAGCACCGTCAAAGGTGCGAAAAGTCTGGTCTTGCGATCGTCAATCCGGCTGCCAAGCGTGATGATTTATACAATATCTCTCCACAATGGGAGAGGTTTTTAGACAGTAGACTTTTTGGGCTGATGATGATAAGGATGATGGTGATGAAGCTGATTATGATGAAGAAAACATATAAACACAACGGACATTAGAATTTGATTATTAAAAGTATACAAGTGTGTTTTAAAAGTATACAAGTTTAAAAACAACTCCACGGCTCATCTAGTAGTCGTTTTACTCCACAAATCTAGATTCATGTAAGTTTGTAGAGCTAAACGGCGCGTGGTCGCTATCTTCTGCATCGGCCATGACTCCGCCGCGCCTGCGCCGCTGTGATAACGTCGCTATTCTCTAACATATCTCTACTTTATGCTTTCCATTACCATTTCTGAATTTTATTTACTTAACTGTTATTTTGCACTGATTTTGCACATATATAACGCGTCCTATGCACTTATTATAAATAATAGCTTTCACGTGGTAGTACCACGCAGCAGCAAAAATGTGACGGCTTGACCGCGAAAGACTACGCTGCCAGAAAATACCAGTAAAAAATTATACATGGGAGAGCCACACTGCAGCTCTATTTTAGTTGTAACACGAATCACCTCCTTGCTCTCACACGTGCTCTCAAAGAACACGAGAACGGGATACTGTTTTTACTATAAACACTCTCTTAGCCCTGAGGGATGACAACGCATTTTGCATTTCGATTCTCAATTGAAGATAGATGTACACGTCTATGGACCATCATCCACTTACCATCAGGTCGACTGTGTGTGTAGTTTGTCAACCGTATTCTATAAAAATTGCTGGACAATGCTGCTATGTTTTATATAGTGAGGGACAAGAATCAGAGACTGTTTTTCTTTTCTTCATTAATTTTAAGAAAAAAGTCATTTTGTTATAAATCCATTATAATTTCAGACTAAGGCATTTCAACTTAGTCCTTAAGTGTGCAACAGCCAACAGAAGCAGCAGCCAGTCTCAAAGTTAACCACAACGTCACCTATAATCTTTTTTGTGTAAAATTGGATGCAGTAGTATGGGTTTCAAAGAAAGACTTACCATCAGGTATACTATTAGCTTGTTTGTCTCATAAAAATAATGCCACCGGCCACACCAAAATTATAACATGACCAGCTCGAGGGTTATTGCCACGATATTAATACCCAAAGTGTAATGCCGGTGTAAGAATATCCAATACACCATAACATCCCGTGGGTGTCGTGAGAGGCGACAGAGGGAAACAAATCAGGAAATGGGCAGCAGTGTCTTCCTAATAACCACTAAAAAATATCGTTACATATCGTTCGATATATTTTCTTTCATAGATGATTTAATAGGTAGAGCTACAGAGCATGTTACTGGCATCTTAACACTCTTATACTATAAAAAAATATTGGCCATACTTCAGAAGTATCCGCATTATTGTACTGTAGGTATAGTTCGTGATAGAAGTAAATGTTCCTTTTCTCATTTCACTTCATTTGTGTTGCACTCATTTTTCTACAGGAATAGAAACTGATTTACAACTGATTCCTGTTGTTATGTTTTAAACATTAACATTGTATAGGATTCCCGACCGCCATGGGAAGCTTGTTTTACAAATCGGCATTAATACTGGCTTCCATTGCCCGCAGGCGACAGGTTTACCTACTACTATATATTTAACAAGGCACCTTGTTCATTAGTTTTCTTAGCATGGGTTCTATGCTATTCATTTCGTTACAAGGTACATGAAAATGATGAAATGCAAATTACTTTTTCATAGTCCGCTATAACATTACCATAATAGGTCGGGGAAAACGTTTCTTCGTATTTTATATACAAATTCAATACATTTTTTTAAAGTTTAATTACATTTAATAATAACATTATATATATATATGTGTGTGTAACTCGTTGCCATCTTTTAAGTAGTGACATAATCCCGTTGCTGTAGAAATCCTGGGATTTTTGATTAAAAAAATGCGACATGTAGTTTTGACAGTCCTCTATTGATATTAACCTATCACTACCCAAAAAATTCTGAAGACATCGAAACAGGTGAAAATCTGAGGACTATATGGTGGATACATTAAAACTTCCCAACCAAGCTCTCTCAATTTTTGCCGAGTGGCCAAATATGTTTGTGGTCTGGCGTCATTATGACGAAAGACCACTGCTTTGCTGTTGATCAATCCGACCATTTTTTCTCATTCTCAAAGCTTGAGTCTCATTAGTTGTTGGCATTAGAGAAAAAAAAATTAAAAATTGGAATCTATGGTTTTGCCCGGCGGTAAAAGCTCATAATAAACGATGCCCTTCCAATCCCACCATACACACAACATCACCTAATTGCGTGTTAATCCGGTTTTGCTACAATCTGTGGAGCTTGAGTAGCCTTTGACCATGATCTTTTTCGCACGTTCTTGTCGTATGTGATCGATTTTTTATCACCAGTGATCAATATTTTCAAAAATGATTCGGTTTCAATATCTCAATTCCTCGGCTTTGTCGCTACTACTAATATGCCGATCTTGCTCCATTATTTCAAAAATGGCATCAACTTTATCCGTATGAAGGCGGCAAGAGCGAGTTGCATCTATGATATCAAAATTCCCGGACTGAAAACGCTTGAACCAACTTTGAGCTATTCTTACTGACACTGCATCAAAGTCCACAAACGTCACAAATTTTTTTCGCGGCTTGAGTCGCATTTATCCCTTTTTTGTAATAAAACTGCAGAATGTATCGAATTTCTTCGTTAGATTCACTAATTTTGGCGGACAGAAGAACAATTGAAAAATGACGGTAAAGTATTTTTTACTTTTTACTTTTCTTTTTCATAATGTCCTATATTTTTTGATATTAAAACCAACCAGATACAAACAGTACAACCAAAGAGATTTTTTTTTAATTTTATACAGACAAGATACGAAGAAATTTTTCCCCGACCTATTATTATGTATAACATTATAGATATATGATTCATAGAAATATATAAAGCTATATAAATATATATATACATATATATATATATATATATATATATATATATATATATATATATATATATATTCATATAAAACTATGACAGCTTCATTTGTACATATGAGTTAAATGAACAAACTAACCTGTTTCTCTTGTTTCTATGAATCATATATCTATAATGATATACATAATATGATAATGTAATAGCGGTGTTAAGGATAGATAAACAGTAGTTTATTTGTAAATAGCACGAAATGGCCAATAAACTTTAAAACTTGCTTTTAGAAATTAATTTGCTTTTAGAAACAGTTTCTACGCATTTGATTATCATCATCATAACCAATAAAATGAATAAATCATTCAATTAATTTAATAAAAGCGTTTTGATCACATTCATGACTGTATGAGCTAAGATACCTTTGCCTTCTCTACACGGAAGAATGTAACAAAAAAGTTATGAAAACAAATACTTCCAGCTATTTTCACAAACCATCAGCTCACAAAAGCTCGTGTATGGAGGGCGTAAACCGTCCTCGGTATACGGGTCTAAACGAGATGGTTAAATCACCATCTATTGCAAACCATCATATACATACAGAGTAAGTGCTTGGAAATTCTGTAACTGTAGCAAACCAACAAGACATATTAAAACCAAGAGTGATTAAGAGATAATGCCAGATATTTTCGCAAGTAATCGTTCAAAGTGGCTAAGCCATTTATCACGGTTTAATAAATAAGCTTTTAACTTTTGCAGATCACCTGAGTCCCATTTTCATAAAATATACATAAAAAATAAACATATTAGAAACATATGCCCTTACCATTGCTTATTTTTAATTTTAGAAGTATGATGCGTACATCATAATCTTCTTTTATATATAAAAAGTACGTGTCACATTGTTTGTCCGCGATGGACTCCTAAACTACTGAACTGATTTCAATGAAATTTTTGGTCAATGTGCAGTTTGGTCCAACTTAAAAGATAGGATAGCTTACATCTCAATTTATAGTCGCAATACAATATTATTTTATTGAAAATTATTTGTCTATTATTTGACAGTCACAATTATCTGTTAGCTCCAAACGATTCTGTCAGATGACGATATCTGTTGACTGGATTGAGTAAATATTTAATAGATGGTGCTATGTTAAAAATGCAAACGTTTAATACTTATAAGCTAGAATTTAGTAGTATAACCACCACGTGTTGCTATAAGTATTCAACAAATAGAACCGATTTCAAAAAATTTTGCAGACAGTGTGCAGTTTGGTCCAACTTGAGAGATAGGATAGTTTTTATCCCGATAAGTAACCCTCAATGTTTTATTGCTAATTTGAGGAGTTTTTTTGGGGAAAGCAAATGGTCGTTCGGAAAGGGCAGAACAACGTCTGCCAGGTCAGCTGGTATCATATATATATATATATATATATATTTAACAGCTTATATGTGAACTATAAGTCTTACATATATACAATATACACGTGACATACAGTATACTCCAAATTAATATTTTCAAAGTATTTGTTTTGTTGCTTTAAACCATTATTGATAGCCTCACGCCATATATTTTTTTTAGAATTATAGTATTCCACACTTAGTATAGGATTTTAAACTATATTATTATTTTACCCTTTATATCGATTGATCAGGCCCCTCGACCGACTAACAGAGCTAACATCAGATAGTTCATCAGATCCCAAAAAAAATTAGAGAACTTAAATTACACGAAGTGGATATAAGAAACAACAATACTATTGGGAGCAGATATCACCAAACTGTCCGCCCAGTGTATTGATAATTCAAGTGAATCTTCCATGCTAACTAGTGTGTTAAGTAAAATTAAAATTACAGCCTATATATTACGTCCCACGCCTGGGGACAAGCGTCCTCTCATTTCTGAGAGGGCTATGAAGCATTTAATCCGCCTTCCTTCAGAAAAGCCAGTTTCCTCACGGTGTTTTCATTAACCACCGAAGAAGTGGTAAATCAGAACAATAATAATTTATTTGTGTCGGCGGGGAATGAACCCGGGTTAATGCTCGCGTACTGTGAAATTTACGGCAAGCGCTTAACCACCGGGGATGTCTTAATGTAATATAATATAAATAGGCCATTTTTTAAAACGTGAACTATAAAAGGCAGTAGATAATGTTACTAATACAAATAAATTTATTTCAATAAAGCACGCACACTTATATAGTAAAATTTACTGATATTTTAATCTACTGGAAAAAAGTTAGCAGCATAGAATAATTGTTACAGCTTACATTATTATTCAAATTTTCTTTGACCCCGCCGTTGACAGGCCTGTCTTGTGGCGGTCTGATTTATATTTGGCCAAAAGTAAAGCCGGCGTTTACACATAAATACTTATATAACCGCCATAGTTTTATAATATTGAGTGATGTGATTTCAGCTCTTAGCTCAAAAAAGCTCTTTGAAGCCTAATTTTTTGTGTAATAATTATTTTTATATTTATAGAATATGTGTGACAAACAAGCACACAGTCCACCTTATGGTAAGTGGGTGTGACTGTGGCCCATAGTCATTTATACGTACCGTCAATTAAGAATCAAAATGCAGATGCCTTATCACCCCTGAGGACTAAGATGGAATGTTTCATTTCCAGTAAAAAGAGTCTGCGGTTCTCTATACTCACCATACGAAACTCAGCAGCATTAAGCTACACCGGCTATCCTCGGTTGAACCAACCCTGCGACACGAGCGGCTGGCGCCGATGGGGCTGCGGATGTGTGTGAAAGCTAACCTTTGATCCTGCTAATATGCGACAAATGTTGAATACCATGGGGTTTTAGTCAGCGCGAGTCTAATATAACCTGTCCTTGCGCCCGCGAGGCAGGAATGTATAGCATCCCCATTTAAAAAAGTGGATATTCTTACAACGCCGCTACATGTTCTCAGCGCTCTTTTTTTTAATAGAAAAGGGAGCAAACGAGCATGCGGTCACCTAATGGTAAGTGTCGACCCCTGCTCGTAAACAACTGCAACACCTGGGGAATCGCAAGTGTGTTGACGGCCTTTTAAAAAGGAGTAAGCTCGTTTCTTGAAGGTCCCTAAGTCGTGTCGGTCCGGAAAAATCGCCGGTAGTAAACGATTTTAAAAAGTAGTCGTGCGAGGAAGAAAACTTCTAGTGAATCGCACAGCAGTGGATCGCCAAGCATCCAGATTATCGTTCTATCAAAATACATACTCAATAGATATATTCGTTTACTAACTCCGCGCAGTGCAGCGCGCTGGATATCGATCTGCACTCTGCCACAGACGGAGTATTGCCTAAATTTTAAAATACGATCTTCCACTGAGTATAAACTGTAATTTACGATCCTAACGTCTTAGCCGTCGGCGTAACTACTCAGACGTCGTACTAAATTGTAACATGTGGGTACTATTGGATGTCCATTGCACTAACATTTTTATAGTTTTAAATTAAATCAAACAAGCTGTACCTGGCAGACGTTGTTCTGCCAGTTAATGTCATAGGTTGTGTTCACAATGTTATTTATTTAGCGCATGCAATTTAATTTATTAATTGCCGCGCTTGACTGAAAAAAAAGGAAATGAATTAAAAAAATTAAAATTTTACGTACTACAAGCCGCCGAAGTAGATTAGCCAGTTTTTCCAGTCAACTGGTAACAATGAAGGATACAAGATGCAAGAGTGTACAAGCCTAATTATGAATGTGGTCTCTCTTACATAGGGAAAACAAAACGGTCCATAAACACCTGCGTAAAAGAACATATAACACATGTGAAGCACAGACGCTCCGAGAAATCTGCATTACGTCAACATGCTCAGAATCATCCAAAACATTATATCAGATTTGATAAACCACAATACTCGCATAAGGACATCGATTCTTTCCAAGAGTGATGCCATTGAAATTAAAAAAAAACATAATAATTTCAATAAAGAAGATGGATGGCTGAAACCATCTGCTTGAGGTCACATAATTATTTATATATGTATGTTGTATCACTATTTATATATGTTTGTTGTTATGTGTAAATGTATGTTTATGTGTGTAGGTATGTATAAATATGAGATATTTCTATAGTTTATTTATTGTATATATTCCTATTAGTAAAATGTATTTAAATAGCGTAGTTAATTATCATTTTTATTTCGTTTTTATTCTATACTAGCTGTTCCCCGCGACTTCGCCCGCGTAGAACTTGGATTTCATGAGTTTTTATTTTTTGCGCGGAACCCTAATTTTTTTTTCTAAAACAAAAGTAGCCTAAGTTACTCCTTATAACATCTATCAGCTATCTGCCAGTGAAAGTCCCGTCAAAATCGGTCCAGCCGTTTCGGAGTAATCTTCAAAACAGCTGGACCGATTTTTTGATTCCGACTAATGCCGGAACAAACAGACAGGCAGACAGACCGACAGACAGACAAAAATTTAAAAAAATATTTTTGTTATTAGTACAGTTATACTTTTATATTAATTTAGTAAAAAGCTGTTATTTTAGTATTACAAACAGACACTTCAATTTTATTTATTTGTATAGATTGCTACATCTACGTCAAATTCTCACCACTCCATTGGTTGACTGGTAGAGAATGTCTCAAGGCATTAATTCCACCCTTTGCATTTTTCTAGATTGAGCAATAAAGAATAAATAATTAAATTAATAAAATAATTAATACTACTATATATATAATACTTTATAAAATGGTGGAGCCATGCTGCAGCTATATTAGTAGAATAGTTGTAGCACGAATGGGTTGGTTCGACCGGGGAAGGACCATGCTCTCACAGAATACCAGCGTAAAATAGCAGCTTAAAACTGTTGTGTTACGTATGGTAAGCGTAAAGAACCGGAGACCCTTTTTACTGGAAAAGAGGCATTCCATCCTAGTCCTCACGAGTGACAACGCATCTGCATTTTGATTCGCAAACGAGAATAGATGTAGATTTCTATGAGCCACATCAACCACTTACCATCAGGTGGACTATGTGCTCGTTTGTCACCCTCACTGTATAAAAAAAATACTACATGCTACTGCAATAATTCAAAATACTGTAAGCTCATTCTGCTTAGATTGGACACTTGAAACTTGAAGATAACCTTTTGCGTTAACTATGACATTAGGACGTCAAACATCTCAGTCCCCCGTGTGATCATGGGTGCTGTAAAGCGCCCATAGCGTTGGGAACTAAATAAACAAAATCAAACGCGATAAAATCAGTAAAATTAGTTTCGTTAACAGAAAAGATTAACAGAAAGAAGTAAATTTTATTCATTTTTTTTCGTATTTTATGCACTGCCATACCGTTCATCAGATTGCGCTAAAACTTTGTCAACTTATTGCATGCACTTGCGCAAAGGTTATAGGCATAGTACAATTAACTTACAGTAGATGGCGCGCGTATCATACTGACAAATTTATTTAAAAGTCATATATCATTCAATTTCAATAAATATACCACAGGGCACTAATACCCTTAGGCGGGAAATGTACTATCATTCCTAATCTATACAAATAAATAAAATTGAAGTGTCTGTTTGTAATATCTAAATTACAGCTTTTTATTAAATGCATATGAAAGTATATACGGTACTAATAACAAAAATACAATTTTTAAAGTTTTTGTCTGTCTGTCTGTCTGTCCGTCTGTCTGTCTGTTTGTTCCGGCTAATCTCCGAAATGGCTGGACCGATTTTGATGGGATTTTCACTGGCAGATAGCTGATGTCACAAGGAGTAACTTAGGCTACTTTTATTTTAGAAAAAGAATTAGGGTTCCGCGCAAAAAAAATTAAAACTCCAAATACCACGCGGGCGAAGTCGCGAGCAACAGCTAGTTAAACAATATAAGTATTCCAAATTTAAAACGATATTTCCACAATAATTATTTCTTCTGCGGCAGCAAGGTGCCGGGTACCAGCTAGTACTTTATATAATATTAAATTATGTAAAATGCTTGTAAATAATACAAATCCATATTTGTTTCCAGTAAGTGTAGTAAAAATGGACCTATCTGCAAAAAATAATCTCTTATTACACAAAATAAACTTTTATAACATTTTACAGAATAATAATTCAGGAACATTTTGAATAAAAGGGAGATAAAATTTTCTGTTTTTGTACTCTTAAGTTATTCACGACCCGAAAGTTTTAAAAAGTCTTACGTTATTTATTAACTTTATTGCCTCATGCACAAGTAAGTTAATAATATTATCATCAAAATACTACTAATATTTATTCGCGAACGATATTTCAATAAATGTAAGCACTGATAAGAATTAAAATAATTCAATACGTAATCATGAAATTGACATTAACAACACAATTGATACAATTATTAAATGGTTAGACTGAAACAATTTAAAAATTAATCTTAATAAATCAACTTATATTCTATTTAATAAATCAAAACAGACAAAATACAATTTTAATCTTAATATCGACAAATTAAAAGAAGTAACACAAACTAAATTCCTAGGAGTAATAATCGATCAAGATTTAAGCTGGAAAGGGCACTTACATCACCTATGCAGTAGAATTAACCAATTTGTTTATGCACTTACATACATAAACACTCACGCCTGTCACCCAGAGGGGTAGGCAGAGACTAAAGTAAAAAATGTTACAGGCAAAAAAACTGCTGTTCTAACGTATCAATCACGCTTACTTAGAATCTTTACTACATTATGGTGTTGTAATATGGGGCAATGGTACAGACAAACAGAGATTATTTACTGCACAAAAGAAATGCATTAGAGCTATTGGTGGATTCGCGCCGGATAAATCCTGCAAACCAATATTTAAGAGCCTAGGTTTGTTGCCAATACCATCTCTGTATATCTACGAAGTTTGTAATTTCATTAAAAAGAAATGCAAAGAGACTTGTATTAGATGATGTACCGCGATCAAACAAATATAGTAAAAGCTGTTTAACCATGTTTATTCGAATTTATAATAAAACACCAGATGAAATCAAATCGAATAATACTAATTTATTTACAAAAAATTATTTAATTATCTCAATGAAAATCAATTTTATGACATCAGAGACCTATTTGTTAAATGTAAATGATATTTTTTAAATAAATTGTAAATATTTGTTTATTTATGATTTTATATGTTTTAGTCTAATTGTTTTGTATTTTGATTAGAAAATTTCATTTGTATATGTGCTATTTATGTAAATTTGCATGCTATTTACAATCACATAGCAAAACATGTCGTGCTTTAAGAATTGTAACATCCTTATCTGTCCATGTTTTGTGCAAATATATATAATAAATAAATCATCATGATCATTGCAGCCTCTCGAAAATCCGCCGCAGAATATCCGCCACAGCGGGATATTTTGCTATAGTTACAACGCATGCAATGCGGGTCGGCAACCGCAGTTTTTTTTAATTATTTTGAGTTAAGTCACCTATCTCCTGTTTCATTTTTCTCTGTCGCATCTTACGATATCTATGAGGTGATATGGGGCAGTGTCTATAATATTCTTATTCCTCTACTACATGGCGAGTTATATTACTATTGTTACGAGCTTGGGGTTTAAAAACTGTCGATTGAATGACCAAAATTGATATTTCAATTACAGAACACTAATTACAACTTAAAACCACACTAATAATAAAACACAATTGTACTACTGATCACTTTAGTTCGCAGTTATATCGCTTCGAATTATTCGCTTGTATCGCCAATTCAATACTGCCCCGGTCGCGGTCTATAGCGACCTTATATAGGGCCTCAGGTAGTTTCCAGAACCGTGTACTATAGAAACTTCTAGAATGTTCGAGTACATATCGGTCCCGATTGACTAGGTGTCGATTGTTCACACGCATGGCAACGACACATCCCAACCCGGTAGTGGTAAACGCAGCCACATACGCTCCGACTCCGAACGTTACGGAAAGCCTACGGAGGCCCCGTAACGTCCTAATTGTTCCTCCCGTTCCGCTAGATGCCAACAACCAAAATTTCGCTTGCCAATCACACATAAATACTACACACTCACCTAGTACGATAAATACTGTTAGGACAGCAACGGATGGGACGCAGCGTGTCCATATACGGGCGCGCCGCACACCCATCCACACCACGTACACACCGCACACCCGCGGTTCTTACCGCCCAGAACATGGAATGATACGAGTCAGTCGTCAAAGCCGGGGTCCGCTACCTCTTGCTCTGACAGCCGTTAGATAACTCATCCACGTGCACTGTAAACTGTCCTAGGAGTCATCGTTACGCAAGTAATGATGCAGAATAAAATTCACCCCTTTTTTAGCTCGCGGCATTGAAGCTGTCATAAGGCTAACTGCACAAACATCATCAGAAACCAGTATTCAATTTTGGATAATTTCAATTTTTTTTTATATTGGATATGGGTGACAAACGAGCACACAGTCTACCTGATGGTAAGTGGTTGCTGCGGCCCATAGACATCTACATCTATCCTCTATTAGAAATCAAAATGTAGATGCGTTGTCACCCGTGAGGAGTAAGATGGAATACCTCATTTCCAGTAAAAAGGGCCTCCGGCCACCTGCACTCACCAAGCGAAACGCAGAGGTAAACCTCTACTTCACGCTGGTTTTCTGTGAGGTCGTGGTACCACCCCGGTTCGAGCCGGCCCACCGTGCGACAGCAAAAGCTGCCGCGTGGCTCTACCACTTTTAAAAATAAAAGTAGAAGCCTTATTTACTCGTATTTTAAAAACTTTAATAACGGTTTATCATTATTCATATATTTAAACTTATGTTTAAAATTTGGCTACTCCCTTGGCTATACCTATAAATTATACAAACCTACGCTTGAAAATAGATATGACATATACATCAAAAATTGTCAGGAATTTCTTCATCCACAAGATTGAAAGTTTTTGTTACAGGTAACATGGTATGTAATTATGTTTCTAAGAAATAAAGGCTCTTATGGATAATAAATTATACTTAGAGTTTGCATTAAAAATAATATTTTCCTCACGATGTTTTCCTTTCACCCCCGAGCATGCTGTAAGCTAGTAATTAAAATTGCAATTAAAAATTTCATTTGTGTTGTCTGGAATCGAACTCGGATTGCTTGCGAATTGTGATATTTACGAGGAGCGCATAGCCCCTAAGCTACCGCGGCTGAATAAATTTCGAATTAGTACTTTACGCACTTTAACATGAAGAGGTTTATGGTGAAAATATAATTTTAAGTTTTATTACTCACGATTAAGAAGTAAATGTTTGTTTTTAATATATATCCCGCTGTATTCATTTACCGCCAAGCTCGTGGTAGCTCAGATGGTAAACTTCCGTTACGTCGCCGTAAATTAACAGTACACTAGCAACCCGTGTACGAACCTTGCTGGTACCAATAACATTGTTAATTGCAATTTTAAGTGCTGATTTACCACTTGCTCGGCGGTGAAGGACAACATCGTGAGAAAACCTGTATGTCTGAGAAATTACTTACTTACTTACTTACTTATCGTCACGCACAATCCCTGACGGGGTAGCCAGAGAGGACAGATCGCCAAGTGTCACAATCCTTACATACCTCTTTCGCTTCTTCAGATTCATTATCTTCTTCATACATGCACGTCTAGGTATCCGAGTACTCTTGACCCTCCCCTCTTCGAGCAATTTGCTCACATGGTCTTCGAAAGTTAGTCTGTCTACCTCGACACCTTTTAATATTAACTTTCGCGCTATATATTTTCTTCACCATTCGGTCTTCACTCATTCTCTCAACGTGCCTTAACCATCGAAGCACGCCCATATCAATTTTTGTGATAAGGTCATCTTTCAAACCTGCCATATTGCGAATCTCTTCGTTTCGGTTTCGGTCGGCCATGGTGACGCCGCACATTTTACGAAGAGATCGCATCTCCACTGCATTCAACTTGCTTCTATGCTTCTTCTGGCATACCCAGGTTTCGCTGCCATATAACAAAGTCGGTACCAACACTGCGTTATGTATTGCAAGGCGTGCACTCTTCACTACGCCTTGCCTTTTGACTAACGCAGTCAGGGCACCATTGACTTTGTTCCCGGCAGCGACACGCCTGTCCACAACTAAATCACATCTTCCATCCCGGCTAAAAGCACTTCCCAA